>JAUKNK010000355.1:0-662500 GCA_030765055.1 Mantis religiosa | reverse complement strand
TCTATCTATCTATCTATCTATCTATCTATCTATCTATCTATCTATCTATCTATCTATCTATCTATCTATCTATCTATCTATCTATCTATCTATCTATCTATCTATCTATCTATCTATCTATCTATCTATCTATCTATCTATCTATCTATCTATCTATCTATCTATCTATCTATCTATCTATCTATCTATCTATCTATCTATCTATCTATCTATCTATCTATCTATCTATCTATCTATCTATCTATCTATCTATCTATCTATCTATCTATCTATCTATCTATCTATCTATCTATCTATCTATCTATCTATCTATCTATCTATCTATCTATCTATCTATCTATCTATCTATCTATCTATCTATCTATCTATCTATCTATCTATCTATCTATCTATCTATCTATCTATCTATCTATCTATCTATCTATCTATCTATCTATCTATCTATCTATCTATCTATCTATCTATCTATCTATCTATCTATCTATCTATCTATCTATCTATCTATCTATCTATCTATCTATCTATCTATCTATCTATCTATCTATCTATCTATCTATCTATCTATCTATCTATCTATCTATCTATCTATCTATCTATCTATCTATCTATCTATCTATCTATCTATCTATCTATCTATCTATCTATCTATCTATCTATCTATCTATCTATCTATCTATCTATCTATCTATCTATCTATCTATCTATCTATCTATCTATCTATCTATCTATCTATCTATCTATCTATCTATCTATCTATCTATCTATCTATCTATCTATCTATCTATCTATCTATCTATCTATCTATCTATCTATCTATCTATCTATCTATCTATCTATCTATCTATCTATCTATCTATCTATCTATCTATCTATCTATCTATCTATCTATCTATCTATCTATCTATCTATCTATCTATCTATCTATCTATCTATCTATCTATCTATCTATCTATCTATCTATCTATCTATCTATCTATCTATCTATCTATCTATCTATCTATCTATCTATCTATCTATCTATCTATCTATCTATCTATCTATCTATCTATCTATCTATCTATCTATCTATCTATCTATCTATCTATCTATCTATCTATCTATCTATCTATCTATCTATCTATCTATCTATCTATCTATCTATCTATCTATCTATCTATCTATCTATCTATCTATCTATCTATCTATCTATCTATCTATCTATCTATCTATCTATCTATCTATCTATCTATCTATCTATCTATCTATCTATCTATCTATCTATCTATCTATCTATCTATCTATCTATCTATCTATCTATCTATCTATCTATTATTTATTTATTTATTTATTTATTTATTTATTTATTTATTTATTTATTTATTTATTTATTTATTTATTTATTTATTTATTTATTTATTTATTTATTTATTATTTATTTATTTATTATTTATTTATTTATTCATTCATTCATTTATTCATTCATTTATTTATTCATTTATTCATTCATTCATTCCTTTATTTATTTATTTATTTATTTATTTATTTATTTATTTATTTATTTATTTATTTATTTATTTATTTATTTATTTATTTATTTATTTATTTATTTATTTATTTATTTATTTATTTATTTATGTATGTATGAATTTATTTATTTATTATTTATTTATTTAAAATTATTAGTTGCATGACATCTGTGTAGGTACTTCACTACAGTTGTTAAAGCGTATTGCCCGAGTTTGCTGTGATATTTGCAATAAAAAATTTGCAGTCATTTCCTACTAAACCAAAAGAAGCAAAAATTCATTAACGCTGCCATTAAGGTTTTGTGAGAGTCATCACCCTTCTTTTCTTCTTAAACGTTTTTATTGAAATGACTTGAACTTTGTCATTTGGTTTTAGCAAGCCGAGCAGAGTTTCAAATCGCAGGTCGCAACACCACCTGCCATCGACCAGGGAAAGCCACAGAAAACCCCACCAGATTTCGAACGCTTGATCCCGAGTACTCTGTACATGACTCAGTGTAGTTTAGTGGGCATTTATCTTGGTGGGGACGGATGAGAAGATGCTTGCAATGAAAGTAAATTGTGGTTATACATTTTAGAACATGTCACCTTTAGTTGCATTTCCGAAAACACTGCAATAGCAGAAATATATAAAGACACTATACATTATTTAAATATCAAATAACTAACAATAAAGGATAAAATAGAACTCATCAAGTGGCAATGCTACTTGTACAAGAGCTGAGCACTACTACTCTTCTAAGTGGCAGACATTTCACTCTGTTTTTTTAAGTTAGGGTTTTCACCAATTTCCTCTTTGTGAATGGAACAAACAGCTACGCTTAAGCCTACCTTGGCCCATGGTCCTGCTAACGAAAGACTTGATTATTTCAATGTAGATTACTTCCGTAAAAACCCTGGCATAATGCATTGCTTACCTTAGGAGCGACTCTCACCACCACAGATACATGAGGCACCAAGCGGATGTTGAAAACAGGCTCGCCAGCTGAACACCCAGGGCTTTTATGGGAATACGGCTACTATACTGGAACTTCTCTCTACTTCTTCTGTTGAAACTGGAGATGTTAGTGCAATTTGCAGTCTTTTTGGAAACGCTTTCTCAAAGGAGTGTTGTATAAAATAACTGAAGATTTCTCTGCCTGAAGAGAGATATTTGAAAGTATCATTATAGTAAATCACTGACAGTTCATTTTTTAACTTTCCTTTGGAGATTATGGCATTGTAATTATAAGCACATTTTCTCACAGATTCAGCAGGAAAATTTTCTCTGATTGTGATAAATTTCTATGGATCAATAATTGCAGAAGTATTGAATATATGAGACTGTTGGTTACGTCCTTTCATTTGCTTGACATATCTCTTTGGTATCAGAATCAGGTTCGCTATAGAACTGTAATTCGGTCGCTTTCCTGAGGGAGGAGCAAAGTTATCACCAACCTGCTATCTTCTACTGTTCTCACAAATTTCAGACATAGCTGATTCATAATACTGCAAAACATGGGGTACTGTAACACTATCGGCCTTGTGCATCTGAATTATGTCAGAATGTTAGCTTGTTTCATAATGTTATAGAAAAAAAAATTAGAAGAAACTAATTTTTTTATTATTCAGAAAATTCTTAAAACAAAGAGTTTTCCGTATTCTTATTATTTCACTCATCCAACTACTCAATCTTCAAAAAACCTGCGGTAAATAAAGTTTTTTCTATCATAAACGTTGTTCACAACTCGTGATTGAAAATTCCATCTTGTAGTGGAAGCAGCGGCTGGATTGTTTTGTGGCAAACTGAACGCAACAGTTTACTACGCTTTGGTGAAGACGAAAAAAATGTGAACCCACTAATGTTGAAGAAAAACAACTTAACTGATTTTATGTTTTTGGAACAAGCATTTCCTATACCTAACTAAATTTAATTAGTAAGCATAGCAGTGCACATACATGGTGTATGGGAGAAGTTCCTGCATCAAAGGATAGTTCCATGACTGTCGTTCATTACCACGGCAACATCATACCCTTGAGATACAAGTTTTATTTCATCTCAGTTTACATGAGTGTACTCTGTGCAAACCAAAATGTATGAGACTGGATTGCGTACAAGAATTTGAGAGAGAGGTTCCGCAAAATTGTACGCAATCTTAACACTCTGGTCAGTATGTGTCTATTTTAAGTGACTAAGTTCATCGTGTTTCTGAATTGATATTTTATGTACAGAATCAATCTGAGCAGAAATATTTACAGTTCCTAATAATTTAAATTTACAGGTATTTTGTAAGTGAAGGGCACTTGTCTCGTATTTTGTAATTTGTTCACTCATCCTTACAACTCTACGTCATCCTTCACCTCCAAATAACAAACAGCAAAAGCAAGACACTTTGCTTCTCTTCACTTGCAGTTAGTCACGATTTCTTACTAAACCAACTGTTACACAAAGTCATCTACTTTTGTCATATTTTTACGTAAATGTAAAATTATACGGTGATGTGCACCCAGTCGTTTAGTTTCAAGTTTTTATTCTATTTTTAATGAGTGAAAGAGACTTTTCAGTATATAATGCGCTATATTTATTTTAAAACTGCACTACTTGTTCCACCAAACAAGATTCCAACAATCACACGAATGCTCAAACTGGGCCGTAGGCGTTGCTGTAAGCGATGTAGGAAAAGGAGAATGGGGGGAGCGAGGAAGCTATGGACACGTGAATGGGAAGTGCGTAGAGGAGTGAGGAGTGATCGCGGGCCCAAATTATCTGGACGTACTACTTTCGCGAAGGAGACTGGTGATGTTGTCTTATGGTATAATAAACTATTGTTTGTAATGATTACTACAATTGAATAAAATATAAAATTATCTTTTTCTTCAGATTTAAAAACGCTTATAAGTTGCCTGATATTATCAGGGAGCCCTGGCGCCTCCGTGCTATGGTTTTCAGTGTCCCATTCTATACCGGGCATGAAAGACTTTAAATTTTGATCACGGGCCTCTTCATCAGACTTAGGGTTCTTTACGTACCGTAAACCTCAACGCTGTACTACTGGCTTTACTTCCCTTCCAAAGGAAGCCATGCTATGAATTTTTACGCTGGAAAAAAATCTATCGCCCTCCGTCGGGTCTGAAGCTACCTGCAGTATTTCTAGCCCTGTGTAAGCTATGACTGGGATATGTGTTTTACGTTTATTCTTCAGAAACGTGTCTTCTGCCAAGAAATCGTTTCAAAATTCAACAGTGCATGATTTTGATATACAAATCCAACGGACATATCGCAGTCTCCAAATTCTACGATTAAGTTGTTGAAGTCTTTAATTATATGAACATACCTATACCCTCCAGCGATAGAGCTCCAGGCTGTGCCTCATGTTGTAATGTAGGAAAGCGAAGTTACGGAGCTCAAAAATGTATTTCCACATATTAAGGAATAAAATCGCTGGTTTCATGAATCTCTTTTCTCAGATTTTGAACGAACAAGTAGTAGAGGAAGGAGCTTATGGAGCAGATAAGTAGGACAGTAAATTAACTGAAAATATCGTGTTGCATTTAAAAAAAATAAGAAGTAGAAATTTGAATTTATTGAAAATGTTTTGTTTGAGAACTCAAAAACGTAAGGCTTGACATTCAAATTTTACAAAGAACTTCTTATAAAAAGTATTTCATGGCAATTTTGAAATATAAATGTGTCTCCCAATATTATATATTTTGATTTCAATTCTTAAGATATGTTCTCCAGAAAATGGGTCCATAATACATAATCTTTTTCTACAGACTTAAGATGTTAAACATTTTTTTTTGTATTATTGTTTTCCCTGTGTTTTATATTGTTCAGAAGGTACTTAATCTGTCAATATGCTTGCAAAAATTGTTAAGTCAATGAATCATTTTGCGTATGTGCCCTTATTGCAACTATCTCCTCAGGCTTGACCATCAGTTATACCATAATAGTTTTTTTTAATAGCATGTCCTTTTCATCTGTTTTATGGAAGACACGCATCCCTAACAGAATGGTAACAAATATGGCCTCTGTCTCTTCATACTTCATTGAATTAATTGCACAACACAATCTCATGTTACCTCCTATTACGTAAAGTGCCGCGCAGTGCTGTGTCTGCTGTTCAATTTATGCATCAGCGACCATCGTGCGAATAGTCATAATCCAAGAGGAAACGCAAAGACATGTGCCGCTTTTTCAGTGACTGTGAAATAAGCGATATACGTGCGGAAAAGTTTTTTTTCGTTATTTTTCTAAATTAATAAATGAAACGTATTTGTGCTTTTCTTCCTGTATTTTTTCTTCGTTTGGTTTCTAACCATAACCAGCTGCACTAGCGGAACGCGGCAGTTCATTGTCACTATACGGAATCATGCAACTTAACAAACCCGAAGCAGGGAATAATTATGATACATATATTTAAACATTTTATTAGATAAATATGAAATTTCATGTAATTAAATTTATAATAAATTAAATTAAATGTACTCTGTGGTCCGAAGAAAATTAAATTATTAATTTTCTTCTGAGTGGTTTATTCTGAATGTTGGCTAACCTGCATATATTGTCTCAGTGGGTGCTATAACAGCATGCATTGGACTCGGCAAATGTCAATTGTGAAGTAAATTCCAGGAATGTGATACATACGCATATACTTTTAAATGACAAACACAGAAGGAATCTATGTATACAACAAATTCTATCCACGAAATTGGCTAAGCTAGTTTAAGCGATTTTGGAGAAATAATAGGATGCAATAAGGAATATCGAAATATCCTTGTACCATGGTGGGTAACCTGTGCAGTGCAAAAGTAGTATAATATCGACTCTGTACTGAAGTAATTTATAATATTCATTATCTTAAGATGTGAAAAGAGCCTTCGAAAACTGGCAAACTTTTTGATAAGTATTCTTATTGGTGTCTCTAGTGGAACTTTCATTTACAAAGTCATTGTTATACTGCCTAATGTAAACATTATTGCAATAAACTTAAGACATTTATGTATGCTTCTGTTTAATTACCATCAGACGTGGAGTTGACCAAAACCTGTCCAAAGCCTGTTACAAAAATATTGTATAAAGTTTTATAACATAACCTAACTTCTTGTGTGGTATAAGAATAGTACTGTGGCAAATAATCCATTATCAAAGAACTTTAAGTGATATTTAAGGAAAATAGGGAATAAAGCGTAAGCACGGGAATGTATCCAACTTAAGATGTTTATCTCTTTCAAGGTTGGACAACCATACTGAAGGCAAGCTTTCCGTGCCGTAGAAAGCACGGAGAGGATGGAGCAAGAGAAGCTACTGTATGAGCTGCGTCCACCCCGAATCCATCACCACCACCCTCTGTCTCCTGTTAGCGAAATGCACCATCGCAAGTACCTTCGTTGTTTTATTGGTTGTGTCACTTTTTTCTCCGTCCTTCTGATGTTGTATCTGCCAGTATATCATCAAGCTCGAAGTCGAGAAAATGAAGCCCATTCAGGTAAACGATAGTCAAACCTTGTTAATGCACTTTTTTTACATATTTTAATTGCATAATTGAATGAAATGAGTGTGCAAGTGACCTCAGAAACTCATATAAAGTCTGTAGCATACCTTGTTATAGGTGGTATTTGAACACAGGCATACAATATGAGGTGAATAAATGTTTCTCTATGATGCTGCAGTGACCAACAAAATAGCTAAGTGTAAATCAAAACAGTGACCAACACAATAGCTAAGTGTAAATCAAAACAGTGAGTGTGCTTTTCCTGTGCCTTATTTGGAGTGACAAGTTAGGCGTGTATGGATGGCATATTTGGGGTTAGTAGTTAAGGACCTGATACAGTATGAGCATTGGTTATTTGGATAATTATAATTTATATAATAAAGAAATATAAAAAATAATGCTAAAAGAAATATATGAGTAACACTGCAGAAAACTTTGCAGCAAGTTGAAATCTTTCATATCTCATGGCAAAACTTACCAGTAACCACATCCTATAAAAGTGATTTAGAATACATTTTGGATAACATTTCACTTCCAAAGTAATAACATAACCACATTACCTTTTCAATCATAGTTGGCTCATAAAACATCATGTTGCAATGTCAACAAATCATGCAATTTTCAAGTGAATTATTGTCACAGTGTTGTGTGAAAACACAAGAAGGAAAGAAAACTGATTACCTATGTTTACAGAAATATTTAAGAGAAGTAGTATTAAGTGGTAACTGACAGATTTATGATTCAACTCCTGGTATTGGCTTTACATATTTTTTCAGGTCCCTTTCAATTTTTTAATTTATTCTGATTTTGATATATACCCATATTTTAAATTATCCAGCAGACCAATGCAGAAATTCTGTGAATTAAAATTACAACATAAAAACAACACTAAGTGGTAATTTTTATGTGAACATGTTTCTTATCAGCATTCTTTAACAACTTAATTTTTTCAAGAATGCTGACATAAGGGTAGCATCTCCAAACTCTGCCATCTCGGTAGCGTAGATGGTAGTGTGTCTGCCTCACGTTCAAGAGGTTCCGAGTTCGAATCTCGGTCAGGATGAGTTACCTGGATAAGGTTTTTATCCGTGGTTTTCCCTTATCCAGAAAAATGAATGTCAGGTAACTCTAAGCTCTATGGATCCTGGGCTTCTTTGAGCATCATTTCACCCATTCCATTCATCGTCCAATATGACTTAATCTTTGGAGGGTATAAATTACAACAACAGAAAAGTTCCAAACTCTAGATCTGGGTTGTTTTTGATGGCCAAAAAGGATGAATCTCACTTAACTCCAAATGCAATGGATGAGGTCATGTATAGCACATTTTATCACTCATTTTAATAATCATCTGCAGTGACATAGCAATAAAAGAGCATTAAAGTTGTTCACTTTGTTCAGTTTTAGAAGTAAACTAACATTGCAGAAGGTATTGGATAAAGGAATGTATTAGTGTTACTTTACATACTAATGGCACATTTTTAACATGTAATTTAATGAGCAACAGACATGTAGGCACTATGAATTCACGCTTTCATTTCCACTGTGCCTTTGTATCACTCTCATTCCTGCACATTTTGCAAAGCAAATTGAACATGGAAACTGCTGCTGGTCTCACTGGTCATGACACTGCTGCATGATTGTACTATGGGATATAGTGTTATGAGTGGAAGCATATTAAATTTGTCCATATTTAAGCTAAATAAATCTCAGAAAAGAAAAATGCCTGAAGTAAATGTTTCATTTGTTAGTTTTCAGGTCTTCTGTTTGTTAAAAGTAGTGCAAGTAGTTTTGCTAAAGCGTTACTAGATGCATAGGGTCCATGGAAATTGTGATAATGGTGCTTCCCATAAAAATTTGACATTTCCTTTTGCCTTTATTACTGCATAGCTTATTACAGAATGATGGCAGTTCATCAAGTTCTAGCACATCAAGGAAATATGTGTACTTCCCTATGTTTACAATAATATCACTAGAGGGCAGGTAAGCATTACTTATGAGTGTGGGTGATATTACTATGATTATTTGAAGTGCTTGGGTTAGCGATAATATCTACCAGCCTGGATATAATATCTACAGGCTGTCCAACAGTCATATGTGGAATCATTTTTCATTTATTTTGCAAACTTTTGATCTTAAACAAATTTAGTGCTATGCCTAATGTGTGCGCAATTAAGGTGAAGGACAAATTACTTTGTGATTGACACACACTCCTCTGAGTCAGCCAGTGGAGCATGTGCTATCTTTTGGACCATAACTTCAGGAAGATAAACAGGTCAGCGATGATTGTTTAAGTAGGTGATGAGCTCTTAAGCAAGAGCTTGTGTCAATCAATAATTTTTCACTCACTATAGCTTAACTGCATCTATAGTACAAAAAGTGTGTTTTGCCAGTTTTCATGTGAAGATGTTTATTACTAACCCTGCATTATAAAAGTGACCTGGTCTATAACTAGCTGACTTTGCTGTGGTAGATAAAAGAAATAGCTATGTTTGATATGGTGTATAGAGAAAGTAAGTGCAAATGCTCAATAGGAAATTTACTTAAAGTTGCTGTTTGATTCATTACCATTTGAGGAGAAATTAAAGGTGGCTGAAGACAGTCTACAGGGCAACACTTTTGAAAATTGAAACTAGAAGATTTTCAGTGGATACCATTGTGATTTAGTGACTTTTTAATTTTTTAAGTTATGATTTAAATAACATTTGCAGTGCAAGGAATTGGCAGTAATTCATTTAATCACACTTTTTTTATGAAAGTGGTCAAATTTTGGGATAAAAAGAGGAGTTAAGTTTTCCTAAGGAACAATATAAAATTTAAATGCAGAAACAGCTTTAGGCAGAATCAACCCTTCAAGTGTAATTTAATATCAGTGATTTCCTTTAAAACTGTCAGAATTTTCTGTTGGCCGCAATGATAGTGATCAGTTTATGTGTAACCAAAATTTTATTGAATTCCCTAGTATGCAGAGCATTTTCATGTCTAGCTAATTCTCAGCTTTAAATAATTAGTTTTATTTCTTACACTATTAATAATGAGGGTCTTTCATGTCCCAGCCACATTTGTGTGTATGCATGATTCACTTGCACTCCACTTGCACAGTAATGAATGACCCAGTCAAGACTACATGTATTGGCTGTGTACATAAACTACTAACTTTAGCTCATGACTAGAATTTGTTTATTGTGCATCTCAAAAGTAAAAGCTTATTCATGTGTGTGTGTGTGGGGGGGGGGGGGGGGGGCGCATGCGTGTGTGAGAGAGAATTACTTTAGAGTATTCCTATTGTCATTGCTGTTCTTCTCATTACTCCACTGAAATGTATATTCAAAAATTTAGGCTGAACTAAGAATTTTATGCATGACACATAACCAGATTAATTTTATAAACAATATCAGACATTTTATGGCATTCCAGGTGAACATAGAGATACTGTTGTCTAGGTTTAGGACACCAAGCTTGCTAAACACTAAACATAAGAAACAAAATAGACACTACTAGTGGAGAATATATGGAAGGAATTGGTTTATCATTCAAACTCTTTCTAACAATGATTCTATGCACAGCAAGTGGTGTTTCAAAAATCTCATGTTATACATATGCTAAGCTTTTAAATTTAAAATTCTACACAATGACTGTTTATGAATTACAAACTTATGATGGTGAAAATGTAGGAATCTCGCAGTGCTTGATACAATCCATTATGTTGAATGTTAAACTCATGGGTATGTAATGCAGAGATGTGGAAAACTACCCCATATAGCAAATGGCATGCATACATGCAATCCATGCTAGGACATGAAATGACTGCTCTGACTAAGCTATTAGTTTTGTATAAAATGTCTAAAATAACTTAAAAGTGAAGTTGATATTTTTGCAACTAAAAACCAAGGATTGCTTTAATCTCCAAAAGCAAGCTCATTGCTTTATTCAAGAATATTAATAATAATAAACTATTTTCATGTTATGTTACTGATTGATATCTTAAAATAAAAGCGAGTTAAATTGAACTAAATTTCTCTTAGATAGAACAACATGCTCTGACAGTATGTTAAGTATATAAAGGAGAAAGTAGTTTTCTCATATACAGCATGTATATAAATGAATATCGGGTTTTAAGTCTTTATAGTATTTATTACATAGAGTTATGAATTATATGTCAAATGAAAAAGCAACTCAAACAGTTTTGTTTTTTGGCATCAGTTTACAAGTGCGTGCAATGTTTCTGCCACAACCCGCCAGACAACGGTAGTAGTAAAGATGGTGACTAGTAAACAGAAAGCATTTTGCAGTTTACAAAGACCGAATTGCAGTTGCTGTGCAACGTGCATTCCGCATTAAGTTCGATTGTGATCCTAATAACATTCGTAGATGGTATCATCAGTTTGAAGATATCGGCTGCATTTGTTAAGGAAAGAGCACGGGACGACCAAGAGTAACTGAAGAGACTGTTGAGCGAGCGAGAGTCGTTCACTCGTAGCCCAAAGAAGTCATTCTGGAAGGCTAGTCGTGAATTACAAGTTCCTGTGTCGACTATTTGTAAAGTTGTAAGAAAATGCTTACAGCTACGTCTTGACCGTTTACAGTTATTACAGGCTCTAAAGCCGACAGACCACGGATTACGTGCCAACTTCGCAAACGACATGTCTTCAGTGATGAATCGATCTTTCACCTTAGCGGACATGTTAACACTCATAATGTGTGCATCTGGTGCTCAGAAAATCCTCACGAGATGGTACAAATGCAACGAAATTCCCCTAAAGAGAATGTTTTTTGTGCTGTATTCTGGCAAAAAGTTTAAGAGCCTTTCTTTTTTTGGTGAACCTACTGTAACTGGCACTTCTTACGTTGATACACTAGAGCAATGTCTCTTCCCTCAGTTGGAAGAAAACGAGCCAGAAAACTTCATTTTCCAGCAAGATGGTGTGCCACCTCACTGGCATAATGAAGTACGGGATTGGTTGAACATCACTACCCAAGCGCTGGATAGGCTGCAAGGGCCCCAATGACAGGGCGTGCTATTCATGGCCTCCACGTTCTCCTGACCTAATGCTATGCAATTTTTACCTTTGGGGCTTCATCAAGGATTGTGTGTACATGCCTCCGCTACCAACTGACCTCCCTGAATTAAGAAACCAGATTGTGTGTATGTGCCTCCGCTACCAACTGACCTCCCTGAGTTAAGAAACCGGATTGAAGCAGTTGTTGCTACAATCACTGAGTACATACTTATCAATGTTTGGGAAGAATTTGGCTATAAACTTGATGTGTGCCGAACATTTATAAGGTTCTTGGTAAAACTGTTTGAGTTGCTTTTTCTTTGACATATCATTTATAACTAAGTTGAATGTAATAAATATTATAAAGAGTTAAAACCCCGATATTCATTTATATACACCTGTACAAGCAACCATTTCTTTTGTAGCACTAATTGTGATGTACTGCAGATTTAATTAATAATACCTGCAAATATGGTCTCAATAACAAAATGTTGCTGTTTGCAGTATTTTGTGATCTCAAAAGAAGAATGCATGTTATTTATTCTTTTGTATATGTTGGCATAATATTGTTATATTTCTTTCAAATTTTCTCATATCTTCAGGCAAATTAATCAATTCAGTAACTGTTTAAAGAAATGGAAAGATTGCAGCCAGTTAAAGAGCATATATTTACAAGCTGTTCACATGTTGGCAGGTGCAAAAGGTGCTGCATCAAGCAATAAGAACCAGTTGAATGTTACAAGAAAAGATACAAGGCATATACAGCATCATCATCTCCGTAACACAGCATCTCTAAAGCAGCAAGGTTTGGTCGATACATAAAGTTGTGCTGTACAGTTATTGCTCACACACTTCCTTTGTGAAAGCACACTTCTATTTCTCTCTCTTCTTCATTTTTGTCTTTGATGCTGCCTTATTAATCTGTGTGGCAACTTAAAAATGTACGTTTTGTTTGTCTTCATTAAGATCTCATCTCATCTGCAATGTCTGTCTTTACATGCTTTGTTTCATGTGTGAACTGTCATGAATGCACTTGAACCTCTGTAATTATTGGGTACACATCATGCTTTTATCATTGTCAGAAAAATTATTTCCACTTGTTGCAGTTTGTTTGGGTTAAAATATTTTCAAGAAGTTGTACATTAGAAATATTGGGATATAAGGAATGTCATGGGTGCATTTAATTAACCCTACCGAGCATAATAGTTTGTAAATTTTAAAAAGTAAACACAACATACTTGCATTATTGACTAACCTTTATGGACAACATTTATGCTGCATTGATAACATAAGTGAAATTTAAAATCTTGATAAAGTTACCTTTATCTTTAACTGATTTTTTTTTCTTCTGAGACTGCAGGTCTTTAATGGAAAGTGACACAAGCAACAAAACAACTGTATTGTTCTAGATTTGCATTAAGAAGAGACATTTTCTTAGAAGATCCCATGCAATAATTTTTCGCTGCAGTACATATTGTGCCACTGTAAGACAGTGGTAGTGTTACATCACTGGAACCTGATTCCAAATTTATACTTCTGCTTGAAGTGTCATTATTGTGCACATTCTTAAGAGTTTTATTTTATCACTTCTGCTGCCACTGAAATCATTTTTATTCATTTTATTTAGCATACTTCATCTTCTATGTAACAACTTTTCCTAGCTATTTAAATCATTGCAGAATAAACTAAACAGGCTATTCAAAATGCCCAAAAACACAGTACGAACTAAGGGAATGATATAAGCACATCATCATGCATATAAGCCTCTGATGCCATAGTTTATTTAAATAAAATTACTATAGAGCCACATGACCCGTTTATGTGTTGTGTAAGCGAAACTGATACTTAAAGATCGGCTGGAAAGAATAAATTATGTTGGCTGTCTATGAGCCTTTTTTTTAACAATAACGTCCATGGTGCATTAGAGTTTAGTACAGCCAGAGGATAAGCAAATTATCCATCACTCAGTTTGTTCCTAGGTATTCTCTGCAAAAAGCAGAATGCTAGAGTTTATTGCTGCTGTGAGAATGCTGCCTCCTAACATACCTAAGTATAACAGTGTCGCAAGCTGTATTAAATATTACTGCAATCTTTCCTCCCCGAAATAGCTTCATTTATATTTACTTACCTCATTCACTTTGTATTTAGGTTGTATGTGTATGTGTGTGTGTGGGAGAGAGTAACAGTTATAAATGCTACTTCTGAAACATTTTAAATGGTTTCTGTGTAATACGTCAGTACTGTTAAAGTAGGAAACTTTTATTCTACAAAGAAAAGCAGATATATAAAATTTTGTGAGAGTCACTTTGTATTTCTACACTTTCACTAATTTAACGTAGTACTAGTTTGGAAAGCCATTGCTTCTATTGTCTGCTGATGACTGACTTGTCACATTGTTCCAGTACATCTTGGTGTGGAGGGTGTATATGTGTGTGTAGCGTTTAATGCCCATTTTTACTACATGTGGCACTGTAGGCAGTGACACTGATGGTACATGAGATGAAGATGGAGCACCGGTGTAATGAAATAGGGGGGGTGGACTGGAGATCCTGGAGAAAATCCACCCTAGTGCCGTGTTGTCCACCACAAATCTCACTTTGCAATTGACTGGGATTGAACCCAGGCCGTCTTGGTGATAGCTGAACAGTCTAATCACTCAGCCACGGCGCGGCCTTGGTGTGGAATGAGAACCAGTTGTGATGAATTTGTTGAAACTGTGTTATGGTGGGATGTCCTTAAGTTTATAACATGATAACTTAAGACTTAAGCATTAGGAGTCGAATGTGGAACACATTTGTTTCATTTATTTTGAATTTATACAAGACATGTCTCAGAAGCTTTCACTTTAATCATCAGTTGGTACTGAATTTTGTATACACTGTTACAAATCTTTTAAATTGATTGACCTTTCCCCAGTTGAAAACTTATGAAGAGCAATCGACTGTGTAATTAAAATCCAATGTGTATCTAGTTCAAGTTCCAGAAATGTTCTTGTATTTTATGTTATGAAAGTGTTCACTGGTGCACACTTGAAGGTTCCTTTCTGTTTTTCTTACTTTTGTTATTACTTTTGCAAAATAAAATATGAGTAAGTGGATAAATTTACAGTTGCTGCATATGCCTGGAACTTTGAATATAAATTTCAGGCACACATAATTGCAGTTAAACATGTCAATCACTCGTTAGAAGTGTCTGTCTAGAAAAAAGTTTTCATCACAAAATGCAGTCTGAAAACAAATTTTCAAATGTATGATTCTGCGCATAAGAATTTGAAAACAAATTCTTATGTGGTGTTTTATGTATTGTCAAGTTGGGACAATATTTGAAGAAGTTTGAAAAGTTTTAGTTTAGGTTCATTAAATTTGGTTTTAAGTTAATTTAAAGATAAATTTTCTGCCGTAACATGATTCTTATCCCAAGGCATGGTCTCAGATAAATGTCTTTCTCCATCATGAAATAATTTACAATACCAAATAAATTACTGGATTACTTTTTAAATATATTGATTTTAATGTTTTATTAAATTGACTCAAACATTACAACACAAATGAACTTATAATCTTTCCAGTGTATACACTTTCTAAGAGTCATTTTTCTGTGATGATCAAGCTAAGACTTTAATGTCCATCTTCTGCTAAAGTCAAACTTAAGTCCATGCATCCTTGTATGAAGATTATTGATTTTCTTCCTCTTAGTAACCACACGTTTCTTTATAGCTACGCCATTCATAGCAAGCTATAAAAACGTCTTATTTATTTTCACAATTTCACTTTTTAAACTTTATTTGAACATTTTAATTCTTTCCACATTCGTTAAATAATTTTAAATAACATCATAAAACAGATAAGCAGTATGGATTTTCTCTATCGAGGCAAAATTCAAAACAGCTGTTACAAGTCAGTGAAATCTCAGCCAGAGATTCACCAAATTCTGCACACTGTTTCCAGCTTCATATATTGTGCCTTAAACTACAAAGATAGTCGACCTTCTGTAATAATGGAAACAGTGGTTTCCTAAACTAGTGCTGTATTATATTAGTGTATTAAGTAAATGGGTGTAATGTCACAAGTAGCTTCACAAAATATTTTATTATAACCGCATTATTGACTTCTTTTAATTATAAATGAACACGGAGCTGTTTGTCTTATTACTACTCTGTAAAGTGATTAAAATGCATGTATGTGTTTGAGTTTAGAGTGATGAAAACGTATCAGCTAACATTTCTGTTTTCATTATGCTTAATAACTGTTTGAGATTGCTTCATTAACATATTTTAAGTTGCTGTGAGTTCACTAATCTCTCATTTGCATTAATTTCACCTCAGAAATTTCCTAAAATAATGTTAAAAGCTATTGCTTACATGTGCTGTGTGGAAATAAAGATATTAGTGTTTTTATTTTTGGAATGTGTGGCTTTTCTTTGCCTTTCTTTGCTTCATTCAGACAGTATTCCCATTTTTCATGAATTATATGCCATTTTTGTTCACTTAAAATGTATAGCTTTGTACTTCTGTGGTAGTTTTGCTCTGTTATCTTTTGAGACACATATAAAGAAAAAAGTAATAGTGCTTGTCCTGAAGAAAAAAGCTAAAACTTTATGTGTATATTTATGGAGTGTGATCACTTTATGATGAGACCCCAGACCATGTGCATGCATAGTGCACTTGCACTGTATTTCATAGAGCATGCACACACATGGTCCATGGCATCAGCATAAAGTGATCACACTGTTTGTTAAACATGTTGCTTTTAATCAATGCTTTTATTAAGATTATAAATAATTTATGTAAGGTATAGAACTTAGAAATATTGTCCTGTTTGCATTGATGGAAAGAGATGAAAGCCATGTTAGTATTGGCATCGGAAGCCAAAGGTTCATAGTACAAACCCAGCAGTGACATGGACTATTTATTGGCAATGAAATAGGTGTTTTGCTAGTATATATTCATTAAATAATCATGTAAGCAATTCTTTACTGGGAGTGGTATTTTGAAATTAGAAATCATAATGTGTGGCATTTAAACTACGTTTTTACTTTAGCATTTTAAAGTATCATGAAGAACACGTATAATTTGAGTTAATTCTGACAAACAGTACAGCCTATTAAAATAATATTAAGATGAAATTCAAAATTTATTTATGAGAATATAACAGGCCATGTGGTCTAATGCTTTAAAAAAAGAATTAAAATAAATTTTAATTTAATTTCAGTTGATATAAGTTACAGCAAAACAGAGAAGGTTTGACAGCATGCTAATCTCCAAATCCATTTGATTTCCAGCTGGAAAGCAGGGACCAAGATTATACTTCCTATCATTCTTAGTGTCTGGGAGTATGAAAGAGAGTCTAAATGTGTGTGAATATAAAGAAAACCCAAAGATTAACCTAAACATTGCCATGAGCAATTTTTCCAAAGATAAAACTGCTGATAAGTGTTAAAAATCAGCATATAAATGGGGGAGGGGCAATAATATAAAGAAAATGCACAAATTAAATTATATGAATCATAAAAGACCTCACACTGTTCTGTGACTTCTATTCTCATGTCACAGTTAAATTGTGTATACTGAAATATTCAGCTCTGTGCTGTTGGTAGTCCATCAATTACATTGCAGAACTTCTTGGACAAATTCTGAGTATTTGCATCTAACAGCCAACAGCAATTTACATCTTTATTTTATACTTAATGCCAATTACATATACATCACTTTATCTCCTTTAGTAAAATTGTTCATTTTAACAACTAAAAAATAGAATATTTCTTTTATTTTAATATTACATGTTTCAAATCTTTTAACAGTACTTTGCCAGCCTTTTGGGGAATAAATTTAATTGCATTTTTTCTGTCACTGCTCAAAGTTTGTTACATTTAAGCTTAACTGCATAAATATATTTTTCAGTTTCCTTTTTACAATTTTGTTTGAATAAAAGTCTAAGAATATGAAACACACTTTGTGTAACCATCCTGCAGCACATCGTTACAGCATGGTTATAAGTTATTAATCCACAACTTATGTGTGAAAGGATAGAATAAGCCCTGTGATTAAATAATTAAGTATATTAACTGTGACTGAAACCTGAGACAACTGTGATTATTTTCTCTACACTCCAAATTCAGATTTTAAAGAGAATTAATGTAATAAGTAAAATGATATAATGAATATTAAAATAACTCTCTTTTGATTGTAAAACCAATTTAAATCCGTAGTTACACAATTTATACCATTTTTCATAATTTGTGTCTTACAACACCGTTAACCTACTGTGATCCCTATGAATTGTCAGAGCCAAACTTCTTAAATCGCTTTCTAGTCCAATTTCTACATGTTGATACTGCATTTTATTCTGGCTCACTTAAGGAAAATAAATTACACCTTATTAACTGAGCCTCTTTGCTGTTAACATTGTTATTAATTTCAATAGTCTCACACTTGAGCTGAAGCTGATAGCAAATGTTGATAAATAACACTACAATATTTTTGTAAGTCATGTCATGGTTAGGCAATAAGAAACCTTGAGGTAGTTCAAGACTACGTATATTTTTATACCTTAATGAGATTACATAAAAAGCTCTGAAGAGTGAGGATTCTATTGATCTTTGGATGACTTGAGCAAACCTTTGATGTGGTAAAACCAGCATATAAGAAAATCCACAAGAACTCGCAGCAACATTTGTATGCAGCATCACTATATTAATACATAGAAAGAAATCAGTTGCTTTGGAACATTTTTCTTCCCACTCTTCAACCATTAGACATCTGGTATGACTGGCATATTGAATCTCCATTGGAGCAAAGTTTGGATGTTTTATTTTGTGTTTTATCATGTGAGATGCATATGCAGATTCCTTTTTGCCTGTTCCTCTAGTAGTTGATAACCCATACTTTTTCTAGGATTTAATCACTTGAGTCAAGGTTTGCCAAACTTCAGCCAGGGACTGAACCCAATCCACTAGCTACTTTTGTTTGGCTTTGCCTACAAACTTAAAAGGGAACTGTGCACTTTTATTAGACTAAATATTCACAAATTTCTAGTGATTTAAGTTAAACAATTAAGCCTCAGATTTTTAAGTGATATACAGTGTATTTAGCAACTGAAGGATAAACACACAGAAGTTGTTAATTTTTAGATGAGTCGTATTTATTACACATCTGCTTCACACAGATTACACAGATGTGTAATAAATACGACTCATCTAAAAATTAATAATTATTTCGCTTCACTGTGGTGTTCCAATACAGTTAAATCTCAATACACAGAAGTTGATTTAGGGGAACATGGGGCAGGACAGGGTACTTAATATTTGTGCATCTATATTTCACATTTGAACATTTAGAAATTGTGTTTTGGTGATGTAAATGTGTTTATTACTGCATAATTACCTGAAAAACATAACTTAAATAGACACTCGCAAAAACTGGGAGTAGCTATCACATCAAAAATAAAATTAGTACATTTGCCCCGTTGTGCCCCATAGGTGGGGCAATATGGGGTATTATTTCTTTGACCAATCTTTGATCAGTTTTTTTTTTTTTTGTTGTTGTTGTACTTATCACATTATGCACAAATAAGTACAACATCTTCATCATCACTTTCGACACCTGCACAAAAATTCTGAGCCCACTGCAGGCAGCAGGGATATCTAACCCACCCTCCTTCTGAATAATCGTGGCAGTAGAGACAATCATCTTTGTCGTCTTTTGCCACTTCTTTCCTGTTACCAGCAGACAGATGACTTCTGGAACGTTTGGATACAGGAGGATTAGGACATCTAGGCCTACCTTTCGAGGATTCCCATTTTGTTTCACTTTCTGGCAGAGCAAGACGGCTTGTTACAGGTCTTTTATTCATTTTTTCTTGTTCCGCATTCAATAGCGGTTCATTATTGTATTCTTTCAGTATTGTGCTTTTCCCCCTGTTCTTCCAAATTGTTTTTCTGATCTAACTTTGGAATAGGTGTGATATTTTCTGGGCTGGAACTCTGGAAACTACTGCAGCTTGGCATCTCAATGTTTTCTCTCCCCATAGGTGAACCAGAGACAACAGACATCTCAGAAGTTGAAGGATTAATATCATCAGGAAACTCCAGAAGAAAGCTCAATATCTATCGTTTTGGGTGGTAGGAAATCAGCCTCATCAAACACATTGATGTTCAGACCATATTCCTGTTTTTCAAAACCCATTCACTGCCGTGCTCATTGTTGAGGCTCGCATATAACTGGCACCAAACAATGATGCAACCTGAAACAGCGTCACGACTTTCCCAGGATTGGATCTAACCCAGGAGCGAATTTCATCCTCATAATATTTCATTAGTGGTTTCATGAAAGAAACATCTAGCGGCTGCAGCCTGGGAAAACATATTTAAAAACATAATCAGGATTATCTTGTTTCTTCTTAACATAGCGTTTGAGTGTTGTTTGGGGCACTTAAATTGACTAGCTGCCCTTTTGTACCCCATACCCCATTGAACCATCAAGTACAGCATTCACACCCCCTTCCATTGAGACTAAAGACCACTCCTGCCTCTGTGACTTCTTTACGTAATTACACACTATTCCGAAATCACATGAAATATGAGTAGTCAATCATATGAATAACACAGAGTTTTACACCAGGGGCATTAAGGGGTAGTACCCTGTTATGCCCCACCCATATTGCCCCGTAAACACAAGCTTAGCTTAATGCTTATCGATGGTTTGATATTCAAAGATAACTTAGCGAAAAACATGGATTTAGAGGTAAATTAAGTGTTGTATTCCATAGTAATTATTGTTTTTATTTAAATGTAGATATGTTGTACTTACATGGCTTGAAAGAGATTACGAATCTTTGTAAAAACTGCTTCAAACTCTATCCAACACACAACTCGCACACACCAGATTCTGTTATGGCAACCAACTGACATATACTAATAGCTGTGAATGAAATGATGTAGTTTTGACAGATAACGGCAGATTGTGCTATATACTAGATAGGAAACACGTATACCCTGTTCTGCCTCACTACCCCGATATGCCCTATGTTCCCCTAAATGATTTTACAGCTTTGCTGAGTGACATATTTTTTCATATCAAAGACTTTTCAAGAGAAATAAATTGTATGTACATTTGTGAAAAGACAGTTTCGAAATAATAATTGAAGTATGTTAAATCAAAATATAGGTTTGCTTTTTACTGATGAACCTTTATGAGTTCATGATGATAAGTAGCACAAAATTAGAGAACCCTAAATGTCTTCAATTATAGCAGCTTTCATAAAGTCAGCTTCATTCTTCTTACTGAATATGAACTGTTACAAGATAAACCTCTTTATGTAATATTGCTGCAAGCCTTTCTATATCCCCTTTATTAGTGAGTACACCAACTATTCATATGAAAATTTATTTTTCTGTCTAGTTCATTTTAATTGACGTAATCTATGCAGGAATAGCTATATAATACTTTTTGTAATAGAGGGTTCCCAGCAATTAAGAAAGTCAGGGAATTTCAAAATATTCATGGAAGGTAAGGGGAGTATTTAAACAGTTGGCTGTGTCATGGGAAATTAGTTCACAAGTCTTGTAATTCACACATGAAAACTATATATTAAACAGAATTACAATAGTTTTGGTTCCATAAAAATCCCCTCCCAGCCCTTGAAATAATGAGTTACAAATTAAATCAGAACTGAGTGTGACACATACTTTAATTGTTATAGAGATTGGTTGTCCACCTATTTGTGACTGCAGTTTCAGGTTTATTTACATCATCAACTTCATTCCAATCTCCTCTTTGCACCTCTGAGTTGAGAGGGAGAATGGCGAAAGAAACAGATTTATCCGTCAGTACTTGGATTCATTGCTTACTCCAGATATTTTAGGATAGCTTAATGATGTACTACATAACAGTTAAAAAGTGTTTTAACACTTATTTAAGCACCAAAACAATTCCAAATAAGTGTACACATGGAAGACATGGTGTCTACCCCATAAAAATTAATTTGCTTTAAAACCAACAGGTGACATCCTGCAAGATAATGCACACTGTTAATGTGACAGCTGTAATTATCAGCATCTATGGTCATATCTTTACCAAGTACATATTTTAAGAACAGTTATTGATATAAAACTTTTGGATGAAAAAGCCTATTTCGTATGTGGTAGAGAAAAGAAAAGAAAAATACATGTAACAAGTGTTAATAAATAAACAGCATATTTTACGTATTAGTTACATTGTCAGAATGTAAATAACAGTCAATAATTGGAGATTTACAATACACTGTATATTCTAGACAAAGGTCCATCTTTGCTATTAACAAAATCATCCGGAAAGCCAGGTTGTCTTTCTTTATCATAAACTGCATATGACTATTTGAGTTCTTTGGTTGCTGAACATTCTAGTATTTATGCGTGATTGGAGGAATTTAGTAACAGTGACGTCAAAATTAATTGAAAAAGACTATTTGTAGGTTTTTTGACACTGCGTCACTTACATTTTCATATTATTGAGGGACTAAGAGGAAAGACTAAAAAAAAAAAATTGCAACACCAGTAAGGGAACACATAAATTCAATGAATTTAATACTACAGGTTAGGTACATGACAAGTAGCAAATTATTAAATTTTCAAATCTGTACATGAACTTTGAGCCCTAATGTTCAGTATTTCATGTGGCCTCCATGCACTGCAATTAGAGCTGCTATACGCCATGGCATTGCATCAGAAAGGTTCTGAATATGTTCCTGAGGGATTTCCCTCCATTCAGTTTGTATTTGAGCCCACAACTCCATGAATCTAGTTATTGGAGGACCATGATGCTTCAGGTGCCAACCAACCATATCCCAGACATGTTCAATGGGTAACATGTCAGATGAACGTGCAGTGGCACCTGATGCTCCTCAAAGGAAGCTTATACTTCCTCGCAATATGTTTACAGGCATTGTCCTGTTGAAATATAACCCAAGGAGATGCTTGAAGCAGGGGGAGGACCTTAGGCTCTACAACCACTGTTAGGTACCGGTTGCTCTTCAAAGGCCTCAATTCATAGGATGTGAAATCCGTTGTTGTAACGAATGGCGCCCCAAACCATCATACCTGGTGTTTGTCTGCTATACCGCTCAACAACGCCGCCCTCAGGTTGCGCTCATCACGGTACTGTCGGACACGTGTGCGGCCATCACTGTAGGACATATTAAAGCGGGACTCATCTGAAAAGACTACATTTTGTCATTCAGTACCCCAGAGCCAGTTTTCACATGCCCATTGCACTTGAAGGAGCTTGTGGTTTCTAGACAATGGAAGCCGAGATAACAGCATGTGTGTAACCAGTCCAACCTGCAGCAGATGGCAACAAACCGATGATGCAGATAAGTTCACATCTGTTGCAGTGCTCGAGTGTCGAGCTAACACTGTAGATGAACCTGTATGGTCTGTTACAGCCATAAGGACAAGATGACAGTCATCCCATGCTGTCGTCATTTTTCTTGGTCCAGTTCCTGCTCTTCTCCGTGTACGACCTTCATCTATCCATTGCTTCCACACACGCATCAGCAGCATGCCCTCTATGAGCCGAAATGTCACTGTATGACAAACCTGCTTCCTGGATACTGATCATTCTGCCCCGTTCAAACTCGGTCACATGCGGATATGGCTCCCATTGACGTCGACAAGGCATACTGGCACTCACTTTACTGTTTCCACCTTGTTTGACAGCTCTGCACAGGCTACACTAGGTGCAACACTGATCTTGTTGGACTGACATGCGAGGGCTCTGCTCGGCCTATGTGTACCCCATCTCTCTGCAAACCTAATCACTTATTGATTGCACTCTCTTCTACACTTTCACCAAGTTGAGTTATTTGGTTGAGTTATTGGTGCTACAATTTTCACAAACAGCAGTGTAGTTTTTTCAGTTCTAGTATTTGCTTGCCATAGTTCAATGTTTCTGATTCATGTAGTGCACAAGAGTTACCTTTCTCAAATTTTTCCTTCAATAGGTTGGCAGTAACGGAAGTCCTTATCCCACTAATACTTTAGTCATCTCAAAAATATGAGTGTAAATGCTTATATGATTTCTATGCCACCCTCTAGTATCCATTATATACTCTAATATTCATTAAAACACACAGTCTAGGTTATTAAGGCACATACTTGTAATCAAAAGGTCTGCAATTCAAATACCATAAGATCAAACTTGATTTAAGATTTTTCACAATTTTTCCCAGTTCTCATAATTCCTAGTAGTTCTTTAATTCCATAAAATCTATCTCTGATTGCACAAAACTTCAAAAAGACCTGAATGCATTAAATAATGGAGCAAAAACAATAACCTTCCTTTTAATTTATCAAAATGCCAAGTTATGGTCTTCTCTAGGCTTATATTGTTTTTGACTATAAAATAGATGGAGTTAATTTAAAATTTTTAGAAACAACTGATTTAGGAGTTATTTTTAATAAGGATATATCCTTTAATGAACACATTAACACAGTAATCAGTGTTGCTTACAGAAATTTGGGATTCATTATTGGTAACTCAGCCAACTTCAAGAATATTAAACTTTTTGTTACATTAAATAATTTGTAAGATCCAGACTCGAATATGCTTCACTAGTATGGAGTCCTTATACCGCCAAATTTATTAAGCTTATCAAAGTTATTCAAT
This sequence comes from Mantis religiosa, assembly GCA_030765055.1. Taxonomy (NCBI): domain Eukaryota; kingdom Metazoa; phylum Arthropoda; class Insecta; order Mantodea; family Mantidae; genus Mantis; species Mantis religiosa. Next base: position 637,881 of record JAUKNK010000355.1, on the reverse strand, counting down.
ACAAATTTCTAAGGTATGCATTTTTCAAAACTTTTCATTATTTTCCTAAGTTCATATCAATGCTTCATTTATTCGACTTTAGAAGTCTATCACATAGGAGAAATTGTCAGTTATTGCTTTTCCTTTACAAATTAAATCATAATATGACCGATGACTGTAACCAGAGACAATAAGTTTTTACATTCCAAATGTTGCACCTAATAAATTTCGTAATATTTTTTGTCCTCAAAAGGTTAATACTGATTCCTATAAATATTCACTTATGCATAGAATGCAGTCAATTTACAATAAATTGCATCCCTTAAACATTGACATATTTAGTATGAAAATTAGAAACTTTGCTTTATCCTGTGATTATTTATTACCAAAGGTAGAATTATTGACTTACTGTACATGTGAACCAATGTTACCAACTTGTTTGTGTTTTTGTTTTGTTATCATTTATTCTGTAATTAATTTTGTGTGGTTTTTGATACATTTTGTTCATATTGTAACCTGATAGTGAACATTGTAATTGGGGAAACCTGTAATGTTCACAATCAATAAATAAATAAAAAAGTGCTGAAGTGTTACCCTAAACTGAGGCCTCAAAAGGTTTCCTTTCCCAATTTTCAATTGATTTCATGTATCATCAGTGTGCATCTATCTGCATTGGAGTTCATATGCAGTAAGAATAGACATTTGCCACAGTAATTATTTACCACTGTGCTCCCAAATTGAGCATTATGGGCTTATTTGCATGCATGATGTGAAAACAAAACACAGTCTGGAAAAAGTTAAAAGATGTAACGTGTATATTTTCAAAATGTCTAACACTACAAAACCTATTTAGTAGAAATTGTGTATTTGAATGACCTCTATATAATTTTGGTTTGTCAAGTTATAGATAATAGTTTAAAGTTCAATGAGAATGAAGAGAACCCCACAGGCTGTTCTTAGAAAATTCAATGTACAGTATGCTTTCAATTATTCAGGGTAATGTGCAGGATAAGATGTACAAATAATGAGAAACATAAATAATCCAGAAAAATGTAATTTAACACTTTTAAGGTACAACATATATATGTAAATTGAAATTACAATAAAAGCTTATTTTCGAACATCCATTATATGTTCAAAAGTTTATTCATTTTCTTCATATAGGTACTGTAGGCCTGTTTATTTCTTAAAATAGTCCATGATGTTCTACTTCTGAGGGAAATTGACATGTTTTGTACAGCAATACGAATTTTTCTTGGAGCATTGATGTTGATGTACTAGAACCACCCTCTGCTCGGTAGAATCTAGAAGAGTATCAACACACTAAAATTCAGTACAATGACTGACAAGGTCACTTGTCTTCATCTGCTCATTCACATGCTGGGTTCATGTGCGTTGATCTTCAGCCACTCTTTCAAATTTTTTTCATCATAATCTTCAAAGCCATTTAAACCCATTGCTAGGTTCATTAATTGTGCAGTTGCTATTTCTTCTCCACTGAAACTTTGAAAATCATTTTCTGCTCTATCTGGAAGAGTTTTCCTCTATGCGCAAAAAATTGTATGTGGCTAGAATTGTTAACTTCTTATAGAACTCCTTCAAATTATTGTCAACTAGCATTCTCAGTAGACCAGCTCAGTAACGCCATTTTACCATGGTTCATTAACTGTTTAGTGGCAGTGACATTAGGGGTTAAAAATTTAGTTATGATGAATCCATCTCATATACGAGAATGCACTCATTGGGATGTAGAGGGTTGTTATTAAGTAATAGAACAGCTTTTATGGCAATCCTTTCTCTTCTAGAAATTGCCAAACTTGTGTTATAACATTTTTGTGATACCACTGTTTGAAAATGTCACTGTTCATCCATGCTCCTTTTTGGTGTAATAATGTACAGGAAGATTCTTAGCTTAGATTTCCTCGACTGCATTCTGCCTCTTTTTCTTTTCTTTGTCAGTCACCAGCAGTTTCACTTTGTAGTTCCCAGAAACATTAGCAATGCACAAAATTGTAATGCTTCTTTAGACAACTTGTATCTTCTCTTTTAAAAGCAAGGATTCTGGATGGTAGACATTTCCAATATAGGCCACTTTTGTCTGCATTGGTGTGAGATTCTCTTTCTCTACAGATTTCTGGAACACTTCTGGGAAAGAATCAGCTGCCACATTTGAAGTAAGCCTTTCTCCTTGCACATATGTTTGCAAATCCTGTGATGTTTGAATCTGGTGATCCAACCAATAGAGGCAGTAAGTTCTCTGTTTAACCCTAGAACCTTATGAAAAGATTTAGCCCTTTTGTACACATTGCACCTGAAACAATGATACCTTCTATTCGTTTTTGGTTAATCCATTGTTAAAGAGCAGCATCTAAGACTTCGAAAGTAGATCTTTTCATACTTAACTTGCTTAGTTGACACTTACATGCTGATTAACATTGAAAAAATTTAATTTACAGAATAGGCTGGCTGAAAACAATGGAAATAGTACTATTCTTTCATATGATGATCATATATTGTTTATTAGAGAAAAATGATATATTGTACAATATCTTCTTTGATGGTATGCACGGATGTCACTGTCCTCCAACACTTTCCCAGTTTTTATGAAAATAGGCTACTTATGTAGCAAACACAATTTTCAAAATAACAGTTTTCATATAACACGTACTGTTTTTATGAAATTTGGTATTTTGATATATTCAAAAGTAGTTCTCTATGTTATTGCAGTAAAAGCTGAGTAATAATTTAACACATTTTGCATCTTCAGGCTGTATATATACCTACCTACAAACAAACTATCCCTTACGTGCTTCCCTATCTTCTATCCCATTTCGATGATCTGACTGATGCAAAACATTTAAACTGTCACTGTTACACAAATAAACACTCATGTATACTCATCCTTTAGGGGTGTATATGTAAAAATTTCAGAACTTTAGTGGCTTTCTATAGCTTGCAGTGATTGGTAATGCTGTTTCTGCAAAATATTCCTCATTGTTATTTTGTATTTTTTAGTAGGTGAGTCTAATGTAGTGATACACTATTCACCATAGCTTTGACCTTTTCTAGGAGAAAATGTATGAACAATTCAAATAACTTCTGTTACATGTGTGGTTCTTTTTTGTTGCAGAGACAGAAAACTAACATTGCACAGTTTTGAAGAAAATATATTTGGCATATTTTAAGGTTAAGCCAGGAGATCAAAGTCAAACATGGGCTCCGCATACTGTTTGCATAACATGTAGTGAAGGGCTTTGGGAATGGTACAATAGAAAACAGAAATCAGTGGATATTGAGATTCCTATGATATGGTGTGAACCCAAAAAAAAAAATCACTATGATGATTGCTACCACTGCAGTGTAAAGTATCATGATACAATAAGAAAATGAAACAAAAGTGAAATATCCGGATGGCCTTGCTTCAGCTATAAGACCTGTGCCACAAGGAATAGATGTCTCTACTCCTAGTCCACCAGCTCAACTAGAGTATATGGAGAGTTCAGTTTCTGAGTCAATAGAAAATTCGAATACAGATGAAGATTTCTGAGCACACACTGCTGAAAAAAGTGATAGCATTTTAGTGATGAAGATTTTAACAACTTAGTAAGTTTTATCAAAGTTGAAAGAGAAGAATATGCTGGCTCCAGACACCACATTTTGCTCATATGTAAATAGAGACAAAGAATTTACCAAGCTCTTTAAGACTGTTCTGGAAGATGAACTTTGTTATTGTGATATACCAGCATTAATTCAACAACTGGGAAGACGAACATACTATAGTAACAATCTGCTTTTATTTATTGGTTCTTTGAAAAGAAATCTAAAATCTGTTTCATTGCACAATAGAAGTGAATTTCCCTCAATAATTGTTGCACATTCTGTGTTTCTAAAAGAGTTATATGAAAATCTTGAAACTATTTTAGAATTACTAAGAGTGTCGGTGGCTATTGTGAGGACACCTGTGGAGAACAAGAGTTACATCTTGTGCAAAAATTGATTTTCAGAGAAAAGAAATACTGTTTTTTATATAGTTTCCTTGGTTATTGTTATGAAGTTGATGTTGAATTGTTTTTAAATAAAGTTGTGAAAAGCTTTTTATTTCAAAAGAAACATTTGGCAAAAAGAAAAAAGACTTTTATTCCAAAAGGAACAACACCTAAAGCTATACAGTATCTTACTAGGACAGAAAGAAGGATATAAAAAATAACCCTATGCTTTTTATAAGAATGAAACAAGGATATGCAAAATAACCCTATGCTTTTTATAAGAATGAAGCTGTAGAAACAGGGTTAAATACTTAGCAGTGAGAGAATCATCTAAGAGAAATGGTTTAATGACAGTCAAGGAAAACATCATTTGTGCCAGTCTAGTTGAGAAAATAAAAAGATTATCGCCTCTTTTGTATATAAAATTGGATATTATGAAACAGTTTGTGAAAGCACCACAGTTTGTCTTTCCAACAACTGACCAGTAAATTTTCTGTGATGTCTGAAGTTAAGATAAAAGGAGGTATATTTGGACCTCGATAAGATAGCTAATGAAGATTGTGCATTTTTGGATCCCAAGAATGATAGAAAACCAGTCATGATGTACTTACAAAGAGGTGGTTAATAAGTTTGCTGGAAATATAAAAGATTCACAATATGAAAAAATTGAGAAATATGCTACAAAAGCTATAAGCTTCTGGGAGAAATATGAGGTTAAAGATTCACTTTTGTACCCTGATCTAAACTATTTTCCTGATAATTTGGGATCTCTCAGAGATGAAAAAACTTAATGATTTCATCAAGAAAACAAGGAGATTGAGATGAGATACCTTAGTCGATGGAACAGTGCAAGTGGACTACTGTTGGTACCTGAAAAGGGAAGTTGTTTAATTATGACTTAAACGTAAACCAGCGCAACCAACTTACAGCCATGGAAAACATAACTTCACATCTTATTTTACATATAAACAGGTGTTTCTATATATTTATTTGTCAGAAATTTGCTCTTTGTTTTCATTTGGTAATGTACAATTTTTACATTTTTACATAAAATAATTTTTCAAATTATTATTTTGTGATTTGTGAGAAAACCTTATGTGATAGAGAAAATGGACAGCCTCATTCAATTTAGCACACCAAAATAAGTTAAAATCACCTTTCAGATCACAAACCAGTGGACAAAAGTTATATTTTTCAGGACAGTGTAATGTGCACACGAATAATTGGGAGTATACTGTATATATTCTATTCATCATACATTTGTCTTTATATTTCAGGGGCAAGGTGATTTGCCCATTAATTTCATTCATAACTCCAAAGTTATGACTTGTTTCTAGTTATGGGTTGGATATTTTAAGTTATTTTTGTTCCATCACCATTCTACCATTGGTGTTTCAGACACCATGTGCTTGATGCCTCTGGCTAGTAATTGGGTCCAATCATTGCTTGATGGGATGAGATTCCTGTGTAGGTGCTAGTTGTACAAATGGATAATATTGAAAATAACGTCTAATAATAGAGCTACTTTATGAGAAAATGAAATATAGAAAATGTTTAAATGTAAATTTGGGATGAGAAGCTTTTTTCTCCCCCCCTCCCCCCTATCTTAAATCTTATTCAAGTACAAAATTTGTTGTTTTTCCTGCTCTTCCTTTTTAGTTACACTTTCTCTCTTGTACAAAATCAACATACCCATCCACCTTTTACTAAAATACATTTTTTTGGTTCAGAGAGTCTCATAATTTGTATTTCAAGTATAATACATTAATATTTCTTCTGCCTTCCATAGGTAAACAGTAGTGAAAATACAAATTTATCGTAAAACACAGCTTCCCTATCTCACATGCTACACTATAGGGATACAGATATTCTATATATTAGTGAATAGTTCTATGTGTTGGAAATGAAGATGGTGTGCATTTGCAGTACCACAGATGTGCATCCTATAGCTCAAAATGCATGCATGCCTGCAAGTTAGGCAAAGTGATTTTTTTCTGCAGAAACTACTAATGAACCACTTGAACTGAAATGCTTCATTCTATACACATGCAGGAAGTTCCATAGTACATAAGCAGCATTTGGCACACAGTGGGCCACTAGTTTGCACTCGTTAAGGTTTACTGTTTCTTTCCATTCACGTTTCCCACATTTAATCCTAGAGAGTATGTGTTAGCACATGTATGCACTGCACTCCCTTGAATGTGCACAGTTTCAGCATAATGCATAGCACTTGACTCTTTTTGAATATTTTATTTCTGATACAGCTTCATGTGAGAAATATGGCACCTAGGATGATGATGATGATGATGCTTCATTGCTCTTATATTCAACAAGTAGGATTGCCAAGTGTTAGTATTTCCAATTTTGTTCCATATATGTCATAATGTAGATGGTGTACATCAAATGTTTATTGTTTTTGCTGCTTCATCTAATAATATGCATTTCTTTTTGGGATGGAGTTCGGCAGGTAGGTGATGTGTGATAAACAATGAACATCAGTTGTTAATTAAGTTATAAAAAAAGCAGCAATGCTGCTTATCATATAGAAATTGTTTTGCATTCTTCTTCATTAATTGTCACAATGCTCAAATTTCAACCTTAAGCAAACAACAAAGTGTCACACATTTTGTTGCGGTTTGATCTCTACTTTTATTTCTGGTAAAATTCAGTGGAATTAATAAGAAATGAATTGACTTTATTTAATTATAATAAACATGTACAGAATTTTATAATAGCATTATTTGCAATAGTGCTTTGCTAACTATTGTTAGAAATATAATGTGCAACATTAATCATTTTCAATTTATGTGTACATATGTATGCATAACTGGCAAATAATGTATTGTGTAAAGATTATGTCTTACAAATTTTCTACAAGTAATGCACACTATTTTGGTTTTAGTCAAAATAATATAATCCCAGATGAACTCCACTACTTTAACCTCTAGGGTACTGTACGCTGTAACAATGTATTCCTTATTTTCAATTTGAGATACAATCCTAATTGCAAGTCACTAAATTTGTTGGCATGTGAAAGAACACTGACCAGCAGAATGCTTGTGTTAATTACCAATAATAGAAGCTTAGTTGAGTTTGCAGTTCTTGTGCTGAGAATCCATAGTTTGATTCTCAGCTCTGGGTTGGCAATTTTAAGTTACCCATTCAAGTTCTCACTAGCTGATGTGATGTATTTCCAAGGTCCAACATGGATAATAGACAGTATTAAAGCTGTATGTAGATCCTGTCATCAATATTGTCATCAATATTTGGAGGTAACAGACTACTTTCTGGGTGCCTACAGTTAATAAGGGGTGAAATGAGGTTTCCTGACAGATCCTTGATTGTATGGAGAACCTTATAAACCAACTTTTTTTTCCCCCCCCATTGTAAAATCACTGTGTACATCTGAAAGGGCTTGCAGAGCTCCTTAATAGGATCTGTGCTCTAACCATGACCAAGTTTGTTAAAACGTGGACTTGTAAACAGGAGGTCTGTGGTTGAAATCCAGTTACAGCTGTTTTCCCTGATTGGCCTTTTCCAGTTTTTCCTCAGTCCTCATAATTGGCAATTGCTGGGAGCTAGCCTGAACTTGAGCCTGGAGCATTTCCTTCCCAATCATTTCATGTATCAATACCATATGTGATGCCTTACGCAGTAAGAGACTTTGTCGCCTATGCAATGGACTTACAGACTGTTCCATACACCAGATCAGTGGATTACACAAAAGGTTCTTGTACCAAGAGGAAAGAGGCATATAGGATAGTTAGGTAAAACATGATTTGTTGCTTTTTTTTTTTTTTAAACTTGTTCCATTTTTACCTCGCCTTAACTCCAATGGTCATATCGGCGGTCGTTCTCCTTTGGAACATATTGAAGGTGTTAACTCGTATTCATTGGGTTTTAATCATTAGATAACGCACACATTCGCACTCTCATTCATACTTCCAGACTCTGGGGAAGATGGGGAATTATCTTGGTCGGAGAAAAATCTCCACTCCCACGGCCGGGAATCAAACCCGGGACTCCAAGCACGGCAGGCAGGTGCTCTACCGACTGAGTTAGGGGGCCAGCCAATTTGTTGTGTTAACAGAGCAGCAAACTACAATCAAGTATAAAGATAAAAGAATATCAGGGAGACAATATTCTGGCACAGTAGTGATATTACCCATGCATCAGTAAATAAACTTCACAAAAAGAATGATGAAATAGTTTGATTTTTTATGCATGATGCTGAGATAAATGTTCACCTCTTCCAGTTAGCTGTGTAATTAAGATACACAATAGCATTTTAGTTGATTCCTTGCTGGAGACAATTGTTATAAATATATTCCATGAGGTGAGAACCAGATTGTTTTATCTGGTTTTTAGTAAATTTTTTCAGTGCATAAATACAAAAAGGTGCAATGAGTTTATAAAAATAGAACTCTGATTCACACCTCAAGAATAGTTTTTAAGAACTACTGACATTTCCTCTCTTTCTAAGGATGCAGTACAAATTACTTTAAATGATAAATCTGACAACCCTTGATTGTAATATGAAGGTCACTCTAAATATTTTGAAAATGGACAAAAAAAATTAAATATTTTGATCTGATCATTGCATTCCATACAAAGTCTCCTCCTTTCAAATGATTTTTCATATGCCAAGCACCATTCTTTGTAGAGAGCTCAAATGTAATTCAAATCTCTGATCTCATTTTTTTTTCTTAGGGAAATAGAAAAAAGTTTCATGGGCCTAGATTTGGACTGTAATGAAGCTGGAAGAAATATTTGACTCCTGACTTCTGCAGAAATTGGGTTCCTTTTAATGCAATGTATGCAGAGACATTGTTATGGAACAAAATTCCTTACAGAGGTTTCTTAAGATGCTTTGTTCTCAGTTCATTGGAGACTTTTGGCAGACATTTTATGGATACCATTCTGCAGAGACAGTTTTTCTTCCGCTAGTGGAATTGTTACAATATGACTAACTAGCTGAGAACAGATTTTCTTGCTAACACTTCTAGCTTGTTACTGTTTTTGGGAGCTCCTCTCCTGAGAAGACTGAGACTGGTTCTTAATTTTGCATCATACATCATCTTTTGTCACTGGATATGATGTTAAGCATGTTTTTTGAATTTTCCTCCATCAGATTTTTCTATCTTTCCATGACACCATTTTGCTTATTTCTTAGGTGTTAGGGGATCCAATGACTGCAGAATTTCCTGTTGTGAAGTTTTCCTTTAAGGAAAACTGTTGCCTATCTGATATTCAGGTCTTCTTAAATCTGATATTTGCAGATTGTTGTATCTTCTGTCATTGCTATAGTCAGCCGTGCTGCATGGTCTTCATTTTTTAGGGAATTTCTTGCTTTTCTAAACTACAAACCATTGATAAATCATAAATTGCAAAGTACAAAGATCCACAAATATCTGATGCACTCTAACAAAGCAATGTTTTCTTAAACATTCTTAAAGTCACAGAAAATCATAGCAAAAAGATATTCTCATTTGAGATCAATCCTAACTCAGTGTTGAAATCCCTGCATGCACTTACACAGTAGTGTTGATGCTACGCATTGTTGAACTGAACCCAGACTTGCACATGTTGCTAGTTGAACTTCAGTCCGAAGCTAGGAAGATCTGCTTTGGCTTACCACAGCACATTGTTGCCCATTCTCAAAACTTTATGAGTGACCTCATATTTAGTTTTGTAATGTGAACGTAATTTCAAGGTTTGAATGTCAGTATTCTAAGTTTCATATGTCCAAAAAATGGTGTATGTTCATTTTTTCACTTTTGGAATTTATTTGCTTAAACTCTGAAATATCCTCAAGTATCCTTTCATGGAAGTGTTGAAAACAGTGTTGTTGTATAAATTAAATTAATTGGGAGTCGATTAATAACACAAAACAACACTCACTTTTAAATTTTCCCGGAACCGGTTTCTGAGGCCTTCCCTCTATCTTCAGCCGGCCATCGACTTGTTCTCATTGGTGTAGCTGGCAATATTTTGTCATCGGTCTCCTATGGTGGCGGTTCGAGGAACTTGCTGAACAAATCTTTCTGGGGGATGTCGAAATTGAATACTTTGTTCCTATTTTTTGAAATAAAGATTTGTTCCCATGCGGACAGTTCTTCTTTTCCTGTTGTATGTTTTAGTAGTTTTGGTTCTGGATTTATGTTGTGGTTTTTTTCCCAAAATGCGTGGCAACTGCTGATTTTTCTAATTGTTTGTATTTTATGTTCCTAAAGTGTTCCTTTGCTCTTGTTTCTAAATTTCTTTTGGTTTTTCCAATATAAATTTGACTACAGTCACAGCATTCAATTTGATATATACCAGATTTTTTGTTAGATGGAATGGCATCTTTGATGTTTGAGCAAATTAGGTTTTTTAAGGAGTAATGGTTTACTGGAGCTAGTTGAATGTTTTGTTTTTTGAAGACTTTTTTGAATTTATCAAAGGCCCATGGATGGTAAGTGAATTTTTTGAAGATCATTTTAGTTTCTGTAGCTGAGAGGGTTGTAGTTTCTTCTTTTTTGCTAAGTTCACTTTTTTGTCTACTAGTGATTTGGGAAAGTCATTTTTCTGTGCTATTTCAATAATTTTGTTGTATTCTATTTTGTATTTTTCTGCTGTGAGAGGGATGTTGACCAGTCTGTGTGCTAAACTATTAAAGATTGCCTGTTTGTGGGATCTTGGATTGTAGCCATTAGCTTTTATGTAGTTGTCTGTCTGTGTTGGTTTTCTGTAAATGCCAAAGTTTATTCTATTTTTATTTCTGATTATTTTTAGATCTAAAAATGGTAAATACTCGTCTTTTTCAACTTCTACAGTGAACTTATAGAACACATTAAGGATACTGAACTAAATGAAGAAGACACACTAGTCTCATTTGACGTTAAATCACTGTTTCCCAGCATACCAGTTAAACAACTCCCAACATTGATAGAAAAATGGCTCAAATCACTTGGAATGTCATCACTTGAAATTTCAGATTACATCGAACTTACCAAATTATGCATAGAACAGAATTTCTTCCAGTTTCAAACAAAATATTTCCATCAAACTTCTGGTTTAGCAATAGGCAACCCCTTATCACCCTTCCTGGCCGATCTGTACATGAGTGCACTAGAAATAAGGATCACTAAAGGTTTCCCATGGATGTTCAAACTCTGGCAAAGATATGTAGATGACATATTTGCCATAGTGCCAAAAAAACACATCAGTGATGCACTAAAACTTTTAAATATTCAAGAAAAAAGCACCAAGTTCACTGTAGAAGTTGAAAAAGACGAGTATTTACCATTTTTAGATCTAAAAATAATCAGAAATAAAAATAGAATAAACTTTGGCATTTACAGAAAACCAACACAGACAGACAACTACATAAAGGCTAATGGCTACAATCCAAGATCCCACAAACAGGCAATCTTTAATAGTTTAGCACACAGACTGGTCAACATCCCTCTCACAGCAGAAAAATACAAAATAGAATACAACAAAATTATTGAAATAGCACAGAAAAATGACTTTCCCAAATCACTAGTAGACAAAAAAGTGAACTTAGCAAAAAAGAAGAAACTACTAAAGGAAACCACAACCCTCTCAGCTACAGAAACTAAAATGATCTTCAAAAAATTCACTTACCATCCATGGGCCTTTGATAAATTCAAAAAAGTCTTCAAAAAACAAAACATTCAACTAGCTCCAGTAAACCATTACTCCTTAAAAAACCTAATTTGCTCAAACATCAAAGATGCCATTCCATCTAACAAAAAATCTGGTATATATCAAATTGAATGCTGTGACTGTAGTCAAATTTATATTGGAAAAACCAAAAGAAATTTAGAAACAAGAGCAAAGGAACACTTTAGGAACATAAAATACAAACAATTAGAAAAATCAGCAGTTGCCACGCATTTTTGGGAAAAAAACCACAACATAAATCCAGAACCAAAACTACTAAAACATACAACAGGAAAAGAAGAACTGTCCGCATGGGAACAAATCTTTATTTCAAAAAATAGGAACAAAGTATTCAATTTCGACATCCCCAAGAAAGATTTGTTCAGCAAGTTCCTCGAACCGCCACCAGAGGAGACCGATGACAAAATATTGCCAGCTACACCAATGAGAACAAGTCGATGGCCGGCTGAAGATAGAGGGAAGGCCTCAGAAACCGGTTCCGGGAAAATTTAAAAGTGAGTGTTGTTTTGTGTTATTAATCGACTCCCAATTAATTTAATCCTCAAGTATGTTTGTTAAAGTATACATGTTTATTTCTTTAGTATAAAAGTGATATCCATAGCTCCAACACTGCAACACTGTTTATCTTGCAATGCATAAATTTACATGATGCATATGTTCCACCAGTAATGCAACCTACATACATATTTTGTTTATAAAGTAAATTATTCATCATTTTGAAAGGAAAATAGTCTTAATGTTTTGATAAATTAATATTATAGTACAGTTCCTCTCAAATACCTCATTCCCTTTTTACTTTTTATATAATAATCTCATAAGATTCATAACCTAACATGAGTGGTGTGATTCACAGTAGCAATCCAAGGGTGGTCACACAACACAAGTCGGGACTTGCGACTCTATGTGCTCCCAGATAATGTCACAGCAATCATCCCACAACCAGAAATCTGTAGCAGTCCGAAACTGTTTCTCCTAGTGGTTGTATGCTCAGCAGTCGCAAACTTCAAAGAAAGAGCTGCAATCCGAGACACGTGGGCATCCATCACATCTGTTGCAAATTCCAGTAACAGTGTCCGTGTGGCTTTCCTTCTTGGAGATCCAGACAACTCCACTTTACAGGTAATTGAAAATTGTTATAATTTTATTGCTTTTGAAAATAGAGAATAATTCTGTTATTAATAAGTTAAATATGTGACATAGTGAATTGGTGTTAGTGTCTAATTTTTTATTGTTATTATTCAAAATTATTTAAAAAGGAATTATTATAAAAGCCAAGAATAAATTTACTCTTAAAAATAATAAAAATGTATTGTTCTTTAACATTAGCTATGTGTAGGACAAAGTTTGGAAAGGTAGAGTCAAACTGAAAAACTCAATTTGAACCAACCTCGGTCTCCCAGTCTCCATCCAGTTGCTCTAACCACTAAGATCTGCTGGTAAACCACTAGGAGCTCTCATATACATATGAGATAAAACACCTTAATGGTGACTTAAAATGCTGTAAGTACTTCAAGTCCCAGGCTTCATACTTTAGACTACTATTAGGTCAATTAATGAAAATTAATTCTTTCACACTACCTGTGTATAGGACAAAGTTTGAAAAAAGTTTCAGACTGTAAAATTCAATTCTATAAAATATGAGCTGAATCTTTCCTGGCGGCATATATGTTCTAGACGTTCTCGGGCTTCGAGCCAGGTAAGCAGATGTTGAGACATCGACGTTTCGGGAGCATACATCTCTCCCGAAACGTCGATATCTTAACATCTGCTTACCTGGCTTCAATTCTATAGTCAAGATTTGAACCATGAATGATCTCCTGGTTCCCATCCACATTCACTAACTACTGATTTACCATGGCAACATACCAGCACAAAATAAAACTCTCCAACTGACTCATATTTTTCCCAGTAAACCACTAGGGCATATCATATACATATGAGACAATATCCCTTAATGGCGACTTAAAATGCTCTAAGTACCTAAGCCCCATGCCATGGCTTCATAGTTTTAACCAATATAGGTCTAACGGTAGAGCAGCTGCACATAGAGTGAAAGACCCGTCTATAGCATTGAATTTTTCAATTCTGATTTTACCTTTCAAAGGTGTATTTTCAAGGTGTATAGCTTTGGATGCTTTTTTACTTTTTTTGTTCATTTTCTTCTAAAATCAGGTCATACTGCTAAACTGAAAGCTGCTTTTTCAAAACAAATCACAATTCAACTTCCAGTGTACACATTTCACTTAACACAGTAATGTATTGCTCTGGTTCATTATTGGTCATTGCAATTTGTGTTGCTTTTTTATATGAATCCTCAATTAATTAGAGCTGAAGCATTTCAGTCAGCCTTTGGCCAATTTGGCAAAAAACAAAGTTTAAATATTAATGATTTTATATGAATCCTCAATTAATTAGAGCTGAAACATTGCAGTCAGCCTTTGGCCAATTTGGCAAAAACAAAGTTTAAACATTAATGATTTTGGAAAGGTTAAGTCAGACTGAAAAATTCAATCCATAGTGGGGATCTCCCAATCACCATCTGATTGCATTAACCACTGAACTCCATGACAACATGGTACAACATTAAATTCTCCAACTAATATATTTTTCCCAGTAAACCACAGGACATTCATATACAAATGAGATAACATACTGTAATGGCTAACTTAGAATGCTGTAATTACTTTTAAGTCCCAGGCTTCATAGCTAAGATAACTATTAGGTTAATTAAGTGGTGGAGCAGCCACGCGTAGAACAGAAGATTTGTGGTTCAAATTTCTTCTATGGCATTGACCTTTTCAGTTCAGTTTCTATCTTTCAAAAGTTTGGCTACATGCTTGTGTGTGTTAGAACAATCACTATCATTGATTGCCCTTATAAATAGAAATGAAAACTATTTATTAAAATTGTATTTAGACAAATGATAGGAATGAAAATTGTCTTAATTTTAAAAATTAGATAACTAATATGTACTATCTTTCAAGAAAGTAAATGTACACTTTCCGTGGGTCAGTATCACTCACGCGTTCCGTGACTAGGTGGTATGAAAACTAAATCGGCCATGTTCGTAGATGTATAGTGTCATGGTCGCCATTTTAACCTGTTACTCACTTCGAAGATTTTTAAGGCTATATTAGCCCAGTATAACAAAAGATTGAGTGTATATCACAAAGTAAGTAATAATTCTCTTGCAGCTGAGCTATTAGCTACATGGCATTGGAAAATGTGCAAGAAAACTGAAAATACATGGAATTATGATTTTAACAAAACCAATATCTATATTGTATATAAAGCAAGTTTCCTTAAGTGCTAATGCAGCTCAATGACAAGAGAGCATGCACTGTGATAAATATTACGAGGGTTCATGGTTCGAGTGCCATCCTGTGGATATGTTTTTTATTCCAGATTTTTAATGTTAGATTAAGTAACGAACCAATTAACTACTGTTCTCTTGGGGTAAGCTGTTACTAATGTCATTGGAGAATTAGCAAGAAGACAAATGCCAGGAAGAATGGCGGCTTAATAGAGCCAACATTTTGTTGTATATAACCTACTACAAGCACATGTTATAGCTCAGTGGCTAGTATGTAGTCATAATTTTTATTCCAATGTTTTTACTTTGTAAGACTCCGTAACAAATGAAATTATACTTTCTCTCTTGCGACTAAGTTAATAACATGTTTTCGAAAAGAATGCCAGAAGTTTCCAGAAGGTTGAATGATAATTTTAATGGAGCCAACTCCTAAACACTGTATACCATCCATCTGTTCTAACAATAAGCTAATCTATAAAATAACAAGAAATTGAATAATTCTCATTTTGAGAAAAACTAACTTAGAGCTGCAATATAACTGTATAATCCAGTGGAGTATAAGACACAAAACTGAAAAGATATTCTGTGTAACCGTAGTTGCAAATAGACATTATTAGGAATAACAAAAAGAAGACTATATCCAAAGATAATGTTGCTTAGGAAACAAAGTAAAAAGCTGTCATTTCTTCATGAAGCCAACGTATACATTAACAAATGAATTAAATTATGAAACGCTTGAGATTTATAGAAAACGTATTTTTGCTGGAATAAACAATGATCTGTGGAAACAATGAAAAAAAGAAATGAAATCTTGTGATTTAGAACCTGGTGTAATCACCCCCAGCTGTGATTACATCATTTAATCTTTCATGCATGTTTGCAACCAATAGAGAACACCGATTTGGATTCTGCTGATAATGTTGCCATAGCTCCATCACGTGAGCAACCAAATTTTCTTGAAACCTGTCTGGTCGACTTTCTTCCTATTCTTTACCATGAAGGCCCATATATGTTCAAGGGGGTTTAGATTGGGGGACTTTGGTGGCCAGTCAATGCAAATTATTTCTGGATGCCTCGATAGCCAATCCTGGGTGATATTTGCAGTATGCACACCACTGTTGTCGTGCATAAATATACACTCTTCTTGTTCTGGAAACCTAGTACGAAGGGATGGTAGCAACGTGTTTTCGAGAATGTCTACATAGACTGCACTCGTCATTCAATCTGGCACTTGAATTAACTCCCCTGTACCTGATGCTGTCATGTAGGTCCAGAACTGTGCTGAAATTCTTCCCGAATATTCTGCCCGAACGACGTGTTGAGGTTCATATCTAGTTCCTCATGGTCTATACAGACACAGGGTCCCTTGCTGGTCGGATCGAAATACCTTTTCATCACTCCAGATTATCAGGTCCCAATAAGCCTAAGGAAGGTCGCAATTGCGCTGTGCCCATTATAATCGTCTTGCTTTGTATGCCTCTGTAAGAAAGAGCTTAGTGGCAGGACGTTGTGATGCAATATCAGCATCCTTTAATCGTCGGCATATGGTTTCATATGAGCAACCACACTCTACTGCTTTATCTAGAAAGATGGACCTGTGTCTTAAAGGCTGGTTCCTCACATCTGCTACCAGGGCTTCATCTTGAGTAAACGTTGTTGCACGAGGCCTACCTGAAGCCTGCTTGATTTGGCCCATTCAGCTTCTCCCTCATGATACCTGTCCAGCCACTGCTTCAATGTTCTTCGGTCTCAACTCAGTTCTCTGGCAATTTGTGAAGCGTTTTCACCATGAGAAGCACCGCCTATAATTTCACCCTTTTCAGCTGCAGTCAGCTCCACACAACCTTGGCATGCTATTTCACTATGATGAAGTCTTAGTGAAAGATACAAATGCAGTGCATTACTTCCAGCAATATTTTGCACATGCGCTAGAAATACAAAGCGGAGAAAATAGTCTTACATGTTGAGGGTTCGAACCGCAAATCATCAGTTTACTTGACACAGCATGTGTTTTACCACTGAGCTATGCCAACAGATGTGATAGCACTGGTTATATACAATATATACCTGTTGGTTCTATTAAAATTGCCATTCCACGGGTTTTCCAATTTATTTGGTATTCTGCAGTGCCATTTAGTAACAGCTTAGCTACAAGAGAAGAGTTGTTAATTAGTTCGTTACTGCATCCAACAAATTAAGAAATTTGGAGTTAAAAATTATGCCCACGTGTTAGGGTTCGAACCTTGAAGCATGGTCTCACTTATGTCAGCCCACGTTTTGCACCTGAGCTACGAGAGCAGTTAAGATAGCTTGCCTTATATTATATATATTGGTTCTGTTTAAATCATAATTCCATCATAATTCATGTTTTCCGTTTTCTTGCACATTTTCCAATGCCATGTAGTTAATAGTTCAGCTGCAAGAGAATTATTACTTACTGTGTGATAAATACTCAATCTTTTGTTATACTGGGTTAATATAGACTTAGAAATCTTCGAAGTGAGTAACAGGTTAAAATGGCAACAACGACACTATACATCTACGAGCATGGCCTATTTAGTTTTCATACCACCTAGTCATGGAACGCGTGAGTGATACTGACCCGCGGAAAGTGTACATTAACTTTCTTGAAAGATAGTACATATTTCTAGTTCATGTTTTGCTGTGCAAAGATAAAGCACTAAAAAATTACCTATGGATAGTAATAGTAGAGTCTTGCATGTGATGTAGCAGCAAAATTGCTATCTGCTATGTGAAAGCACCTGAAATCAATCCCTATTTCACTTACTAGAAGATCTGGTATGGGGTGTATCCAGCTATTTGATGACTTCCAACTTGGAAAGCACCTCTTCCACAAAGTGTTGTTAATATTTTTGTTTCAAATCTAATTCAGCTTCCAGTTGTAATTTATATATTTACATCTGTATGTGATGAATTATGTTTACATTTAAAAGCAGTTTAGTTCAAGATGATATTCTAATATTAAAGTAGGCATTTAATAAGTATGTTTTCAAAGGTCAGCAAATTTATTTTCAAAACATTGTACTTTGGGAAATGTTTAACCTTATACTGCCAGAGAGTAATGTGATTGAACAATTGCTTCATAATTATATTTGAAGTTCAAATCCCTGCAGAAAATAATTTTGTGTTAACGGTTATATAGGCTATCTTCAACATTTCACATACAGGAATATTAAGACATGCACTTGCCAATTTTAACGTAAAATATGTGGGAGCAGGGACTTCTTTTTACAACCTTACAGCAAAGAAGATATTTTTACAGTTTTGTGGTTAAACTTAAATTGTAACTTAGGATTTCAGACTGAATATCCTGCTCTAATTGACATGCAGTGCCACAAGGCCAAAGTACTCTAGTAGCCAGCAATAAATGGGCATAAACTTTTAGTAATGGACAATGGGAATGGTAAGGTCAGTCCCTCGAGTAAACAAGCATATATTGGGTTATAAGTATCCCAACTTTTATGATAGTTTTTGTTTATATTTAATGTTATGTAGTGTTGAATATGGACTAGAAACCTGTGTATATTCTAGAAAGTAGAATTCTTTGCTTTAATACATATTTATTGTAGTACTAGTAAGAATTTAAACATTTAAAAGAAACAGTATTACTAGGTCATCAAATAAACTTACAAAATAGAATTTCCATTTATGTTACACATAATTTTTGTTCATTTGCTCCACTGAATAGTTTACACATTATAAATTTCATGTCATTGCAAATCATTGTACTTTGCTGGATGAGGGAAATGTTTACAGGTTTCAGTTTCTGGAAGTTGGCAAATATGAAATCAGGTTATGCAGATTCCCTTAGAATATCTGCTCAAATGATTCACAAGGGTGACAAATATGCCAATATAAATATCATGTATAAATTAATGACAATGCTTGAATTATGTTTAATATCAGTTTACCTGTTTCACTGTTTGTCAGTTTTGTCCACTGTTACTATTCTATTTGCTGCTGGCATTTGGAATGTAATGCAGTTTAACTTCATTTATATGTTATTAATTTCTTTTCTTTTCAGATGTGTGCTAAATTTGTTGGGCACCAAACTTTGTATGTTAATATTTGGATCAATTATACATTTATTGGTATTAAGTTTTCTTACCAGTATAAATATTTCTTTGTCTCCATGTATACAATATGTTCATTTACTCTTCCATTTATATATTAAGATATAATGTACCTGGTTTCTATATACACATCTTTGCTGTTTCAGCCAAAAACAGTAGGCATGTTGGGCAAGGCATCAGAATTTTTACAATGCATTATTGTTGCACATGTGTTAACAATATAGCTGGGCAAATACATTTTTCTCCACATTGTAACTCATGATGACAATAGTTAAGATGTAGGCCTAAATAATGAAGGAGCCCCCAATGTGCAGGAGGCAATTCAAGTCTAGAAATTGCACAGTGATTTTTATCATCCCAAAGGCTAATAATGACAGCATTTCTATGATTAGAACATATAATCAATAATAATATGTCATGACGGCACATTGACCATGGTAGCTCAACGGGTAAGAGCGAATTGGAGAGAAACCAGGAGATCCGTGGTTCAAATCCCGGCCATGGCATGGAATTTTTCAGTTTGACTCTGTCTGTCCAAAACCTTAGTCTATACACTGCTAGTGTGAAGGAACTATTATTTTCCATCAATTAACTTAAATATAATCAACTATTTATGATTGTGTGGAAAATTCAGAAGGAAATAAAAATTGACAAGTTTTAATCTAGCACAAAGCATCAGTAACCTGATTTTATTTAATTGCAGATAACAGTACCCATAAGCATATAAGTACTCTAAATATACTATTATATTTATTATTTATGTATCTATTTCATTCACTGCTTTCTGATATTAATACATAATTAGTTCGAGTAATTTAATCAAACAATTTTGGTTCCACAAGAAATTATTAATTTTCTCAATTATACATTATATATTATTTTAGCGATATATTAGTCATATATTATTTATATTTGAAAACATAACTGTAGTTACTTTCTCTCTGGTATTTAACTGTTTTATTGAGTAGTCTATGAATCTAGCTTGCTATTTGGTTTATTTTCTTATAAGCTGTGACTTTTGTTATCCAGGAACTTGTGGAGGAAGAGAGTATGCAGTTTGCTGATATTATTCAAGAGGGCTTCATAGATAGCTACAACAACCTTACACTGAAAACTGTAATGATGCTCAAATGGGTGACAACACATTGTCACTCTGTGCATTATGTTATGAAGACAGATGATGACATGTTTGTCAACATCGAGAATCTCGTAAAATTCCTTCAAACCCGCCCAATGGGTAATTTGCTAGTCGGAACGCTCATATGTGGCGCACGTCCCATATCAGATACCCAGAATAAGTGGTATGAAAATTCTCTTTATACTGAGGGTAGTCAACAGCTAGATTTTACTGTAACAACACTTTAACTTAGAAATAAGTGTTTGAATAGCAAGCATCAAAAAAGTATTATCTATATTACGATAATATATAATTATTTGTTACAAACTTCACTTATCTTTTCAAGAAATTGTAAATTCCTTGCAGTACTCAGGACTAGTTTTGCAAATAAGTTTTTTCATCCTCAGCAAACATAGTTGTTTCTGTTGTCATCATTACTGCTGCTAAGTGACAGATTATTTTTATATTTATCACTAACCTCTGAAAGTAAAACAAATTTATTCACAGAAACAATTGGCAATATTTCACACTCTTATCTTTTAAGATTTTTCTCCCAAACTATTAAATCTATCAGTACATTTAAGTGCTTTTATAATTTAACTTTTGGATTTACTTCATGGTTAAATGACCAAAAATTATCTGCCACAGTTGATTTATCAATCCGTAAATACCTAATATTTCTAAAATGTTCCTTTATTCTGGTTTCCAAATTACATTTGGTCCTTCCAATGTATACCCAGTACCAGTCTAAACAGATAAATTGATAAATGCCAGATTTTGTTATTATCAGAAAGTTGATCCTTTTTAAAAATAATTTAGTAAATGTTTTACATTATAGATAGTCAAACTGAAAAATTCAATGCCATGGCTGGGATTTGAACAATGGATCTCCTGGTTTTCGGTCATGGCATTGAATTTTTCAGTTTGACTCTATCCAAAACCTTCGCCTATACATGGCTAGTATGAAGGAACAATTAATTTCCATCAATTAGCTTAAATTTGTACGTTATATTCATTTTGATGAATTAAAATTATACCAGTCATCAATAGCATAACACATAGACTGATTAATATACCGATGGATTTAAAGAAATATGTGACTGAATATACCAAAATAATAGAAACAGCAACAACAAACACTTTCAGAAACAAATTGGTAGACAAGAAAAACAGATTCAGTAGACAAAAACGGTTGAAAGAGAGCTTTTAGGGACAACGAAAAACATACAGAAAATTCACGTATCATCCATGGCAACCAGAAAATTTCAAAAGATTTTCAGTGAATTTAACACAACCCTGGCACCAGTAAACAAATTCAATATCAGAAACCCCATTATAAAACCAAAAATAGACAAAATTCCTCCATTAAAGAAATCTTGCATTTATAGAAATAATTGCTCAGACTGCAATAAGTGTACATTGGAAAGACAATATGTAACATTAGAACCAGATTAAAAGAACGTTTAGGAACATCAAGCAAAAAGAAACATTATATCTGCAGTATTCACACATTTTGAGATTTCATCACAACTTAGAGCAGAAAACCCAATCAAATGAAACAAGTGAAATATTTATGTAAAGGAACATTTATATAAACATTTATATAAAGAAATTAAAAATGCATTTAATGAATTTTGGCATTACATCGGAAGAAAATATTTTACTTAGTCTCACTGGATTGCCACCACATGTCTTGTCTCTGGAAAACCATAATCAGCTAGAGCACCAAAGTTTTAGCTAGTTGACAATTTCTTGATAATGCCTTCAAATGGAGGCAAAATGTGTCGAAAGAAAATTTATGGTATGTAAAGTATAGAGTATCTCGGTTGACTCATAGCATAATTTTAATTACAAATAGTCTTTATTAATTTATAGATGAGTCGTATTTATTACACATCTGCTTCACTTACGTACCTATTTTGAGGACATGTTTCACAAATCATAGTTTGCATCTTTGGCTCTTATGCGACTAAAGCTTTATCCAGTGGTGTGGGTAATTCTGGAGTTGCTGCTAAATCAAAAGATGGCAGCAGCAACTCCAGAATTACCCACACCACAGTCGCATAAGAGCCGAAGATGCAAACTATGATTTGCGAAACATGTCCTCAAAATAGGTACGTAAGTGAAGCAGATGTGTAATCAATATGATCATCTATAAATTAATAATTATTTCGCTTCACTGTGGTGTTCCAATACAGTTAAATCTCGATACAAATAGTCATATTTTCACAAGCATAAGCCTCTGGTGTACACTTAACTTCTGACAGCCAACCAGCTATATTTTCCCTTTTTTTTTCTGCTGACTTAGTTTCTCTCATTGTTAGGGAAATAAAAGTATATGTGAGTAGGTTGAATGAAGACTTGACCTTGAAGGACAATTTTGGGCCCAAGAGGAGAATTCAGAAGGGGACAGGTGCATGTTATTTGTAAACCTGCATTAAACAAGAAGTGGCCTACAAATGGTATGCTAGCTACTCCATTTTTGGGAAAGAAAGGTCAAATATGGGTGGCATGGATCTACTAGATCAGGTACTACTGATGTCTTGTGTGCTTCTGAATTTGATAGATGGCCAGCATTACTTAAATAGTTTTTATAGGGCATTTGAATAATTCATTATGTTGCCAGTAGAGCAGACTACTTAATCAACAAGTTGCATCATGTTGCTACATACTCTTACTTCTAGATACAATTATCTATCGAGGTTTAACTGTATTGGAACACCACAGTGAAGTGAAATAATTATTAATTTGTAGATGAGTCGTATTTATTACACATCAGCTTCACTTACATGTCCTCAAAATAGGTACGTAAGTGAAGCCGATTTGTAATAAATACGACTCATCTATAAATTAATACAATTATCTAGTTGAAAGTGCATTGTTCATTTACATCCACTCTCTCACCTTCTTCAGGCTGTAGGATTATTTCACTTTCAGCCTGTATATTATTAATAAATAAGAGCCAGTAACAAATATAATGAAATTTGTTAGGCAAAATCCTTGATAAAAGAAAGCCATAATAGATTCTTGAGCAGCTAAGAGGCACACACTAAGAAAATAGGCAGTTATAGGCACTAGGATATTAGTGACTGAATATGATGTCTCAGCAGAATGTCTGTGGCCCACATTTTTAAAGTTGTGGGTTTAAATCCCCTGAACCAATCCATCTGACTAGTGTTTTTCCCTCAGTTTCAAGATAAATACCAGATTGATTTATTAATACATAATCCAAAGTTTCAATGTAGATCTGAAACAATAGAAAAACTCTGATGGTTAAAATCCATGACTTTGTTTACTCATTGTTAAACTATTCTTTAAAAACCTTATTCATCTGTTCACTTCAATTTAAGATAAGCATTTACAGAAATTATTTTATTAAAACATTTACAGAAATTATTTTATTACGTATTTCCTTGTAGATACCATAGAAATAGGAGAATATGGTGTGCTTAAGTAAGAGTTAAATCTTTTAAGAGCTGGTTGCTACAAGTATATTGTGGCTTGGAAATTCTGTTGTTTTTGTGCAGCAAAACATAGAAACCTGAATAATGACTTTCTATTTGAGAAAAGTATAATTATTTCAAAATTCAAACCAGTAACAAAAAATATCTTAAAAACTATTATCTCCACAGCTGGTATCTCCAAAGTTTGACATAAATTGGGAGCTATTTACATGATCTACATTTTTTGTGCAATAAGTTCTTGACTATATAGAATAAAAAGAAGTATTTCAGAAAGTGGAGTGCCATAGTTACTAAAATTAGGCAAGTGAGTCAACCTTGTATATACTTTCTCCACTTACAAGTTTTTTATGACTAGTTTCTGGGGACTTCTCCCCTATCGTCAGCTCTATCGTCAGCTCTATGGTAGTACCACAGAGCTGACGATAGGGGAGAAGTCCCCAGAAACTAGTCATAAAAAACTTGTAAGTGGAGAAAGTATATACAAGGTTGACTCACTTGCCTAATTTTAGTAAGTTCTTGACTATTTCTTAGGATTTATCAGTTATGCAAAAGTCATGTAGAATGAAAAGTACTTATTCTGATAAAATTCAAAAT
Source organism: Mantis religiosa (assembly GCA_030765055.1). Lineage (NCBI taxonomy): Eukaryota > Metazoa > Arthropoda > Insecta > Mantodea > Mantidae > Mantis > Mantis religiosa. Next base: position 613,645 of record JAUKNK010000355.1, on the reverse strand, counting down.
ATCCATTTTATTTTTCATGAAAATATTTTAAGTGGTATTTTAATGAAAATATTGTCAGTTTTTGAGAAAATCAAAACTTTGAAAATTTTTTCATCTAAAGGTTGGTTTGGTGTGGATGGATTTTCTTGAAAATCTTTGTGTTACATCCATACTAATTGCTGAACTTAAATCCAATAATCCCATTAGCTCAGAAGGGAAAGTGATGTAAACAAAAATGTGTGCAAGCTGCATATATTGGTGCTGGATTAGATTATTTAAAAGTGTATTTTGTTACAAAGTATTGTTTCAATATTACATTTTAGCCCATTTTACATTAATAAAAAGTTAATGAATGGAGATATGCATAAACACCATTTCCTGTTTCTAAAAGTCTTGTATTTAAAAGTGTTAGCTTGTTTTCAAATTTTTTATTACAGTGTAGTTAAGATTAATTTATTACAAGTAATCAAAATGTATGTGTGAAATATCTCAAAGGACAAATTTTGAAAAATGGTGAAAAAACTGTGTTGTTTTTTTTTTCCTTCAAATTTTTTTGTGAAATGATGTAGCAGTGTTAATGAAAAGAGGAATAATGCTGTAATTCAGAACTACACACCACATATCTTCCTTGGTGGTAATATAATTTGCAAACCTATATTTGGATTATGTTTAGAATTTAACAGACTCTCATTTTGGAATTATATTGTTTATGACAGACACGAACACAGATCTTTTTCTAAAAAATTATACTTTTTATTCAGGGAGCCTCAAAATGTGTATTTCCAATGAAAATTTCATATGAAATGTTTGGAAATACAATACCCCCTTTAACATCAAAGAATATACAAACTAAAATACCATTTAACCACCTTATTTTTTAGTTATATTGTTTAGATAGGTGATGAATCTTTATCAGGTATAAAATCCTTAGTATGTCTATCTTCAGAAAGGAAGTAAAGCCAGCAGTCCCATGTCATAAATTTGCAGCACTTAAGTACTGTCTCAAGACTCAAGAGGACTCTAAGCAAAATTAAAAGCTTTCAAGCCTAATATAGAATGGTTCATTGAGAACCGAGCAGTTAAATATCGCCCATAAGCAAAACAAAAGCTTATTTCACAGATACACACTTTTTCATAAAAAAAAGTTTTTATTTTAATTTTAAAAATGCAAATTGGAATTAACACTGTGGAATAATGCAATAATTAAAAATAATACAGTAAGTCTACTGAGGCACTGTACTTCACATACCTCTATATAAAAAAAAGAGAGAGTGAGTTCTACTTGAAGGTACTATCAAGACAATTTTTTGATAACATTTTATTTTTATATTTAAGTTTGAATTTATGAGTCACTATGTTTACACTCAGTCTTCACTTACTTGTTGTTGTATAATTGAAACGTTTTCAAGATCGTTCGATCTCATCATCAGCTGTTTGGTGACTAGATGAACCTTCCTCTTCTTCCACTACTACGGAGCTCCGATCACTCTGCCATCTGGTGTTAGGGGCAGAGTGATCGGAGCTCCGTAGTAGTGGAAGAAGAGGAAGGTTCATCTAGTCACCAAACAGCTGATGATGAGATCGAACGATCTTGAAAACGTTTCAATTATACAACAACAAGTAAGTGAAGACTGAGTGTAAACATAGTGACTCATAAATTCAAACTTAAATATGAAGAACACTTCACTGTTAATAATGCTTCTGCTTTTAATATTTATAACATTTTATTTATTTATTTAATCAGGAATTTCAATATGTATATTTCCAGTGAAGTCTCAGTTCAAATTTTTTAGTGGACTGCAATATTTTCTCCACTTAGTAACGTGGTAGAGAAAGCAAAATTAGAAAAAAGATCTGATGTGAGCACACATGTGACTTTACCTCTCATTCTTGTACAAACTACTTTTGAAAACACTTATTCTTTTATATACTTCATGTTACTTGATAAATGTCAGAATGGATTTATTATATATATACAATGGGATCAGGAAAATGGACTAAACTTAAGTGATAAATATTTTATGACCTGGTTACTATCTGATGCCATTAACATTCCATTCTCTTTGCATGACTAGGCCATAAAAACGAATAACTTCCTATTTGGAAAAAAAAACAAAAAAAAAACGTTTAAGTATTTGAAAATTCAAACCAATAACAAAGAATATCTTGAAAATGATTATGTCCACAAAAATAAATTGTGTTTTTTATAAAGATGATTTTGATTATATTTTACTCCACTAAGCATAAAACATATATAAAAAGCATTACTGAAAATAATGTAAGTAAAATATGGAAAGGTATTAAGACATTATACAAAAAATATATTGTCAAATCTAACGTAACTCAAGAAGAATGGTTAGGGTATTTTGTAACCTTATATACATTTGAAAGCTTTAGTGTAGGGAGGGTAATCCCTGAAATAGAAAATAATTTCAATGAAATCTTGGACAGAGTCATAACAGATGAAGAAGTAATGAATCAAATTAAAAAAATTAAAAGGAACAAAGCACCAGGTATAGATGGTATACTCGGAGAGTTCATTAGGGAATGGAGCAAAGACGTGAACCGAGTTAAAGTTCTAACATCATTGTTCAACTCAATGAAAACCAAAGGGTATATACCTAAGAGTTGGAAAAAGGCTATTATTCAGCCAATTTATAAAGGTAAAGGGAAATGGATGTACCCAATAATTACCGAGGCATAGCACTGTTATCGAATGTGGGAAAAATTTATACGGGTATCTTGGCAGAAAGGCTGCAAGTGTGGGTAGAGGAGCATAATATTCTTTCAGAATTCCAAATGGGCTTCAGAAAGGGGAGGCGGACAGTTGATAATGTATTCATCATAAAAACCCTAGTAGATAAATACCTAAAACATAAGAAAGGTAAATTATATATGGCTTTTATCGATTTGGAAAAAGCTTTTGACCGGGTAGAGCTGAAACTGTTGTAGTATAAGCTGTTAATGAAAGGAGTGAGTAATCAAATGGTAACTATACTAAAAGAATTGTATAAAGAAAATACATTTTGCATAAAATATGAAGAAGGGGCACTAACTAGAGAAATACAACTGGAGGGAAAAGGAATAAGGCAAGGGTGCAAGCTAAGTCCAATTTTATTCAATTTATTTATTGATGATGTACTACAAAATATAAGTAAGAATAATAGTCTCATGCCAGTAATAAATAACTTACAAGTCCCAGGTTTACTTTTTGCAGACGATTTGGTAATAATGTCAATTACCGTTAACAGGTTAAAAATATCTTTGCAAGAGGTGGAGAAATACTGTTCAGAGTGGGGCTTAAAGGTAAACAGCAAAAAAACTCAAATTGTAGTATTTAAAAAAGGAACTAAATTTAGTAAATATGAAAAGTGGAAGAAGGGAGAAGCTGAATACAAAGTAGTGCGTGACTTTACTTACTTAGGATTAAAATTAGATGCAGGAGGCAAATGGGAAAGCAGCAATGATGGCTGTGAGAGGGTGTCTATATAAAATGCTGGAGATGGAAATGGTTGGAAAGAGTATATAGTTCTGTAGTCGAGGCCAGAATGCTATATGGCATTGAAATATGGGGGCTTGAGAATGGGTGGGAAGTTGTGGATCAGATAGACAGGATGTTCTGTAAGGAAGTTTTGGGGCTGCCAATGGCAACAGCAAACGAAGTTGCTCAAATTGAAATGGGGAGAGTAACAAGGAAAGGGTTAATAATGGAAAGAGCCTTGAAATACTGGCATAGGATCTTGAATTTAGATGAAGGTAGCTTATTGCAACAATGTTTAAAATATCAAGAAGCAAGTCTGCAAAGCTCGAGCTGGGCAAGCACTCTACGAAACAATTTAGAAAATAATGGCTTAGGGGATATTTGGAGAAAAAGATATAGAAATTATAAAGGTTTCTGGAGGGGTGTTAGAAAAAGATTTGAAGATATAGAGATTCAAAAACTGTTCAGCCAGTTAGGTGAAAAGAGGTCATTGGTATATTATGTTGAGTTAAAAAGTGTCTGGGGAAGGGAGCAGTATATAGATAAAACCATTAATGAAGAAAGGAAGGGGATAGCATGGCTGAGAGCAGGAGTGTGGAGGCTAAAAGGGCAGCGGAATGGGTTTGTGCAAGACAAGTGCCCGTTGTGTGGGGGTAAGGAAGATGTGGAACATATACTTTTTGAATGCAGGGAAACAGAGATTTGGCGAAAAGAATACATCTGGAAAAAACTTAAGCGAAGTCCTGATATATGTAAAATTATAGATAAAAATCTCAAGAATGTAGGTCAGTTCTTAGATAAAGTGAAAAATAAATGGAAGTGGACTGTGAAAAAAGGAAATGAACAATAGTGTGTAAGCAATAGTAGTAATGGTAGTAATGTTAGTAGTAATAGAAATGTAAGTAGTGTATTACACATTTTGTAATTCAATGAGCTGCCCACCAATTAATGGCCTGGGCCAAATACTGGCGTGCAGCTCAACAATTGTAATAGCTTAGTACACTAAATAAATAAAAATAAAAATATAAAAAGCCAATGAACCTAAACAAGGGAACAAATTAGGCAAATGCCATGTTTTATATGGCACACTTTTACATTGATGAAAGAAATGGTAGGTATTTCCTAATCCTGTAAAGTGATCGTCCTGGCTTATGAAAGCAATTTCATTTAGGAATAATTTTCTGCATTTTCATTACATAATACTATTGAGTAGTATGATTATGCTTAAAAATGAAAGAGAAGCAGGGATTCTACATTACCATCGTGGCAGCATACATGATAGTCTGTCTGCCTTATGTTCAAGAGGTCCCGAGTTCGAATCTCAGTCAGGGTGAGTTACATGAATAAGGTTTATCTGGGGTTTGCCCTTATCCTGAAAGATGAATGTCAGGTATCTTTGAGCTCTATGGAACCTGGGCTCATTTGAGCATCATTTCACCCATTTCATTCATCGGAAATAGTGGTTCTGAAGTTGTGATATCCACCTCAGAAATAAGTACAAGAAGCCCAACACAGTCTTTGCCCAAAGCTGCATATTAATATTGTGACTGTGGGTTCGTAGAATTAAAAGTCCAATTTGCAGAAATTACAAATGTTCTTTATTTGCATAGAAATACACTTTGTAGCAGCAGAATTACATCACATACATAACACCATCTACCAAGGTCGATGTCCACACAAACAGCATTCTGCTTACATCAGCTCTCGTTACAACAACACTCTACAATTGTTTACTCCTTACTGTGTTTACTACTGTTCACGACTGACTCTTGGCGAGTCGTCGCCTTCTTAAATACCTCATTGATAAATTCGAGAGATTTCTGTAACAATCACTAGATATTTCTGGAATAAACAAGGCATCGAAAGTTCTATAAGACAATCAAGACGTCACCAGAATGTTCCAATTACCTCAGTTATCTGTGTCGGTAAGTCTTGTCTCAGTGATACACAATCCAACTATTATCTTTATCTGCAGGCTCTTTGTGTACACAAGCCGCACTTATTTCTCGGCACCGAACTTTCTGTGTTTTTCGCCGCAACAATATGCATGCAACATATAAAAGGATGTTATTAGAACATCATTCAAGCTCACGTAAATCCATATAAGCTGCCACCACACCAGTCTAATTTTTTTCACAGAGTCACGCACATATCACTGAATGTACACATTAATTCTCGTATTTGGCATTTGTTCAGTTTATCATGAATTGCACTTTTGGCCAATTTGTATGTTCTTTAATTTAATGACATTTTCCATCACTCTTTCATCAAAATCCTGCATGTTACTGATAGGGGCCTTATTTATTGACAGCATTGCTAAAGCGTTGAATTTGTCGTTTGTCATTGTATTTCTTAAAAGTGTTTTTATCCTTTGTTCAGGTTCCACAGGCTCCTTGGCATTGTTATGACAATTTTCAAAAGTTTTGTGATTTCACTGAATACTGACGATAGTGTATTTTCGTATATGAAATGAAAAATTTTCAATGCTCCTTTAATGTTAGTCATTTCGTCTTTAAATTAGCTGCAACTCTGTGCACAGTTTTCCTTGCTGTAGAAAAGGATAGCATTGCATCACTTGTGTGAAAATTTCTTCTGGGAAATATTCACAAAACTCCTTAAATAAGTCGTTACACAGCAAAAATACATCGCCTAGATGTCCATTATAAACAGATCTATCTGTGACAGTAGTTGTGATGACGTCACACACCTCCTTGAGCATCTCCAACCCTTGCACATTCCATACTTTTTCTTTTCTTTTGTGGCTGCAGAAATTCTTCACTTAAGTTTTGTGTACTTCATCGATATTCAATCTTTCCTTTTCCATTTGTTGTTTAAATATAAGAATATCATTCTGTAACATAACACTATCTTTGCTCTTCTTTTGAAGTAGCTGATACCAAATGTCTACATGAGTTAGGATTTTGTGGAAAACTCTTAACCAAAAAATAAAATTTGGGTCTTTAACAGCTCTTCTATAGCTACTGGCTTCATTTATTGTGGTTGTATTAGTGCAACTCTCTTCAATAATTTCAAAACAATCTTTCAAGTTTTCTTTGCTTTCGTACATAACATTGACGGTACGAATGTTGTAATTCCATCTTTAACAAGATGGAACCCTGGGCAATCTTGCTTACATGAATTTTTCTAAAATATCAGATCGCAAAGAGAAATTGGAAAAGAATGCTGAAATATCCAACAGATCTGAAAAGAACACACGTACCTGGGAATTAGGGTTAGTTGCCTTTTGTATGATTAAATTCAACTGGTGTACATTTCAGTGGACAAAGTACGCATATGGATATGTTTCCATTATTTTGGCCTGTACTCCACCAGTCCTTTCACTCATAAGTGGCCCCGTCAAAGGTTTGAGCAATGAGCCTTTCTTTGGTATTTCCAAGCGGCGGGTAGATTTCATTCCTTATGCACTTTGTCAGAGATTCCGCATCTCTTCCTTCATGGTTCACAAAAGCCCAAAGTCTCTCATTTGTGAATTCCTCATATACGTAACGGAATACCAAAACTATCTGACAGTGATTTGAAAGTCAGTTCTCTCATTACACTGATTGGGAACAAACTCAGAAGCTCGTATCTGTTGCTCTATTTTCTCCCTATAGACTTTCAGCATGCAGTCATTCTGCACTGTTTTCGAAGTTCCTCTAAATACTGTCACTGTTTCTAAATGTTCCTTCATCACTGTATCCAGTTCAGCTATAGTCAATGAGGCCCCTGTACACCCCTGGATTGGAAGAAGTAACAGATTGGTCATGTGCTCGTAAAGTTAGTTCAAACACAGCGCAAAACTTCACACATGAAATAAGGCTTTTTAAAATATGTCTGTTTGTTGAATGTTACTTTTCTTAACATTTTCTTTAAACACAGAGTCAAGACATGATGCAATGTTTTGTTTTCCTAGGAGTGACATATGTACCACACTAATCATATGGTGCACTGAATGTTCATGTTTGTTTATTTTTCTGTTAAATGTTTTATATTACTCACTTCCTTAACTGTCCACAAACAATTTACACATTTAGGAGCAAACAAAACACATGGATAGCAGGGAAAGGACTTGAGAATTTCACAGCCACAGATCCAGTCACATTTCTCATATGACCTTAGAACTAAGGTGCCTCTCAAATTCCCGGTTTAAATTTTCCTTAGCTTCTACTTTTCTCATTAAGAATTCGGGTATTGGTCCACCCAAAGGTTTCAATTGCACTTTTTCTTCAAGAGTCAACTGTGAAAATTACACTTCCATTAGTGATTTTACAAAGTTATCCACCATTCTTTGGTCACTGGATTTTATAAAGCCACCTGTAACACTGTTAATGTTCCTAACTCCACAAAGAACACTAAAATAAGAAACCCATGCATTTTAGCAATATAAAACTACTCTGCGGACTGCTCTAGGCGCAAACAGAACTGCACCAGATAAGCACAGGCGCAAGTCCTTCCTACACTCTCTTGCCACCTTCAGAGCTGCATGCCTTCTGTTACGTGGAAATGCAGCAGGCCGGCGCTAATCTTACCACACCGAGCCATATACTGTAGGTATAAAGACATCACTTTTACCACCTTATGAAGCTTTCTCATATTTTAAAAAGAAACTGTCCTTAATTGTCGAAAGGCCATGGTTCATTTATTTCTATAAGATTTCTTTTAGGAGGGCATGTGCCTTTGCACCCGTATGACGAACCGACCCTGGCTAATAGATCCATTCCCATTAACGTATAGATAGTCAACATCACTTTGATAGGTTAGTGATTTTAATTTAATGAAAACAAAATGCTAGAAAAGATTAATATTTTGAAAAATGGCTAAAATTGGTTCAAACATTATGTAAAATTATTAAATTATAGATGAGTTGTATTTATTACACATTACATACAATTTATTACATATTAAATTTCGATATATTATGTAAAATGGTTGAAAGTGTTTATAGAGGCTAACAAAAAGTTACATTTAGCCGCAAAATGGCTGGGTTGGCATCACTGGACACAACTACATTCATTTATTTGTGTCTATTTTGTCAGTTTTAAGTATTAAACAATAATCCAAGAATGGGAAGTATATCAGCAGTTTCTTGCAACAGAAAAGTCAGATGTAGAAATTAAGCTGCAACTGAATATTTTCAATTCACCAGAAATGAGCTTTCATCTTGAAACTATTGTTGTTGTTTGTTATTTTTGTTAAGTCAGATAAATCTCAGCTCAGATTTGTCCAGATTAATAAGATATTACTGTAGTATGAAATTTAAGTGCACAAAAATTAATATTCTTTGAAAATGGTGAACTTTTATAACGTAAGTTTATAAATATAGAACTGCTATTTTGACAATATTTTTTACATTAAGTATGTTGTGTTGCAGGTATGCACCAAGGTACATGTACTCAGGTCGTATGTACCCTAATTACTTATCTGGGACAGGGTATGTAATGTCTCGAAATGTTGTGGTACGTTTATATAAAGCAGCATTAGAGACACCACTCTTTCATCTTGAGGATGTATACTTGACAGGCATATGTGCTCATGTGGCAGGAATTCGACCACGCCATCATCCAGCATTCTCATACACCAGGCGACGGCTGGACCCTTGCCTATTCAAAGACAAGTCTGTTATTACAAGCCATCATGTAAATGGCTCTGAGCTGCGCAAGGTATATATAATTTCATCTTGAAGTGTATTTATGATAGATATCCTTAGAAAATTACATTTGTACAAAGTTCTTTGAGAAATTTTCTGGATACCACTTTTTAATAGCTTTAATATAAAACCTGTAATACTTTGGAAGTATTCCTCCTCAGTTTACATATACATATCCATCCTCCTAAACTAAACCAGCCACCTTCTCTTAAAGCTGTTTTATAGCTCAAGAACAAAAATGAGAACTAAAAGCAAAAGAGCATTCATAATTTTGGTTCACTATATTCCAAGAACAGGAATAGGCATACATATCAATAGAAAGCGAAAAGTTGATTTTGCACATTAGAACATCTTTTGCGTGTAACTGACCAACAATATTTTACCTCTTCCTGTTTAGCCAATATAATGCAGGTTAGTCAGTGTCAAAATTTGCTAGAGTGAATATTGTCTAAATGCAAGTCTGTTACTATTTCTGATACCTTTTGCCTTACCAAGCTCCATTGCTGTATTAATAATGTACATATGTTATTTTTGCTGTTCTTTGCAGTTTTTTTCTAATTTTTTAAAAGTACTTGTTTTTTTATTTGGAGTTAATATAAATGTTGTGCTTTTGCTAGAAATACTGATCCCCTGAACCTGAAGGAGTGATGACACACTTAGGTAGAATTTCCTCCGATTTCATTTCCCAGCTTGAGGCTGGAGAGTGCCCTAGCAGCTGTTTAATGTCACAATCTCCTGAATAATTTTTAGTGAAGAATCTGGTGTGCATATTATGGATTTAATATTGTATTCCCTGTGAATGGGAATAAAAAGTTAAAATTTGATCTCTCATGTTCCGAAGACCTTGGAAAGATGCTTGTTAATTGTGTTGCTCACATTGTAATAAATGTATTTTAACTTTGTCATTTCCAGTTATTGCAAACGAGCTTTAAGGTCGCAAGTATCTCAAAATTAGCTTCATCTTCAGTGCTCAAAAATCACTTTCCTCTTAATCGGTTCTTCACCAGAGAAAATACAATGTAGCTACAGAATGCCAGGACTAGACTAGAAAGATGGGTAGTGTCTGCTTAAGTTATGTTCATTATGCTGACACAGCATTGTCATAGTGAAGGAAAATGTCTCTCATTCCAGTTTTAGCCATTCTCTCCAGGAGAGCTACAGTTATGCTGTTAAAATTGGTATTGTTGCCACATGACTATAGCAAAAACTGTTAACACCATTTTCATTTCAGGATTCTTGACTTGTTTTACCTTATAGGTGGAATGTTATCTGGTAAGAGACACACATAAGACTGATACTTTATTTTTGGTTAGTGGTATATCTAATTTTGTCTTCTGTTGTGATCTGTGAAATGCAGCAAGAGTTCCCAGTGCCAAATGCTAGAGCTTCTCATGGCAACATTTTGCTCTTGGTGGGGTCCTGTTGCTCCAGTTGCAATGAAATATTCCTGATTTAACCCTTGGATGCATGATGGGGGCCTTTCAGGCCCAAGAGCAATTTAATCATCCTTATAAATGTGTAATCTGATCCTGTTTTATGTAATCTTTGAAAATACAACTAGGAATAAGAAATATAATAGAACTTTGTTTAATGTTGCAAAGGTTGTATGAAAACAGTTTTTTTAATGCTATACATATAATTAACTAATTATGTATTATGTTTGTTATTTTATATGTTTTTATTTCCTCTTTCCTTCTCTTACAAAGTAACTATTTAGACTTTCTGAGATTTGTGGTGCACAACACAATGCTGGGGCAGGTTTTCACCAGTATCTCCAGTTTTCCCCACCATGTCATTCCATCAGTGCTCCATCTTCATCTCATGTATCATCGCCACCGCCTGCAATGCCATATGTAGTAAAAGCTGACATTAAACATTACATACTTTTTTTATTTACACCAAGAATAGCTAGGCCTGCTAATGAACCTCAGGCTGCAAATACAAATAATACACCAAGCACAGCCCAGCCTGAAAATACATATAAATACAAGTCCAGCCCAGCCTGCAAACTTTTCTTTTTTTTTACCGCTTTAATAATTTAAACTAACTACAAATATGTTTTATTATAGTGTCTTTACTCATTTAAAAACATATTTTCACAATAAATGTAATAAAGGTGTGAAGAAATAATATTTATCAAAATCTCAGTGATGGCTTCTGAGGCCCCTATCATGCATAAACGTCAGTCCAGACGCTCATGCATCCAAGGGTTAAAGAAAATTATGCCAGATTTTCCGCCATTTCCCAATCCAATCTTCATTTTTGCCTTAGTTTCTCTGTAAATCAGTTCCTTTTTGTCCTCTTCCATAATTTTGTTCATTGTAAGTACAGTTTGGTCTCTTAAATTTTGCAAGTCAATTGAAAATTCCATTTGGATGGGCAAAGACCCTATAGCCAGATTATCCTTTTACGTGATTTCACCTCACTAAAATATACTTTAAAATTATAGTCAATTTAATAATTTGGGGTATTCAGATATTATTCTATCTCTCACACATTTACATTAATTGAATTTTGTTTCTTTTCTACTCATGGATGATTGCCTGAGAACTAGAATATATTTGAAAGAGTGCGTTGAAAAGTATACACAGTTCTTGTGGAGCACATCTTCTGCTATCAGCTTCCATCACATTAGAATTTCAATCCTTTTAGTTAATTGATGGAAATTAATCATTTCTTCACACTAACCGTATATAGGCTAAGGTTGTTGATAGATAGAGTCAACATGAAAAATTCAATGCCATGGTCGGATTTGAACCACAGATCATCTGGTTTCCGTCCAGTCGCTCTAACCCATTGAGCTACCATGGCCAATGTGCCGTTCTGACATTAAATTCTCCATTTGACTCATATATTTCCCCGGTAGAGTTAAATGATGAAGCCTGGGACTCAAGACTTACGACAGTAAGTTGCCACAAATGGTGTATCTCAAATGTGAGAGCCCCTAGTGGTCTACTGGGAAAATATACGAGTCAACTGGAGAATTTAATGTCAGGATGGCACGTTGGCCATGGTAGCTCAATGGGTTAGAGCGACTGGACAGAAACCAGGAGATCCGTGGTTCAAATCCCAGCCATGGCATTGAATTTCTCATGTTGACTCTATCAACAACCTTAGCCTATATACAGCTAGTGTGAAGAAATGATTAATTTCCATCAATTAACTAAAATAATAAGAGTTAAATGATGAAGCCTGGGACTCAAGTACTTACGATAGTAAGTTGCCACAAATGGTGTATCTTGAATACGAGAGCCTCTAGTGGTCTACTGGGGAAATATACGAGTCAAATGGAGAATTTAATGTCAGGACGACACGTTGGCCATGGTAGCTAAATGGGTTAGAGCGACTGGACGGAAACCAGGAGATCCGTGGTTCAAATCCTGGCCAGGACATTGAATTTTTCATGTTGACTCTTTCAATCCTTTGTTTGCCATTTTCTTATTAATTAAATCTTAATGAAACAAGTGAAATGTTCCATGTCATCTTAAAATCAATGTTTTGCTGACATTTATCTTTAAATCCTTAAGACATTTATCCCCTTGCTTAATTTGATTGAAATATATATATAATTTAGATTGTGTATTCATAAACCAAGGAATTTATAACTTTAATAGCGAATCATTCCACTAAGTGAAGCTGTGTATGATTTCAATGAGCAAAGCTTTCACTATGAACAGCTTGCTAGCTATATGCAACATACAAAACAAAATGTACTAAGTGTAATCAGCATATTGTTTTGTGTTTCCCAGTAATATGGTTAACTGCCAGTGTTTCATTTACTTTAATGTTGAATGTATTTATTTGTTTTACTAGGTATGGTCATTAATGCACAGCCCGCAGTTGGATTGTAGTGGATTCACAGCCACAACAGCTGTTGCTGCACAAAAACCTGGAGGAAAGAATGGAAAGCAACGTGTAGCAGGTCTCAAACGTACCAATAAATGCTACTGAATGGACATCCTTTTGATACCTAAAATACAAAGTGAAGTGATAAGTAATATTGCCACAACTAGGATGATTTAAACCTGATGATTTCATTATATTTCCATCATTTTTTTGTCTCAGAGATATGCATTTGTGTTTTCAGTTTAAGTTTTATTGATATATAAAAAGTGAAGGTAGCAAGAGTGAAGCAACAAAAATATAATATTATAATAAATATCAATTATTGTTTTTAATAATAAATTCAAAGGGACATGTTTCATAATCTCTTGATCTACGCAGTGTGCTGTTGTTTCTCACAATTGCAGTGTAAAAGACCAATTTCAAGAGAGGAAATTAAATGTTTTGTGTACAGTTATCAAAAATGTAGATTATTATATTGCAGGTTTTTAATTCCTTAGACAGATAAAATAATTGGTTAAAACAAAATTCAAAAAAATCTTGCGGAATTGGAATAAAAACCACATAAAGGAAATCATAAACAGATCATTACATTACATAAAGAATGAAGCTAGTTACAGTGATGCAACAAATACTACACAAATATAATTGTGTAGATCATTACATCATTAAATGAAAACAATGTAATTTATACTAAAGGTAAATAGGGTTGTATTTTCAGACTATATTGATTGCATTAACTAGTAGAACTCTTAGTTCAAGGTAAAGATTACATTAGAATTAATAGTGACCCATTTCAGTCATGCTTTCAGCAATTAATAAAACTCTTAATGAAAAAAAAAAATTACGTAAAATAAAAGTCCAGTTTTGCTAAGAATTTTATACACCCAGAAATAAAAAGATACTTATTGTAAATTATATAAATTAATCTAGCTAAACAGTTAAAAATAACATTCAGTGCCTTTGATAAACTTGAGTGTTAAAGAATTAAATATTCCTTTGATCTGGTAAAAAAGATCAGCAATACAGTATTATCTGCTAATAAAAATTTGTTTCTTTTGATGTAACTTTTATTTTCAAGCATTCCTAGAGAAGAACTTATGAAATTTTCAATAAATAGGCGAAAGTTCTCTAGAATTTAACGTGAAACTAATCAATTGTTATGTTAAGCTTACTACTAGGACTTTGTGATGTGAAGTGCACTAAGTGCAGTATTACTGAGTTGATTTTTTAACACTACATCACTTACTTGTTATTCTTAAGAAAAGATGTTACAGGAGCTTTTGCTCCCATCCTATATTCTATTCAACTGCCTCTAATCACTCCACATGGCGGCTGGATGAACTTCTGCATAAGTCAGTCACCAGGCAGGATTTAAAAATTAAAAACATGTTTTCCATTTTCCCAAACTATAAGTTCTGCTTTATCCCACATATTCTCAGTATGTTAAGTTAGTTTCTCCAAAAAGACCAAGCTACTGCTGATTTCTCTTCCTCTTTTTGTTTTATGCTCCTTTTGTGTTCTTTATTCTTGTTTTTATGTTTCTCTTAGTCTTCTGATGTAGATTTTCTCACATCATTACAGTTAATCTAGTACACTCCTAGTTTGTTCTCCTGAAATCTCCATTAAATTTAGAATTTAATGTGTTTTGATGGGGTAAGTATTTCTCGGGGTAAAAATTAAGTTATGCTGCTTAATTTTTTTAAATTTGTTGAAAGCTTAGCGGGTAGTGAATTTCTTGAATATTTTCCTTCCTTTTTCATTTGGGATAAATGTGATGGTTTCTTTTTGGCTCTGTTAGTCTTTTAATTATTGTTTATTTGTTCAGTACATTTTCTGTAGCTAGGTGTATTATGATTTTTAGTTTTTTTTTTAAGTGGGTATGCTTACTAACCTGTATACAACACTGTTGAGAATTGCATGTTGGAGGGGGTTGGAGTTGTAGCTACATTTCTTTGTGGAGTCGGTTTATGTTGGTTTCCCTTAGATACCAATTTTAGATAATTTTCTTTCTTGATGATTTTAAGGTCTAGGAAAAGTAGTTCTCAATAAAATTCCTTCTCTTCTGTAAAATTTATAGAATTTTGTTTAAGGTTTAGTATTTTTAGAGCATCTTTCAAGCATTTTTCTGGGACTATTGCAAAACTGTCAACATAATACTGCCAAATTTTGAAGATCCAGGGGCCTTTGTGATGCATTTATGTATACTTCAGAAACAAGAGTAACAAAAGAAAAACAGAATTTACAGTTTGGGAAAACTTCTATTTATAGAGAAATAGAAAGTGTTTTCTAGTTTTGAAATCTTGCTTAGCAACCTACTTTTACAGAAGTTCATTCAACCAACATCAGGGATACGACCAACCAGCACGTAGAGTCATACGAACAGTCGAACAGAAACTGAAGACAAGAGCAAAACCTCCCAAAACAGGTTTTGCTTAAGGATAACTCGTAAGGATGCAGTTATGAAAAACCAACTAAAATAGTTTTCTCAAGTGATGCAATATTAAAAAGATTAACTAGTAATATCAAATTTACTTATGTTTGTTGGAATAAAATATATTCAATGTTAATAGAAAATTCTATCAAACTTCTAGCCTAATAATGGGTAGTCCACTTTCTCCTTTCTTTATTGATCTTTAATGAGCTATTTTGAAATACAGTTCATTTAAGCATGCCCGTTAATTTGTAAAACTGGATATAGATATTTTGATTATTTTTGCTGTTTCTGATAAACAATTTACAGTTATATTTACAGCCTAAACCTATTAAGTTTGCATTAGAAACTGAAAATTATGATTACTTCTCTTTCCTAGATTTAAAGATAGTAAAAATTAGCAATTGAATTTTGCCATTTATAGAAAATCAACTCATATTGATAATTACATAAAAATATCTTTTAACCTTTTTCATATAAATTTTTATTTTTTAATAGTTTAATATAGTTTGATAAGTAAACCCCTTAATAAAGATGAATAAAATGGTAATATGAGCACATTACCAATACTGCTTTAATGAACAGTTTTAATACTTATTTTATTGATAAAAATATTGAAAAATTTAAATATCAGAAAGCTATTAAGGGTAAATCTATTTTCTCAAAATAAAAGATGATTCATTTTACTTTTAAAAGGGTTACTTTACTTATCTGTAGGCAAATAAAAAATGGCACAAATATTTTTAAAGAACAAATTCTAATGTGTTAAGTTCACATGGCTCTCTCTCAACAAACTATTCTTACATAATAATCAATTTTTCTTTTGCACTACCCAGGTGTAGGGTAAGGTTTGGAAAGATTGAGTCAGACTGAAAAATTCAGTGCCATAGCTGGTATTTGAACCACGGATCTCCCAGTGTTTGTAAGGCTTCTCTTAACCATTGAGCTACCATGGCAATATGCCAGCATGACTCTAATTCTCCACTTGACTTACATTTTTCCCAGTACACCACTAAGAGTTCTCATACATATGAGACAACTACTTTAATGGCAACTTACACTGTGTAAGTACTTTTAAGTCCTGGGCTTTATAGTTCTGTCCAATATTTATCAATTAATTATTGACCTAGTGGTTTATAGGGAAAAATAGAAGTCAGTTGGAGAATTTAGTGTCGTGCTGGCACATTGCAATGGTAGTTCAATGGTTAAGAGCTACCAGATGGATGTTGGGAGATCCATTGTTCAAATCCCATCTATAGCATTGTATTTTTCAGTCTGCCTCAATCTTTCCAAACCTTGCCCTTCCCTACCTTCCCAAACTAATTATTAGAATAGCTTATTTTTCTATCTACTTCATGTTAACCCTTTCACCGATATGGACGTCATATGACGTCCAAGTTAAAAGGCCCCAAACCGATATGGACGTGTATAGACGTCCTGCGCCGCATACATGCATTTAATGCGTATTTAATGCGTATTTAATGATAATTCTTTTAAACCTTATGTTTTACAGTAAATTTAAATAAATTCTATAAGAAGTAAAAGCTTACCTTTAAAAGTTTTTTCTTGAATGGTACACCTCAAAACAGGGATAAACACACAAAGGCACATTTCCACATTCACAGCAAATCGTACTAGTTTCCTTTCGGACACCTTTCTTGCGGCACACCAAACATTTTCTGAAGGGACGCGACTTTTTTGCTGTGGGTGGTACCCTTTTAGGAAAATGTTTTCCTTCAAGTCTGAGGGGTGCTGGGGTGGTGGATTTTTTACCCCCAGTATGGAGAGGTCTCTGAATTTTATACTGCTCAATTAGGCTGCGAGCTATTGATATGCGAAAGTCCAGGTACATCATTGTCTTCCGTGGGTTTAGAGCTCTCCAAATTACTAAACAATTGTATATGGTTATATCCAACTGGTGTAAAAATACTTTTTTATATCATTTTATTGTTTTTCGCAAAGAGGGATATGCATGTAATATCTGATCTACTAGATCCACTCCACCCATATGCATATTATATTCCTGGATAATATCGGGCTTGAAAATTGACATTTTGTTACGAGCATCAATTTTTCCAGTGTCAATCATCAAAATCTTAGAGCTGCAATTGGATAATGCTGTAACAACCCTCCTGTCTTGCCAAGCAACATAGGTCAAGGGTGGGAGCTGATGCACCTGCATTTCTCCTCTTCTTAGAGCCTTCATATTCACATCTTTTGGCAAACCAATACGATTTGAGCGTACTGTTCCAATTGCATTTGTTTTTCTTTTGCGTAAGGCCATGAATAATTTAGGGGAACTGTACCAATTATCTAAATATACAGTCCTACCCTGATCAAGTACAGATTCCATCAGGTGCATTACTATGGAACCAGATAACCCCTTTGTCTCCGGTGTTATCAGTCCCTTGGCCAGTGTATATGCAGCTATTGTAAAGATATCCTGTTTTACTTTCACATACATCAAAACTCTTTATGCCAAATCTGGCCCTCTTTGTTTTGATGTATTGTTTCCGAACTAAACAGCCCTTCCAAAGCATCAGGCTTTCATCAACAGTGATCTTTTCACTAGGCACATAATTTTCTTTGAATTTTGAAATAATGTAATCAAAAACTGGTCTGATTTTGGATAGTTTATCATTCACATTTTCTGTGCAGGTGAAATGAAGGAAGCGCAAAATGGAAGTAAACCTGTTATTTGACATGCCATTTCCCAAAAAATGGGGTAGCTAGCATGTCATCTGTAGACCAGTACATGTCTAGCGTAGGTTTACGAATAACACCCATGAGCATAATTAGACCAAGTAGTCTGTAAATCTCATTCATTGTTACTTCTGTCCACTTCTGCAATCTACTCTTAGGTCCTAAATTGCCTTTAGCAATCAGGTCTTCCTTCACCCTACTCGCAATATACATTTGTTTCCGAAACAATGAGAGACAGTAAGTCAGTAGTAAAAAATTTTGTGAAAATGTCAATTGGTTGGCTGTCAGAAGTTAGTTGAGTATGAGGTTGTACACCAGAGGTTGTGCTCGTGAACATATGTCTATTTGTGTTAGAGTTATTTTGACACCTCCATAATGTTGATTCTTCACTAACAACTGTCGGAAATGAGTCATTTTCCTCCTCACTGCTACATATATCCTCAACACCCCCCTCAAAATCTGAAAACTGCCATCAATGTCCAAATCACTGTCTAACAGCAAAAAGTATTCCACATTTTCTGATGTAATATCAGAAGCCCGCACTCGTCCTACACTAGCTAATTGATTTGCTACATTACTAGTTGAAGCCATGATTAGCACTGAGGAAACTATTTGAACTGTGTTTTAGCTAAAGAAATTGCTTGGAACTCTGACGCAGTCTAAATTACTATATGAACTGAGCGAAGAAAAAAGTTACGTCAGCTAACATAAACTTCCGTTGTGCAATTAGAGAGATGCTGATGGAGTTTTCTTTCCAGCGTGTATAATGCAATATAAACAGTTATTATTACTTGTTAGCATGAACTGAAACCAATAAACCTTGAACCCAACGCTTCGTTTATTCAGCTGATATACACATATAGCTTGTAAAACAAAAGTACTCAGAATTAGGCGCGTTCAGTGCAAAGAATGGCTTTCTTTACAGTGATACAAATTAATGAAATTTCATCGCTTTATTAATATAGTCTCTATTTTAATGATACCGCAGATGTATACAGCTTTTAATGGGCTTTAAACCAGTTTTTGTTTCCTTGAAATAACTTAGTAAATACGGAAGATACGAATATTTATTTATGAAGCATTTTTGCAGCATTTAACAATTTAAATGTCTTGTTCTGTTTATTGGGTATCCGTTCCCAGCCGTGCAGGGTTTAAATGGCCATCGGCGAAGCAGTTAATTGAGATAAACATTTGTAAAGATGGCTATTAGGTACAATGGGAATAGGGGAATACTCTAGGTTTAATCAACTAGAACCATTAAGAGGTGGTCACTTTATGATGCCTTTGAAATTCAATTAATTTTTTTGCTTGACCAGCACATAAAATACCAATGACGACTTCCCATTTGAGAAAAGAATAAATATTGGAAAATTCAAATCAATAACAAGGACTATCTCAGAAATGGTTGATTTCATAAATAGCTTTGACATGAAAATCTTTAACAGATCTACATTTTTTGTAGTAAGTTCTTGTATCTCTTATGGTTTACCAGTTAGTCAGAAATCGTTCATAATGAAGAGTACTTCAGAGGTTATTTTCAAAAATTTTAAGATATCCATTTCATTTGTTCAGGAAAACTCACTCACTTCTTTAAACGTGTTTAATCAAAATAGTCAATTTTGAGAAAATCAAAATTTTTGGAAAATGTTTCATGTAAAGGGTAAGTTATCTTTTTTCATATCTTTGGAGGATGCTAAACATAAATAGCAAGTTTGGATTTTAACCAACCTTTGAATCCAGCTGGCCTCGAAACCATTTCTGGTGAAATCTCAGCATAGAAGTTTTGGGTGAAATATATTTCCCCTGCTTGCTATACATAGATGATCAAGTAAAATTATAAAATAATAATAATAAATAATAATAATAAATTATAATTATAATAATATTAATGAGCACACAATTTTAAAAATTAAAAATCAGGCATTTTGTTTAGTTTAATAAATGTTGTAAAACATTCTACAGTAAGGCCTTCAACGGACTCCTGGTTAAGTGGAAATCTGTCTTAAATGGAAATATTTTGTGGTCCCATGAATTTAGGGGTGAAATACATGCTACATTCCCTTTATTAAACAGAAAGTTGCCTTACACAGACAATGCAAATCAAAGTATGCATTATAACGGAAAATTTCCAGTTCTGGAATGCAAAGCTTAAAAAATTTTCAGGAACCATGTGAAAATATGCATTCTGCTCTAAGTATGTGATGTTACAGTTGAAATAGAACCATATTGATGTAAAATTTTCTGACACATATCCTTAACCTTCTGTTAGTTACACAAGGCCTGGAAGGCCCCTAGCTTTATTTAAATGTTGTAGCTTACAAATGAATGCACCCACATAATTGCCTGACATCTAACTTACACCTTACTCAAATGTTTGCTGCAGCAATACTTTATCTGTTTATTATTGCAGCTGCAAAAATGATGAATAGCAGTTAGGTGTAGTACAGATCTAGCGGGCCCAAGCACCTACTCTCGTTATATGCTTATAACATGTTTTTCTTCGTTAGTAAGTTGTGGAATATTGCTTTGCCAATGGAAGAAGTTATTAGTACTTTGTTGTGAATACCAAAAAATATTCATGGTATTAGATAACTTGGCTGCTGTTAGAGAAATGTTTACAGTGTTTGTGAACTGTTAGAAATATTATATTCTTCACTGTCAACGAAATGTTACCCGCACTTTGTGGTCGATCTGGTTTTAGACAACCATCTAAACCAAACTAGTATGGCATAAAAGGATTCTGTTTGAGTGAAGCAGAACTGTTTTACACCACTAATATGGAAATTTATTGTGGACAGTAGCCGGACGGACCACATTTTCAAAATAATTCTGCAGAGGTTATAGTGCTGAGACTAACTGAACGAAACTATGGCACTGACAGAAATGTTACAGCAGATGATTGGTGCGCAGTAGAAAACTTTCTTTTGTCAGTACAGTACGCTAGAATAAAAAGGAGTTGTCCAATAATTTTACTTATTCAGAAGGTCGTAGCGAATATGAAAGTATATTTGTCTTTACAAAAAATGAAACATATGTTCCAAAAAAGGGATAAAACTTCTTTTATATATATAAAATTTCAGTTCTAGATGTTTCGTTGGACCAGTCGAGAAAAAGCCTGAAATAATCCTGCATTATGATACTAAATCTGAAGTTGATGTAGTAGATAAATTATGTGCTACATATGTACAATATAGCCAGGACAATAAGAAGGTGGCCAATGGTAATCTTTTACCATATGTTGAGTATTGCAAGTTCTAATTCTAGGGTTATCCTTCTTGGAAACCAAAACAAATAAGTGCTGTCCTTAGCTTTACTGTTGCAACAGCTACAAAAAAGAGCAACATCAAACCTACCCAGTGATTTGAAAGAGCTTCTAAAGAAATATAAATTTGAACAACCTACAGCAGAATCATTGAAAAGGAAACGATCCTGCATTAAAGACAAAAAAGAACAGCACAACAAAATAAGCATGTGAGAAATGAAACGCTCCTGTCTGTCTAAGAAAACATGCCAAAATTATTTGCGATAACTGCTTAGTCGGGCAAAACAGAGAAGAAATGGATGATGAGTTGATGACCCTAAGTAACTGAACATTTCCAATGACAAGATGTATTTTAAAACACTACATTGTTTCAATTCCTTTCTTGGAAGTGTTGAAAACAGTGTTGTTATAATAAATTAAATTTAAAGGGAGTCGAGTAATGACACTAAGTAAGTGTTGTTTAGTGTCATTAATCGACTCCCTTTAAATTTAATACATTGTTTTCTTTACATATATTGTAATACAAATAAAATGTACACCCTATTTATATTGTAGCTGGTGTATTTTGTATTATACTAATAAAAGTAATGTATATTTAACCTAAATAAAGCCAAAAATAGGAGAAAAAATAAAAAATTAAATCAAAAAGAAGTACAGGCATATACATAAATATAGCGGGGACCTCTTACGCCCTATGCAACCAACAGTGTTCTGCCAAGGAAGGTGTTCTGCCTAACGGAAGATTAACACTTTCAATCTCTTTGTGGTACTCTTGGTTTTGACTGTTTTGATCTGGATGAAGCTCATCTGATTTGTGTTTTTGCCCAAGTGGTTTGCTCCTCACATTCACAGTTTTTGGTTTGATTTGTTTCCGCACTAGCTTCTTTACTCTTACATGGGGCATTGGTAAATGATGAGAAATTCAGTGAATTTCTCCTGGCTGCTTGTGTGGTAAACTGTTTAGATTTTGATCAAGTTTACATTGGAAAGACTAAATGTTATTTGGAAATCTTGAATTAAAGGGTATTAAATACAAATTCATAAATTTCTATAAAGATTTTTTTTTATCAGTTAATGACAAGATAAAACCAGAAGTTAAATTATTAAGTCACTTAAATTAACATATAGATTTAATATTTATTTTGAAAAATAGAGATGCATAGGGAAATTTGTTGTTGTTTTCAAATGCTAGGCTTTGGCAATGAAGGAAATTAGCATAGGGAAATTTTAAATACTACCAATTGATTCCGTCAAATGTTTCCCTTCCAGTAGTTGGCAACACTAAAGCAAGCAATCCATCACTTAATTGCAGTAACCATAATCAAATAAACAAGGTAGAAGAACCTGATGTGTAATCAAGAGATTATAAGGCATGTGTCTTTGAATTTATGTACATAATATTAAGTTTTGTTATTCATAGTGTCGTAGACCACTGTTCAGTATTATAGTTTATTTAGTGTGAGATAATACCCTGCCATAGCACAATGGACTAGAGCATGGGTGCTCTGGTTCCCAAGTTTGATCCCACTCATAGGCATGGGGCTTTTACAAAAGATCTTCAGGTCATTGTGCTAGAGCCATTAAGCACTCTCCAGCCTTCACATATATACTACTATGTGAGGTTAGGTTTTTACTGAAAGTGAAGATCTGATCAAAACTATTTGTCAAAGACTCATGTTACTCTTATTTCTTAATTATATAATCAAGACATGTTTTTGCTTTCTGGTAGTTCAATTGAGGTGTTTCTTGCAGAACATCAATACATCACCAAAAAAAATTAACTAGGTTTATTTTGATAATTATAACTAATTTAATGAGTGAGTTGTAATATTTTCTACTTGAATCACATCACCAGATACAAGTTTAGAAGATTTTAAAGAAAGATACTGCCAAAGATATGTGTACACACAGGATGAAAGTTATTACATTAATTAAATCAATTAAAGACTGCATTACTTGGAACACATTTTATAACTTTCATTATTTTTCAATGATCATATCCTTAGAGATATTTAATTCCACCTGAATCTTCTGGTGGCCCATTGTGTATACTAAACTCACATCTGGTTATTTTTATGAGCTTGTTCAACATTAAATTCAAATATGGTTTGCAATTGATTTTGTTGTAATGTAATCAACCAAACTATCTTTCTGGTGTAAATACAAAAAAAGAAAGAAAAAAAAAGAAAGAAAGAAAAAGAAATATACATATATATAATGTTCCTCAGCCTGCTTCAATCCTGTTGTATCAAGGTAGGCTGATTCCACTTGCCAGTGTTTGACGCTACATTTGCACACATAAATTCTGCAACACTAGCACTATATAGCAGAATTACAAACAAGTCGAGAGCACCTAGAAACACTGCACGATCATTCATCTCTCAGTAGTTTTCAATGGTTGCTTTGGTTTTATTACGGCTGAAGCACCGGTCTGTACGGTGATGAAAATCTTGCTGCTTACTCTTTTAAATTGCTTATAATGCTCTCAGATTCTGAGATGTGAGAGATGTAAGAGAATATAAATATCAGATTAACATAAGTGAATCTATACTATAAACAATATCTTAATCAGCATTCACCTCAGGATACTGGTTGTTTCGAGAGAGATGACTGGTATAGATTTGCAAGATAAATATTACAAGTGTCCTTTAATAACCTAAGTTAGGCCGCATTTTATTGAACAATAATAAGTTAATAGTGTCAATATATAATTTTGCCTGTCTTCTGTCTTACCTATATCTATTTTTACTTTCTCTGTTACGTACTTAAAATAAATTAGAAAATTATTGCATTCCACCCAAAAAATTTGATACCCAGATTTTAGCGGAAACATATATTTTGAGTTCCCCTGAATCCAAAAATGTATCATTAGGAAAAAGGACTGTGGTGTCTGTCTGTGAACAGCATAACTGAAAAAGGATAAGTTGGTTAAGTATCAAACTGGATTCCTAGAGTAAAAACTATGATGCAATGAAGCACAAAATTAATATAATTTTGAGTCAAACTAGTACTCAGTGCTCCATTTATTACTAGTGTTTTGTTAGGACCTTCCTTTCAAAACTCGTTCTAGGTAAACACTAGCAATAAATGGAGCACTGAGTATTAGTTCGACTCAAAATTATATTAATCAAACTTGATACTTATGTTTAGCATCCTCCAAGGATGCAACACGATTTTCAGGGAAATCCTTCACCCGAGACTACCCTTTGACATTAGAGATAGAAAAAAGTCTTACTGCAGGTTTTGTTAAATTTATATATATTCATTTCAGAGGTATTCCTTGTTATTTGTGGGATTTTTCAATATTTACACTTTTTTCAAAGAAGTCATTCTTTCCTTTATCTCTTGTTCAGGGTAAGTACATGGATAAGACTTTTTGTGGGATTTTCTTTTATTCTGAAAGATAAATGTCAGTTAATCTAAACACTGGGCTCATTTGAGCATCATTTCACCCATTTCGTTCAGTATCCCTTCATTATAGAATGAAGCAAAAATAAACAACAACAAAAAAGCATTCTCCACCACCAGCAATGATACCTTGTATCTGCCATTGCTATGAAATGCTTTAGCTGTAACTGGTCCTTCTACTTGTGACAACCACTATGAACTATCTATCTCCTCCCATTTATTTAAAGTTTTTGCAACAAGTTAGCAAATTGTCAACCCCTTTCTTGATTAATGTATATACATGAGATTATTAAGCAAATCCAGAACATCGGTCTAAAAGTTTTCGCTTCATTTGCAATTGTGTTAACACTTTTAATGAATATTTAACTATGTCCAAAAATAGCATAGCCAAACAAAAAATGGGGCATATTCTAATAAAACTGTATAAACTGCTTTTCAGTGTTATGCGTGTTTGGAGGAATTTAGTTACAGTGGAGTAATAAATATTACACAAATAAAAATATTTGTTAATTAATGTCCACTTATCTTAAGAAGTTGATGTTAATACTTCTTTCATGTTTTTAAGATCGATTTCACGAACATTTGATTGCATCGTCAGTTAACACACTTCGTCGTAAGGATACTATACCATTAATTAAATTATTATATATATTATTATTAATACTGCTTTAATTAATGGTTTTAATAAAGATTTTATACAAAAGAAGATTGAAAAATTTAAATATCAAAAAACTATTAATGATATTTCTACTCTTAAAAAATAAAAGATGAGTATAAATTTAAAAAATTTACTTACCATCCGTGGGTTAATAAACATTTTCAATTTTTTTTAAAAGAAGTTGGTATAACTTTAGTTCCTCAAAATAAATATAGTATTAAAAATTTATTACAATTTTCTAAAAAAGATAAAATTGCTAATAATAAAAATCTGGTATTTAATTATTTAGATTGTGATCAGGTTTATATTGGAAAGACGAAACTTAGTTTGGAAACCAGAAAGAAAGAAAGAAAGAAAGAAAGAAAGAAAGAAAGAAAGAAAGAAAGAAAGAACATTATCGTAACATTAAATATAAACAAATTGATAAATCGGCTGTAGCAGATCATTCATGAAATAAATCCCGAAGTTAAATTATTAAAACAATTAAATGTTCTCATAGATTTAATAGTGTGGGAAAAAATATTTATTTTAAAAAATAAAAATCGCTCAATGAATTTTGATATACCAGCAATTGATTCTGTTTGTAGGTTTGTTTCGTCTTCAGATTTTAGTAATACGAAAAAACAGTATCCTTGACGACAAAGTGTGTTAACTGATGATGCGAGCAAATGTTCATGAAATCGATCTTAAAAAGAAAAAGTATTAACATCAGCTTCTTAAGATAATGGACATTAATTAACAAATATTTTTATTTGTGTAATATTTGTAGTCAGTTTATTGACACTCGTCACTTATGCTTTTCAGTGGTTGCAATAGGCAGCAATGTCTTTTCCCTCTCCTCTCTCCCCCACCTGCAGTGTTGTATGTAGTAAATGCGGGTATTAAACACTACACATTTTTTTCCCCATCCCTCCCCTCTCTCTGCAAAATGTCAACATTGTGATTGTTCATCACATGTCTGGCTGCAGACTAAAGGTTAAGCATTTCTAATAATGACCATTTTACTTTGATTTGTTTCCCACTCTAGCTGCCTGGCATGGCATAAACTGTGGGAACTATAATTTTTCAAAAAATGTATACCTAAAGACATTGTAAACCTACATTGTAAGCATAGGGAATCTGAAGGGACCAGCAAAAAGTGTCATAAACAGTAGGAAAATGCAAAAGATGGGAATGTACATAAATGCAGTATGTGATTTTTCATCAAATAAATAATATACTCATATATCATAAATAATATATGATTTTAGGTGATATATTATATAATTAGATTATTTTGTTGTGTGTAATTTTTGTAAGAAACATCTCAGTTGTTTTCTGTAAAATGGTGTTTTTATTATCTCAGAAGCAGCAAAAACTTTTTGATAATAGATTCCCACCTCTTTTATATTGTTCCCTCTCGAGTTAAATTGTGTTTACTATCTTTTGTACCATAAATTTATCTACTATTTTGCTTTAATGTTTGATTGCTAAGGTATATGTTCGATAAATATATGTGCCATATTATTATTTTTTATAGACTTGTTTGATAGCCTCTATAAAATGGATCATACATATGTTGGTATTCTTTAAACATGCAAATAGTGTTATCTGTCAAACCTTTGGAGAAATTTTTGTTTAATTATCTTATTTATAGAAGCAAAATATCAAACAACTTACAATTTGTATGAAAAAGCACATGAAATCTGCAGACCTAAATTCATACCGTATTTTGCAGAGTGTACAGAAAATGTTTTAGAAAAGATCAGAAATGTATGCATAACAAGCTTTTCCTTCCATGAGCATTTCCAGAAATATATAGAAAATAATTCAGAGCTGCCAACAAAATTTTAACCTTTTACATAGTTCTGCCACTTGAAAATTAAAACGGTTTTATATTAAAATGTTTAATATTTTGAATATTTGCTCTTTATCTGCTTATACATGTTTTCATTATTTTTTCTTTTTAATGTATGAAGATAAAGGTTTTGAAAATAAGATAGTCACCTCTAGGAATGGCTTAGAAACACATAATATTGAACATACTGAAAGCTTAATCACTGTCTTCCCAAAGTAATAGCATTTCTAACGGTTGAAAAGATCACTTGCTGTGCAGATTTAGCTTTCAAAGAAAGTTGAAAAGATAGGTGTGCTTTCTGACAGGCCTTGGGAAGGGTTAGTGAGATATCTCCTAAATTGTTTCAAAATGCTGCAATTCTTTTTAGAACACGTTTTCATTGTTACAGCTGTTTCTGGAATGTTGTTACATTGCTTACATTGTTCCTGATCTGATTGTTGTAAGGTGTAGGTATTGAGTTGAAATAATTACAACATTACAACACTATGCGACGAGTGAACAGAACAAAAAACAGATTGGCCAATATAATCATGATAGTTTCAAAATCATAAACATTCTGCCTACCTTGGCGGAACAAACATTACATTTATTTTGTCAACCCTCAGTTTGTCCATGAATATTTAACTGATACATTGAAAGGCACTCAAGAACTATATTATAAAAGATAAAAGAAAACAAATTTTAAGTTGGTCCTGTTGAAATTTTAACACAAATCATTTCAGAAAAACAAATGTTAGAAGTCACTTGAACTGAGTCCTTAAGTTGGTAGTGAACATAGTCTATTTATGTTTCTCTTGATAACACCACGGGCTGTTTTAGTTAATTGATGGAAATTAATCAGTTCTTCATACTAGCCATATATAGGCTAAGGATTTTGATAGAGTCAACATGAAAAATTCAATGCCATGGCCGGGATTTGAACCATGTATGTCCTGGTTTCCGTCCAGTTGCTCTTACCCATTGAGCTACCATGGACAACTTGCTGTCATGACACTAAACTCTCCATTTCACTCATATATTTCCTCGGTAAAGCACTAGGGGCTCTCACATTTGAGATACACCGTTTGTGGTGACTTACTATTGTAAGTACTTGAGTCCCAGGCTTCATCATTTAACTGTTATTATTTTAGTTAATTTATGGAAATTAATCATTTCTTCATACTAGTAGTATATAGGCTAAGGTTTTTTATAGATAGAGTCAACATAAAAATTCAATGCCATGGCCAGGATTTGAACCACGAATCTCCTGGTTTCCATCCAGTTACTGTTACCCATTGAGCTATTGGCCATGGCATTGAATTTTTCATGTTGACTATCTACAAGCTGTTTTTACAGAAATAACTCTCATGATGTCATCCAGGATAAGTTGAAACAACACATCCTAACTTCCACATTAAGGGTGGGGCTCTATCCTCCATTACAAGGACCACAAGTCCCTCAGAAATGTTTTCTCTTTCAATCTGCCATTTTCTCCCAGAAATGTTGCACCATTTGCTGAACATGTTGCCATCTGCTCAGTCTGCTCTCAGGAACATGCTGCAAATTAGGTTCTGGTACTGCTGAGAGTGAGCCACCAATTAGGAAATGCACTGGAGGTAGAGGAGAAAGATTGGTTATGTAGTTGGATAAGGGCATTAATGGACGAGAATTAAGACAACCTTCAATTTGGACTGTTAAAGTGTTCAGTTCCTCTATGGTTAGTTTCTTGGTGCCGACTACATGACAGAATTGGTGCTTAAATGATTTTACACCTGCTTCCCAGAGGCCTCCAAGATGAGGGCTCTAGGTGGTATGAAATGCCTTTGAATGCCCTCATTGGCCAAGGATGTTTCAATTGTTTTTGTGGTTTGCTCTGCTGCAAGGAAGTTACCGAGCTCCTTCAGTTCTTGTTGTACTCCAATAAAGTTTGTTGCGTTATCTGAGTAGATATGAGCACATATACCTATTCTCGCTAGAAAACGAAGCAAGGCTCCCAGAAAAACAGCAGTTGTAAGATCGCCGAGAACTTCTAAATGGATTACCTTTGTCGAGAAGCAGATGAACAAAGAGATGTAATCCTTGATCAAAGTCTTAGACTTGTGTGTTCCTGATGAACCAATACTGGACCGCAACAATCAACTCCAATGTGCAGGAAGGATCTTGATGGAGTTACTCTATTTGCAGGTAGGCTACCCATTAGCTGTTGTGATGCAGATCTTGTGCGAAAACAGAAAATACACTGGCATGTAATTTTGCCTACCAACACTCCCAATGGCCAATATTCATCACGCATGACACAGCACTGCTGACAGGCCAGCATGAAGCTGCTGAATATGATATACCCAGCAATCAGAATTTTTAATGATTGCGGAAGTCCAGAATAAGTTGATGTTGCCAAGGTTCGGTTAGCTGGGCATTCTGTAATCATCCGCCTACCCTGAGAAATCTTCTTTGTCCAACAATGTATGCAGGGTGTGAAGAAGCTACTAGAAGCTATCTGTTTGGACTTACTAAGGTCTGAAATTTCTTCAGGAAACATGACCTTCTGCCCCATTCGGATTACTGCTCTGTGGGCAATATTTAATTCCTCCACAGTTAAAGCTCCTATTGAGCGTTGCCTTGTTGGTGATGTTGCATTCTTCATAAACCTGAAGCAGTATCCTACTACTGTTTTTATATAGGTCGCAGAACTCCTAGGTCTTATATTGCCCTCATTGAAAATTACAATATTGTTACAACACACTGCGAGAACCAAAATTCAGTTTGACATAACATAACAGCAACTTGAATTCTGAGAGTTATATACAGTCATATAGACAAATTTACGTAAAAAACATTAACAAATTAGATAGTCAACATGAAAAATTCAATGCCATGGTAGCTCAATGGGTAAGAGCGTCTGGACAGAAACCAGGAAATCCATGGTTCTAATCCCGGCCATGGAATTGAATTTTTCATGTTGACTATCAAAAACCTCAGCCTATATATGGCTAATGTGAAGAAATGATTAATTTCCATCATTTAACTAAAACATTAACAAATTAACTAAATTTCTTGTATCTATGTGTGTTAATAAGGTGTTACTTGAAATATTATGCTTTTTTTTTCTGGCATAACTGTATTTTGTGCACTGAAATACAATATGTTTAATTGTAAGAGGGCATGATGTACATATGTATATCACAAGATGGTGGTGCTTCTTTTGACAGTAAATAGGAATGTGTTAGTTTTGTATGTCCTACTCTTAGTCTTAGTATTTTAACTTGATCTTTTCTCTGGAATTTGTTGTAGAATACACTCTGGCTGTTTATTGGCCTTATTTCATGAAGTTTGCTGGTGGATGTGTTGTTCCAAAGGTTTTTCCATATGCTTTGAATTTGGTGGCTATGACTGATGCAAGGTCTCAATGAGGTGTAGGGATGTAAGAGGTGGAGGCTGGGTCCTTCACAATAGCTCTGGCTTCCTTGTCAGCTTCCTCATCTGATATACCTCTGTGAGACGTTATCCATTTGAAGATTATGTCCTTACCCTGAGTTTTCAGATTATGGTGTAGTATCTATATCTTGAATCAATTTATCTGTAGTTCCAGGGTCACATATTGCCTTTAGAGATCTCATGGAATCAGAAAGAATGATGAAATGGTTCTTATCAGAAGTTTGTATTTGTAGCATGAAATGTTTAATTGCATAAGCTTACAGGAAAATACTGAGAAGTCATTTGGAAACTTAAAGGAAGTAACTTTATCTGTAGATACTATTGCATAGCCACACCCATCTGCAAGTTTTGAGCCATCAGTGTGCGCCAATCCTCGTCAGAGGGAAAGGTGCAAGATTTTAAACATATTAAATTGGATGACAGGAAGACAACAAGGAACCGAAGGAGTAAATGTAGGAAGGTATACGGCAACACCTAACACGAGGTGAAGGTGTGCCCCTTTCTGAAATGCCTAACCAAAAATATTGGTGGATCTGTTTTAAATATTATTTTATTTTACACTGTCATTATATACAGGCTAATATATATACCTTTTTATTCCTTAACATGAAGTTTAGTCCCTCAGCTATTAAATTACCAACAGTTAAGTGCAGGAGTTCTACCCAATCTGTCCAGGACCCGTAGGTCCAAAGACCCTGGCCTCCTTCAACCCGGGAGCGATGGATACTCTGGGGCTCTTTCCATAGGGCATTACCTGATTTCTTAAAAAGCGCCCCCCCCCCCACATTGACAACGTCAAGACGGGATGGAAGCGGATACGCCACTTATGCGCGTCAACCCTGCAGGGAAGACTACCGAAAAACCTCAGTGGGGCCGCCTGGTGATCTAGCACACCTTCTACTAGCTCTGCAGGCTAGTACCCGGGACTTATTAGGCAACCCTCTACCCCCTCCGGGCGGCCGTAGCCTGGGCGGAGGTACCCAATTTCCCGTGGGGAGAGGGGCTCGGCAGTTCGGTCCGAGGTTCCTCTAGTAACGTCAGAGGTACCACAAGTGTTAAGGGTCCACAGCGCTCGCACCACGGCAGCTGAAGGAGACAGATCCCCTCCCCTACGGGCAGATCTTAGGAGTACAGGCCCCAGGCCAGAAAACTAAAAGCACATTTTACGAAAAATAAATTATAACATGGCAGAATGTCTGCCACTCACAACTTACCGAACCGGTGGCCCACTTACGCCGACCAACTTCAGTGTAAAACCTACTTCTGAAAGCTCTGCTCCTGCAGACAGTGCTGCCAGGTATATATAAAACAAAATAAACAGCAACACGAGGCAAAACCAGCCGGCCGGTAATGCAGTGAGTGGTTGGCTCAAGTGTAAAGTGCACAGTGTTTTGGGTATTTGCTTATTAATTCATGAAATAAGCATTTAAACTGAATAGAGTTGGTGTTACTTTTAATCTGGGTGGCCATATCCAGTAAAATGTGTGGTTTAAACAGTGTCCAGGGTGGAGAGCTGTGAATTCCCTCGGTTATTGTTAATGTAATATTAATATTTATTCCTTTACAATACAGGGTGTTTATAAAGTTACCATTTTCTATTTCAACTAATTTTTATAGGCTATTTACAACATAACACATGCATTTAGACAGTTAGAACATAAATTCACTACATTCCAACTTGATGATCCTGCACATCTAAGCATAAGTTTCCTCATTCCTCTGTAGTTCGAAACACCCTTGCTAACATATCTGGCATTAACTGTTCCACAGTGGTATAAGTGCAGGTTTTCAGTTGTTCAAGACCATTGATTTTCACCCGATACACCTTGGACTTTATAAAGCCCCAGACAAAAAGGTCCATTGGGGTCAAGTCGGATAAACAGGGAGCCCAAAGTCTTAACGATGCCCGGCCATCTCCCTGGGAAAGTGTCACTGAGGTAGTTGCAGACAATTCTAGCAAAATGGGGAGGTGCACCGTCTTGTTGGTAGACTACAGAATCCACAGTGCCATCTTGTATCATCTTTGGCTCTAGAAACTTGCAAAAAGTCAAGGTAGGTGTTACCAGTAACTGTTGGCTTAGCAAACATGTAGGGTCCATACACCATTGACTGTGTGATTCCTATCCACACATTTACCTTTGGCGAGTCCCTTTCCCATTCCTGTAATGCATTTGGCTGCTCATCTGCCCAAATCCGACAGTTATGTCTGTTCATCTTACCGCAGGTGTGGAATGTTGTCTCGTCGCTGAACAGCGCATGCTGCATTAATTTGTCATTTCTAACAGCATCCATTAGGTCATAGCACATAGCCGCTCTGTCTGCATAGTCTTCCTCTTTGAGTTTGTGGACAGTCTGAATGTGGTAGGCATGCTTCTTGAATTTGAATTGCAGTGTTTTCCAAACAGTGGTATGTGCGATAGCAAGTTCCCTGCTTAGTCTTCTAGTTGATGCTGGAGGACTGCGGTAATCGCCTTCTGAATCTTTTCCACAGTTTCAACTGATACAGTCGATCTCCCAGTTCGTTGTTTGTCAGCAACACTACCAGTTCTCTTGAATTTTTTCACCATGTTCTTAATGGCCTGTTTGGTAGGAGTGGTTTGTGAAATCTCCTCGTGAAATTGTCCTGCACTACATCCACACAGTCGGTAGAAAACAACTATTCTTCGTCCACTGTGTACATTGCTTCAGATTATCTGCAAAAAGCAAACATTTGTAATGTTAACACAGAAATGGTAAGTGACTTTATAAACACCCTGCATTTGGTAACTCTTTGTGGTGGTATCTGCTCTGTTTTGGATGTTGTGTATTTATCTTTATATTTCTTAGAAAAGAGGTATTTCAATGCAGGTGGATCACTGATTGCTGCTACTCTTAGAGCATATTGTACTATTAACTGTTTTCTTCTCATGCATAGTGGCAGTGCATTTGTTTCAATTTGTATACTGGTAGTAGGACTAGTAAGAAAGGCTCCTCCACTTGCAATTCTTAATGTAGAATATTGAACAGTATCTAACATTATTATTATTATTTTTTTTTTTTTTTTTTTCCCCCCCGCTTCACTGTGGTGTTCCAATACAGTTAAATCTCGATAAGTATCTAACATTTTCAGAGCAGATAAAGATGCTGAGTTATATACCACAGAACCATAATCCAGTTTGGAATGTATTAAGGCTTGATAAGTTTTGATAAGAACTGACTGATCTGATCCCCAGTTGTTTGAATAAAGAGATCTTAATATATTTGTTCTTTGCATGCAGTTGTTTTTATAATTTTTATATGAGAAATCCATGAAAATCTGTTATCAAATGTGAGTCCAAGAATTTTAATTGTTTTTACTCTTTGCAGTTTTCCTTCCTCAACATATGCTTCTGGTTGCCTATGTTTATGTTTATATCTTCTAAAGGATATGCATTTAGACTTACATTTTGAAACTTTGAAACCTTTATCTTGGAGCCATTTTGTTGTGTCATTCAGAGCTTTTTGTATAAGCTGGTTATCTATATCTTGGTCTTTTCCTCTGCAGAACAGTGTTATGTCCTCAGCAAATAGATTTGTTTTAACTGGACCTGAAATTATTTCCATAATACCATTTGTGGCAATTAAAAACAAAGTAACACTTATGACAGCACCCTGCAGAAGTTCATTTGCATAGTTACTGTTTTCGAGAGTGTATCATATATTCACACATGTATAACTCTATGTTGTAAGAAATTATATATGAAACTTAACATATTTCCTTTTATATTGTTATCTAAGAGTATCTGTATAATATTTTCTCTCCAAGCCATAAGTTTTCTTTAATCTAAGCCTATAACAGTTGAGTATTGGCAGTTAACAAATGCATCCCATATTTCAGATTCCAGTGCGATTAGGTTATCAGTTGTAGAATGGAGTTGATGAAACCCATTTTGTTCTTTAGTAAAGAAACTTTTGTGCTCTAAGGTCCACCTTAGCCTATTGTTAATGATTTTTCCCACTAATTTGCTCATTGTGCATGTTAAAGAAATAGGTCAATAACTCTGAGGGTTTGCTTTGTCTTTGTCCGGTTTGAGGATAGGTACTACAATTGCTTTTCGCCATTGGTCTGGAAAACATTTATTGATCCAACAATAGTTATATATTTGCATAAGATAATGCAATGTTCTTATCGGTATCTGCTTTAGCAACTCAAGAAATGTTCTCTGGTTCAGGACTGCAACTGATGCTATATGTTGCGCAGTATTTAATTCTTCCATTGTGAGTGCTTTATTAAAATGTTGTTTATAGTCTTCATGTATTGCATTTAGATCTAGCTTTTTGAATATTTTTGTTTTAAAAAATCTTGATTATAATTTGCATCACTGGAAGAATCAGAGAAGGATTTTGCTAGTAAATCTGCTATTTCTTGAAGTATAATTGCTAATGTTGTTTACTGAGTTTGAGAGAGAGTTTATTTGTTTTCTGATATTGATTCCTTGACTACTTCTGATTCCATTCCAGACTTTGGGAAGTGGTGTTTGACAGTTTAGCCTTGATACAAAATTAAGCCATGATAAATGTTTGCTTTCTTTTGTTTCTTTTCTTGCTGCTGCTCTAAGTTTCTGAAAATTAATTTTGTTATCAAGGTTAGGATGTCTTTTATACTTGTTATATGCAAGCATGTTTTGTCTTTAATTGCCTTTTCACATCTCTCATTTCACCAGGGAACTATTCTTTTGTTTCTATCTAGCTTTAATTTAGGTATGCTATTTTCTGCAGCAAGCATGTTTTGTCTTTAATTGCCTTTTCACATCTCTCATTTCACCAGGGAACTATTCTTTTGTTTCTATCTAGCTTTAATTTAGGTATGCTATTTTCTGCAGCTTCTATAATGCAATTAGAGAATGATTCCACTATGTTATTAATGTTTGATTTGTGGAATTCCCAAGGGTATTAAGTTTTCCATTTTATTATCTAAACTTTTTTGAAATTTTTCCCACTCAGCCTTTGTTTTTGTAGTTAAAGACAGTAGTTGGATGTGTGGTACTTGAGATGTATGTTTTCAAGATCATGGGAAAGTGATCACTTCCATATGGGTCTTTGCAAGCACTCCATTCAAAAGTGGAGTACATAATGATAAATCAATAGCACTAAGGGTGTTGTGAGTCAAACTAAGATGTGTTGGCTCACCAGTGTTTAAAAGCACAAGATTGTTTTTCTCAATAAAATTGCTAATAATGTGCCTTCTATCATTAGATCTGCAACCCCATATTGTACTATGACTATTAAAGTCACCCACAAGAATGAAAGGTTTAGGTAATTGTTTGATCAGTTTTGTTAATACATCTGGCCTTAATTCTATACTATTTGACTTGTAAACATTACAGATACATAAGGAGAATGGATAAATAATGGTAACTGCATTAGCTTCCAGAGTTGTATGAATGTCAAGTTGCTTGTTTACAAGTGAATCCTTAACATATGTGGCTATACCACTGCTAGCACAGCCAGCATTTAAATCTCTATTATAGCCTTCATTATGTTTAATTTTACCAACTGTATCATTTTTAAAATAGGTCTGTTGTAAATATATTATGTCTGGAGAATGATTTTAATAAGGATTTGTAAATATTCAAACTGAACTTTGAAGCTGTTTAAATTCCACTGAAATATTGAAAGAGCCATAGTGATTGTATTAAAAGTGATAATTTATTTCCCATTTGTGAAAATGTTTTCTATTGCTTCTATCGATGGACTCCTCAAAGTTAAAGCTGAGTTGAGTACTTTCCTTATATGAGTGAAACTGTTTTTAACTCCCTTGTCCTTAATCAGTTTATGCAGCTTTTGTAGTACTTCTACTAAGCTGTGAAAGTCATCTGTGTAGTTTAGGGCTTCTGCTGCAATATCATGGGCACCAACTGTGTTTTGTATGAAACCAGTAAGCTGAGTGAAATTAAGGATATAGTCCTCTGGTTTCTCTTCTATGATTTGCTACAATGGAAGCATTCCTTCGAGAATTTGAGTTCTAGGATCAGCAAGTTTGCCAATAGCATAAATATATTCTTTAAGATGGATACCATCGTGTGCTTCAATTACAAAGACCTGATCTTTAGTTGTTCCACTCGTAGCAATTGAGGAATAACTTTGAGTTGGGTTAACTGTTTGGAAAGACATTTTAGGTTATCTTAGTTTGTTGCAGGTTTTTTGTTGAAATTATAAGCGGTCCTAGTCGAACCCGGATCGGGTATGGAGAAATCCTTCAAAACCTCTTCTAATCTCACTCATAGCACAAGAATAACAGAAAATATACATTTTAGAACTCTTAACACTGAGGAATAAACAAAACTTGCACCTTTCAATTGTCCAAGGCCTCCTCTTGCTCTTTTCAGTTTAGTAAAACTGGAAAACCTTTTTAGAAGACTTTCGTCTGTATTGTAACGGGAGCGCTGAAACACCCTGTGAAAGCAGCTGGCAGCGGAAGGTAGGGGAGGTTCGGTTAGCCACACCTCCTCCTCGTTTGTCTTGTGGTGGTGACAGACTGTGGTCAGGGAAAACACATGACTGTGTCGCCTGTTTTCTCTACACCTGTTTCTCGATCTTTCTGTTACTAGAACAATCCTGTAAATACGAGAAACCGGCGATATTCCTATATAAAGAGAGTTACAGACAGACGGAGGGAGTTAGTGAGTTGAGTTGGTTTGGGTTTAGTCAGTCAGTGAGTAGGTTTTGTCAGTGAGTGAGGAGACAGTCGCAGTTCTTGGTGTAAGAGTTAGTCAGTGACGTGTTAATGAACGAAAGGATTGTGCAACGGAAGACTGTACGTAACTTTGAATGTGTACCGGAGCTTACGTAACCGCGAGTACAGTGAAATTGTAACGGACGGACTGGTAAAGTGTAACTGTGTGCGGCAAGTAATTCTGTGTAATTGGCAAGAGTTTAACTGTAAGTCGGTGGAAATAAAGAACATTGTTGAGTGGTGTAATTGGACTTTTTATTTCACGAACCCACAAAGTCACACTGGTGTCAGGAAGCGGGAAGATAACATCACCGAACATTACAACCATGGACGCAGCATTGGAAAATTTTTTGGAGAAGATGATGGAAATGATGGCCGAATTAACAGAGAAGACGGAAGCGGCAAGTAACAGCCTGGCCGCGAAGCTGGAGACTACAAATAACAACCTCACCGCCGAGTTGAAACAAATGAAGATGGCCAACGACAACATCACCGCAGAGTTGAAACAAATGAAGACGGCCAACGACAACATCACCGGGAAGATGGAAGAAATGAAGGCCGAATTAACAGCGAAGATGGAAACGGCAAGCAACAACTTGGCCACGACAATGACCGCAAAGATGGCCGAACTGACAACGGAGATGAGGGAGGCGAACGAGGTCCTCGCCGCCAAGTTTGAGGAACGGTTGGCCGGCGTGAGGGATGACGTGACGGAGCTGGGCAAGCGGATGGGCCAAGTAGACGACCGCCTTAATGATTTAGAGGAAAAGGCCGACAACATCGCAAAACCCCTCACCCGCCTGACGGAGGAAAACTGGCCTTATGTGTGGACGGAGGACGCCGGAGACGCTTTCCAGCACCCGAAGGGGACCCTGTGCAGTGCTCCAATTTTGGGTTTCCCACAACCGGGTGGCGCCTTCATTGTGGACACCGACGCTAGCGACCATTACATTGGAGGTGTCCTATCGCAGATCCAGGACGGCCATGAGCGCACAAGAGTGGAAGAGAAGGAGTGTGCCGCAGCAGTCCGAGTAGTTGTGGCAGTGCCTGCTGAAGGCTGGGATAGCGCAGGCCTGAGGAGGGAGCAGCTGGCGGACGCAGACTTGGGGCCACTCTTGAGGGAAGTGGACGCAGGGACGAGACCAACCTGGGAGGACATCGCACCGAGGAGCGCCACCTACAAGTCGCACTAGGCAAAATGGGACTCGTTGAAGACCAGAGTGGGCGTGCTGTTCCGGGTATGGGAGTCACCCGATGGGAAGGCGCAGAGAGAACAGTTGGTACTTCCCCGGAGCAAGGTCCCGGAAGTCTTGGAGGAAGTGCACGCCGGTACTTCAGGAGGACACCTGGGAGCGAACCGAATGATTCACAAACTACGGCAGCGCTACTTCTGGCTGAGACTCCGAGCAGATGCTGGTGGTACACCTGGACCGCCTCGCACGCTGCGATGGGGCTGTTCGGGGCGAACAGCTTTGAGAAGGGAGCAGTGTAACGGGAGCGCTGAAACACCTTGTGAAAGCAGCTGGCAGCGGAAGGTAGGGGAGGTTCGGTTAGCCACACCTCCTCCTCGTTTGTCTTGTGGTGGTGACAGACTGTGGTCAGGGAAAACACATGACTGTGTCGCCTGTTTTCTCTACACCTGTTTCTCGATCTTTCTGTTACTAGAACAATCCTGTAAACACGAGAAACCGGCGATATTCCTATATAAAGAGAGTTACAGACAGACGGAGGGAGTTAGTTAGTGAGTTGAGTTGGTTTGGGTTTAGTCAGTCAGTGAGTAGGTTTTGTCAGTGAGTGAGGAGACAGTCGCAGTTCTTGGTGTAAGAGTTAGTCAGTGACGTGTTAATGAACGAAAGGATTGTGCAACGGAAGACTGTATGTAACTTTGAATGTGTACCGGAGCTTACGTAACCGCGAGTACAGTGAAATTGTAACGGACGGACTGGTAAATTGTAACTGTGTGCGGCAAGTAATTCTGTGTAATTGGCAAGAGTTTAACTGTAAGTCGGTGGAAATAAAGAACATTGTTGAGTGGTGTAATTGGACTTTTTATTTCACGAACCCACAAAGTCACAGTATCATGTTTGACAAGACAGATATGGGTTGTCTCATTTTGTCGTTCTTCAGACGTCTTCCCCCTCCAGGGTCCTTAAAACATTCATTTCTGGTAGAATATCAAATTTTTGGGAGCAATACTCTATTTCCCCTTACCCACAGATAAAATAAAAGCTTCATATTTTGCTTGCAGATGCTGATTTATTTTTAGAAGCAGATTAAAAACCTCTATTTAAATGTATACTTCATTTTTATGGTTGTTCATGCTAAATGTCTACTTCCTTGTTTCACTTTCTGCTACATTATTTCCGTAAGAATTATACTTCAAACTTCCAAGCCTTTTATAGAAGGGAAAGCTGCACGAAGAAATGTGACAATTGTCAAGAATTCAGTTAACCATTTGTTCATATAATTGAAAAATAATAGCATGAGCAACATATTAGAATTATATAAAATATTAAAACATCTGATTTAAGAAAGAAGTACAAAGGTTAAGATAGAAATAGTAATTTCTAGGCCAAGTTAATAAGTTCTAAAAAAAGGCAAGTCTAGAAGAATTTGAGACCAAATACTTTAATTATGAGAAAAATACATGGATTTCAGTCTTGCACCCCTCTCCCAAGCCGTTGTTTTGCAGCTCACATCTTTTCACAGTAACTGTTAATGTATTTCCTGATTTCTGTCTGATGTTCCAGAACTTTAATGATTGAAATTCACAAAAAGCCAATTGTACCATATTTTCCCCATCAAAATGCTTTCTATGTAATTCTGTGACATTCTATTTGTTCACTGCTAAAATATATGCATGGTTAAAATACGGCCATTTACTTGACATTAATTACAGCTGTTACATACATTTCTGGTACAGGAATATCTTGTGGTCAGTTGTTGAGTTTGACCTCTTTCTTAGTCGGGTAGAGGCCATTGTGTTCCATATGTGCATTTATTTGGAATTGTTTTA
Source organism: Mantis religiosa (assembly GCA_030765055.1). Taxonomy (NCBI): domain Eukaryota; kingdom Metazoa; phylum Arthropoda; class Insecta; order Mantodea; family Mantidae; genus Mantis; species Mantis religiosa. Next base: position 573,269 of record JAUKNK010000355.1, on the reverse strand, counting down.
GTGATTACATAAGTGTTCCATATTTTTAATTATTGTTTTTACAATACAATTTTATTATAAGTGCAATATATAGCAATGTTTATAACAATCAACTCTGTTGTTTCAAAACAAGATTTGCTTTATTAACCAATTTGAAACTAGTAATTTCTATTGTAATGTTGGCAGTTCTTAGTTTAGTGTAAACACAACCAGTTTAAATTTTTGAAAATTGCCATTGAATTGTTTTCCCAGGCCCTTTCTTGGTCTGTTTGGAGAATTGACCATAAGTTGAAATAAAAAATTACTGCTCTCTTTGTAATCAAACCATTTATAGAATAACTGCAAAATATACTATGCCCTAGCCTAATTATATTCACAATGGTTTCTACAACCATTGTGGGAAAGAAATCATTGCTCAAGAAATATATCTAGAAGGTTAGCAATCTGTTTCTCCTATTGTCTATTTTTGTTTTTCCTTGTATGCTAACATTATGTTGTAATTTGGATTGGAATACTTCCTTGGATAAGCAGAAAAGAATTCAGTTATATGTTGATTAAAAACTCATTGCACAAGATTACAAGGCCTAATATTGGCAATAGTTGCAGTATTTCATGGAAGAATTGTTTCTCAACATTCATATATTTTTGTTTATATACTATATTCACTCAAATCGTTTATTAGGGTTGTGTCACGCCCCATTTGTTTGCTTGTAATAACTTTTGACTAACTATTCAAAACACAGTAATCTTTCCAGCATCTATTAGAAATGCTGAGCACATAAAAATCAGCTGCATTATTTTTTAGGCTTTGTTTGCTCTCCCCTAAATAACTCGAAATCAGTATTATTTTTATAAAAGTGTTGCTTGGAATTTTAGAATAGCTTTGAGAATTTTTCATAATTGAGAGCTTCTTACAATGAAGTTAGGTCACAGTTTATGTGGAAAAAAATTTCCTCAATATCCTGAAGAATATGTAGTATTCTTGCTCACTAATGATACTCTGAAGAGCAATGAATTTTCTGTAGTATGTTTCCTTTATCAAGAAAATGCTACCAATAAATTTCATTGTTGTAACACATGTTCCAAGCCTTTCAATTTTCCTTCTTCCTTTAGTTGCAGTTTATGCTCTGTAAATTTGCTTTAAACTAATGCAGCTGAAAAGCTCCATTCATTCTTTATTATGACAAAAAACAGTAAATGAGTACCTTTGTTATCTGAATATTATAAAAATCATTATGGATACAATCATTTGGATGCAACAAGGTATATTTGCCAAATTTTGAAAAATAATTTAATATTTTATAAGTAATAAAGCTAGAGATCTCTCATTAGCAAACCGCAGTGGATCTTCAGATGTAATGGTACTTAAAAGTGAGCTAACAGTTGCTTATACAAAGTGTAATTAAAATCAATATCTTAGCATGAGTGCAGTCTTTATGCAACATAAATCATTAAAGTTTAAAATACATCTGATCAAAAATTGTTAAATTACTTACAATGTATTAATTATAATTAATTGTTGGTTAAAGATTTATCTGCCATTCAAGCAGAAAAATTATTTTTTAGCCTTAATTATTGTTCATTTCTGTTGAGATGTATTTACATGCAAGTCTCCCAAGACTATAAAATAAGGACATATACAGACATTTAATATTTCCAGAGAATACAAACAAAACAACCTTAAAATAGATCAGTTTGCTCTTAAAGAAACTTGTATTCAGGCAACAGATGTGCATGCAAAGTTTTTGTCTTTCTTCATGAACTTTCATAGAATAAAGTCTTGAAGTGTTGCTTTGTATTCTGAAATGGTGCTAGTGCTTGAAATAAGGCAAAATGTCTGCTATTTACAATAGACACTGAACACAGACAAGAAAGAAGAGAACTAGCAGTCAAGTAATTGTAAGAGTTTAAGTTGGTTTGATTTAAGAAAAAGGACATAAAGAAGTGTACTTTCATACAATGGCATGCACTGTAATGACTGGATCATTATTTTGTGATAAAGTTAATCTTAAATCATAATTGCATAAACAAAGTTACCTTCATGCTGTGCAGCGAATGGATTTATTTGTATATAATTTTAAATTTAGAGTTATGAAACTGCACTCATATTGCTCCCTTTAACAAATAACTAGCAGGACACATTTCTCAGCAGCCAAAAAGGGGACAGTAAGTCCTTAAAATATGTTCGGCCAGTGATTTGGTAAGTGGAGAAATATAAGTGCTTAATATCAATGTACTTTCCATAATTTGTTTTATCTGTACATATTTTGATAGGAGACTTCACAAATAATAAGATCTTTAGCTTAAGCCATTTCCTTTTAAGTAAAATTCTATTTTCATCATAGTGTCAAATAAGCTTTGAATGGAAGTCATTTTGTATATTCATGTCATAATAGAGCTTTACTTTCAAAGGTTCTGCAATTGTCCGGAACTAGCATTTACATTTATGTCGTAATTAGGATCAGTTTTTAAAATATTTAACCGCTTCGCCGATGGCCATTTAAACCCTTCAGGGGCCGGAAACGGATATCCAATAAACAGAACAAGACATTTAAATTGTTAAATGCTGTAAAAATACATCATAAATACAATTCCGTATCTTACGTATTTATTAAGTTATTTAAACGAAACTTAAACTGGTTTAAAACTCATTAAAGGCTGTATACATCTACAATAACAATAAAGTAGAGTTAATTGGGAGTCGATTAATAACACAAAACAACACTAATAAATCGTTGAAATTTCACTGCTATGTTTCACTGTAGCAAAAGCCATTCTTTGCGCCGAACGCGCCTAATATTTGAATCATTTTGTTTTGTGTGTATACGAACCAATGTATGTATGTATAGCTACGCAAGTGACTTCTCCGGTTCAAGTTTAGTTTATTTATGCTATACCAAGCGATAATCATACGAGTATATGTTGCATTACACTGGAAAGAAAACTCCCTGTCAGCATCTGTTATTACAGTGTTTCTCAACCAAGGTTTCTGGTAGCCTTATGCAGCTGTTTTCGCTCAGTATTTTAGTTATTTATACTCTCTCTGTATTCAGAGTGATTTCTTATAGCTATCAAGAGCTAAATGAATGGCACATTTGAAATTGTTAAATTTCAATGTTAACCATGGCTTATCCCCGTAATGTAGCAAATAAATTAGCTTGGGTATGATGTGTACAGGCTTCTGATTCTACTGTAGAAAATCTGGAAGATTTGTTGTGCGATTATGAAGGAGATGTTAAGGATATAGGTAGCAGTGACGTGTACTGGTCTACAGATGGCATGTTAGCTACTCCATTGTTTGGGGAAATGGCGGGTCAAATATGGGTGATGCAGATCAGCTATTACTAGCTATCCCTCTTTACGAAATACAGTTAAATGGTAAAAAAAAAGTATTTTTATACCACTGGATGTAACCATGCACAATTATTTAGTAATTTTCAGAGCTGTAAATTCATGCAAGACATTCATCTACCTGTACTTGCGCATATAAAGAGCTTGTAACCTAATTGAGTACTATAATACTCAGAGGCCTCATTATACTGGGGGGTAATAATCAGCCCTCATAGTTGAGAGAAAACACTTTCTTAAAAGGATACCACCCACAACCAAAAAAGTTGTAACCATTTCAAAAATGTTTAGTGTGTTGCAAAAAAGAAGTTCGCAAGGAAACCAATATTATTTGGTGTGAATCTGCAGATGTGCCCTTGGGTGTTTATCCAGGTTTGGAGGTGTACAATTCAAAAAGAAACCTTTAAGGGTACGTTTACATCCCTTATAGAACTAATTTAAATTTATTGTAAAATAGGAAGATTAAAATAAATATTAAAAGCAGAAGCATTATTAACAGTGAAGTATTCTTCATATTTAAGTTTGAATTTATGAGTCACTATGTTTACACTCAGTCTTCACTTACTTGTTGTTGTAAGTAACAAGTAAGTGAAGACAGTGTAAACATAGTGACTCATAAATTCAAACTTAAAGATTAAAATAATTGGAGTTAAATGAGCATTAAATGCATGTATGTGCAGGACGTCTATACATGTCCATTTTGGTTTGGGGCATTTTAACTTGGACATCATATGACGTCCATATCGGTGAAAGGGTTAACAAGCCTGAAAAGTAATATTGTCCTGTAAAACTTAACCAACCAAGAATGGATATAAGCTTTCATCTGAATTACTATGGTCCTAGCCTATGAACTTGCTTTGAAAATGTTTAGTAATATGTTTGATTCTTACAAAAATGTTCTCTGCCAAGCCTCCAGGGTAATTTGAAGTGTACCTCGTTATAGCCTCCAAAGCTACATTGAGGCACATAGAAAGTTTTATTTTTATTGCGTGAAATAAAATCTTAAGATGATCACCGTTTCAAAACTTTGCTGTTAAGTTTTCTGAAGCTTATGTAGTCTGATTAATGAACAGAATAACTAATTTATTCCCAAATGGTACATTATCCACCTAATCAAATTACCAACAGATCAAGAAAAACATTCTATTTCTTGAACATAGTTAATAAATCCCTTGATTCTCTCTGTCATCTTCATTATAGATCTGATATATCAGGCTTCTAATTGTTGCATTTAAATTATGTTGATTTGAAAGAAAATTTAAACATTTATGTTTCCTGCCACAGTCTCTGTATTTAAAAAAATTATTTCAGTGTGTCACATTCGTATGACTTTCTCTATCCAGTGTAATTTATTTTTATACAGCATCAACAACTATTCTTACAGAAGCATATTTTTCTATTTCATATTAATTGAAATAAAGTTTTGCAGAAATAGTTTTATTACACATTTTGTAACAACAAGGGGCATTAGAGGTAACTAAACTGTACTGATAGGTGGATAAACCTGAAAATATTTATCATCTACAGGATCAATAATTTCTTTCATTGCAGTAATTATACTCATCTTTATTTTATGAGAAAGAATAGGTTCTAAGCACCCAGCTGTATTCTCATTTTGAATAAATGGTTCTGTTGAATGTGAATTGCTATTTACTTGGTCTAAATTTCAAGCCAGTATTAATAGATATCTCAGAATGACTGGGGCCATAATAGATATATTTTAAGTAAATTGTGTCATTTAGAGAAATAATTTTTTGTAAAATGAATTTTATCTATCTTTTAAAATTATACCAAATTTCTTCCATATTAGGCATAAAACAGGTTATTCCCTGAAAATTCAAGATATGTATTTTTATGTATGTATTATTATATGTATATTAAAAATACCAAGCAAGTTAGCTCTGCAGTAACATTGAAGGCTCACATTTGAGAGCTCCCAGATTCAATTCCAATAACAATGAACATTTTGGAAATAGCTGATAAAACAACACAAACTTGTTTAAAATAAATTGTATATTTCAAAGAGTTTTAAATTTTCATCCGAAATGTTGTTTGTCTCTTTGTTTACCAGTTATACAAATTTACACAAAATTCTTTTCAAAAAAGACTTCATATTCTATTCCCAGAAAATTTAAAATATACATTTTATAAGTAAAATCAAAATTGAGAAAGTAAAAGTTAATAAAAAAATAAAAAAAAAATCATGTAAAGGGCAGTTTGGAGTCTATGTAAGAAAAGTCTGTGTGATATGTTTTTGTTTGAAATTATGATTTAAAATAAGTTATGGTGATTAAACACAAGCATAACCTTAAAAATTGCATTTCCAGTGAAATGTTTATTATTATTTGGGGGGGGGGGTGGAATGCAATATGGTTTATCTGCTATAAATATGTAGCAGAGAAAGTAAAAATTAAGTTGTGGTGAAAGGTGTATTATGTTATAATCTCAGCCATGGCATTGATTTGTTTCAGGTATGACTCAATTCCATCTAAATATAGTTAAGATCCTTGTGAATAATGGCCATTTCTACATAAAAATTAACAGTAGCATTTAGCCAGAAATTCAGTAATAAAATATATGCAATAATATGTTACTTTGAGATGATAAATATTTGTGTATACTTGCAAGGCTATTTGAAGAATATGAATGAAATTATTTTAATTCAGCACATGTTCATAACACAATATTGGTACTTATGTAGAAGTTTAATATTGAAGATGCTTGGTTCAAATCCTGTTTGTGGCTCTGAATTTAACAAACTTGGCTCAGTCTTAATCATTAACTCTTACTTTAGCATACTAACATAAGACTATAAATGTAACTACATTACAACACTTGATATATTTATCAACCAGATATCAGTTCACACAAGTTAATTTGAAACCTTCAAGGAATCTATATTGAGTATCTGATTCATTCATTCAGATGCATTGGAATGTTTGCTTCATGCCATTTTCAGGCCAGCAGTTACAGTGAATAATCCCAGCAAATTGAATGCAACATATCGATGGTATTTAGGTAAAAGGTCGTAACCATCATTTTTCAGATTTTAGGCTTTTGCTGAATAAGATATTTACCATTCAGGAATTGTTCATGCAAGTTAGCTTAATCCTTAGTAGCATAAATCAATTTCATATCCAGACAACCCTCAAAGGAGTGTCGTGTTCAAGTGAAATGGCTAACCCTTGAAAAAAAAAAAAAAAAACGTTTCAAGGGTTAAAACCTTTACCTAAAACAATAGATATGTAGAGCTAATTCAAACTCTTTCAATTACAGTAGTTGAATTGGTATTAACTGATAGGTGGGTGGGATAATAACATGCAAACATGGCCTAAAAACTTAAGCAGGGCAAGACAGAGTGAATTTCTTGGAATTGTTTGTGAGTTACATCTTATGTGATTAAAATTTGTGTTAATACGTTATCCCATTTTTTGCTGCTTTTTACTAAATTTTAACCCATTTTTTACTGCTGGTTACCAGCATTTAAGCTGTTTGCTGTAGATAAAGGCCAAAAAATATAGTTTCCATTGCAGCCATGTTATTGCAGCCCACTTGTGGTCTGGGCCATGGATGACTGCCAACTTCTTGCCCACTTATTGCAGAGGTGGACATCATCCAAGTATGCTGGCAGTTAATTACATATCCCCAGCAATAATGTTGGCTTTCAAAGCATCACTGCCCTGGAACTTAAAATCTTCACTCCCATGAATGTTCCATGCTCTAACCAACTGTGCCATGGTGCAGGGATCTTTCGCACTGTACAACAATTTAATCAGCATGCTTGGATTGCTTGTGCAGCTTACAAGACTTTTGCTTCTACAAGTTTGAGTTTAAAGACATTCACTTTAATTTCTCGTCCTTGGTGTTACTTCAGTAGTTCCCCAGGCTAAAAGATTCATAATACTTTTCCTGAAAACATAAGCTTTCACAAAAAGCAAACAATATGCCTTCGCACTAAGTCATGTATGTATATTTCTATAATAACCATGCAAACTGAACATAGAAGATACACCTTAGCTTTTACAGGGAGTTTGTTAAAGCACATTATTTCCAGACTACATAGATTGATTTCTTTTTAATGTGATGTAGTTTCTTTCATTTAATGCAAAGAATTAGTCATTAACTTTTGTATAGAGCTCTGTTCACTTCACTACCTTTATTATTGTAATCCTTTGGAAGGACACTACATTAAATAAAATAGAGAACTGTTTTGTTAAGGTATCTTTGATACAGAGTAGAATTTTTGTAAATCACATTTTATTTTAAACATATCTTTTTGTATATCGAGATTCAACTGTATTGGAACACCACAGTGAAGCGAAAAATTATTAAATTTTAGATGAGTCGCATTTTTTACACATCTGCTATCACGAAAGTGAAGCAGATGTGTAAAAAATGCGACTCATCTAAAATTTAATATCTTTTTGTGTTGAAATGAACACTTTATTGCAACATAAGTGGTCCAGTCAAGACTAACAATATTGAACTTGTTGTTAGCCATATCTTTCCTCTCTTAAGAGGAATGATCTAGTCTATCAAGTGATTTCATTGTAATCATATTTCAGCTTTGTAATTTTTAAGCATTAAATATGTAATTTTTATTAAATATAACACTGTTGGAAACATTCTCAGTTAGCACCAACAAGAATGTGAGATGTATAGTTGTGAAGGAATGAATGTGTGTATTCCACATATTGGCATTTTGAAAGACTGCATGTAATAAAATTCATTTTCAAAATATATTTTTGCTCAAATGAGCATCTAAAACAATTGTATAATGTGTTGTTTTTTTTTTTAGGTAAAACACTTAAAATGGTATAAGTAAAATCTTCTATTTTTCATTCCTTTAATTTTTTAAAAGGCTGAGTATAAAGGATCCCTTGTTGTGTAAATAATTTACTGTGACACTCATCCACATACAGAATACTCAAGCAGCTGTAATTGTATAGAGTGATTGTATGGACCTTTAGATTTTTTTGTAAATTACATCATTTTTCACATGCAAAGGAGTCATAAAAATTTATTACAAATGCACACAAAGTAAATGAACTTTAAAATTCTGTCAGTAGAAGACACTGCAACCATCAGCGAATTAGAGGATCCCCTTTTCAGCAATGGATATACAGCTGAAATGGAGTCTAACAACTTCAAAACATGTTTCTGGTGAAAACTTAATAAGTGAAACTGAAATGTCACCAATTCATTACACTATTTATATGGGTAAGCTTATAGAAAATATTTTCAAGAAAAATTAATTCTGTAAGCAATTTTATAATTTATTTTTATATGCTGTAAGGGTTAAATAGATCTTACAAACCTGTATCCCCTTTTTTAAGAAAAAAATAAGTTATTTCATTTAAACTCTCAAGGAACACTGCACTTTTCAAAACAAAGCTTTCTTGTCATTGCAGGTTAGGCATAGAAATGATCCCAAATTAAATTTGAACAGTAGTTCTCTGTCATGTGGAAGGAATGGAAGAACAGGAGAAGCCAATCAGGGAAATCACTTGGGCTAGTGAAATCTATGTACCAAGTATAAAAGCATCCATTGGCAACTTCAGCTTCCATAAGAGGTATTGAATGTCACTTTGGGCTAAACTCATTTCAATTTCTGAAAATGTAGCAGCTTAAACAATATTCCAGTTTTTAGCAAGTTGAGGGTTCTTTGTCAGTATGATCCACTGAAAACAAAATTCTAAACAAGGTAAGTAGTCCAGCTCAAATGGTTAAAATCAAGTACAGATACACTTAAAATAGGAAGCTGTGCTCGTTCTACAACCCATGAATGTTATTTTTCTGTAAAACTCTGCAGTTGTGCAAAGTCGATGTTTGAAGGATAAACAAATACTGACAAGCACAAGTTGCATAAGAAATATTACCATGTAACAGAATTATGACAAGCAGATTCACAAAATACATAAATGGGGCATTAACTGGCTAAAAGCTACATGACATTTGCTTTGAACAATATATTAACAGATGCAGTACATACCTATCTGTATTTTCCAAACTAGAAGATACAACATGTGGACAAGCTAAATTGTCTTTGATATATCCACACAGCAGTAGTCCCAATATAAAAAGCCACAGCCGCTATCATAAGATGCAACATTATATCTGGATCTTTGCCACACAAATGTTAACAGTGTGCAGATGACATACTGAAGGCCCATAATGAAATATCAGTAATGTAATGCGACTTGTGATTTGTCAATTTTTAAGTGTACAAAATCAACAAGATGTCTGCAGTAGAATTTACACAGTCTAAAAAAGTACACATCCACAGGTTGGCAGTATTTTTTCTTTGGTGCCAGTATCAAATGTAATATTCTTGTTGGGAAAATATTTTTCTATAAGACTGTAGTCTTTGTGCTGTGACCATGAATCACAAAGTAATACTTTTCTCACCACCACATTTCACAAAGGACCAAATTTAAAAAGTTTTTCATTATTCCACTTTTGACTGTTCTGTGGATATATTGCTGCTAGTTTCTTTGCAACCTGCAGACCAAGTGTTGCCGGTGTTTTCTGCAAACAAATGTAGATGTTTTAGTTAATTGATGGAAATTAATCATTTCTTCACACTAGCCGTATATAGGCTAAGGTCTTTGATAGAGTCAACATGAAAAATTCAATGCCTTGGCCGGGATTTGAACCACGGATCTCCTGGTTTCTGTCCAGTCGCTCTAACCCATTGAGCTACAATGGCCAACTTGCCATCACGACATTAAATTCTCTATTTGACTCATATATTTCCCCAGTAGACCACTAGGGGCTCTCGCATTCGAGATACACCAATTGTGGCAACTTACTATCATAAGTACATCAGTCCCAAGCTTCATCATTTAACTCTTATTATTTTAGTTAATTGGTGGATATTAATCATTTCTTCACACTAGCCATATGTAGGCTAAGGTCTCAAATGTAGACATTTTGGATAGATAGAGTCAAACTGAAAAATTCAATGCCATGCTTGGGATTTGAACCACAAATCTCTTGGTTTCCATCCAGACCCTCTTACCCATTGAGCTGCTATGGTCAACATGCCATCCTGACATTAAATTTTCCAATTGACTGTATATTTTCCCAGTAAACTACTAGGGGCTCTCGTATTCGAGATACACCGTTTGTGGTAACTTACTATAGTAAGTACTTGAGTCCCAGTTTAAGTTAATTGATATATATGGCTAGTGTGAAGAAATTATTAATTTCCATTAACTTAAGTAGTAAGAGTTTAATGATGAAGTCTGGGACTCTAGTACTTACGTAAGTCACCACAAATGGTGTATCATGAATACGAGAGCCCCTAGTGGTTAACCGGGAAAATATATGAGTCAGCTGGAAAATTAAATGTCAAGACGGCATGTTGGCCATGGTAGCTCAATGGGTAAAAGCGACTGGACAGAAACCAGGACATCTGTGGTTCAAATCACAGCCATGGCATTGAATTTTTCAGTTTGACTTTATCTGTCCAAAACCTTTGCCTATATATGGTTAGTGTAAAGAAATTATTAATTTCCATCAATTAACTTAAATAAATGTAAAGCTTGTTCGCTAATTTACCATCCATTGACACAGCCACGTTCTGCAACTGTGTGAGGCACTATAAACAATTTATTAATTATTATTATTATTATTATTATTATTATTATTATTATTATTATTATTATTATTATTATTATTATTATTATCATCATCATCATCATCATTATCATTATTATTATCATTATTATCATCATTATTATTATCATTATTATCATCATTATTATTATTATTATTATTATTATTATTATTATTATTATTATTATTATTATTATTATTATTATTATTCTACCACCCAGCTGTGGATTTTTCAGTGATGGTTCATAAAAAGTTGGCTATGGTCGCTGTTCCACACATGTTCCTTAACACCTTCCTGGTTTTGTCTTTAGTGAACATATTTAAATTTCTCACAAATATTTCTGCACTCTTTTTAATAATATGATCTTCAATCTCTTTGCAAGCCATGACTGAGTGATATGTCAGTCAATATGTTATATTCTTTGAAGCCACTAATTAAATGCAAAGAAGTGTTAAAATTGCCCAGAGCAACTTACTCCAAGAGCTTTCACAGCCCATGCTTGAATGTGTCAATAGTGGATGAGGCGGTTCAGGCTCTGAAGTAACCCGACTGAGATCTCCCTTATTTCAGCACCTCATATTTAGATAGCGGTGATGGAGAGGGGTCACAGGTGGGGAGATTTTTGGTACAGGCAGGGTTTTTCTCCGGGCGCTCGGCATGAGGACTCTTGTAGGTGCTCAGGGTTCAGGGTTCAGGGCGTGGGTACTTCCTGGCGTGGTTGTGGTATTGGAGAAAAACTATCCGCATTTGTCCATTCTCAATTTATTATCACCTGCAACACTAGCTTGACTCGCCACCAATTGTAAGCCGCTATCTGGTTGTTTCTCTTACTGCGCGCGTCTACGTGTGGTTACAGGTTCACGTTCACGGCGCTGACTGGTTCACTATGCGGTGTCTCGTAACTTAATGCACGTGGTTTATCTGCGGTATCGTATAACTTAGTATACGCGTGGTTCACTCCTTCGAGCCTTGCAACTTAGTAACCGCGGGTCACTCCGCGGTGTCTAGTAACTGAGTGTTACGTGGGTTTCTCCCCCGGTGTCCAGTAACTGAGTGATACGTGGTTTACTCCATTGGTGTCTAGTAACTGAGTGATATGTGGTTTACTCCATCGGTGTCTAGTAACTGAGTGATACGTGGTTTACTCCATCGGTGTCTAGTAACTGAGTGATACGTGGTTTACTCCATCGGTGTCTAGTAACTGAGTGATACGCGGTTTACTCCATCGGTGTCTAGTAACTGAGTGATACGCGGTTTACTCCATCGGTGTCTAGTAACTGAGTGATATGTGGTTTACTCCATTAGTATCTAGTAACTGAGTGATACGAGTTTTACTCCATCGGTGTCTAGTAACTGAGTGATACGTGGTTTACTCCATCGGTGTCTAGTAACTGAGTGATACGTGGTTTACTCCATCGGTGTCTAGTAACTGAGTGATACGCGGTTTACTCCATCGGTGTCTAGTAACTGAGTGATACGTGGTTTACTCCATCGGTGTCTAGTAACTGAGTGATCTGACCAGGAACTTCTAAGTTCTGCCATAGCTAAAACTACCCCCACTATCGCAAGGTTTTCAATTTTGGGGACGTCATGTGGATGCATTACTAGTGAGTGATTGGATAGTTCATAATTTTGCTTCCCTCTATTTTTGAAATATTAGGTGTGCGCATGACAGAGAAATGCTACAAACTTTCCCAGGCTTGCAGTCTAATTTATGCGCAAGCACGTTCCGAAGGGTGCACTCAGGAATGCATATAATCCCTCAGAAATCAGTACAAGACACGTACTTTTAAAGATTCAATGAAACCTCGATGCGACAGAGCGGCACCTATGCTAGCCTTAGGGCACATTTGCCTCAGTTCGCTTTTGTTACCAGACAAAGGAGGCGGCATATCTTAGCCAGATGTGTTTCCCAACTTGCAAAATCTAGCTATACTCTGTCGATATGTTCTTTCAGATAAACGTTTATATCATTGCAATATAAAACTACTCCCAATTACAATCACACTTCTTACTATACGTCTGACATCCTACATAATTAATTATCCTATGTTCCTGACCAAGGAGAGCGGTCACATGGACCATTGTACCATAGTCTCTGGCTTTGTCATACATGCTCTTAGATTCTTTTAGGGCCTTCAGTTATTTTTGGCTTCCCTTGTAGAGACCTGTCACATAATCTAAAATTATCTTGTTGTATTCTGATCAAATGTAGCTATAGGTTCTGGCATTTTCTGCAAGAGTTGTAACTGCAGGTAAAATCAAATCTTCAAATATTGTCCAGTGTTAGGTCATCATTGCACTGTAGTACATTGAATCATAATATTTTGGGGGGTGAAGGTGCATATTCACTTTGACTTGCAATTTCATTTGCTGGAGAGAATGTTCCAGAACTGCTAGAGCTCTCATACCTATGTGCAGTTTCTCCTATCCGGTCAAGACTCATAATCACATTCCTATCCAATGTTTGAAGTGTATTTCTGTTAAATCTCCATAGTATTGTTGCATTATAATGTCAAGCATACATACAAATGGCTCATCCTCCGCTCCAATTACATCCTCATCTGGTATGTAAGTGTGAAATTAACTTACTGCACAGCAGTTTAATGTTTATAGGATTAATTAGCTTCAATCTACTCATGTTTAGCTTCAGTACTTACACTTCTCTACCTAAAATTGCATGGTCTCACTTGTACTGTCTGTACAGCTATGACATAGTGAAGCTAGTATGTTGACCTTCAGATAGCAATAGCAACCGCACAGGTAATTTTTTAGATGAATGACATAAATAGCTATTCAAACAAGTACAAGATATTTTAAAAGACTTTTTAGTCAGTTGTAGCCATTTGTAATGAGGTACTTCTCTTAGAGGTTGCTGCATATTTGGAGATTTTGGTTTATAACATAGAATTCATGCATAACACATTGCAATTAATTAGAATCTGAATGTAAAAATTACTTATTTTTAATTTACTTATTATCATCAGATATTCTCGAGCAGTTGGCTTCTGGTTATATATACTGCACTTCCAAGCCAAAATGCTGTACCACAAGATTTCACTTTTTTTTTTTTTTTTTTTTTTAATTGAGGTTTTAGAAACTTACTGTAGCATGCCTTCTGTATTCACACACTATATTGTTTTTTTAGTTAGTTTTAGTAACTAATAAATTGCAATTCCTTTCTTGGAAGTGTTGAAAACAAGTGTTGTTATGATAAATTAAATTTAAAGGGAGTCAATTAATGACACTAAACATACAATAAGTGTTGTTTAGTGTCATTAATCGACTCCCTTTAAGTGTAACTAATGATTTGTTTATCAGAACAGAAATCACAGTAAAAGTTAACTGTGTTAACAAATTTCCAAAAAATTATGTAGATTACACTACCCAGCATGATTTTTGCAGCAAAGCATCCGATAAGTGAAGACTAAATAAACTCTTGTGATTTCAGAAATGCCACTGGTTTTCTTGTATCATGTCTAGTTTTTGTGCTAATCATGATTTACTGTTTTAAAATATGTCACTGCTGCTCCGTGCTGCTTTGCAATAACAGTGAATTGGTTAGGTTCATGATTGAAAAAAGGGGGTGAAAATGTTACAAATGCTGCCTTAATTGATCCACAAAATTTATTTTGCCACTACTACACATCAAACTGGGAATATGAAGTACTTTGTTAAGGCCTTGGATAGAGGCAGCCCGTTTTCAGTACATTGCAAGTTTCCCTATTTATCACAGATTCAAAATTAAAGGAAAGTATTTTTGATGGGCTACAAATTAGAAAGGTGCTGAAACAGCACTTCCTTCATTCTCAGTTCGATCACTTTCCTGAAAACCTTGTAGCCGTTATTGAAGAGATGGTAGAGAGATTTCACTGATATCAAGGAGGCACAAAGAAGATATCAGGGAGATGGGTTGTACTAATGATAGCCGACTACTGTTGTTCAAAAAGAGATGGCAAACCTGCAGCAGCCAGATGCTGGGCAGCTAAGCAGTCATACAAAGTGGACATCTAGAACTGTTCGCATTAAAAGCGACTACAATTTTTTCCTATAATAACATCTTCTGGTGTTTCACATATCCGTTGCCTTCTTTGTGAATTCTTTGGGCACATTTAATTGCTAGAGCACAGAATTCACGCATTTCACATTGTGCATTTCAGTGCGTGAACCAAGAGATTCTGGTTCGACCCTAGGTATTGGTACTTATGAAACTTGTGTTTACTTGGCCCCATCTCACAAAAAATAGTGGAATTAAAAAAAAACCTGAAACAAAGGATTCATGTTCAGTGACGCAAAATTATTTAAGATCACGTGTCATATCCATTGTCTCAAGAAAAAAGTTTCAAAATGCTGAGCAGTGTTATTTAAATGCTCAATTTGACCACTCACTAAAAGTGCAAACCAAAAATACTATGCCAAAAAAGATGCAAGTCTGAAATACATTTCTATTTAGAAACTTTGATTTTCATCAAATTTGCTTAGGATTCTGAATACATTTTGAGATATGATTTTCATTTAAAAGCATTTTAAAGGCTTTGTTTATTGAAATATGCCAATTTTGCTTAGGAAATAACTTATGTAGAAGAGTTTCCCCCCGCTCTTCCAAAGTATATTTCATTCTTAAGTAAACTCAGCCAAGTGCAGTGCAAAATTTCAGGGTTTTTGTACATTTTGATAGTAATATGCTGCTGGCTTAGTTGCTGCTACCAAATCTTATCTAGTTTATCATAAAACCAAGAAATTCTTATTATTCAGAGGATTAAATGTACTAGTGTAGTGGCATTGTGAAGCCAAAGAGTGAACCAACAGTCCCAATAATGGGTACAAGAGAGTAAAACCACTTCTAAGAACTTATTTCCTTTGGCAGGAAAGGTCAAAACCACCAAGAAAACATTATACAGCTTTGGAAGTTTGAAAGTCGCTATTAATGTCAAACAGAAAAAGAATTTAAAACATTTAAAGCAGAAATTTATTTTCACATTCCAAATTTCTAGAACTTAGGCTTTAAACTGCTGCCATATCCATTATGCTCAACATATTTGACTTGTATATGAAGAAATGGCTTGTGCCACAAAGGTTTATATGAGATGACATCAATTGTTGCACACAAACTGTTATTTTGCAGTTAGATTATAGCACACCCTGTCTTCAATGGAATTGAATAGGACTCTCGAAAATTTCCATTTAAAACAGATTTCTGTTTAGTGAAGGGAAATTTTCTTTTCACCTGACAAAGCCACATAGGAAAACAATCAGTCTTTCCTTGGACAATTTTCCTCCCAAATATTTCTTACCTCTTAAACGCAATGACATTCAGTAATGAGCAAAAGAATAATCCCATCTCATCGCCATTTGCTATGATTTCAGGTTTGCATCTAGCCAGTGATGGTTTCAGTGTTAACGTCATTTGATTCACCACAAAGTTTATTAAAATGTATCTGATGTCTTTTGCGGAAACTCTCCAACCATCCATTATATGCTTTGAATTCAATCTTACCCAGTCTTTCAGTTACCTTTTGAGCATATTCCTGTAACATAGGCTCCTATATGTGTTGATTTTTTGCCCTAACACAAACAAATGACTCACACTATTTCATTAGTGTCCTGGTTTTCAGTTTTCTTAAGCTCTATTTTTATTTAGCACAATTTTCTCACCACTTAAGAATTTCCATTTTCTTTTTTAGAATCTCAAACTTAAGTTTTGCCTATGTTGAACACCATGATCTGCTTTACACCCTATCTCTTTCACTATATGCTAGTCTGTTTGTAGGGCACTATTGCAAAGATGGTATCCATAGAAGAGCAACACACACACAGATAATTACATCAAAGCAAATAGTTTCAACCCAATTTCACACAAACATGCCACCATCAACATTCTCACACACAGATTAGTAAATCTACCCCTCAGCCAGCAAGAATATCAAAAAGAATACCATCAAATCTTAAAAACTGCAATTAAAATTGGATATGGAAAAAACCATGTAGATAAAAAAACTAAAATCATTCAAACTTCAAAAGAGATTAAAACAGATCACAGCTCTCACACCAATAAAACAAGAAATTAGATTTGCTAATATTACTAAAATTAGGCAAGTGAGTCAACCTTGTATATACTTTTCTCCACTTACAAGTTTTTTATGAAGACTAGTTTCTGGGGACTTCTCCCCTATCGTCAGCTCTGTGGTAGACTGAAGATGCATCGGGTGTCTGCATCTGGCTTGGTGTTGTGCTGCCATCTAACGTCCTGGTAAGTTTGATGACGTCATCTACGGCGGGAATTTCAAAATTCATCAAGAGGTCCTGTTTTTTCGTAATAAATATGTTTTCCCAAATCTGTAGTTCCAGAGGTTTCTTTGCCTGTTTGATCAGTTCTATTTCTTGCTTTATAAAACAAGAAATAGAACTGATCAAACAGGCAAAGAAACCTCTGGAACTACAGATTTGGGAAAACATATTTATTACGAAAAAACAGGACCTCTTGATGAATTTTGAAATTCCCGCCGTAGATGACGTCATCAAACTTACCAGGACGTTAGATGGCAGCACAACACCAAGCCAGATGCAGACACCGGATGCATCATCAGTCTACCACAGAGCTGACGATAGGGGAGAAGTCCCCAGAAACTAGTCTTCATAAAAAACTTGTAAGTGGAGAAAAGTATATACAAGGTTGACTCACTTGCCTAATTTTAGTAACAATGGCACTCCACTTTCTGAAATACTTCTTTTTATTCTATAGATTTGCTAAATTTACTTACCACCCCTGGGCCACAAAAAAGTTCCAAAAAATATTCAAGAAATACAATATAACATTGGCACCAAAAAACAATTACAGCATTAAAAACCTACTTCACAGTAATAATACTGATAAGATAAAACCAGAGGAAAAGTCAGACATTTACAAGATTAAGTGTAAAGACTGTGAAAATATTTACATAGGGAGGACAAAAAGAAACATAGGCACTAGAAAGAAAGAACACTTCAGGCACTTAAGATACAAAAATATTGATAAGTCCGCAATAGCAGCTCATTTCTGGTCTGAAAATCATGAAATTGAAGATAGCACCGAATTACTAAAATATGTACAAAAACATAGTGAACTCGTCATATGGGAGAGAATATACATAGAAAAACATAAAAACCAACTAATGAACTTTGAAATCCCGCCAGAAGAGAATCCCACATTTAAGTTCATCACTAAATCAACAGATGGCAGCAGCAACGCCAGAATTACCCACACCACTGGATCAAGCTTTAGTCGCATAAGAGCCGAAGATGCAAATGATTTGCGAAACATGTCCTCAAAATAGGTACGAAAGTGAAGCAGATGTGTAATAAATACGACTTTCATCTGAGTTTACTATGAGGTAAGGTCAAAGAACTTATGTACTGTACTTTTCAAAATAAAGGCTGGGGGGGGGGGGGCGATGTACACCACAAATATAATGAAAGTGGGCATACTGTGTTTTTTCAAGGGAAAACAAGTATTGCACAAAGAGTACACATTATAAACTTGTTTTTAATTCTTTCAGTGAAAACTGGATATTTAGCACCCTGGTTGGACTCAGTCAAGAAATGGGTGAAATGGAATCTCAGTTTTAGAATAAAAGATATTTTTGAACCAAATTAAAGTATGAGGGCTGTTCAATAAAGAAAGATCACATTTTTTTTTGACAACATACCTTTACTCATCCTCATAATTTTGATGGTCCTTCTCAAAATAGTCTCCCCTGAATACGATGTACTTGTCCCCGTGTTTCTGCCAGTTTTCAAAGACATGCTGGAAACCATTTTTTGAGATATCCTTCAAAATCGCCTCTGCAGCCTTCACCACTGCTTCTGATGATGGATAATGCCTACCACGAGGGCATTTCTTCAAGTTAGGGAATAGAAAAAAGTCACATGGGGCTAAATCCGGACTACAGGGAGGGTGATGGATGCACTTCAGGTTGATTTTTGCAAAATATTCAGCAAAAACATTGGCAATATGAGGCCTCGCATTATCGTGGTGCAGCATCCAGCCTGCTTCACGGAAATGTGGTGTTTTGCACCTGATATGGACTTGCAATGTTTTCAGGACATCCCTGCCGTATTGTCCAGTTACTGATGTGTGTGCAGGTACAACATGCTGATAAACCATTCCATGAATACCAAAGAATGAGATGACCATAACTTTCAAAGCAGAAGCAATCACCTTTGCTTTTTTGGGGTTGGTGATGGAGATTTCCACACTGAGCTTTGCTGTTTACTCTCAGGATCAAAATGATGTAGACAAGTTTCATCAGCAGTGATTACGTTTGAAAGAAACTCTGTATCGTCCTCTAACATCAACTTTAACTGCATGCAGACCTACATGCGAATGTTCTTTTGTTCGGGAATCAACAGTCTTGGAACCCATTGCGCAAAAACACATCTCATGTGTAATGTTTCTGTCACCATGTGGGTGGCACCCAATGAAATGTTCAGAAAGTGATCTTAAGGTAATTCGTTGATCCTTTCTCACAATGGCAGCAGCAGTGTGGATGTTTTCTTCCATAAGAGCAGTAACTGGAGCACCGGGTCCACCTTCCTTTGAAATTGTCTCCCCTCTTTAAACATTTTAAACCACCTTCAAGCTCTGCTGTAGGGAAGAACAGACTCTCCATAGGCCTCCTGTAACATTGTATAGGCCTTAACTGAAGATTTGTTGAGATGAAAGCAGAATTTCAAAGCCGCATATTGTTTCTCGATGTTACGTCAATTGCAGTGGTAGGCGATACTGAACATGTCTGAACTTAAAGTATAAACTTGAAAGAAGCATAGAGACAGTGAAGCACAACTTAGCACAAAAGTGAATCGAGAAGATATTGACACACTGCTTCACTCACTGTTTTTTCACTCACTGTGAAAAAACAGTGTGACTGAAGCAGTGTGTCAATATTTTCTCGATTCACTTTTGTACCATGTCTGAACTTGCCTGGTTCTCAGAGGCGGAAACTAGGAGTACCAGCAATGAAACTACTATGGCATGTTTGTTTCACATTAAGCTAACAGAATATAATAAGATTGAATTTTAGTGTGAAAAATTATGACCGTAAAAAAAATATGATCATTCTTTATTGAACAACCCTCGTAGTATACTTAAAAGTTTGGCTGCTGCTGGATGCTAAGTGACCACCATCAATGTCTTTCTGGTGTTTTGATGCTTATTTTACAAAAAATGGTATATTGCATGTTTTTAACTTTTCCATATTCCTTTGTTCTCAAATAGAAAGAAAAAAAGACCTTCTGGTTGAAGCAGTTTCAATAAAACAAGCTCCTTAGAGAGTAAAAAACTTCACTTAGAGTTAATAACACTAGCCATGAAATGCAAATCCTGGTATAAAAGCAGGTAACATTTATTTTAATTAAAAAAAAATTAATTGCTCAACTTTTGCTTTGTATTTCTAATAAAGTACATGCTTAAAGAAATGTCTTAACCATCCATACAAAGAAAACTTTGCTTCATTCATTGCTACTTTCATATTAGTGTTATAAAAGCTTCAGCATAGCATTCTGAACATTTTGATGACACTAGTAAGCAGAACAGAAGAATTCTTGATTGGAGAGTCATGTAACTCGTTTATGTAAGCTTCCATTTTTATTTCTGTTGCTGCTCAAAGAATTTCTGTTTTTGTGTAATGCTAACTTAGGCCATTGATATATCCAAGTAATAACTTCAGCTTAATCTATAGTTAACGCTGCCCCAAATATTTTAAAAATGTGTAGTACATCAACATAAAATGAGCATATACAATCTCGGGAACAAGGTTAGGTTTCAACATCTTCATGTAAATCAAACTTTTGTATCTGGTATTTTAAAAATTCAGTCTTTAATTCTCTTAATATTTCTAAAAGGATACTTACAAAGAAAGCTGTGTTAATATAAACAAATGTCATAATATTGTAAGCAACACTGCATTTGCTATTCATATAAAATTATGACATAAGTACAAACATACTTGAAATTTTATTTGTGTCTGAGAAGCAGTAAAATCAGCCTTTCTCATTAAAATATACTCAAGAAAAGCTGAGTGGTTACATATATTGTCAAATTGTTTAAAATAAAATGAAGTAACATTACTGTCTTAATATATCACATTACACTGCTGATATGGATTACTGAAGCTATAAAATTCATATAGAGCACATAACATTTCTTGATATACCTTTGTACACAATAATATACTCACTAAAATACAAGCAATAAATGATTTGTCACATGTGCACCAAGAATCCAACACATTCATAATCCTATACATACAATGAATAAAGCAGTATAAGAGATTTCTGAAATGTAGAAACTAAACTTTTGCTTGTCATGTAATTCTTGAGAGCTTCATGGTACTATTTTTTTCCCCCTGTGTAATGAAATGCTTCAACTGCTGAATTTCCATTGTCCATTCCTCATCCTGTACAAGAGAAGTAAGAAAAACTGTTAACATAACTTTTTTGGATACCTACTTCGGGCTTCAAAACATCAAATCACAGCATCTGATTTTTGTAGTGAATACAATTCCTCTACCATACATGAAGGAATCTAGAACTGTTTTATCTCCTCGATAAAGATATAGAGAAGTTAAGGGAAAAATATATGTACATTGAGATAATACTAGTAGGAGATCTAAATATAAGAATTGGAGAAAGTGATGTTAGCTCTATAAATTGGTGGGAAGATAGCAATATAAGTGAGAAAAATGTGAATATTAGGCATAGCAAGGATAAGATGATAGAAAGGGGTAGTGAAAAACTCATTAATTTCTGTGAGCAAAATGCTTTGGACATTCTTAATGGAAAATATGGAGAAGATGAGCTTGGTGAATTTACTTTTATAAATGCAAATGGTCATAGCGTAATAGACTATGTGTTGTGGTCGTGCAATATAAGTCATATGATGAGTAATTTTAAAGTCGCTAATATAAGCACTAAAAGTGGGCATTTTCCATTAGTAGTAGACATAGGTATTAAAGCTCAGAGAGCAACCAATGAACAACTTGCAGAGACTAGTGCAATAAAAAGGGAATTAGTAAGATACAAATGGAAGGAAGAAGACAAAGCAAAATTTGAGTACACATTAGAATCAGATATAGGGAAAATATGCCAGCAGGGCATAATGCATAGTTTAAATCATTATGAAATTAAAAACGCAATTAGTATTCTGAGTTTTATTATGACTTGGGCAGGAGAGGGGATGAAAATGACAAAGGATACTCTAATACTAGTATGGGCTGGTTTGACGAGGAATGTAGGGTGATTAAAAACATAGTAAAGGGAAAATATGTAAAGTGGAGGGAAACAGGAGATCCTTATTCTAAGGAAGAGTATTTGCAAAGTAAATACTACTACAGTGAACTACTGGAAAGTAAAAAATCCCAATGGAGACAAAAGAAAGCGTATAACCTAATCATTACTATTGCCGAAAATAATGTGAGTAAAATATGGAGGGGTATAAAGTCATTGTACAAAAAACATGTAACCAAACATAATATAAGTCAGGAAGAGTGGCTAAGTTACTTCTCAAATTTATATGCATATGAAAAATCCAACTAGGGGAAGATAATCCCAGAAATAGAGAATAACTTTAGTGAGATATTAGATAGGGATATAACAGGAGAGGAAGTAATAAACCAGGTTAGAAGAATTAAGAGAAATAAAGCTCCAGGAATAGATGGTATACCAGGAGAATTTCTTAAAGTATGGTGCGAAGATGAGAACAGGGTTAGATTATTAACATCATTGTTTAACTCTATGAAAACAAATGGCTATATACCGAAAAGTTGGAGAAAAGCAATTATACAGCCAATATACAAGGGCAAAGGGGAGTTGGATAAACCCAATAACTATCGGGGAATAGCACTGCTGTCCAATGTGGGTAAAATTTTTACAGGTATACTGGCTGATAGGATGCAAAAATGGATTGAGGAATTCAATATTCTTTCAGAATATCAAATGGGCTTTAGGAAAGGTAGGAGAACAGTGGACAATGTCTTTATTATAAAAACACTAGTGGACAAGTATTTAAGATATAAAAAAGGTAAAATATATATGGCCTTTATTGATCTCGAGAGAGCTTTTGATCGAATAGAGATGAATTTGCTGTGGTATAAATTATTAATGAAGGGGATTAGTAACAAAATGGTAACCATTCTAAAAAGGTTATACAAAGAGAACACATTTTGTATAAAATATGAAGAAGGTGCAATAACTAGGGACATACACCAGGAAAAAGGACTAAGGCAAGGGTGCAAGTTAAGCCCAGTTTTGTTTAACTTGTTCATAGATGATATATTGAAAAATATAAACAGTAATAATAATTTCTTGCCGGTAATTAATAATATACAAATCCCTGGATTATTGTTTGCAGATGACTTGGTGATTGGTGCTGTTACTGTGAATGGGTTAAAAATATCTTTACAAGAAATAGATAAATATTGTGCAGCTTGGGGCCTAAAGGTGAATAGAGCTGAAACCCAAATTGTAGTTTTTAAAAAAGGTATTAAACTGAGTAAACATGAGAAGTGGTACAAAGAGGGAATAGAATATAAAGTAGTACGTGAATGTAATTACTTAGGAATGAAAATTGATGCAGGAGGGAAATGGGAGAAGCAAAAGAAATGCGCACTGGCAAAAGGGAAAGCAGCAATGGCAGCTGTAAGAGAATGCTTGTATAAAACACCTGAAATGGAAATGAAATGGTTAGAAAGGGTATATAATTCGGTGGTTGAGGCATGAATGCTATATGGTATTGAGATGGGGGGCTGGAAAAGGGATGGGAAGTTTTAGATTATGTACACAGGGGGTTTTGTAAGGAAGTTCTAGGGCTGCCAATATCAACTGCAAATGAAGTAGCTCTAATTGAAATGGGGAGAGTTCCAAGAAAAGGGTTAGTTATAGAAAGGGCACTAAAATATTGGTATAGGATATTGAATTTAGAGGAGGGAAATATACTGAAACAATGCTTGAAGTATCAAGAACTAAGTTTACCAAATAAAGGATGGGTAAGTAATTTACGAAATAATTTGGAAGATAATGGTATGGGTGATATTTGGAGAAAGAGAGAAACTAATTATAAAGGTTTTTGGAAAGGGGCTAGAATAAGATTTGAAGACATGGAGATCCAGAAACTGTTTAGTCAAATAGCAGAGAAGAGATCACTTGTTTTCTATATTCCATTGAAAAATAGCTGGGGGAGGGAGAGGTATATAGATAGCACTAACAGTGAAGAAAGAAAGGGGTTAGCATGGATAAGAGCAGGGATATGGAGATTAAGAGGTCAAAGAAATGGATACCCGCAAGACGAGTGCCCATTGTGTGGGGACAAAGAGGATATAAAACATATACTGTTTGATTGTAAGGAAAACAGATGTGGAGGAAAGAATGTCAAATATCAAAAATGAATAGGAGAACCAGCATAATCAAGGTTTCAAGTAAAAATTATAAAAACATAGGTCAGTTTTTAAGTAAGGTTAAAAACAAGTGGGTATGGACTGTAAAAAGAGAGAAGGAATAATAAGTGACTATTCTGTAATAACACATATTGTAACACATCTGTAAATATACTTAATGGACTGTCCTGTGTAGCAGTGGCCTGGGCCAAAACAGAGGGCTGTCCAAAAAATTGTAAAAGCTTAGTACCTCAATAAATATTATTATATTATTATACATGAAGGAGGAAAAAATATATAGTCCCAAATATTATTTGGTTTATTGACCAAAATTAACAGAACATATAAGCAGTTAATTTGATCCATTTTCTGAGAAACATTGAGCTAAATGTGTTTTTTCCAAGTTAACATGCATGTTGTGATAATATATTAATATAATTTTGAGTCGAACTAATACTCAATGCTCCATTTATTGCTAGTATTTACCTAGAATGCGTTTTGTTAGGATCTTCCTAACATCATCAGCAGTTGTCGACTAATGGACGTTGGTTTGTGAATTCTACTCGACACTACCTTTGATGAAAACCCAAACTTCAAGTTCATCAAGATACCGACAGAGATGCAATGATGAGTTCACCAAACCAACGTCCATTAGTCAACAACTGCTGATGATGTTAGGAAGATCCTAACGAAATGTGTTCTAGGTAAGTACTAGCAATAAGTGGAGCATTGAGTATTAGTTCAACTCAAAATTATATTAATTTTGTACTTTATTGTATCATAGTCCTTACACATTGGAATATAAATACAGTTGAAAAATGGAGTATGCTGACAACCATTATTTAATCTGTTATATACCAGCAAGCAAAATACTCTGTTTACCCTTTCAGTGTTCAGTTGTTACTCTTGTTTGATAACTTTACTAATCAGTACACAGAGCTTAGCTCAATCAGCACTAAAAGTTTAAAATAGACAGGCTAGTAACACTATTAGTAATTAATGTTAAGCACTGAGAAATAAGTTTGAGTACAATAATTTATTAATTTACCATTTAAAAACACATTTTGACATGCAAAACAGTTTAGAAATACCAAATAGCCATAGCCCACATGTCTAATATCAAATTGACCAAATTCTGCTATTCTCATAAGGAACCGTAAATTGTAAATAGTATTTCTTTAAATTTTCATTATTCAGTTGCTAAGTAGCTTTTGCAGCAAAACATATGAGATTATAAGCAATATCCCTCTTGAATACTTTTGTACTCTTATACTTGTTTGTAAAATGTTATCAACCGTGCTGTTTATCAGCATTAAATATGCTATTTTTGGATTTGCAATTAAATAAGTGTAGTTCTATTAGATCAGCACCTACTGTGTCTTGTCGGATGTGAAAAAGTAAAAAATAATAAATCCATTGCATTAATAAACAAAACAATTTACTAACTAATATTGAAATAATTTTCTCAGTCATAAACCAGTGCTCTTTTGCCGTTGATCATTTACTGTATGCTTTATTGTGCTAAGCAGCCATTTTTTATCATTACACAACACACTGCAACTGCTGAAATGAAAGGAATGCCTGTATCAGAAACTCTCAAGCAAGTTGTCAATAAAGGCTCGTTGGCTCAGAGTGCAAAATATTAATTGCTATACTATGGTTAATATTACATTAACAAATATTAATAAACCACTAATAACAAAACTATGCTAGGCAAGAACAGAAGTTCTCATTACACAGGTGGTTAAGATACAAAAGGCATACTATGAAAATGGTTATAGGCACTATAAAATAGTATAATCCACTTCAGTAAACATTTTTTTTTCTATGCACTTTTCTGTACAATATTCTTATATAATTTACTCTTCTTTTATTTCATGTTAATGACAATTTAACATTTGTAGAAATGATTTTATTATGCATTTCATTGTAAGTATAAGGAAATCAGAATTAAATGATTATCAAATCTATTGCTATGCAAAGTCTGAACTATTGATCTCTCTGCACAACTACAAAGAAATAAAAAATAAGCAATAGCAACGTAGTAGTTTAAAAAAGTATGAAATATTTCAAAATTCAGATCAGTAGTAAAGCAGCTTGGACCTTTAAGATTGAAAATAGATACCACATCTTCCGAAATTAGTCCCTCAATAATATAAAAAAGTGACAAAATTAAAAACTGAATACAAATAGTTTTTTTCAGTTAATTGTTGTCACGTTACTAAATTGCTCCATCATGCATAATATGCAGTCTTTATTACATTTAACTTCTGACACTTTTTCCTACAAGTATCCAGTGGTGGCACATGTTGTCTATACTTAGGAGGTTTGCACCGATTATTGAAATTTTAGCTTACCTTAATTATTAAAAGATGAACTGCATACGGCAATCTTTCTTTGTAGCAAACTTATTAACCATTATCGTTGAACTTCGAAATGTTTTCTATCATTTCTTTTTCTATGGACAATATAGCAAGCGCAGTTAATCTATCCTCTCCAATAGTATTCCTAAAGAACGTTTTAATTCTTTTTAGTGTGGAGAAACAGCGCTAAGATTCACGTTAGAGGGAGAGTAATAGTTATTTTAAAAAATTTAACACTTCAGAAAAAGTGGGAGAGCGATTATTAGCTCTAAGATATTGAAGTATTTTACAGCATCACCAGTATTCCTGAATTCTTCTCTTGAATAGAGGACTGAAAGTTCTGTATGTAGTTTGTCCTTATCAAACACTGGGAAAATTGTTATGCATTCACTGAATGCATTTTCTGGAAATATTGAATTAAATTGTGAATATTGTAGCAGGAAAGACACAAAGATGTTTTGTAAACTTGAAGTAGAGATGGATATACGGCTATATACGGCTAGTGTGGAGAATGGTTAATTTCCATCAATTAACTAAAATTGAAGTAGAGATTCAATTGTGACAGTATAACATCACATACTTCCTTGGCTGCTGCTGCTCTGGTCTGTGTGTTTGAAACAATTCTTTTTTGTGTGGGTTTTCTGCTTCCAAATCACATGACTCCACCGTGTTTCTTACTGTTATAATTTCAGCAGTGAAAGTAGATATTTACACTGGAACTTTGGCAGCATCTGTGTGGCGCTTCTGTAGTTGATTGTACAGTATTTCTACATGAGGCATAACTAAATGGAAAAAATTAAGCCAGAAACAGAACTCATTATTTTCAAGATACCCCAACAAAACACTTGCCTCATTTATTGTCACACTGCTTGAGGTCTCTGATTCTGAGAAAATTTGAAAACATTGTTTCAATGCCTCCTTTTCATAAACAGCATTTACAGCCCTGGATTTGTAGTTCCAACTCATTGATTCACCACTGGGTATTCTCTTCTTAACACATGAATGTAACACTGATGATCTGTGTGGAGAGTGGGAAAAGAAGGCGGATATAGCACAAAGATTTGAAAAAATAAAAATCCTAGCTTTTGAATTTTGCCTGGCAGCTCTCTCCAGTAGCACATTTAGTGATGAGCTAAGTAATGTACAAAGTAAGCATTGGGGTACACATCTCTAATTTTAGCTTGCACCCCATTGATAGCCCCACTCATTACCGCTACAGCACCAAAACTTTGGCTTATACGCTTATTTTCTTTTAATATATTTCCAAGCTTAGAAATTATAACTTCTGAAATTGCATCAGCATTTTGCCCATTCAAAATAAAACATCCCCAGAATCGCTCAACAGGACTACCTAAGACATTACAATACCTTAAGATTATTACAAGCTGAAACATGTCAACAATATCTGTAGTTTCGTCAGCAATAACAGATACGTAGTCTGCTGCTTCAATTTCTTCTAAGATGTTTTCTTTACAAACTACAAGAATACACTGAAGTAACTCATTTTTTTATTGTCTTAGAAGTTCATTCAAAAATGAGTCACCATTAAGATGGAGCTTAAATAGGGAATCAATTTCTCCTGTATTTTTAATCAACCCTTGATTTTGTGACCCTTCATGCTCTTCATGCCCTCTTAAGGGTAGCTTGTGATAACCACAAAATTTCACACAGTTGATTATCTTTATAAGAGTGTCCCTACTTTTTTGGACTTGATCGTTGTGACAATCTATTGATTCCTTATAGGCTTGGCGTAAACATGTCTGTACATTTACTGACCCAAGCTACCAATAAGCTACCTGAATCTATAAAAAAGATTGAATCACAACATCAATTTAAGAAATTGTTATTAAACTTCCTTAGAGCCAATAGCTTCTACAGCGTGGATGAATTTTTAAATTTGTAAATATTTAGTTAGCTACCTTAATTATAAATATTGTACTTAGTTTTTAGTTTTTAGTTCTTAGTTTTTAATTTGACGTGTCCTATAACATGTACATGTTTTAATGGATGAATCAATAAATCAAATCAAATCAATTTTGACGTAACTGTTACTAAATCCCTCCAAACGCACATAAGCTCTGATAGTTTCATTCGGCCATCTAAAGTCATCTAACTCTTGTCATTTAAGACAGATTGCATCTGAATTTTGAAATGTTTTGAGGACAGTGAAATGTTATTTTGTAAAGTATGCAAAAGAAAGGTGTCAGAAAAAAAAAAAAATCATTGAGATGTGGTAAGCATATACTGACAGTGCAATTTGCAAACAAGAAATACGTCCAACTCTTTCAGCAACAAAGTGCCTTAAGGAGAATAAATCAGATTTTTACGGAGATATGTGAAGCTTTAGTTTCTGCAAACATTCAATATTCAACTTTGAACAATGTTAGAAACTGAAGAGATTTTTAATCTACAAAAAAAGGACTGTCTAAAAATGCTCTATTTTAAAGTAAAAATTGTATTTTAAAAGGACTATGCCAATGAAAATATATTCAATTTGTTATAGGTAGTTTAGGACTGCCCTAATGGCAGAAGGATGAGGGCCCAGTTCAAAGGTAGCCCAAACTCTGGAAAATGCAATTATCATTATTATTACCTCTTAGACTTCAATCTCTCAGACACATGCTTCATCATCTATGGACTTGTTTGCATCACACATTGCATTTACTACTTTTTGTTCATTACCAGAATGTTCTTTTATCTCTGTCACAAACTTACTATTAGCTTCCTTTTCATCTTTTTTTGGTATATCTGAAATCTTTTGGTCCTCATCTTTTACAGTGGCTACACTTTGTTCTGAAAAAAAAAAAAAAAAAAGATACAGTTAAACTTTTAGTTCTACAAAAATATTCAGTTTTTGTATGCACAAATAGACACTCAGTTTAATACTTCAGTTTGATAAAGCATTTTAGTAACATTATTGTAAGTTTATTAACATTACTTTTTTTGTAATTTATGTCCTCAATGTTAAGTCATATTGGACAATAAATGAAATGGGTGAAATGATGCTCAAATGAGTCCAGGATCCATAGAGTTTAGAATTACGTGACATTCATCTTTCAGGATAAAGGAAAACCCAGGAAAAAATCTTTCCAGATAACTCGCCTGACCAAGATTTGATCTTGGGACCTAGAGGTAGACACTACCACCTATGCTACAAAGGTTGGCACTTTTTATAAAATCGTGTAACATCAATAAACCTATTCACAATACTGTTGAAATTGTTATGGTTAAAAGCATTGTTAAAAGTGATGCTAATTTCATATTAAAAGACTTACTGAGTCATATTTTATTATGAATGAACGTCAATGAATTTCAAGTTTTAATAAAGTATGACTCAAGTCTTAATATCACAATACTGTTAGTAAATTATTTAATACATCACTATATAAATGTCCATTCAACAAAAATGCATACTTAAAAATATTATGATACAATAAATACATGCCCTTTAGAAAATGTTATGTACCTGTGCCAAATATAGCCCGATTCACTTATCATTTTAACTAAATAGGTGATCACTGTGAAAAATTATAGCAAAAAATGTGTATATATATCTTACATTCTGTAATATAAAAGCATTTTGCAGACCAAGAAAATTGAATAGTATATATAATTAGCCATCCTTGCGTTTCTTTTGTTAGCTTATAAAGTGATAGAAGTAGCAACCAGCCTGTCATTTGGCAAGATCTTCGTCTATTGAGAAGGATACTATTCGTTATTTTCACCTAATGCTTGTTTCAATAACATACAGGAAGTTATAGAGTATACAATTGCTACTTCTGCTTCCAATCCATTGGACAAAAGGGGAATTGTTTCATAGAGCACAAAAGTACACATGCAAACATGATTTGGCATTGAAGAGATATTAGCAAATGCTAACTTAAAGAATCAAGCTAAATGAAATACAAATTTACTTTGCTGGATGCTTCATTCATTCATTCTTTATTCATCCTTTTAAAACATATACATGCTTTTGGACACGTCATGGTTACAAAGTATATGTACAAAACAAAGAAATAAAATGGTACAAGTTATTTACTATAGTACAGATTTTCTGTTTGTCTCCCAATGGCCAAGTTAGAGATTATACAATTGCTACTTCTGCTTCCAATCCATTGGACAAAAGGGGAATTGTTGCATAGAGCACAAAAGTACACATGCAAGCATGATTTGGAATTGAAGAGTGTAGTGTGTAGTGTTTAACACCCGCTTTTACTACATATGGCACCGCAGGCTATGACACTGATGATACATGAGATGAAGATGGAGCACCGGTGAAATGAGATGGCGGGGGAAACCGGAGATCCCGGAGAAAACCTGCCCCAGCGCCGTGTTGTCCACCACAAATCTCACTTTGCGGTCGCCTGGGATCGAACCCGGGCCGCCTTGGTGAGAGCCAAGCGGTCTAACCACTGAGCCACGGCGTGGCCGGAATTGAAGAGATATTAGCAATTGCTAACTTAAAGAATCGAGCTAAATGAAGTACAAATTTACTTTGCTGGATGCTTCAGATATAGATTTAGGACCTATATGCAGCACTAGATTTAAAAAGTTTATTATGAGTAATTAACAGAAGGAAAAGAAATAAAAACTGTATAAGAATATAACTTCAGCAAAATTACTTAGAATAGATTCTACAGTTATGTATGATTGGAGGAATTTAGTAACAGTGACGTCTAAATTGAAAAAACTCTTTGTATATCGAGATTTAACTGTATTGGAACACCACAGTGAAGCGAAAAATTATTAATTTTTAGATGAGTCTTATTTATTACACATCTGCTTCACTTTCGTACCTATTTTGAGGACATGTTTCGCTAATCATCGTTTGCATCTACGGCTCTTATGCGACTGTATAGGAGTATATAGGACTGTATAGGACTGTATAGTCGCATAAGAGCCGTAGATGCAAACGATGATTTGCGAAACATCGTCTTCAAAATAGGTACGAAAGTGAAGCAGATGTGTAATAAATACGACTCATCTAAAAATAAATAAACTCTTTGTAGTCTGTTTTTAACACTTCGTCACTTATACTTTTATATTATCAAGGGACTACTAGTTTTGGAAGCAGTCCCATTCATTTTCAATGTCCATTTCTTAAATGGACACAACTGCTTCCAAAACTAGTCCCTCGATAATATAAAAATGTAAGTAATGAACTGTTAAATACTGACTATAAATAGTTTTTTTCAATTAGATTCTAAATGTTCAAGTTATTAACGGACTTTCATAAATTAAAATTGTCTTCAGTTTTTCAACTCAATGTCAAATTTTATATTGCATCTTAGCAAACAGAACATATAGTTAATAAAAATAAAACAATTTCAGAACCATTTCTAGATAACAGAATAATATAGTTTAACATTACTTTGAATTATCTTGCAAAATATCTTAGATAAACTAGTTTAACTAAAAGTTTTGTGTTTTTATTTAAAACATTCATTTTTGATATTGTGTTCTTTTCTGTACTAATGACTCCCATGCTGTTGAAATATTATGAAGTAGGTCATTCTTTGAATCATTGCTTAGTATTAAATCAGAAGAGGATAGTCCTTTCAGCTTATGTGGAGTTTGCAATTGACAGTGAGAATGGCAGATTGCATCCTTTTACAGCAGAATAAATACAACAGTAAGAGTAAAAATATATTTAAAAAAGGATTATTATCTCTAAAATTAAACATACATTTGATAAAGTTGTAAATTACAGTAATATTATAATAAATATTATAAAAAAGTTGTAAATAATGCTGAAGGATCATAATTTATATTAGTATTCTTGATGAAGATAATTTTATTTCAGAATAACATTTATCTTTTAATAACATAAAAACATTAAGCAACTGTTACTTCTAAAGTGATGATTAGAGTTAAATAACCTCTGGAAGAAAAATCAAGGAAAGATACACTTTTCAAAATGACTTGCTGGCCTTAAGTAGCTCAAAATACCAGGTCCTCATAATGTTAATCTAGTTTTTACAAGTTAAAACTGACTGACAATTGTGGGGTTTCAAGTTAACATATATTCCTTAATAAAAATTATTTTTAAAATACTGTAAAAGTTAAATGTTTATGGCTGATGCTGTTCAATTTTAGAGCAGCCCTCATTTAAAAAAAAAAAAAAAAAAAAAAAAAATCACAATTATTCTTAACCTGTTAAACTATAGCTAAAATAGAAGAATTATGTGAAATATTAAGTTCATATTTACCTGAAAAATTGTTGTATGTGGAAGCAGTTACTTCCTCCAATTCTTCTAACTGCTCTATGTATAGAGTCTTTTCTCGTTGACTCCAGTCTCTGCATTTTTTTAAAGTACTTTCAATCTCTCCCTTCAGTCTTAATTGATCCAACTGGGACAGTCTTGGAGAGATTTTCTCAGTAATGCAAAACAGCAAATGTTCGCTATCTTTCAATGCTCTGCAGCCATCAAGGCATTTTGCATACTGCATCTGCTTCACAACTTTCATTAGTTCCGCTCTAACTCTCTCACTGTCACTATTTTTCAGACTTCTGGCCTGTTCTTCAATGTTGTCCATTGCTGTAACCATTGCTGCCATCCTTTTTTTGCTTTCAGTTACCTCTTTCAGGAAATAACTTAGTCTTTGTTCATCTCTTTCAACATACTTAATGAGTTCATGTAACAATGTAATCTTATCCATGAGATCAAATTCTTTGAAGTGTAACAGTTCCTGCCTTTCAAAGTAGTTCAAAGCATGGTTTTCTAAAATTTCTAAAACATTATGTGAGGCCATAACTTCCTCATAATGTACTGTAAGGTCTTTGTCTAGCTGCACTGTAAGCTGCTGTGACCTGTAACACTGATCTTTTAGCATTTCATATCCTTTCTTTATAATGGCATCATTGTACTGTCGACATGTACCTTCACGCAAATGAAGTGCTTCCTTTGCTTGGTTAAAATATTGATAATAGACTCCCAGAGCTTCTTCTGCTCTCTTCATCATACATTTTGCTTTTTCATAATTAAATTTGTTTCTATCCCTCTTACATAAGGATTTCTGAAGTTCTCTTTCTGCTTTTGCTTTGTCTTGCTTTATTTCCATTGCAATTTTCTTTTCCTCATGAGCATGCTTTAAACAGCAATTTGTGCTTTTTATATCAAAATCTATATGTTCAGCAATGTTTGTATCCATTTTGCTAAGCATTTGATAACTACCTGATCTCGATTCTTTCTCATGTGGTTTTTTGTAGCAGTGTTTGATGTAGAAATCCTGCTTCTCCATTGGCTGGTTTTGTCCTTGTAGTGAAAATCGTGCATCAGTTTCATTCATCCTTTGAAACTTGAAGTGAAATTTTTCTAGTTCTGGAATTATTTGTTCCAACAATCCAGAGAATTTCTTAGTATTTGCTAGTAAATTTTGTTCTTTCTCTAGTATGTAGTCAAATAGACTTTCTTTTGAATGTTGTACATTTACTAGATGTTTTTCTTCCTCAGAAACAGTACCAAGTTTATTCTGCAGAAGATCCAGCTGATCTTTATATCCCATCAAATTCGAGAGTTCCTTTTTCTGAAGTTCCAGTTCAAGCTTGATCTGCTCACATTTTGAAATTTCTGAATTAAAAGTATCATTTTGTTTTCTTGTATCGCTTCTTTGGAAGCAATGAGCATGAATTTTCAATTCATTTATATGTTGTTCAACCTGCATCAATTCATCATTTATTCTTTTAATTTTCTGTATAGTACTTTCACTAGAAGCTAAAGCATTTTCACATGGCTTCCAGATCAAATTTTCTGTTTGCGTCTGTATTGTAGTTCTACTTATTTCAGCAAATTCCGTCTCTGAAAGCATGTTGCTGTAGCTTATAGCTTGGCTTTTGAAAATGAAGGTATTTCTGAAACATAAAAGAGCATGAATTCAACTGTGTGTTAGGATACCTACTTATATTTAATACAATGCCACTTAATTGATTGCTAGATTCAGCATCTAGTTGACAGTGTTTAAAAACTATTTTTGGGGGGAAAAGGGGGTAAAGAACTACCACTCTTAGCTGCAAGGTCTGTGGAAATGCTGTCTTATAAGATAGAAATTAATATAAAATTCATAGCTTTATGATAGGAATCCCTGATGTCTTGATTTTTGTGGGTGCCCTGCCTACATACCTGTTGGTTTCAATATTTGCTCCACTTTTCATAAAAAATTTCATTTTTATGTTTTTATAGATATTTAAACTTTTAAGCACAAAAGTAAAAGGGTGGATCCACAAGTGTCCAACCTAACCATTTTCTAGGTATGATAAAGACAAAGCTATATTTCACTTTTAAATATACAAGGGGCATCCATAAAGTAAGTTCTGTTTCAATTTATCTCCGCTGCAGCGCTGCAATCGCAGTTCCGCACATGCGCGGTAGGCGCTCTGTATCAAGGAGAAGAAACGTGCGCCATTGTGAGATCGCTGTCAGCCACGTACACTTTGTTGTGCTTGTTTACAATGTCGGTGTTCATTGAAAATCCTGCCACTTGTGAAATCAGATATGTGATTCGTTTTCTGAATGCTAGGAAAGTGAAACCAATTGAAATTTATCTGCAAATCTGCAAAATGCGATGAATGATACAATGGCGAGAAGATGGGTCCGACAGTTCAATGAAGAACGTAGTGAAGTGTACGATGAAGAACGAAGTGTGCATCCATCTTTGGTTACAGAAGAACTGGTTCACGCGATTGATGACAAGATCCAAGAAAACAGCAAGTTTACAATTAGTGCTCTCACTATGGAATTTCATCAAATCTTACGATCACTAGTTCATGAAATTGTTACCGAAAAACAAATTTCGTAAACTTTGCTCACGTTGGGTGCCAAAGATTCTTACTGAGCAACTCAAAACAAAACGGATGGGTAGTGCATTTCAGTTTCTGACCCGTTATGATGAAGACGGCGAAGAATTTCTGACACAGATAGTCACAGGAGATGAAACTTTCTTACGACACCCCTGAAAGTAAGCGTCAATCATTGGAATGGATGTACACCTCAACTCCAGCAAAGGTTAAGCCGAAAAAAATCTTGACACCTCGAAAAATGATGTGCACAGTGTCGAAAAGGCATCTTACTCATTGATTTCTTACCATGTGGTCAAACAATGAAAGCAGATGTTTATTGCGAGACACTTAGGAAATTGCGCCGCGCAATACAGAATAAGCGCCAAGGAATGCTGTCAAAAGGTGTTGTGTTTCTTCATGACAACGCACGACCACACACTGCAAATGCAACGAAAGACATCCTATAGGGATTTGGCTGGAACGTGTTTGACCACCCCCTGTACAGCCCTGACCTCGCTCCTAGCGACTCATCTGTTTTTTCATCTCAAATCTTTCTTTGGCAGTCAACACTTCAACAATGACGAAGAGCTGAAAGAAAATGTTTCCAATTGGTTGAAGACACAGGCGGCAAACTTCTATGAAGAAGGTATAAAAATTTGTGCCTTGCTATGACAATGCCTGCAAAATTTTGGCAGTTATGTGGAAAAGTAGCTTAAGAATTATAGAATTTTGTGCAATAAATAATTTTTCTGTATCTGTACACAATTTGATTTTATTACCAAACAAATTTTACTTTCTGGACGTACCTCGTAATTACCATTTATTGCAATAGAAGTCTCACATCTTTGATTTAACATTTCAGTCCCCCCTAAAAGATAGTCAGAAGTCTTATCTGCACAGCAAACAGCATCCATCGTACTTAAGTTTCCTTCCTCTTGAATTTTAAGAAAAATTAGTTGTCACTGTAGTGTGGATAATGCATCTCCTTGAACCTAGATATCCTTACAGCCTCCTTTGCAACAAAAGCACAGATGCATTATTACGAAGGTGGCACTTCCTCTACTCAGCTTTGCTTGCCTTTTCTTACTGATGGAAGTAGTACTCTGCTCTGCTTGTACTGTGGTGTTCCTCTTCTTGGGGTCAATGAAGAGTATACCTTCACAGTCCCAAATGATAGTAACCATGATCTGTTGACTGAGTGACCTTAGGCTTTAGAGATGGCGCTTGACAATGTTTATACTACTTCATTGATTGTCTTTTTGAATGAGGAAAAAATTTAAGTGCTCATTTTGCATTAATCTTATTCATGTTCAAATGGTCATGAATAATTTGAAAGATTAAGTTAATTGGGAGTCGATTAATAACACACGATGTCCGGCTGAAGATAGAGGGAAGCCCTCAGAAACCGGTTCCGGGAAAATTTAAAAGTGAGTGTTGTTTTGTGTTATTAATCGACTCCCAATTAACTTAATTTATACAACAACACTGTTTTCAACACTTCCATGAAAGGATTTAATTTGAAAGATGTTTCAGAAAGGCCCAACCTTGCTGCAATTTCTTTAACTTTGAGGTGTCAATCTTTTATAAATCCTCCTTTAGAAGAACAATTTTTTCAGGAATGAGCACCTCCAACCACCAACCAGTACACTGTGTTCATTGCTTTCTCAATCAATTCAAAAAAGTTAGCCATTCTTTTAAGGTAGAATAAGAGGGGAATGCTTCCCATATACACCATCCAATTGCTGTTTAATTTCATTTGGAGCAAGTCCTTCTTTAGTGAAGAAATTAATAATCATTTGATAGTCAAATTTTGAACATGTCAGTCTTCTAGACATAGCCTTCTTTATCAAATTCTACCTAACAACTGAAGACATTACGGCAGAAGTTAGAACTGAAATTATTTTCTTAACATAAGATGTGATACCAAAACAGGATTTTGTGCAGGCAATAATCCTTATCAGCAAGGCTGGATACGTATGGATCTACTCTAATACCACTAATCTGTAGGCATGGGGTGTTGTGATAGGTATATCTTGCAATAATGTCTTCTAAAAGAAGTGATTTTCAGGTTTTAAAACATGGATTTCCATTTTGAAGAATTGGGAATTTAGAATTAGAATTTAGCATTTCTTCTAAATGAAGAAGGCATGTGATGCCTTGCATGCAGTTTGTGTAAACACAAAGAAATTCTTAGATGTAAGTTGCTTGGGGAGGGATGGATTACATTTAAATAGGAAGGGTCAACGCTCTTAGGGTAGATGATTTATGAAGTAGTAAACATATGTATAGAACAGAAAAACAAACTTGAAATACAGGTTGGGAAAACAGAACACGAATTAAACAGAGGAAACAAAAAATTGCACGTTAAGAAAGGATATAGGGAAAATACAATTTAAAACAGGTAGTTGTGAGGGAATGAAGTTTCTTTCATCAGAATGTCCAGTCAATAAGTAATAAAAAGACATTAATAGAATTAAGCATTAAGGACTTGGAACCAAACATAATAATATTTACAGAACATAGTTTAAAACAGGAGGAAGTAATAGCAAAATTATATCAGGGTTATAATGTAGGAACATACTACTGTAGACAACAACATGTTAGTGGGGGAGTAGCCATATATATAGACAATGTACTGAGCTTTAGAGAAATAGTTTCTAGTAAATTAGTAGTAGAGATGGCATGTGAAATGGCAGTGCTAGAAATTAACTTAAAGGCAAAAAATGTAATACTTATTGGGGTGTACAAAGTGCCATCTGGAGATAAAAAATATTTTTGAGAACATAGAAAAATTACTAAATTCAGTAAATAAAAAAACAAGATTAAAATGTTAATGGGAGACTTATATATCAACATATTAACAGATAGTGCAGCTAAAAATACATTAATGGGAATACTAGATATGCATAACTTAAAAATAGGTATAGAAGAACCCACTAGAATTACAAAGCAATCTAGAACATGCATAGACAATGTTTTCATGAATTTAGAAGAAACTAAATGGAAATAAATCATAATAAAAGCAGCAATAGGAGACCACTTTGGACAGGGAATAACCATAAACATAAATAAAGTGGTCATACCAAATATGTTAGAGTATAAACGGTCAAATAATGAAAATTTAAAAAAGTTAGGAAGTGTATTACAGCAACAGTGGAAAGAAGTTAATGAAGGGGAAGCCATAAATGAAGTATTCATCACTTTATTAAAATTTTGCAAAAGAAAATGGTACAATACCTGTAAAAAGTTCAAAGTGAAAAATGATAAAGGGGCCATAAGTATGGAGTGGATGACAAAGGGGATAAAGATGTCATGAAAGCGGGTAAAGTTTTTAAACTCGATAAAACATCCAAATATGAATGACCAATCATTAGAATGTATAAAGAATTATGCTATTTTTAGAAAGGTAATGGAAAATTCAAAAAAGAAATGTAATCGTGAACTTATACAGAAAACAGATAATATAACAAAAGCAACATGGAACATTGTGAATAAAATTTATAAACAAGGCAATAACAAAAGCATAGAAAATATGTTGATAAAAAACAGCAAAGAAATTAAAGATCCATATGAAATTTGTAGTATAAGTATTTTTAATGATCACTATCCAAATATAGTAGCATTACTAAACTTTAACAGACATCAAACAAAAATATTAGTTTAACAAAACAAACAGATAGGGTAAATAGCATGAGAGTTCTAGAAGTGACAGAACAAAATGTAATAAATGAAATAAATAAGCTAAAACCTAAGAAATCAAAGGGGTTAGATGATGTCAAATGAACTATTAAAACAGATTAAATATGAAATTGTTGAAATTTTAACATGCATTATAAACACAGCACTAATGCAGGAACTCAGACTCGCTGAAAAAAGTTAGTCAGACCAATATTTAAGCAGAAGGGAAATACGAAAGACGTAGAAAAC
Organism: Mantis religiosa; assembly: GCA_030765055.1. Lineage (NCBI taxonomy): Eukaryota > Metazoa > Arthropoda > Insecta > Mantodea > Mantidae > Mantis > Mantis religiosa. The sequence goes on along the minus strand of JAUKNK010000355.1, from coordinate 533,849 downwards.
CATAGGCCAATTACCCTGTGTTCCGCCTTCTCAAAGCTGATGGAAGGATTATATTTAAAACAAGTTATGTAAAAAAATTAAATATTATATTGGAATGGCAGTATGGCTTCCAAAAGCAGAAATCTACAATGAAAGCAATACAGACAGCTAATAATAATATATTAACAGCTCTGAATAACCAGGAATCTGTAACTGCAATTGTTATAGATATATTGTATGAATATAAAAGCACTAATTAAACTGGAAATATATGGAATTAGAGGCCTGTTGAAAAAGTATTTATTTGACATATTTAGAAAACCGAACACAGTGTGTGGAAATAAATCTAAATGCAGATGGTATAGTGGAAAAAGAAGCCTGATTTCAAAACTGTACACCAAGGAGTTCTGCAAGGCTCAAAATTAGGACCCTTTTAATTCTTAATATATATATATATATATATATAACTGAAATATTTGAATTGATGGAAACAAAAGGGGGCAATGATATGATAGTTAGAAAATAGCGCAAACTCAGTTTTGGAAATCATAAATCAATACTACTCTAACCTAGACATGGTAATAAATATAAAAAAGGTAGCCTGTATTAATTTTGAGATAAGAAACCACAATTCAGATAATATCAAAGTTACCATAGAGGGGTACAGTATATGCGAAATAAATTCCACAAATTTTCTTGGAATGATCATTGATAAAAATATGAACTGGAAATCTCATGTAGTACACATTATTAAAAAAGTAAATAAGGGCATCTTCATAATGAGACAGATCAGGAATACAATGGTAAGGAAAACAATGAAACAGGTTTATTATGCATTCATATTCTCGCATATAAGTTATGTTATTACATTATGGGGAAATATTACAGAGAGAAATGGGAAAAGCTCTGAAACTACAGAAGAAAGCTGTTAGAATAATAGCATAAGTAAATAATACAGACATGCAGAAAACTTATTTAAAGAACTAAAGATTTTAACGGTTCCATGCATATATATCTATGAAAGCATAAAAACCATTGTACATAAGATACCAAAGGAATTGCAATATATACACTTACAGTTTGAGAAATGAGGACTACTACAGAACAACACTAACAGAAGCACTGAATAACCAAGCATTAGAAATGGTAGGAAGGGGGTTATTCAATAAGTTACCAAATGAAATAAAATATATAAACTAAGTTGAAGAAATGATAAAAACTGTAAAAAAGTACTTGACTGAAAAGGCATTTTATAGTGTAGGGGAATTTAAATATGGAATACGTAACTAAGAATTTGTATGTAATTTAAATAGTTTATATTATGATGTGTCACTTACATAGTAATTAAAAGGATGAAAATAAATTGAATTGAATTATTGTTTGTGAAGATAAGTTGAGATTTATCTCAATACAGTTGAATCTCGATATCAAGTAAGGGTGTTTTTTCTAGTCATAGTGATATAAATAACATAGTGAAACATAAAATCATAAGATACGACTCTTCCCAGATACAAGATTCTCCTAAATATATCTAGCCCCTACATCAATGGATTAAATAAACTTGTCAGATGCCAGAATCAACATTGTCTCTAAGTTTACCCTTTCTTTTTTTTTTTTAAATAATTTCTCTTCAAGTACATGTTCTGCTTTTCCATTTTTAAATTACTGGCTCCCTAATTTATGACTAAGATACCTATCTGATTTTAAAAATAATATCTTCTGTCATTACCATTTATTTTAATTCTAATTCTATAAATAAATAATATGAAAGTGATTAACTATCTCCTGATAATTTATTTTGGCAGAAACTGACAGTTAAGTAACGCTTCATTATTATATGCTCTGCAGGCAAAGAAAGTGCTAAATTATTTGAATAGCAGACACTAAAAGGAGTGATCAAATAACATTTCAAGGCATACTGTCTAAAACCTGAACTGCCACACAAATAATGAACATTTTGGAAATACTTAGTACCAATGTAAATTGGCTATTTTAAAAATATCTTATTTTTACTTTTTCTATAGCTCTTACAGAAGAAATTACAATGTAGAGATTTCATCAGAAATATGTTTTGAGTTTCCTTGAATTCAAAAAGTGCATTTCAAGAATAAGAATGCATGTATAAATGGGAGAGAGAAATAAAGAGAAAGACAGATGGAACATGAATACAAAATATTGATAAATACTTCATAATTAACATCCTCTAAGGTTGTGACAATGATTTTCAAGAACATACCCCCCCCCCACATCAAACTGCACTTTTCATACAGAAATTTTAGTTAGTTTTTTTTTTTTTGGGGGGGGGGGGGGGGGTAATTTACGTCCTCCAATGTTAAGTCATATCGGATGGTGAATGAAATGGGTGAAATGGTGCTCAAATGTGTCCGGGGTCCATGGAGCTTAGTTACCTGACATTCATCTTTCAGGATAAGGGAAAACCCCAGAAAAAACCTTATCCAGGTAACTCACCCTGGCCGAGATTCGAACTCGGGACCTCATGAACGTGAGGCAGACATGCTACCATCTACGCTACCGAGGCGGGCTTAGTTTTTATTCCCTTAAAAATGGCTAATGCTTTTTATTTTAGTACCATATTTTAAAATATTTACGTGCCAAAATCTCTATGGTGAATTTATTTGTGAATATCCTGTGGGGTCCACTTCATTCAGGATGAATTGTTTATAATTTTCTGTAACTGGTAAAACAAATCATGAACGAAAAAGTTACTTTACAAAAATGCATATTTCCTTAAAGTATAGAATTTATTTAAAACACCTTGCTTTTATCATTGCTATTTAAGATATTTATTATTTAAGTTAATTCATGGAAACCAGTCATTCCTTCACACTAGCCACATATGGCTAAGGTTTATGGATAGAGTCAAACTGAAAAAGTCAGTACCAAGGCCAGGATTTAAACCACAGATCTCTTGGTTTCCTCCAGTTGCTCTTACCCATTAAGCTACCATGGCCAACGTGCTGTCATGACATTAAGTTCTCCATCTGACTCATATTTTCCCGGTAAACTACTAGGGGCTCTCGTATTTGAGATACACTGCTTGTGGCGACTTACTACTGTAAGTACTTGAGTCCCAGGCTTCATCGTTAAACTAATCATAAACCTTAGCCTATACACGGCTAGTATGAAGGAATGATAAATTTCCATCAATTAACTTAAATAATAAGAGTTTAGCATTCATGTGATTATTGTTGGAATCTTAATAATTTGCTGCACAAAGCAGTGCAGCCTGCAGCTTTAAAATGAATAAAATGGATTATTTATTGAAAAGTCCCTTTCATTCATTAAAGGCAGAAGAACTTGAATTTCAATGATTTGGTACACATCAACCGTATAATTCTACATTTGTGCAACAAGAAAGCAAAAAACAGAACTTTCTGTAACAGTTTAGTACAAAATCATACTTTACTGTATTTTGAATCAGCTATGTCTGAAATTCATGAGAACAGTAGAAGATACCAAGTTGATGAGAACTTTGCTCCACCCACAAGAAAGCAAATGAATTATGGTTCTGAAGTGATCCTGAATTCAGATGCCAAAGAAGTGTGTGACAGTGTTCAACCAAATGAAAGGACGATTCAGTACTTTTGGGATTATTGATCCAAAGAAAATTATTACATTCTGAGAAAAATTCCCTGTTCATTATGAGAAAATTTGCATCAAATTACAATCCCATAATCCACAACAAGTTAAAAAATGAGCCGTCAATGATTTATCATAAAGATACATTCAAAGATATCCCTTTAGTCAGGGAACACTTCAGTTTTTTCATACGACACTGATTTGAGAAAAAGCAAGCAAAACACTGCAAATTGTACTAACAGCACAAAGGAGTTTCAATACATTGAAAAGAATTAAGTCTTTCCTTAGAAACATTATGGGCCAAGATAGGTTTCATTCCGTAGCTGTTTGTTCCATTCACAAAGAGGAATGTTGGTGAAATCCCTAACTTCAATAACAGAGTAATTTAAAGCCCACCTCGGTAGCATAGATGATAGCGTGTCTGCCTCACGTTCAAGAGGTCCCAAGTTCGAATCTTGGTCAGGGTGAGTTACCTGGATAAGGTTTTTTCTAGGGTTTTCCCTTATCCTGAAAGACGAATGTCAGGTAACTAAGCTCCATGGACCCTGGGCTCATTTGAGCATCATTTCACCCATTTCATTCATCGTCTGATATGACTTAACATTGGAGGACGTAAATTACAAAAAGAATAATTTAAATATTTGCTGCCCAGAAAAATAGACATGCTCAGCTCCTGTACAAGTAACCTGTTACTTGAAGGGTTCTATTTTATCTTTTATTATTAGTTACCTACTTGATGTTTAAAAATGTATAATGTTTTGCCACATTTCTGCTATTGCAATGTTCTGGCAGTACAATTAAAGGTGACCTGTTTTAAAAGGTAAGTCCACTTCTAATCGAAAAAACTATTTGTAGTCTGTTTATTGACACTTTGTCACTGTGTCAATAAACTGACTACAAATATCTTTGATTAATTTTGACGTCACTGTTACTACATTCCTCCAATCATGCATAAATCCACTTCTACTTTCATTACAAGTATCTTCACATCAGGTCTCACCAAGAAAAATGCTAAGAGTCACCATTGCTTCTCATTCTTGTTACTGGAAGAAAGATTTTCATTGTGAACTCCAGAATGGCTGTCATCTTCTGCTATAATCTATGTGATAAATGAATATAAGTAACAAATATGTTCTTTAACCTTCTTTGCCTTTGCTTTTGCTTTGTCTTAAGACCCTGTCGAGGGCACTGTTGTGATATAGAAACTCTTTGGACTAATTAGTGATATCAGGAGGCAGTGTAAAATGTAGATAGTAAATCAGCAAAATCACATCTTCTTGAGATTTTTAAAGAAAGAAGATAAAAGAATAAAGAGGTTAGTTACTGGTATCGAGTTAGGAGATTATAAGCCATGCCAGCTACTAAGGAAAATGAGGTCTTTGGCAGGTAAAGATGTCTTCAAACTCTTTGGCTCGAGAAACTTCCCGATTCGTTACAAAGCATCCTGGTAGTAAATGAGGAATGTCTTGCCAGAGTTGCCGTTATGGCAGATAAATTGCTAGAAATGAATCCTCGCAGTGTGGCGCTTAGTGTTAGCGAAGAGTATGCGAAGGGTACATCAATTAATGAGTTAGTTGCTAAAATATCTCAGCTAGAGCAACAAATAGCAACATTGTCGACAGGAAGATGCTGCAGCAGAGGCAGGAGCCCATACCGCAGATCTCCAAGCAGAGGGCGCAGTTCGAGTCGCAGTAGAAGATTCGATCCTAATGGTAAATTCTGCTACTACCCTTTTAAATTTGGAAAGAAATGCATACCTGAAAAATGCAAGCAGCCTTGTCAGTGGAATGTACAGGAAAACTCCAATCGACAGTAAATTTAACGGCAAGTTCTACTGCCGAGAATCAGGACAGGAGCCACAAACCCCGCTTATTCCTACGAGATAAAAAGTCCGGCTAGTGGTTTCTTGTCAAAAGTGGTGCAGATGTTTCCATTATTCCAGCATCGAAAGGTGATAAACTGGACAATAGTTTTAAATTATATGCTACGAATGAAACCTCAATTTCAACTGGAGGCGTGAAAGTTTTGAACATTAACCTTGGCTTACGCCGAACGTTTATATGGCCATTCATTGTTGCTGAGGTAAAGAAAGGAATACTAGAAGCTGATTTTCTAAATGAATTCAATTTATTGGTCGATATCAAGAAAAGAAGTTTGGTTGATGGTATTACCAAAATGTCTACTTCAGGTGAAGTAATGACTGTATCAAACAATGATTCATTGAGTACAGTCTGTAGAAGCATTAAGTTTTCAGAGTTGTTTCAGCAATATCCTGGCATTACAAAACCAACTTTAGTACCTAGTGAAGTCAACCATAATATCAAGCATTACATTTTGATGAAGGGACCTCCAGTCTATTCAAGACTGAGGCAATTAGATCCACAACAACTGTCTCAGGCCAAACAGGAATTCCAGTTCATGTTAGATAACATCATTCGACCATCAAAGTCAGAATAAGCAAGTCCACTTCATATGGTCACGAAAAAGGATGGTTCCTTACGACCATGTGGAGGAGATTGCAGGTGTTTAAATGACAGGACCATTCCAGACAGATACCCTATTCCTAGGACAGATGACTCAACACATTCTAGGAGATGTAAAATTCTTTTCCAAAATCGACTTAAGGTATTCTCCCAGATTCCAGTAGCGGAAGAAGAAACCTAAAACTGCCATAATCACCCCATTTGGGTTGTTTGAATTCAATGTCATGAGTTTCGGTTTATGCAATGCCCCATCAACTTTTCAGTGTTTTATTAACGAAGTGTTACTAGGTCTGGAATTTGTATTCCCATATCTTGACGATATTTTGGTGGCATTAAAGTCCGAGGAAGAACATTATGAACCTTGAAACTTGTGTTTGACAGACTAGCTGAATTTGGTTTAAGAATAAATGTTGCAAAGTCTGTAATTGGTGTTCAGGAACTTGAATTTTTGGGTTATCTGATAACACCTCAAGGTTCTAAACCAATTCCAGAGAAAGTTAAGGCTATAACAGATTTGAAACTACCAGAAATAGTTTGTGAACTTCGTACTTTTTTGGGTGTTATAAATTTCTACCGCAAATACATAAAGAATGCAGCACAGGTGCAAGCAATTCTCCACGAGTACCTGAAAGGAGCCAAGAAGAATGATTGAATGAAGATCAATTGGACAGAGGAGGCTAGAATCCAGTTTGAAGAATGCAAGAGAAGTCTCGCAGACGCAGCCTTACTTCCTTCTCCTAGTGCCAACTCTCAACTTGGTCTGTTCACAGATGTGTCGGATCACGCAATCCATTGTTTGTTGTGGACTGAAAGATACTGAAGATACAAACAATCTTGTTTGTGAAATCGATCTCCATTAGAAAGAAGTATTAACACCAATTTCTTAAGATAGGTGAAGCCTTTGTATCAAATATTTATATTTGTGTAATAGTTCCAGTTGCTTGGCATGCTTGGACCACTGTGGCCACATTCCAACATTCTTACAACGCAGCCTCTGGTTACCTCACTTGTGTATGGCATGTGTAAGTTTTGATAGAATGTGTGAGCTGCCAATAAAGTCCCAGTTGCTTGGCATGTTTGGACCACTATGTGGCCACATTCCAACATTCTTACAATGCGGGCCCTGGTTACCTCACTTGTTTATGGCATGTGTAAGTTTTGATAGAATGTGTAAGCTGCCGATGTAATCCAGGTATTAACAGTGCTATTCCTCTTTGGCTGATTACCAAGATTGCTTTGGCCAATACAAAGCAATCACAGGAACATTTGATATCAAGATACTCCAATTTCACCCAACCAGTTTAAAATAAGCCACTTAGCAATTTAACATGATTATTTCTTTGGAGTAAAACAGCTGGCTTATGAAATTAGGATTTCAGGTTCAGGTCAGCTGGAAAATTAGCTGTTTGTGATCTTTAGTTAGGTTTGTTTCATATTCTCTAAAGAGTAAGGAAGAATAATTCTTTAATTAGTACAAAATTGAATCGAGAATATATTGACACATTGCTTCACTCACACTGTTTATTCACAGGACATGTTTCAAGAGCTCTTGCTCCTATCCTCAGCTGATACTCGACTAGTGCAAGTTGTAGTGGTTTCTTCTTTCTCCGTATTGTCAATAGATGACGTGATGTATTTGTCAAAGATGTCCAGTGGTGGAGTTTCAAAATTCATGACTCTATGACGATTTTTGTTAATGAAGATTTTTTCCCATACGGAAAGGTCTATGGGGTGATTAACGTATTTTATTAGAGATGTTTCCAAATTGATGTCATGTCTAGTATTCAAAAAATGAAAAGCCACTGCTGATTTTTCTGTTTCACCATTTTTAATGTTTCTCATATGTTCTTTAGTTCTGATGTTAATATTTCTTTTTGTTTTTCCTATATAAATTTTAGGGCAAGTTTCACATTTGATCTCATAGATTCCTGGTTTTTCTTTGGTATTGATTGAATTTTTGGGAGGGCCTTTTAACAAATTTCTGATATTAAACCTGTTTTGAGGTGCAAGAGTTATGTTGTGTTTTGAGAAGATTTTTTGGAATTTGTTATAGGCTGATGGGTGGAAGGTGAATTTTTTAAAAAGTTTTTTCTCTTTTTCTCCTGTAGGTTCTAGGGTGGTGGTTTCTTTTATTTTCTTAGCTTTGTTGAGTCTGTTAACAGTTTTGTCTATTAAATTTGGGTTGAAACCGTTGGATATAGCTACTTTTTTTATGTGTAGGTATTCTTCTTGATAATCTTCTCTGTTTAGTGGAAAGTTGATCATCCGAAAGATTAAACTGTTGAAAATGGCATGTTGGTGTTGTTTTGGGTTGAAACTGTTGTTCTTAATGTAATTATCTGTGTGTGTCGGTTTCCTGTAGATACCAAAAGTGAGTTTGTTGTTCATTTTTTTGATCTTGATGTCCAAAAAGGGGAGCACACCATCCTCTTCTGTTTCCAATGTAAATTTTATAGCTGGATTTTGTATATTCAAAAGTTTAAGACCATCTTGTATGAGTTTTTTAGGTACTATTGCAAAAATGTCGTCAACATAGCGATACCACACTTTGAAATAATTTGGAAAAGCTTTTGTGATATGTGTTTCAAAAGCACTCATGAATAAATCTGCCAAGAAGGGAGACAATGGGTTGCCCATAGCTAGGCCCGTTTTTTGTTTATAGATCTGTCCATTAAAGCTGAAAAAATTTTGATTGATACAAATTTCTGTAAGTTGTGAAAGTTCTTCTATTTCTTCAGGTGTTATTTGTATTGATTCCAGCCATTTTTTGAGAAGTGGAATAAGCTCATTGGTCGGTATACTTGGATATAAAGAAATGACGTCAAAGGAAACTAAAGCATCTGTAGAGTTGATCTTTGTGTCCTTCAGGAGATTTAATAATTCAAACGAGTTTTTGATACTTAAATTTTCAAATTTTGTGAAGGATCTGAAGATTTGAACCAGCCATTTTGATAGTTGGTAAGTGGGTGCATCAATGTTATTAATTATTGGTCTGAGGGTAATTTCAGGTTTATGTATTTTGGGTAAACCATATATGTATGGTGTTTTTGGACTGTCTATTTTATTGTTCAATTTATCTCTTTTAGTCATGATTTTACTGTTTTTAATTGCTAATTCCACAGATTTGCATGCTTTCTTTAATGGATTGTTTTCTAGTTTAACAAATTCTTTTCCGTTTAAAAGGTTGTCCATTTTTTTGCGATAGTCTTCTTCGTCCAATATTACTATTTTGTTACCCTTGTCTGCTTTTGTGTAGACTACCGGTTTTTCATTTAAATTTTTGATTAATTTTTTATATGAATATCTTTTTGAATTTGCATTTTGAATATGATCTAGAGTTTCTAAGCACTGTGTTCTGATCGTAGATTTTTTGTTATATAATTATAACATAATTTGCCCGATAACAAAAAATCTACGATCAGAACACAGTGCTTAGAAACTCTAGATCATATTCAAAATGCAAATTCAAAAAGATATTCATATAAAAAATTAATCAAAAATTTAAATGAAAAACCGGTAGTCTACACAAAAGCAGACAAGGGTAACAAAATAGTAATATTGGACGAAGAAGACTATCGCAAAAAAATGGACAACCTTTTAAACGGAAAAGAATTTGTTAAACTAGAAAACAATCCATTAAAGAAAGCATGCAAATCTGTGGAATTAGCAATTAAAAACAGTAAAATCATGACTAAAAGAGATAAATTGAACAATAAAATAGACAGTCCAAAAACACCATACATATATGGTTTACCCAAAATACATAAACCTGAAATTACCCTCAGACCAATAATTAATAACATTGATGCACCCACTTACCAACTATCAAAATGGCTGGTTCAAATCTTCAGATCCTTCACAAAATTTGAAAATTTAAGTATCAAAAACTCGTTTGAATTATTAAATCTCCTGAAGGACACAAAGATCAACTCTACAGATGCTTTAGTTTCCTTTGACGTCATTTCTTTATATCCAAGTATACCGACCAATGAGCTTATTCCACTTCTCAAAAAATGGCTGGAATCAATACAAATAACACCTGAAGAAATAGAAGAACTTTCACAACTTACAGAAATTTGTATCAATCAAAATTTTTTCAGCTTTAATGGACAGATCTATAAACAAAAAACGGGCCTAGCTATGGGCAACCCATTGTCTCCCTTCTTGGCAGATTTATTCATGAGTGCTTTTGAAACACATATCACAAAAGCTTTTCCAAATTATTTCAAAGTGTGGTATCGCTATGTTGACGACATTTTTGCAATAGTACCTAAAAAACTCATACAAGATGGTCTTAAACTTTTGAATATACAAAATCCAGCTATAAAATTTACATTGGAAACAGAAGAGGATGGTGTGCTCCCCTTTTTGGACATCAAGATCAAAAAAATGAACAACAAACTCACTTTTGGTATCTACAGGAAACCGACACACACAGATAATTACATTAAGAACAACAGTTTCAACCCAAAACAACACCAACATGCCATTTTCAACAGTTTAATCTTTCGGATGATCAACTTTCCACTAAACAGAGAAGATTATCAAGAAGAATACCTACACATAAAAAAAGTAGCTATATCCAACGGTTTCAACCCAAATTTAATAGACAAAACTGTTAACAGACTCAACAAAGCTAAGAAAATAAAAGAAACCACCACCCTAGAACCTACAGGAGAAAAAGAGAAAAAACTTTTTAAAAAATTCACCTTCCACCCATCAGCCTATAACAAATTCCAAAAAATCTTCTCAAAACACAACATAACTCTTGCACCTCAAAACAGGTTTAATATCAGAAATTTGTTAAAAGGCCCTCCCAAAAATTCAATCAATACCAAAGAAAAACCAGGAATCTATGAGATCAAATGTGAAACTTGCCCTAAAATTTATATAGGAAAAACAAAAAGAAATATTAACATCAGAACTAAAGAACATATGAGAAACATTAAAAATGGTGAAACAGAAAAATCAGCAGTGGCTTTTCATTTTTTGAATACTAGACATGACATCAATTTGGAAACATCTCTAATAAAATATGTTAATCACCCCATAGACCTTTCCGTATGGGAAAAAAATCTTCATTAACAAAAATCGTCATAGAGTCATGAATTTTGAAACTCCACCACCGGACATCTTTGACAAATACATCACGCCATCTATTGACAATATGGAGAAAGAAGAAACCACTACAACTTGCACTAGTCGAGTATCAGCTGAGGATAGGAGCAAGAGCTCTTGAAACATGTCCTGTGAATAAACAGTGTGAGTGAAGCAATGTGTCAATATATTCTCGATTCAATTTTGTACTAGTTTGTGCTTCACTGTCCCTACGCTTCTTTCAAGTTTATACTTTGAATTCTTTAATTATTTGACCAAACAAAAACATGTGCCTGCATGCACCTAATGTTCTGGAATTAACAGTGAAGTTATCCTCCTCCTTCCTTCCCAATATTTAGAAGTTATATCTTGATAGTTTTGAAATGATGCATAATGTTGTATTCATTTGCTCATCTTGACAGCACAGCATACAGTTTGGTGAAGTAAGTATTCCAATTCTATGTAGGCATTTTCCTAGGCAGTCATATCCTGTAGTAAGCTTTATGCTAGCAACTGCAGATTTTCATGGTAAGTATGGTATTATCTAATAGCATTTTTATCTATTTCCAATTCTCTAAATTAGTTTAGAGGTGTAGCTATCATTTACTATTTTTCTTGATTCTTTTTATTAATTCATAAGAAAAAGCATCTTTCTTTGCTTAATCATGCATCCCTTTTTCGATCAAGGCTTGATCAGCCGTATCAAGTTTATGAAGGTCAAGCTTTTAGCCATTCTATACTCCAAGGTCTTCTTCAGGATCTTGACATGCTGATCACCTGCGAAGCCTTGATTAATAATGCTCGCCGTGGAAGCTTAATCTTACACTCCTTTCTGCTAGAATATCAGCCCTTTGATTTCCATGTGTCTCACAATGAGCTGGGATCCATTGTAGCACTATGTGTTTACCAAGTTTTTGGACAGTGTGGATAATATATTGTACTCCCAAAAAATTTCTTATTTTTGGGTAAGATACTAAAGCTTGAATTGCTAATTTAGTCTGATAAAATATTTTTGCATTTATGTAGCCAATTGAAAATATTCTGGAGTGATTGATAAATAGCTTACTTTTCACCATCAAAATTTGTAGTATCATATTGTATTGTATTTATTTCATCCTTTAGAACATAACACATATGTTATAGGACACGTCAGTTCAAGATACAAAGATAAATGTAAAAAGTTACATAAGACTAAAACCTGTAACAGATACAGGATCCAAAAAAGTCTAAAATAGAAAAAGAAAATAAATATATACTATATAAAGACCATAGATAAATGCTATATAAAAGTAATTGTTCACAAATGTGGAGTTTACTCTACTTCATAATTTGCTTCAATTTAATTTAGTTTGTCCTTTTGATTGGTATCAGACACATCATAGTATAAAAATTACATTATTGGCCACTGTCATTATTTACAATCACTTAAAACTAATTAACATTTAAAAACTCATTTACAGAATAAAATGAATGTTGCAGAAAAAAGAGTTTTACTCCCTTTTTAAAATGTATAAGGCTCTTCATTTGTTTAATATTTTCTTGTAGCCTGTTGTATAATCTTATACCTTTATTGATAGCACTAGACCTGAAGATTTCCGTTCTACAACTTTGAATGTGAAAGTCATCTTTCTGACGTGTATTGTATTTGTGAATATCAGCATTTTTGTAATTTTGTATTTGTAGTTTATTTTGTTTTACATGGATCACTAATTCCAAAATATACATACATGCTAGAGGTAATATTTGACGTTTTTTGAATAATGGCCTGCAAGATGTTCTGTTATCCACCCCACTTAGTATCCTTATTACTCATTTTTGAAGTTTAAAGACTATCTGCCTTTTCCCCCCAGAACACTATCTCATATTGTAACTGACTGAAAGTAACCATAATATTTCTCAATGCTGCTAAATTTATTAAGCTTTTCAAATGTTTAAGCAAATAACAAATGGAACTCAGTTTATTTATTAAATGTTGAATATGTGTGGTCCATGTCATGTTCTCATTCATATGTAATCCCAAAAATTTTGTTTCATTATTGTAGCTAATGGCTGTTTTATCAAATACTATTGGAGGTTTGACCAAATTTCTATTTTGGCAAGTATGGAATGAAATGGCAATCATTCCCAACATGTTTATAAAAAGAGAAGAACTGGCATGTTCCACCAGCATGTGCTCTATTTTCATCAAAGATGATCCATACACATATGCACATGTATGTGTGTATGCATGTGTTTGCTGTTCGGTAGCATAATTTGTATGTATGGTTTCTAATACTAAAAGTTTTGCCATATAGAAGAGGCTTCATTTTTTATAATTAGCTTATTTAAAAAGTTTGTGATCAATTTTATCAATTCAGCTGGATTAATGCCATATACTATACTCTGTTTATTTTTTGTATTTCTAAGTTATCCTTAGTTTTGTAACCTCTTGTATGAATCCAATTTGGGTTTTTCATAATCAAATTTCATATGTAATATATCTTATTTTCCTGAGTCTGGGAGTCTTGTGTTTTTCATAACTGAGTACTGGTTATATGTGTTTGGAGGAATTTAGTAACAATGTCAAAATTAATCTCAGAAACTATTTGTAGTTGGTTTATTAATACTCGTCACTTACTCATCACTACAAGTAAGTGACGAGTATTAATAAACCAACTACAAATAGTTTCTGAAATGAGTACTGGTTTTTCAAGTTCTGTTATAATTGGTTTATTTGAGGAGACTGTGCGTAGATCTTCAGGGGGTGTAGTTTTTGTTAAATGCAGGGCTTGATTTTATGTTTGTTCCAAGATAATTTTGTTTGTTTTTTATGCTGTTATGAGGGTTTCTTCATTATATTTTAAGATTGGCTTTATGCAACTCTTGCAAGTTGCATTTTAAGTTTTTATGGAACTACCCCATTTTGAATCTGCTATTTTTTCAATGGTTTGACTCTTTCGGATGCTTTTTCAGTAACATGGTCTATATGATTTTTCCAAGTTAGTTTCTTGTCAAAGTGTACACCAAAGCATTTTCAGTCCTTTGTTAATTTAAAAAATACTAAAAGCTCAGCATTTGAAAACATCAGATGAGCTAAATGCACTTTGTCACTTAAAATATAAGCACAGTACTAACTTATTTCACTATTGTTCACAGAGTTAACTAGTCCATAGAGTTAATAATAGTTACTTAGGTCATTATTGCACAAACCTGAGATAACTTGTATTGTACAGAAGATCTATAACTTTACAAATCTTGCTGGCTGGCTTGTTTAAGCATTTCTTACATATCCCCGGCTCAAGGTAGAACTATTCTGCAAGCTTCTCAAAACCAAAGTTTTTTGAAATACCTAAATCAAAGCATTTCGAGTTGAAATGTCATGCATTAGTGAATGTTCTGGAACAACCCATTATTGTGTTTCATGGGCTGGTAACTAACAAGGTGTGGGATAACTCACACATAATAGCTTGGCATATATTTGTGGTCGCCTCAAGTAAAAATCAATAATTGTCCCAACCAGCACTGTTGTAGTGGACTAGGTGATCTGATTGGATTTTCATATATAGTATATTACTGCTGATTTTTCTGTGTTTGTACTTTTTGAATTGAAGATGTTCCTTGAGACATGTTTTGATGTTACTTTTAGATTTTCCCAAGTATATTTTTCGATCTTCACAGCTATTTTGTAAATTTCTGGTTTCTTTAAAGCATTTGTTACCTTATATCTCCTGTTTATGTTGCATTTGTGGTTGTATTCCAAAGGGAACTCTTCAAACCATTATGGCTGTTGAAAGAGCTGATGCAGATGTCTATAAAACATATGTACTAATGTAAGTAAAAACTCTAAGTGTTAATTTTGACAGTGTTCTTCAAATTCATATTTTAGTTGCACAGGTACTATTATCCCTACACAATATCAAAGGTTTGCATCTTAGCGTTATTCAACTCTTCAAAGCTGGTTCTAATGATTTTGATTATAATGTAATAATTAGGGTGCCCCAATCAAAAAACTAGTAAAAGAACTGCAGATAGTTGTGAAGTAAGAGTATATTTAACCGAAACTCGACATCTATTTTTATACTTAAGATTTACAATTATAATCTTGAATAGATTTCAATGTGAATATCATTCTTAGCATGTAATGTTATACTTTGTTCTTTAACACACCATTAATAATATTTGTATTACAAAACAGATTCTAAGTTTCTAAATATTGAGACCAACCCATGCTTGATTCTTTTTTAATCCCCATTAGGTAAATTATTTGGCCTTTTATAAAATTTTAGTGCATTCTCTTGATAGAAATGGTTTTCTTAGATTGCTAGATTTTATCAACGAGGTTTCTATTAGTTGAACTTATACCATTGACTTATTCCTCTACAGTCCAAACTGCAATATCTGTAACCTACATGTAATGAAACTATTTACTCTTAAGGGGCACTGAAGGTAGTTTTAAGTTGCACAACTGTACAAGTCTTATTGTGACATATGAATTTGGTGCTCAAGTATATGACAATTCTTGTTTGCTATACATGAACCAAACAATCCAGTTTTTTTAATTACAATTTCTTTGTAAAGTGAAATACAGTCTTTGCCTTCATACTTGCAACTGTGTAGCCATCAGTAGATGTATCCAAAACTTCTATTGCCTACATGTAATGCATTGTAGTTGTTTGGGATCACTACAACATGCTGTGAGTGAATAGCAGTTTTACTGAAACCACTGTCTAGTTTCATTTTATTCCATGCTTATAAATGTATGAGTTTAGAAAAGTACTGATAAAGTTGTGTTATCAGCTTCCAATTTGTTTGGTTCTTATGCATATAAATTTGAGTTTTAAGTGATACATTACAAAAGCTGTTTGGCGATTGTGCAGTTTATAATGTCTTGAAACAATTATACATTACCATAAAGGATTTTTATGTGGTAAACTCTGTAGGGAAGTTAGGTGATTTGAAACCATTCCCCAGTTTATCTACTCTAAACAGAGAAACCATGCGAAGACTTGAGAACAAATTTAGAATAGAATCCATTCTAGATAGAAAATTAAGAATAAAAATTCAGTTCTTATTGAGAAGAAACTGGATAAAATTGGAGAGCATTCAGAACACTCTCCTCAAAAGCCCCTAAGGTGACTTTGCACAGGAAACAGGTATTTCAATGAATTCAGCATGAGATATCTAACTCTTAAAATTGAAATCATACAGGGTCACTGTGGTCCAGAAATTGCTGCTTTGTGATTACTATTAGATATATTTCTGTAAATGGAATTTGTGAAATGTCAGTGATGGAATATATCCATGCTTAATATTCTTCTGTGATAAAGCATGTTCATGTTTCATGGCAAAATAACATACAGGAGTACAGAGAAATCACGTTTTAAACACAAGGTGTGTATGACAAAATTGATATGTGGTGTACAGTGTGAAGTGTACAGTACATGCACACAGTAACAGAACATTTTTTGAACAAATGATCAATGCAGAGAGATACTGGAACTCTCACCATTTTTTCAACAGCTGATCATCATTGATGTCATCTAGACTTTTCCAAAATGGCTCTACTACTATGCACAATTGTGAGGAGTCAAATTTAATACAGAAAATTTTTTAAGCAGAGTAATTAGTGTAGAATTAAGCTCACAATATGCTGATTTAACTGTATGCAATTGTCTATCGGGGAACATGAGAAAGTGTATTTTAAAAATTTCCTATACATTGGAAGAACAAAAAGAAAACATCAGGTGAGAAGTTCAGTCAATTTTGGATATTGATCTTTCAAATTAGAATGTAAATTTTCCAAGGAGATGCCAGAATTGTAAGATAGAGGATATTTCCAACATCTTTTATATCTCTTTCCTTGTTCAAGTTCTTCTCGGCAAGCAAGCCAGGTGCACCTGAGACTCACTTTCCGTCAAAACGGCTACTCCAAATATGACGAAGTCTCAATCACCAAAGCTAGGAAAGGGAAACCTGTATTACAGCAAGTGTCAGATAAGCCTACCGCTACAGCCTGCATCCCATTTACCGGCAACCTGCCCAGCAGAATCAGCAGAATTCTTGCCAAATACAACATCAGAACCATCTGCAAGCCACCTCCGAAGATTAAACATCTGTTAAGACCAGTGAAAGACAAACTGGACTTCCAAGTTCCGGGAATGTACTGCATTATCTGTGAATGTGGGACACCGTATATAGGACAAACTGGAAGAACCATTGCTACCAGAATAAATGAACATGAACGGAGCATTCGTTTAATGCAACCTGAGAAGTCTGGACTGGCAGAGCATTGTTTTGATAACGACCATACAGCCAACTTTCAGGAGAGGGCCATCTTGGCAAAATGTAACAGTTACTGGGAGCGGAGTGTTAAGGAGGTTTTGGCCATTTCCTCCGAGAGCAGCATGCTTAATTGTGATGCTGGATTTCAGTTCAGCTTCTCTTGGAAACTGGCCTTAAAAATGTAAATCCGTCAACTTAAGGAGCACAGATCTATACAACTTGATAATCAAGTTAAGTAGTTACGTTTCTTTGACCCAATTAATTTCTATACTTATGTCATCTTCTGGCTTGGCATTTCATTTACTGAAAACAGTCTTTTGTTCAGTAATGCGAATATTGACAGTGTTTTGTCTTTGTTTATATTTGTGTTATATCCAGTGATTCACTTAAGTATCGTGATGATGGGAGAGATGTATGCTCCTGAAACCCTGATTTTTAATCGTCTTTTCACCTGGCTTGCTTCCTGAGAAGAATTTTAACATTCGTCACCAGCAAAGCTTCAGGTCTTATCTCTTTCCTTATATCTCTTATAAGGTATGTGCTTAATATAATTTTAACTATAACTATTACAATGAGAAGCAGTTATGGAAATATCTCTCCAGTCAGTCAGCAACTGATAGCTGCAGTGTGAGGGAAAAGCCTACACTTGTACAATGAAGTAACATTTACAATTAATTAAATCACAGTGATGTTGTTCTTGAGCATTGGAGTGAAGATTAAGTTTTGTAATTTGAATGGGGTAGACCTTTAGTTATGAAGTCTGTATCATATGACAGTGCGTACATTAAAAATTTACACTTAGTAAGCAGTATGAGTAAAAGTCTATCCTCAGTTGGGAAATTGAAAGTTTTTCTGAGCTCATGAGGCACGTGATGGGATATTGAGCTCTGGATTGGAGGTGCTATTGTCTCTTACTCTGGAAAAATGGAATGTACAGAATTTTCCAGTTACTACAGCAGATTTAAAAGTGATAAGTATGCTAACAGGAAAGCCACAAGAATTCACAAAATGCTGCAGTTTTCTTTATGTATGGAATAAAATGCATAATCATTATGACATTAGGGAGTGGCCCTCAAGAGAAATACATTAGCAGGATAAAATGTGATAAAAGATGTTGACATTTTCAAAATAATTTGGTCCCCATCACATATAAAACCGGGACTAATGAGCAACATTGTGAAGGCAAGATGGAAATTTGCTCACCTCAGCAGCACAGATGGTAGGATGTCTGCCTCTTGTTCAAGAGGTTCCAAGTTCGAATCTTGGTCAGGGCAAAATATCTGGATAAGATTTTTTCCCCATATCCTGTAGGATGTATGTGGGATAATTAAGCTCTATTGACTCTGGGGTCATTTGAGCATCATTTCACCCTTTTCATTCATTGTCAGGTATGACAATAATGTTGAAGGATGTAAATTGACAAAATAAAGTGAGGAAAATTAAAGAGGACATTTCAATATTTAAGTAGAAAATATCAATGGGAATGAGAAAAAAGTAATTGCCTTATAATATTCTACTTTAAGGGACTCATTTTTTTTTGGGAGGTCGCAAAACTTGAGTTCCCCTCAAATCAGTATGCTTGAATTTTCTGAGAACTATAGAACAGACAGTTACAAAGACAGTGGAAGATTCATTGAGAACTTAAAATATACTGGGAAGCAAATGTCCTGTAGGATTCACTTTCCCTAATTCTATCTTCATTTTTAAATTGAACTTGGGCAAGGTCTATGCAGTAAAGATAGATTCCAAGACTTACAGGAAATGGAAAGATGATACAAAGAGAACTGTGCCCATGATGCTTGCTGATTATTTCTAACAATTTGTCATAGATGTTTTGAAGATATTTTATCACTGTAAGTCACCCAGTCACCCAAGAAGATTATTTTAAAAAATGAAAATATTTGTTAGACTTATTTCTTCATTGCAACATACATACAATTGTATAATTCTTAAAATTGTTTTACTATGGATTTGGGTTAAAATCACAACAGAACAGAATAAAAAAGTACATATTATATACAGACTATATATATCCTATACACCGTATGTTGTGAAAAATTCATCATGACCCCTCAAAAATCTGTTAGGTCATCAATAAAAACACAATTCAGCTTCAAAATCAACTCGTACAAATTTAATAAAATTCCATATTTTCATCTCTGAATGCAATAAAATTGTTAAAATTTCATGTTTAAGGTGATATATTTATCTGGGGTTTTTGTGTATGGCCTCCTACACACTAATTGAATTTTGTGCATGTGTATAAGTAGAAGATGTAAGCTTACTATAGGAAAAATGTTGCTCATTAAAATACTCAGATATCAAAAATGTCTGCAGCATTAGCCATTTTAAAAATACTCTATGTTGCACATTCATAAGCACATCACTTGGACACCTATTAGTTATTTCCTTTCTTTTCTTTTCCATTGCAAGAAACATTTATTTTATATGAAGTATTATCAGACATTACCAAAGTTCAAAATTAATCTTGCTGCATCTGCATAGAAAAGTACTTTTGTAGAAATTAACTGAATATTAACACCAAAAGGCATACCTAAGCATACAGATAGGATGCTTTTAATTTTACATATTTTATTGACTATCATAAGGCAGAGTTGCTTTGAAAATACACACATATGGTAGCATTCTTAAAGTGCATTCACTTTATTCCAATCTTTCATACGGTAATTTTTTTATTCTGGAAACTTGCTAATTGTTTTATGTGTAATTATGGTTGTGTTTAGAAAATGAAAAGATTTTTTCTCCATCAAAAGTACATAGATATTGTTTAAACTACGCACCACATTTAAGCGAAGCACTTTCTTGACTGGCTTTCTTTTTTAAATGCTATGCACAGCAATGTATTAAAATGTTAAGTTTTGTGTTTACTTACTAAAATTTAACTTTCAACATATTTAAAATTATGGTATATTTAAATGAAAATTAATGTTATGGTCAACGTATCTTCAGTCAAAGTAATAATTGTGACTGCTTTCATATTAACAGTACTCAATGATAACCAACAAGTATAGATATGTGATTTGTTACACAGAAAATGAAGCTATTTACAGTGGAGTAACAAACACTGCACAAATAAACATATTTAGTAAATATTCTCCACTTATCTTAAGATAAAAAAAAATGAAAATAAAAATCCTAAAATTCATAAGCCCAGTAGTAAAATGAGACCTATTGTTAATTGTATAAACTCACCAACTTACAATTTAGCAAAATGGTTACACAAAAAATTTAGTAATTTTGATAAATTTGAAAGTTTAAGTATTAAAAACTCTTTTGAACTAATAAAAAAGATTGATAGTGTTGTATTATCTAAAACTGATACACTTATTTCTTTTGATGTAACTGCCTTATTTCCTAGTATTCCTAGAGAAAAACTTTTAATTTATTTAAAAAAATGGTTGAATTCAATAAATTTACATGAGGACTTAGTAGTTGATTTTTGTTTGGATCAAAATTTTTTCACTTTTAATGGTGAATGTTTTCAACAAACTTCTGGCTTAGCAATGGGTAATCCTCTTTCACCTTTTCTTGCTGATCTTTATGAGAGTATTTTCGAAATTCAAGTCCCTAAAGCTTTTCCTTTAATTTTTAAAACATGGTATAGATATATTGATGATATTTTTGCTATTGTTCCTGAAAAACAAATTAATTATGCTTTAAAATTACTAAATTTACAAGATAAAGCTATAAAAGTCACATTAGAAACTGAAATTAATGGATTTCTTCGTTTTCTAGATTTGAAAATAATAAATAATAACAAATTAGATTTTGGTATTTATAAGAAATCTACTCATATTGATAATTACATAAAAAATAAGTTTTAACCCTTTTCCACATAATTTGCTGCTTTTAATAGTTTGATTTATAGATTAATAAATATACCCCTGAATAAAGAAGAATTTAGAAAAGAATATAAACATATTATTAACACTGCTTTAATTAATGGTTTTAATAAAGATTTTATACAAAAGAAAATTGAAAAATTTAAATATCAAAAAAGTATTAATGATATTTCTGCTCTTAAAAAAAATAAAAGATGATTATAAATTTAAAAAATGTACTTACCATCCTTGGGTTAAAACATTTTCAAATTTTTTTTTAAAGAAGTTGATATAACTTTAGTTCCTCAAAATAAGTATAGTATTAAACATTTATTACAATTTTCTAAAAAAGATCAAATTCCTAATAATAAAATATCTGGTATTTATCAATTTAATTGCTTAGATTGTGATCAGGTTTATATTGCAAAGACGAAACATAGTTTGAAAACCAGAAAGAACCAGAAAGAAAGAACATTTTCGTAACATTAGATATAAACAAATTGATAAATCGGCCATAGCAGATCATTTTTGGTCATTTAACCATGAAATAAATCCCGAAGTTAAATTATTAAAACAATTAAATGGTCCCATAGATTTAATAGTTTGGGAAAAAATATTTATTTTAAAAAATAAAAATTGTGTAATGAATTTTGACATAGTGGCAATTGATTCTGTTTTTAGGTTTGTTTCGTCTTCAGATGTTGATAATACGTAAATATGTAAATGCATGGATAAGTGGAGAATATTTACTAAATATTTTTATTTGTGTAATGTGATTTGTTACTTAGGTCCATAAATTCATCAAAAGGAAATGTAAGGTATAGTTAGTAATGAAATAAAATGTGTAGTGTTTAACGCCCGCTTTTACTACATACAGCACCGCAGGCGATGACACTGATGATACATGAGATGAAGATGGAGCACCGGTGGAATGAGATGGCGGGAGAAACCGGAGATCCCGGAGAAAACCCGCTTCAGCGCCGTGTTGTGCACCACAAATCTCACTTTGCAGTCGCCTGGGATCGAACCCGGGCCACCTTGATGAGAGCCAAGCGGTCTAACCACTGCGCCATAGCGCGGCCGTATAGTTGTAGCCTAGGCTGTAAGTTAACAGGGAACCTCATAATTGGTTCAAGTATTCCTGGATTTTCTAAATTGTTGTGTTAATTCCTTAGAAAAAAACCAAGGTTTGACACACACACACGCACGCACGCACTCTCTCTCTCTTTCTCTCTGTCCCTCTCTCTCTCTCTCTCTCTCTCTTTCACAACTCATACTCAAAGATGTGTGGATTATGTTTTCTTGAAAATGGCTGACAATCGTTATTATATACATTGCTGAAATACTTAGTAACAAATAAAACATTTATATTGAATTTTCTGTGCATATCACAGAAACTGGAAAATCAGCAATATAGAAACCTATTTCAGGAAACTTGAACTTATTGAAATATTTAGCCTCTTAGGTTAGTAACTTTTCTCCTAGCAAAATAATTGTTGAATGCATAACTTTTTTCAAATTGAAGGGAGGACTGACTCATTTGTTATATTATAGCCAAAATATTTGTGTAAACCTGTAGTGTTAACATTTTCTTTAAAAAAAAAAAAAAAAAAAAAAAAAAAAAAGACAAGTATTCATTTTGAAGTATCTTACCCCAACAAAATACAAAAAGGGGTGAGGTTGACACTAGAGAATTCTTATTGCTTTGTTTTTTATGGCTAAAGTGGGATATTGGATTTAAGTTTGGTCATACACCTATTTAAAAAGTGCGATCAGGTCGTTCCAAAACCACTAGACCAACATGATTGTGTTAAAAATTCATTATTTCGTACCCCATGATTGCTGAATAAAGACACGTAAATTGGTTGATACACACTTTATATGAAGTTTTGCGTAAAGCTTTCTTCTCAATGAGTGCTGCGTTTGTAAATAATGGACAAAATACATGTTCCAGTTAATACTTCAAGAACCGAGCAGCTGGTTTCGTTTGTGGCGCGCATTCGAGAGGTCCGGAATCAATTCCCGAGGCCGGCCTACCTGACCATTTTTTCCGGGGTTTTCCCCGGATCACCAGGCAAATGGTGGATCGGTCAATTACATCCTCCGAATTTCCTGTCCCTTCCTCCGAGACGCCCCAGTGGGTCGTTTTAGAAAGGTGATAGGAGGGATACCGGTTGTGCAAGCCTGCCGGGAGTTTTCCGAGCTCTGGCATGGCGGCCTCTGATCTCAGAGCCCGCCTGGTGGACTGTTTCGGGGCCACAGTAGATGGGACTGCCGACGAGTTTCATGTTGGTAAACGATAGGAACCGTACCCTTTGCAGTGTCATGACTCCTTGAGGTCGGCCGCCCTGTCTTCTCTTGCCTCATCCTTCCACTTAGGGCATCGACCTGCCGAATCCCCTCCGTAAAATTCTATCCTAATACTTTACGAATGTTTAGGCTTGTTTAAGCGCATTTCCAACTAATTTCTCGAACAGAGACGAAGGGACAGTCCAAACAATACGGACAACAGGAGACAATGCACCACACAATGTAAGAACTACTTACTCCATCTGCAGTGAAAGCCATGCCTACGATTTTAGAGGGGCCGAACTCGCCGCGGACGCGGAGTACTCACCTTGTGAAAGTGTTCTTTCGTCGGCATAATGAGCCTTCACCAACATCTGGGATTGTTGCTGCATGACCTTCCCTGTCATAAGATTTGTCCAAATGTGTCACATAAGCTTCTATATATTAGCGTCAACCTCATAATGTGATGTGTATCTTGTTCACGCAGTGTTTTTCAAATTTGGGAACAAAAGGCTTCACTGGCAGTAATTTATCTACCTACCGATTTAATTATTTAATGTAGGACGGCTACATTTACTGGTGTGAAAACCATTGCTGTACCAAGTAATTTATGGTATAAAGACAGTAGGACTGAATCCTCAGTTCAACAGCTTACAAAAATGTTATGTAGCGATCCTTGCATTTGCCATTGAAGTAATAACTAGGCGTACATCTTTACTCTGGACAAAATGCTAGGCATAACGCTAGTTTCCTGTAAACGATAAGCATTTTTATATATTGTAAGCATAAATCTCGAGCACAGAGAGCTAACAGTATGGTTATATTTTTTACTTTCTCTACTGCGTAAGTGCCTACTTGCGATAAGTAGAGGAAATAGATTTTGTACTCCACTAAACAATTTAATACCGCGATTTCACCGAAAATACATGTTTTGAGACTGAATTTAAAGTTGTGTGTGTGAACAACATCCTCAAAAAAAAAAAAAAAAAAAAAAAAAAAAAAAAAAAAAAAAAAAATCCCAATTAAATTCAGTATCTTTCAACGACGCGACACGAAATTTTTCAAGAAAATGTACTCTTCACTGAAGCATTCTTCAAAGAGTGATTTTTTGTTGTTGTTGTAATTTACGTCCTCCAAAGTTTAGTCATATCGGACGATGAATGGAACGGGTGAAATGATGCTCATATGAGCCCAGGATCCACAGAGCTTAGAGTTACCCGACATTTGTCTTTCAGGATAAGGGAAAACCCTGGAAAAACCTTATCCAGGTAACTCACCCTGACCGAGATTCGAACTCGGGACCTCTTGAACGTGAGGCATTCTACCACCACGCTGCCGAGGTGGGAAGAAAGAATGATGTGATAATGTGAATTCTTCAATGCGATTTCAAAACTTCTAGGATTAAAATACCACGCGCAAGATGTTTTTATACCAAACAAAATATACCTAGAATTTTCTGGGAGTGGCCTCTTCGTTATGAACAACTTTTTTACCTAAGCTGTAAAGGTAAACCTTAAGAGACGGTCAAAATCGTACTACAAAAATAATGTACATCTCATTAAAAGACACTGTCTTTTGGGGGCTGACAATTTTCATGTTAATCCATGTTATGTATTAGTTTGAATTTTCAAATACTTATGTTTCCAAATAGGAGTACTTATTCATTTTATGCCCCACCCCTTGTTCTTGGCCAGACAAGGAGAACGAAATTTCGTCATTACATAGTAAACAGTTCTTAAAGGATTAGACTTTAACACCTGCTGTATTTTGTTATTAATTTTATATTTACCTGTACCTTGTGTCCACAATCAAATATGCAATAAAACAAATTTTGCAAATGTTTACCTCGATAACAAAGTCGTTAGAAGCATAAATGTGTGTACAAGAATAAAGTCATGCGAGTACAACACTTCAGTTTTTAACTGTGTACGTGAGTTTTACATCCTTAATTTACCCAAACAGAAAAACGTGGCTTACCTTGTATTTCTCTGCAGATACGGGATTTGTGCAGTGACCGTCCCTCGCCAGAATTCAACTGGCATTACTACCCAAATTCTTGTCCCTTTTGTTTACCAGACCTCTTAATCACCACATGACTAATAACGTTCCAGTTAACCTGGTCAAAGTTTAACTTCAAATAATACATAAATAGTTCTTATAACATCAGAAGTGGTGAGGTGTTCACATTTTCAGTTTCCGTGTCAATTTGGAATTTTCGGTTGCAGTCATCTACATACGTACAAAATTAATCGAATATGTAATTCCACTATAGTCTTCTTATGATAGACACAGGAAGTGTTCCACCCAAACATTCCATGCCCAGATTTTGTAGCAAATATGTACGCGTTTTACGATTATCTAATTTACAAAAATAGAAAAGAGATGAGAGAGAGAGAGAGAGGGAGTGTGTGTGTGTGTGTGTGTGTGTGTGTGTGTGTGTGTGTGTGTGAAAAAGAGAAATCAATGTAAATTTATATTGAGGAATTAATCCTTAAAGAATTAATCCTTTTAAATACATTACTCCGGTATATAAGGATTAATTCTTTAAGGATTAATTCCTCAATATAAATTTACATTAAAAAATAATCTACGATAAAAATCCTGGTAATTAAGTACTTACAATAGTAAGTCGCCACAAGTGGTTGTCTCAAATTTGAGAATACTAAAAGTGGTCTACCGGGAAATATGATGAGTCAATTGGAGAATTTAATGTCAGGAAGGCACGTTGACCATGGTAGCTCAAGGGTAGAGCAACTGGACGGAAACCAGTAGATCCGTGGTTCAAATCCCGGCCATGGCATTCAATTTTTCAGTTGGCTCTAATTAATCAAGAGAAATCAACTTAACTAAAAAACAAACAAGACGAATAAATACTAAACTTGATACCTACATTTGTACTTTTTCTTTACCAATATATAGACGGAGAAGGTATTGCATTCCACCCAAAAATTCGATACAAATGTTTAAGATATTTTCATGACAAATGAAATGCACATCTTTAATTTTTGGGAAGGTTCTCAGAAGTCTTCCTTTTGGGTAGCTAGTAAAGAGGAGGTTACAAATAACAGCTATTTTAAAATCAGATAAGTATGAAATGTTTCAAATTGACGGGAAACAAACCATTTGTTTGCCTCTGTAGCTACACGTAAACAGATTGCTTTGTTCCTTCCTAATTCACTGTGGTAAATTTTAAGTCTTCATGTGTTTCCACATCGACCAATTCCCTTAAGTTCAAATCTCTCATCCCGCGAAAAACACAAACATAAGTGACGTTTTTGTTATAAATAGTTATATTTGTGTAACATAAATTGAAATTATGTTTAAAATGTTGCTTCGTTTCATAGTTTTTGTTTACATGAGTAATATGTTCATCTCTATTATGCTCAATTTGAGTACCAGTTGTAAGCAGATATTAAAAAGGGCAGGCGCATACTGTTTGCAAAGAACCCATTTAACAGCTAGCAATGACACATTACAAAAGGGGATTTGATGTACACAACGACGTACTATTTCTACTATTTCTATTTGTCATGCACATTCCAATTTCTTCGCAGATACTTCGCATTTATGTAGCGACATTGCATGTCAAAAGAAGGCCTTGGCAACATTACCCGCTGATTCGTCTGTTCAAAGGTTTTCCCTCTTACTAATATGATTTAATTAAGCCTTACTGCATTCTCTAATTATGTGTACAAACATTCTTTCCGTAACATTAAATCCATTTGGTCATTTTGCTTATCGTTCTCTTAACTTTAGCAATTTAGAACCAAAAAAGGCACACTATTTTGAATTTCTTCCGAGAGCTACAGGAAGATTTAAAATATATTTATATTATAATATGGACTTCAATGAACTAATATAATTAATTTCAGTACACACCTGAACAGAAAACCGTAGCGATGTACCAGTATAACGCATAACATAAACAACAATAATGAATAACACTCGGCGGTTGTAAGACTGAAGAATAAGCTCTCTATGGCAAACATCGCCAAAACTAGTCCAGACATCCACTCCCGTGTCGTCGCAAGGTAAAACATGAATTTCTTCGGCCTGTTGTACTGCAATGTGCTACTATGACGTTTTAGCTCCCCGTGAGGATGCAACCTATTAAAATCAGGTGTGTTTTGTTTTCACTTGTTGGAACTACCATGCACTCTACTGCTATTTAATGGAAACACACGCCTAATTAAATTCTTAAATGACTGCTCGGGCTATTCAAATTGTATGAGCATTTTATTTTTTTTTTACAGTTATGTAAATAAATGTAATAAATAAAAGGATCAGGAAGTTACTTGACACCTGCAATTACCGAATGTTTGTAACGTTTTTAAAACATTACTGCTAATTTTAATATACTTTTCTATAAAATAAAATAAGTTAAATACATGTTACCCTTTGAGGTAGAAAAGATTGTGTAATAAAGCTGTATATCAATAAAATATTTAGTGCAATTTCTAAATATAAAGTTAATTAGTCATTACATGTACATATGCTCACTGTAGCCTGGAAAGTAAATAAACGATTCATTAATTTAATTTTTGAAGAAACATAATGCAAGTTTACTGCTTTACGGCCTCTCTGTTTATTTATACCGACATGGATGATCGAAGTCGTCAAGTCGCAACGGTCCTCTGTTTGAGTCCCACCAGAACCATTCTCCCTGAATTAGGTTTTCTTCGGGCTTTCTCAGTCTTTATAACCAGCAAATGCCGAGAAGTTACCACGAACTTACATTTGCAAAGAGTCCTGTTTCAATTACCATTTTATTTCATGTATACCACTGTCTCCCACTAAAAGCCATACATATACCTACTAAGAACGGGCGTTAAACACTACTAAGAAAAATAGTTTCAAACTTATAAAATCTATGCCACTGAATGAATATCTCAGTCCATTGGTTCTTACCAAGCGGGATGGCTCAGGCCCGTGGCCGGCCAACCAGACCCATAGGTTTTTTCATGGGTTTTCTAGGGTCCCAGGCGAATGCGGGTAGGTTAATTACATACCTATTTCATCTTCATTATCATTTCACACCATCTCTCATTTGGTGGTCTCTTTTAGGACAGAAGTGTCGGTGGGAGTCTCGGCGCTGCATGGCAGTATGATATGCTCCTGGTAAATACTTCCTCCTTCGGACCTGATGGGCCCTTTCAGGACCACATTGGATGGGACGTTGGCTGTACTGGCCTGCCGGGAGCTTCCAATTGGTCAGTTGTATTGGCGCTGCTCTCTGCACTGACGTGACTCCTTGGGACGGCCGCCCTCTGTATCATTTCAACTCATCCTTCCTCCTGGGGATGCCCCACTTGGTACAGTAGACCAAGACTAGAACTCAGTGCCGAGTCCCCTCTGTAGCATAAACCAATTCAATCCATGGCTTCTTCACCATGACAATGGATGACAAAAACAGCATTTAGGGCTATGCAAATAATTTCAATTCTGGTCCAACAAGTAACAAAAGTAAGCATCTTTATAGTTTGATATTACTTAGGTACGAGGCTAATCTGGAACTCGAAAAATCGATGCAACGCGATTTCACTAAGTGGATTTCTCATGAGTAGGATTTTTAGGTGCACATCTTTTTATAAGGTAAATTTAAGCTCTTCGGAAAGATACCACAGTGTGAAGTTTTGTTTCCAGTTGCCAAAAGAGGCATTTTTTTTCATGCACCTCTTTCCCTTTTAGGATACCTTTATCCCTTTTTCCCCCAACCATGTCCATTGTCCCCTTTTCTTTTAAGTTTCTATCCATTTTATTCTATATGATTTTAATCAATATAGAATATGTAACTTTTAACATCTCCTAATCTGAACATGTGAAGCGTAAGCCTCTTTTCAATAAACGCTGCGCTGGAGTTGAAAGTACACCCACAACAATGGGAAATACATAATTATGTACGACAAATCCTTTTTTTCCCCCTTACTTTACCGCGATAAAGCAGCCCGTGATAATGCAACTGGCAATGACTCATTGTCATTCTATATCATTATATCCTTTCAATTTCAAAAGAATCAGTAGCTTACTGTTCGTGAATGTGAGTTTGTTACTATGACAGACGTTCATCTATTCGCGCGGTTTATTTACGAAGTCACGCAGAGACAGCAGAAAACAGCACGTGCGACTCCAGGTTCTACTGGAAGCTACTAGAAATCGCTGAGACTGCAGTTACAACATGAATGAGAACATTCTAGTAATTGTCGCGATGTTATTATAAGAGTGTGGACAGCAAGTGAATCAGTTGTGTAACAGTCACAATGATTTAACAAGTGAACTGGTGTTAGTACGTTGTTACATTACTAAATGAGTGCATTACATTTTAGCATGCCAAAGGTTCCCAGTGCTCAATTTATTGTTCTGGCTCAGGAATTCAAACAAGATTTCACAGACTCAGATGGAAATGTTATTCGATGTACTATTTGCGATTCAGGAATTTCGTTAGATGAAAAACACTATCGAGATCGCATCAAACAGCACATTTCCAGTTCTAAGCATAAAAAAAAACTTCAGACAAACAAATCGCGGCAGTCTCTATTACGAAATGAATTTTAACAGAGTTCTTCAAAAAGTCAAAATTTTAAGGCAATCAACAGCGAGTTGTGTGCAGCTCTTATACCAGCAGAAATTACTCTCAATAAGGTGAACACTATCCATCCTTCATGGAATTTCTTGAAAAATACACAAAGGTATCAATGCCGGGTGAGAGTACTTTTACAAAAAAAAAAAAAAAAAAAAAAAAAAAAAAAAAAAAAAAAAACTACATGGAGCCTGGAGCCTGTTTACCAAGAAACCCTACAACCATACAAAGAATCAAGGAGAAAGCATCTGATTGCGACGTGGGAATCACTGTAGATGAAACCATAGAATCAATAGAGCGAAATGCATTGAATATTTAATTTTTACCTTAGCAGGGGAGAAAGTTAAGCCCATGTTGTTAAAAATGTATGAGGTGCAGAAAGCCAATGCCAATACAGCAATGCACTCAATTATGGACATTTGTCAAAAATTATGTCCTGCTGGTATCAGTTTGAAAAACTTCTTCTTGTGACTGCGGACCAGGCTCCATACATGGTTTCAGCAGTTAACCAATTGAAGCCTTTATTTCTTAAGTCGAAACATGTGACATGCTTGGTTCATGTTCTTCACAGGGTTTGTGAATCCATAAGGAACGAATACATATCGCAAATGAGTTCATCGTTCACCTGAAGAAGATTCTGCCGAAAGCTCGGAACCATGTTGTGGTCTACACGGAAACCACTGCCCTGCCAAATTTCCCAGTCATTACTCGCTGGGGATCTTGGACTGAGTGTTCTGCTATTCTGTGAGAATTTTGACAAAATTAAAGAGTTTCTGCTTTCTTTGGATCCAGCTGACGCAGGTGCGATTTCCAAGGCACAGTAACTTCTGTTATCGGAGAAAATACATAATTTGCAGACAGAACTTATTGTGTACATTACAGGTACCCAACTGCAGCTAATAAACTATTAGAAGAACAAGGTGTGGGAAAGGAAAAACAATAGGGTATTATTATTTCCGTGAGGGAGAAGTTAGACGGCTTTGCCAATAACAAACTTGAGTTTAGTCTTCAGAAGAATCTGGACATTGAGGATTTCGCAACAACTGTAGAATGTCTATTCCGAGTGAGTACAAGATTTGCCTCACTGGTTTCTATGGTTGTCGAAAGAAGCTTTAGCATAGACAAAGACATTCTATCTCCTAATAGAAACAAATTTACTTTTAAAAATATAGAGATTGCTTAATGTCTTGAAGTTAACAGCTTCGTGTGTTTTACTTATTCTGATGAGTGATAATGTTTGTAATTCAATAAATTAGAATATAGGAAAGAGAAATTGTTGAATAAACCAGCACCTCCTTGTCTCCTTTTTACTTTTATTTGAGCATATTTTCTCTTCCTTTCTTCATCTAAAAGTCTAACCTTGGTCATTCATGACGTATAGTAGCCGCGTTCATTCCATCCCAAGCCCCATCAAAGCTTTCACTTCTGACCACAACCTCCTCACATGTAAGCAATTATAAGGGTCTTCCACCCTTAAATATATGGGGTGGTCCTTCTCAATACGTTCATCAAGTTAAAGCGCTATTGCAATATTTTCCTTGTATCCTCAGAACTGTGGTATCATCTATTATCTTAGAATGTGCAAACGTGCTTCTTATGTGTGTTAATTAAGCTTATATTTATAGTAGTTGTATAGTGTTTTACTTTTGTAGTTAGTGTAGTTTTATAAATTTATTAGTGTTTAATAGTTATTGGCGTTTAGCACTTGCGTAATTTAATTAAGATGTGGAGACCTGGGTATCGAACCTAACGTGGATATGCTAACATGGATTTCCATTCATACTTGTAATATATACCTAACAGTATTTCTAACCTTTCTCCAGTTCTAAAGCGTTTATGACATTTAATTATTATGCGGAATGTACATAATTATTTATTTAAATTGTGTTTAACAGAAGCTCCCACCAAAAAAAATACACTGTTTAACTTTATTCAAACTTATAAAATTAGCAGACATCTTTGTAAAAACCTTCCAGCACTTAAAAAGAGTAATAAAGTTTCCTTACTAGTTTCTCTTTAATTCCTTAGTTCGTTTTTTTTTTTTTTTTTTTTCACTTTTAGAAGTATTTACTGCTTTGTTAAATCAACTGAAATTCACCACCTGTAGCTGTCATAGAATAAAGGAATGTTTTAGGATAAATCGACTCAAGATTGCAATAAACAAAGCTCTAACGTGCAATCTTTGCTTATAAGTTATTAACTACCAGAATATCTAACGTGCTTCTTTAATTTGCAAGTAAATATCCCTCGCAAGTTCATGCACACTGATGCAATTTAACCTGCGGCAGTACTACCTCTCTGCCTCCCGGCTGCACGTACCTGGGTCGACGTTAGGATTCCTTCCTCGTTCCCCACGTCGTCGTTGGCTGCTTGCTTCACCCTGGGCTCTAGCGGCTTCTCCTGCATGGATTCTTTTTGGGTTCTCAGGGGTTACGGTTGAGACAACACAAACCAACGATAATCTCTTAACTGCTTTTATTCGTCCTTGCATTCGTGGAACCCGGGCACTTGATTAACTGCACTTCCGGCGGACATTTTAGAGTACATTTTATTAGACGCGATACTTCGTCGAACACACCTGACGGAGGTATACAATACTGCAATGAACAACAACTGAGTAGCAACTAAGTAGCAACGGAGGGATGAGTAGGGGTTGCCACCCTCTTATATACACGCAGCACCACGTCACTAGCAAGAACTAAGGGTGTATTGACCTGTATAACGGTAGGTAAAATAGCTAGCATACCATTTTATTGTCCAAACATCCGCTCGTTCTAGGCTGACGTCCGGGAGTGCAGGGTTTCTCACGTATGTCTGCCCAGGTCCATCACAATGTTTCTTCAAGTCTACAATTTTGCTTTAACACACATAATTATTTACAGTTCTTAAATTTATGAGTAATTACTAAACATATTAGTAAATAAATAATTGATCCAAGGACCAAAGTTCCTGTTTCAAACCCCTTTAACAATGTAATGATGCTTTACTAAGTTTTCTTTGGATATTATGCTAATAATGCGCATTTAGTTCTTGTAGGTAATATTAAGTACTATAACATAACAGCATAGGTAATAAACCTCTTTACAGTTATGTTATAAAGTATTGTAACATGTATTATTATAGAATACATTAATTTATTTAAAATTTATATAAAAATATCAATAAATAAACCAAATGACTAGTTCGTACAGTGAAATCAGCTTGATGTTTTTTTCTTTCTAAATCTTATTTTAAACAACGGCAACCCTGGGTATTCTCAGCTATAAATGTGAGCCTAATATTCTTCACATCTCCACTCCGGTAAGTGTAACCTAAGATGTTTATGACATTGTGGTTAGTGGTGAGAACAGTTTTTCCCGTACAAAGGCCTATGGCGCATCGCTAGATGGACTATTATCAAAGGGCCTGTTTTGAACTTAGCGGATCTTAATGTGCTTTTCTGAATATACTGGTTCTTGAGGTGTTTACCGAAATGTTCGATACTGTCGTGGCGACGGGCATAAAAGGTTCGGCAGAAATAGACAACAGACGGATAGTGTTTCACGGAGATAAAGAGCTTGCATAAGCAGATAAACATAGCGCCGGAGATAAAAGACTTACCGACACAGATAACTGAGGTAAATGGAAATTTCTAGTGACTTCTTGATTGATAGAGATATTTCGGTTTCTGGTTTGTTTTAGAACAGTCTAGAAATTATCAGTGAGGTATTTAAGGGCGCGACGACTCGCCAAGGGGAAGCCGTAAGCAGTAAACAGCTGAGCTGATGTTGTAAACAGATGTAATCAGAACGCTGTTTGTTTTGTCATCGACCTTGGTAGACTGTGTTGTGTGTGACGTAATGTTGTTACGTGAGAACTGAACCGTGTATTTCTACGGACATAAAGAACACTTGGAATATCTGCAACTCGGACTTTTAATTCTACGAACCCACAAAGTCACAACTGGTGTCAGGAGTGAGACATATCACTATGGAGGCAGAATTGGAAAAAGTTTAAGCAGAACTGAAAGATATGAAGCCGGCTAACGACATCATCGAAAAGATGGAAGAAATGAAGGCCGAACTGACAACGAAGACGAAAGCTGCAAACAACAACTTGGCCGCGACGAAGATCGCGAAGATGACCGAACTGACAACGGAAATGAAAGCGGCGAACGAAAGACTGGCGACCCGAAAGGAAGGCTGCGAATGAGGCCCTCGCCGCAAAGTTTGAGGGGCAGTTGGCTGGCGTAAAGGAGGACGTCACAGAGTTGGGCGAGAGCGTCGAAGACCTGGCGAGCCGCGTTAACGAGCTGGAGGGAAAGGCCGACAGCAACACAAAGTCCCTGAACGCCATCGTGGAGGACGTCGTCGGCAGGAGGTTGAAGGATTTAAAGGTCGACGCGCCGGGACGCGACAAAACATCTACGCGCTTCAAAACTCCTAAATACGACGGCGCGACAACTTTCGAAGTCTTCCGCCGTCAATTCGACACGATGGCCAGACACAACAAGTGGTCACCAGAGGAAGAGGCCGCACAACTAATAGCCAGCCTCCAGGGACGGGCCACGGGCTAGTTAATTTGGGTCCGTGGTTTTTTGTGCTGATGTTCTATGTTTCATTTTCCACGAGACATCCTTGAGGTATTAGGGGCCGTTACACTATCTGGACGAGCGTCGGCCTTTGGTTATTTTACTATTCCTGATTGGCCGTCTTCCGGAGCTCAGACCAATTCTGTGTAAATAGTTCTATTTCCAATTTCTCCCATACATTATCTGGATGCATGTAGTCATCGTCATTAAGGTTTTCTTAATTTAATTTATGAAGGAATGCATCACCTGGAGGTAAACCTACCTGTTGGGTGCATCCCACGAGGTAACGTAATCATAGGAAGTACTCCCATACCAGTAATCAAGTTCAGAGTGTCTTCTCCAGATACTTCATTGTTTCACGATGCTTATTCGGGCTTTTCATCAGCTTTAGCGAGCTTGCAATACAACTAGGAATGTGGACACAACAAGGAGATTAATATCCCCACATACTTAGTAAAGTAAATATAGCTTTCTCCTAAGTTAGGAACGACATCTACTTTTTCGCTTGTAATGCGTAACTACTTAATAATAAAATGTGAGTTATATGCCTTCATAGTATGCACAAAGCAGTGGCGAAAATAATCAAATTGACTGGAGAGTCGGAGGCTTATCTTAGATATTATTGTGGATTAATTCTATCCGACGCTCCTTTCTGCCAGCAAATAAATCAGTGGCACGATGTCCGAAGCTCTAAACCCTGGAAAGCACGTTCAGCAGACTTTTTTTTAATGAAAGTGTAGGTATTTAAATTGCTTAGTCATAGAGTTCCCTTAAAATGTTCTGATAAGCCTTTATGTGCTCATACTTCTTTCACTGGGACGTAACAGATGTGTTGTTTACATAAATGCTATCAATACCATTCCAAAACTGTGACTTCGTGGGTTTGTAGAATCAAAAGTCTTATTTGCAGAAATTTAAAACACTCCTTATTCCAGTAAACATAAGCTTTGTACAAACCTTGCAGCTGCAAAACGCGTGATACTGACAAACATCAGTCTTCAACGTCGTCTCATTACACCGCCACAAATAAACAAAATATTCCACTGCGATACATCATACAACTCACAACTGCAACTAACTGATTGCTTCTTACACTTTGCTGCTATTTATACCTTCCAGTCATTGTTCTAGAATGCAGTAGACCGTTCGATAACAATCGCGACGGAATCAGAAAAGCAGGAAGTTCTTTCTGTCTCTTTCTCTCTCTCGGCAAGCGTCCAACTCTGCGCGCCACTATATGTCTCTTTCTTTCCTGCCCACGCGTCCGGGACTGTCTTGTCGCCGCTCCAAAACAACAATGCGACCGGAGACACTGCTCCCTCCTCAAGGCTGGTCGATCCGAACAGCACCATCATAACGTGCCAGACGACCCCAGTGTACCACCTCAGGGCACTTTCTGAATATGGTACCACCCGATAGGGTCCTTGCCACGGTTGTTGAAATTCTGATCAGCGTCTCTTGGTCCGGTTAGTGCGGTACAACCAGACCAGGTAAACTTGCTGGAATCCTTGGCTACTGACTTGCCTGTCGTACCCTGTTTTTATGCGGACGCTCGCCATCTCATTCATGTCATAGAGATGGTCCATGAGGTTCTCCACATACTTGGTTGCTGGCTGTTTAGCTTCCGGGAGATTCCCAGAAGCAAGGTCACAAGGTAGGTGTAGTTCTCAGCCGAACACTAAGCTTGCTGGAGTCATCCCAGTGGTACTGTGTGTTGACGAGCGGTACGCCAGAAAGAAAAGTGTAACCTTGACATCCTAGTCTCACTGATGGCTGGCCACGACCTTCCTCAGGTGTTCTTTTAGGGTCTTGATGTATCTCTCGACCATGCCATCCGACTGTGGATGTAGAGGTGTTGTGCGGGTCTTGTTAACACCAAGTCTTTCCAGTGCCTCCTTCATCAAGTGGGACACAAAATTTGTACCATGGAGTACTGTGGAGGTCTAACGGCACCCCATGCTAACCAATTATGCTATTCACTACAGAGCTTACGTCGCGATGCATTGTTATAATAGAATAGTGGTTTATTTATTTGCATTACGGAAACAGAAAACGGAAGAACAGTTACTTCACGGGGCAGTCGGTGATCGTCTTCGCCTCCTGGTTGGGGATGACATACACTTCCGGCCACTTGGAGAAGTAGTCCACGCCACCATCTGGGAATGGTCCAGCTATGTCGAAAAGCGCTCCGAAGTTGCACTGCAGCATGCGACCCCGGCTACTAGTTTGGGGGCCGCGACTCGCCGCGCACACATGACATTGACTGCACCATCTCTCAGAGTCTGCTTGGAGCCTCAGCCAATAGTAGCACTGTCTGAGTTTGTCGATCATTCCGCAGGCACTGCCGTGATTACTCTGACAACTGCGGCCGCTCCTTCTATTCTACTCTTCTTTATTGGCCGCACTCTTCTGGGCATGGTCTTCGTAATTTGGCGTCTGCGATAACGCGGCCCTTCCCTCTACGATGTTCGGAGCTGAAGTCGCACACCTGCAGATTCTGGATCCAACGGGCTGTCTCGCCATCTAGGTTCCTTAAGCTGAATGGGCAAGTTAGGGCGGAGTAGTCAGTTCTCAGGTGGAATGGCTGACCGTACAGGTACTTGTGGAAGTGCTCCAAGGTCTTCACTACCACCAGTAGCTCTCGCCGGATAACGCAGTAGTTCTTCTCTGCCTTGGAAAGCGTCTTGCTGTAGTAGGCTATCACCCACTCGTGGCCATCCTGGACTTGGGATAGGACGCCTCCAATGCAATGAGCGCTGGCGTTGGTGTCCACAGTGAGGCGCCGCCCGGTTGTGGGAATCCCAAAAAGGAGCACTAAAATGTGCTTCAGCTTCAGTTCTTCAGCTGCTGGAAAGCGTCTTCGGCGTCCTCCGTTCACACATAAGGCCGGTGTTCTTCTGTCAGGCGGGTAAGGGGCTTGCCGATGTTGGAAAGGCCCTTTATGAAGCGGCGGCAACTGCACAGCCCCAGGAAACTGCGCAATTCTCGCTTATCCTCCGAGCGAGGACAATCTACCACAGCCTGTGTTTTCTCCGAGTCTGTGACCACTCCGATTGGTGAGACTGTGTGGCCCAAGTAGTTGACTTCCTTGCGGAAGAGATGGCACATCTTCGCGTTCAGCTTCAGGTTGGTCGCCTACAGTCTCTGTAGCAACTTGCTCAGATTCTCGAGATGGTCTTCGAAGGTCTATATTGTGACTTTGGTGGGTTCGTGAAATTAAAAAAAGTTCAATTACACCACTCAAAATGTTCTTTATTTCCACCTTACTCCAATATTACAATTTAATGTACACACTTACAATTTTGCCAGTTCGTCTTTACACGTACGCTCAGCGCCACTACACGTCTGCCCGCCGCGACTCGCTCAACTCAACTGCCCGGCTCACACTCACACAACTCTGTCGCCTCGCTTTTCTCGATCGGCCCCGAAGCCTCTCGAATCTTCCGTTTATGGAGGGGGAAAATAATCTCGAAACTTCGTGCACCTTCGAGCGGTAGGAGGAGGAGTAAACGAAGACCCAGCCACCCCTCCTCTCTCCCTTCCCTCCGCCGGCCTACATTCACTGCTCTGCTCGGCATCGCGGGCTTGCCGTTTGGGCAACAGTGCTCTCTCCTCAAGACTGGTCGTCCCAAACAGCGCCATCGTAGTGGGCCAGGCGATCCAGGTGTACCACCAACATCTCCGTAGGAGGGGATCCGTCCCCTTCAGCTGCCAAAGTGCGGGCGCTGCGGACCCTTAGCACTCGTGGTACCTCTGACGTTACTAGAGGAACCTCGGGCCGAACAGCCGAGCCCCTCCTTCGGGAGTTGTTCGGAATGGGTTGGTCTCGAGGGGGCAGTGTGTTCCCGATACCCGTGGGAGATTGGATACGTCTTCGGACGGGTTTGAGGGAAGCCATTAAGTTTCCGGGTACTAGTCTGCTCAGCTAGTAGAAGGTGTGCTAGATCACCAAGCGGCCCCACCGAGGTCATATCGGTAGTCTTCACCTTGAGTGTTGACGCGAGTAAGTGGCGTATCCACTTCCGTCCCGTCTTGTTTCCCTAGGATCAGATGGGGGGGCTTGTTAGGAAACTAGGTCTTGCCCTAATGGAAAGCCCCACGGAGGATGCCGGGCGCCCTTTGGGACAGCTCGGCTACTCCCTGGTTTTAAGAGGCCCGGGTCTTGTTCCTACGGGGACAAGGCTAATGGGAGTAGACCCTCTGCACTCAGATGTACCACCAACATCTTTCCTCGGGGTACCTTCTGGATGCGGTAGACCACGTCGTTAATCCTCTTCACCAAACGGTACGGTCCTTGCAATGGCTGCTGAAGCTTCGGGCAGTGTCCCTTGGTCCGGGTCGGGCGGTACAACCAGACCAGGTCATCTTGCTGGAACCCTTGGCTGTTGGCTTGCCTGTCGTATCGGGTTTTCATGCGGTCGTTCGCCTTCTGGATGTTCTGGCGAGCCATCTAGTGCATGTCGTGGAGGTGGTCCACCAGTGTCTTCACATACTCGGTCGCTGGCTGTTTCAGCCCCGGAGGGCTACCAAAAGCCAGGTCACAGGGGAGGCGTAACTCTCGGCCGAACATTAAGCTGGCTGGCGTGATCCCCGTGGTGTCGTGTGTTGATGAGCGTTAGGCCAGCAAGAACAGTGGCACCTTGACGTCCCAGTCTCGCTGATGGCTGGCCACGACCTTCCTAAAGTGTTGCTCTAAGGTCTTGATGTACATCTCGACCATGTCATCCGACTGGGGATGTAGAGGTGTTGTGCGGGTCTTGTTAACCCCAAGTCTCTCTAGTGCCTCCTTCATCAGGTTGGACTAGAAATTGGTGCCTTGATCACTGTGCAGCTCTAATGGTACCCCAAATCGGCAAAACACTTGCTCCACGAGGCAGTCTGTGATTGTCCTTGCCTCTTGGTTCGGGATGGCATACACATCCGGCCACTTAATGAAGTAATCCACGACCACCATCAGGTACTTGTTGCCTCGGTCGGATATTGGGAACGGTCCAGCAATGTCAACGGCGATCCGTTCGAATGGCGCTCCGACGTTGTACTGTTGCATGCGACCCCGGCTCCTAGTCTGGGGGCCGCGACTCACCGCGCACACGTAACACTGACGGCACCATCTCTCAGCGTCTGCTCGGAGCCTCAGCCAGTAGTAGCGCTGCCGGCTCCTAGTCTGGGGGCCACGACTCACCGCGCACACGTAACACTGACGGCACCATTTCTCAGCGTCTGCTCGGAGCCTCAGCCAGTAGTAGCGCTGCCGTAGTTTGTCAATCGTCCGGTTCGCTCCCAGGTGTCCCCCTGAAGTACCGGCGTGCACTTCTTCCAAGACTTCCGGGACCTTACTCCAGGGAAGCACCAACTGTTCTCTCTGCGTCTTCCCATCGGGCAATTCCCATACCCGGAACAGCCCATCCCGTCTTGAGTCCATAGGACCAGATGGGGGGCTTGTTAGTCTCTAGGTTTTGCCCTATGGAAAGCACCTCACGGAGGACGCCGAGCGCCCTTTGGGACAGCTCGGATACTCCCTGGTTGAAGGAGGCCCGGGTACAGTTCCTACGGGTTCAGGACTGATGGGAGTAGAACCTCTGGGCTAAACCCGGAACAGCACACCCTCTCTGGTCTTCAACGAGTCCCATTGGGCCCAGTAAGACTTGTAGGTGGCGCTTCTCGGTGCGATGTCCGCCCAGGTTGGTCTCGTCCCTGCCTCCACTTCCCTCAAGAGTGGCACCAAGTCTGCGTCCGCCAGCTGCTCCCTCCTCAGGCCTGCGCTATCCCAGCCATCCACAGGCACTGCCGTGACTACTCGAACTGCTGCGG
Organism: Mantis religiosa; assembly: GCA_030765055.1. Classification (NCBI taxonomy): domain Eukaryota; kingdom Metazoa; phylum Arthropoda; class Insecta; order Mantodea; family Mantidae; genus Mantis; species Mantis religiosa. The sequence continues at coordinate 493,340 of JAUKNK010000355.1, read as the reverse complement.
CACGCTCCTTCCCCGCACTGCACTGGCCGCACTCTTCTGGACAGGGTCTTCGGCACATAGCGTCCGCGTTACGTAGGCGATGTTCCGAGGTGAAGTCGTACTCCTGCTGCCTCTGGACCCAACCTGCTGTCTGGCCTTCTGGTCGCGCCGTCACCATCACCTCCCTCCTCGCGGGGACGACCACGTCTGCGTTCAAGATGACCCTACCGTTTCCAAGGCGCTCTTCGGGTTGATGGAGTATGACCTGTTCTCCGTTGAGCCGCAGGACCTGCCTGCCGACGTCGACCGTCGCCTCGTGGCTCCTGAGGGCATCTAGTCCCAGAATCACCTCCTCAGCCACCTTCGCGACGAAGACCCACAGACGTACGGCACTCCGTCCCAAGGTCAGCTCCAGCAGGGCCTTCTTCTCCACAGGCAAGGTGTCGCCCGATGCCAACACAAGCTGGTATGGTCGGCTCGGCTTCCTCGCCGGCAAACCCTTCGCCACGTCAGGTGTGATGATGGTCACGGCCGCCCCGGTGTCCACCAGCACGTGGCACGGCTTTCCTCTTACCCAGCCGTCCTCGATGAGGCTGTCATCCATCCGCCGGCTGACGGCGCGGAGTGTCACTCGAGGGAATGGTGGTAATGGCGCCGACGTGCCCCTCTCCATGCCGGGCCTTACTCGTTCTTCTGGCCTCCGGTGACCATCTGTTGTGCTTGGCCACTGTGTCGAACTGGCGGCGGAAGACCTCAAATGTTGACGCGCCGTCATATTTCGGCGGTTTGACGCGCGCAGATGTTGTGTCGCGTCCCGGCGCGTCGGCCTTCAAATCCTTCAGTTTCCTGCCGACGACGTCCTCTACCATGGCGTTCAGGGACTTGACGCTGCTGTCGGCTTTTCCCTCCAGGTCGTCAACGCGGCTCGCCAGGTCCTCGACGCGCTCGTCCACTTGACCCATCCGCTTGCTCAGCTCCGTCACGTTATCCCTCACGCCGGCCAACTGTTCTTCAAATTTGGCGGCGAGAGCCTCGTTCGCCACCTTCATTTCTGTGGTCAGTTCGGCCATCTTTGCGGTCATTGTAGTGGCCAAGTTGTTGTTTGCCGTTTCCGTCTTCGCTGTTAATTCGGCCTTCATTTCTTCCATCTTCTCGGTGATGTTATTTGCCGCTTCTGTTTTAGTTGTTAACTCGTTCATCTTCGCTAAAAGCATTTCCAATGCCGATTCCATGGCCGTAATGTTCAGTGATGTTATCGTCCCGCTTCCTGACACCAGTTGTGACTTTGGTGGGTTCGTGAATTAAAAAAAGTTCAATTACACCACTCAAAATGTTCTTTATTTCCACCTTACTCCAATATCACAATTACAATTTAATGTACACAATTACAATTTTGCCAGTTCGTCTTTACACGTACGCTCAGCGCGACTACACGTCTGTCCGCCGCGACTCGCTCAACTCAACTGCCCGGCTCACACTCACACAATTCTGTCGGCTCGCTTGTCTCGATCGGCCCCGAAGCCTCTCGAATTTTCCGTTTATGGAGGGGGAAAACATTCTCGAAAGTTCGTGCACCTTCGAGCGGTAGGAGGAGGGGTAAACGAAGACCCAGCCACCCCTCCTGTCTCCCTTCCCTCCGCCGGCCTACATACACTGCTCGGCATTGGGGGCTTGCCGTTTGGGCAACACTATTCTTCGTCCGGTGGCCTTCCTGTCGCGCCGTCACCACCACCTCGCTTCTCACGGGTTCAACCACGTCTTCCCTCAGGATGACCCTGCACATATCAATGTGTTCTTCGGGGTGCTGGAGCATCACCTCTTCTCCCTGACGCCGCAGGACCTTCCAGCCGAAGTCAACATTCGCCTCGTGGCTCCTGAGGGCATGCAGTCACTTCTTCAGCCACCTTTGCGACGAACTCCTACAGACGCAAGCCACTCCGTCCCAAGGTTAACTGCAGCAAGGCCTTCTCCACGGACAAGATGTCGGCCGATGCTGTTACTAGCTGATATGGTAGGCTCGACTTCCTCGACGGCTACAACAGGTCTGACAACGGTAACGGCTGCCCCGGTGTCCACAAGCATGCCGCACGGTCTCCCCTTCATCCAATCGTCCATGATGAGGCTGTCATCCATACGTCGGCTGACGGCGCGCAGTTTCACTCGAGGGGATGGTGGTGACGATGCCGACGTGCTCCTAGTCACGCCGGGCCTTACTCGTTTACACGGCTCCTCTTCTTCGTGACAGCAGTCTCTCTCCATGTGTCCCGGTTGGCCACATTCCCAACACACGCCATTTGGTCTTCGCCGGCGTCCCTCGGTTGGTCTTCGGTCTCCATTGTAGCGGGTACTCCTTGTCTTCGAGGTCAGGTTAGCCATCAGTTTGGCCACTTCCATCCTGAATGTGGCCGTTTGCGCCTCGTATATGGTCTTGTAGTCGCCGAGCATTAGGCGCTGACGTATCTCGCATCTCGTACCCCGTCGACTAAGGTGCAGGCGGCTTCTCGGGATATGAATTCGGATGGGAGGTCGACCAAGGCTTTGCTGGCCAGCTGTTCGATTGCCAGGACGAATTCCTGCAGCGTCTCCCCAGGCTGCTGCGTGCTGTATGCCGCCGCTCTCTGGACCGCGTTCAGCACCTCTGCGGCCATAGAGGCTGGCTATTAGCTGTGCGACCTCTTCTTGTAGCGAGCACTTGTTGTGCTTGACCACTATAGATAAGATTGGGCTGAAAGTAGGAGAATTAAGCCCAAGAGATTACCAGGGCAGTCGAATAATTTATCTACAAGGATGGAGTTTCCAGAGGACAGCAGATGAGTAATAGTTAATGTCCCACGGCATGTGACCATGGAGGAGATGGCTGCGAAGATATCAACACCAGCGGCGAGGAATAAATGGCGGTGCCGACATGGAGGCTTCAATATTGTAATTTTAAAATATGGTGGACCCGATATGGCAGCATCATGGCGACAGCGTTATGGCCCATCTTATTAATATACTGTGCTTCAAATTGGAAGTGATAGTGAAAGTGAGTGACGAAGTTCTGGATGGTAAGAGATATCTCTTGCACAATATCTACAATGTATGGGAGTCCAGAGTTGTCATGCAGATGTGAGATGGGAGTCTGCGTCCGGTATCACAGATCATCCCTAATGCCCTGTTTTGCACGGTCTGCTGTCTACGAATGGTGGTTAGTGCCGCCGATACCCAGTTCTCTCATCCGTACAGGTTCAGGGGCCGGATGATCTTTCCATAAACCCGCAGTTTTGTATATGGACACATGTTATTTAAAAAGGCATACAGCAGCCTAAATGCGACATGTCTGTGTCAGGGCTTGGCTCAGATGTGATGGGTAACAACCAGATCAATAGCCGAGATCAATACCCACGCTCAAGGACACCGAGGTATTTGGCAAGATATGCCTGTGCCGTAATCTCAATGACTTTGGTGGTTGCCAGCGAAGGACTTTTGCCAGAAGAAGAGCTGAGCTCTTCCCTAGGCTGAAGGTCGATTGGTCGGAGCTGAAGTTCTAGCGGAAAGAAACAATAACCATTACGCGCACTTATGAGAACGTTATCGGGAAATTGGCACGTAGTAATCTGGAGTTTCGTGAGGACGACCGACAGGTAGGCCTCAATGAGTAGTGGTGACAGTACACTGCCCTCCGGTGCTGATCAGCCATGGATCTGACTGTTGAAAGCCGTCCTTCCACTCTCACTCTGAATCTGCGGTACTTAAGGAAGCTGCTTATCAGTGCGAGATAGGGAGGAGGGATATTAATATCCTTGAGTTTGTACAGAAGACTCTGATAACAGGTGACGGCAAAGGATTTTTCCACGTCCAGCAGCACCGCAATGGTATCATTTTCCTAGAAATTGAGGCTGTTCGTGCTCGTTGTGAACCTGGTTTATCTCTCCCCTTGCTCAACGCCTCATATTTTAGAATTTGTGGCGGGTGAAGAGCACGGATAGGCGGGATTTAGGTCAGATCGTGATTTTCCTCAGGGTTGCTCGGCATGTTTCAGGTAGTGGATATATCCTGACTTGGTGTGGATTCCTGATAGCAAAGGAGCCTCGTTAAGTCTCTACTCCCTGATTCCTTGCTAGTCACGATGTATTCGTGTGCTATGATTGCTAAAAGCGTATTCGAATTGACGAACGTTTAAACTTACATGTAGAATCTTGAGCTACGGTAACACTACCTAAAAAAACTGTTAAACGCATATTGTATCGATGATGTAATATAACCATGATGCATTATTATGTGTTACCTTCTTTAAGTCTATGTTCACAATGCAAACGCGTGAAATTCCTTTCCAGTTTTCAGCGACAGTTATCTGTAGACATACGCGGGCAACTCCTTCCAAGTATTGAGAGACAGTGTTCGTTACTAAAATTCATGTTTCAGCCATGATTTAAATTTCACCCATTTCTGTTCAATTTCGAGTTATTGGAAAATCACGCGTTTCATCTCCAATTTTTGATAGCTTATTCGCTAATCCCACGTTTAACTACGTTCATATCTTCGGGTCTGCGTATGGCTGCGTGAATATATAATTCTTCCTAAGGAGCTATTTTAATTTATGCGTTCGCACGCATGTTTAAAGTTTGCAGAATCTGTAAGCCTCTTGTCCAAAGTTTTTTGAAAATTGTGCACCGACTAAGAGGTTTCAACTCTTGTCTGAAGGTAGGTTCTCACCCCACTTTATCTACACATAGGAATATGTCGAGTTCTCCCAGTTTTCTGTAATCAGTTGGGCTCGAAGACCCTTTTCCATCTGTGACTACATGTAGTTCTTGTATCCAACACACACATATATATATATATATATATATATACAGGGTGAGTCACCTAAAACTTGCACCGTAAATATTTCTGAAATGGTATGTGCTATTGATATGCGGTTTTCACGGAATTGAACTATAGGCAGGGGCTCACATTTTCAAATGATACACAGATTTTTATAATTTTTAGAAAGTGTATTTATGTACAAAAGTTACATTTTTTTAAATGGAACAATGCGTATTGACATTAAGAAAATAAAAGTAGAATAAATTAGAATGTCAATGGTGTTTTTTGCACGATTCTAATGTAAGTAGTAAACGAGAAATCGTCATTTGAAAATTGAACGCACCGGCAGTTGTTTGTTCCATTCAATTGCTTAGTTGCTAGGCTAGGATGTTGTTATGTTTGTTTACAATGTGTTTTGTCTACACTGGCAGTTATTTTGTGATAGTTGCAGTAGGACGTGCTTGGAAGATGGTATTTACCAATGCAGAAAAAGAAGATATGCTCATAGTTTATGGTGAATGTAGAAAGAATGCAGTTCTTTCTTGTACAGTGTACTTGGAAACATATCCGAATAGACGTCAACCATCTCGTCAATTATTTGTGAACCTCTTCAACCAATTACGTGAAAGTGGTAGTATAACGTTTAGAAAACGCACCAGAAACAAACGAGCAACTGGAGAGCAAGGAGAAGTTAATGTTCTAGCTGCTGTTGCAGTAGATCCCCACATTAGTTCTCGTGCAATCGCACGAGGAAGCGGCATCAGTCAAAGATGCTCCTCCATCGTCATAAGTTCCATCCGTATCACATCTCTCTCCATCAAGTGCTGCATGGCAATGATTTTGAGAATCGTGTGAACTTTTGTACATGGGCATTGAGACATGATACTCCAAATTTGCCATGTATCTTGTTCACTGATGAAGCAACATTTACTAATCATGGCCAAGTAAATCTAAAAAATATGCACTATTGGTCTGTTGACAATCCTCGTTGGCTGCGTCAGGTAGAACGTCAGCATCCATGGAGTGTGAACGTGTGGTGTGGAATAGTGAACCATCACATCATTGGCCCTTTTTTCATAGAAGGAACACTGAATTCACAGAAGTATCTCAACCTCCTAACAGACGATCTTCCACAGGTGTTAGAAGACGTTCCCCTTCAGACTAGGAGGAATCTGTGGTATCAACATGATGGCTGTCCGGCCCATAGTGCACGAATTACTACAGCTTATCTTCAAGGATTGTTTCAAAATCGGTGGATTGGACGAAGGGGACCTGTACCTTGGCCGGCCCGTTCACCAGATTTGACTCCTTTCGATTTTTTTTTTTCTGTGGGGGAAGCTGAAAGACACTGTCTACAAGGACATACCAACTACACCAGAAGATATGAAACGGCGTATTACTGCTGCCTGCGCTGAAATTTCCACTGAAATGCTAGAACGTGTACAGCAATCTTTTCATACTAGACTGGAAGCTTGTATTGAAGCTGGTGGTGCTCATTTTGAACACAGGCTTTGAGGGTACAGTTTTGTTTACTTGTCAGAATCCTCATTTTTCTTCATTCACTTGTTTTTCTTTAGTTTGTCCTAGCCATTGTCCCGTTTTGTACAAATGACGATTTCTCGTAAACTACTTACATTAGAATCGTGCAAAAAACACAATTGACATTCTAATTTATTCTACTTTTATTTTCTTAATGTCAATACGCATTGTTCCATTTAAAAAAATGTAACTTTTGTACATAAATACACTTTCTAAAAATTATAAAAATCTGTGTATCATTTGAAAATGCGAGCCCCTGCCTATAGTTCAATTCCGTGAAAACCGCATATCAATAGCACATACCATTTCAGAAATATTTACGTTGCAAGTTTTAGGTGACTCAACCTGTATATATATATATAAATCACTGATTAATAATTAAATGCTCCTGGCTGAAAGGGGCAGTTTCAAAAACCTGGGCTACCTTCTCGGCCTGCAGCCAGTCCCAATGTCTGTAAGGTCGTGGAATGCCCATGACGAAGACCCAATTGATGATCTGAATGGGCATTGGCTCCTTATTAACTCGGCTGCTCGACCATGAAAGTGTGACCCGGTTCCAATTCATCACCAGCACTTTCACAAGTCTAGCGGGAATCAGTGGGCTCTAACAAACTGATAGCTTCGCCGCTCGGACGCCAGAGCGCGAGCCGGGGACATCTAATGAGCAAGTCAAATTTTCTATTGCTCTCAAATCAACTTTCTTTATTGATTTAGGGCAAACGACAAAGAAACCACGAGGCACCAAGTCTGCAAGACCAGAGCCAAAGGTTAGCACCCTTGGTCCAGAACCCAGATTCGATATGACTTCAGGCGCCTCCCTATCCGTACGGATATTAACACCAATTAGGGGTTAACTGGTTCTAACCCTCTCCTACAGGGATACTTATCGCTAAAGAAGGCACGGATTAACCTTCCGTTGAGCGCGTCAATTTTCATTTAATCGGCAGAGCATCATCGTCGAAATTAAGGCGATGTACCTCCTCCAAATCCTCAGGATTTTCAAACCTACTATTCACAGTAATAAAGAAAAGGCATTCTCATTTACCTTGCAACAACGCAACCACTTATATCAGCATTCTCTAGCAATGACATGGTTGGATCCGATAGCGACGACAATCGTAACGTGAGTTGGCACGTTGTATTTGACAGATACAACAGCACACACGTGATGACGTTTGCCTCGTTTGCAAACTTAGCATTAGGGAGAAATGGTTGAAACTTACAGGAAACAATAACAATAGTATGATGGAAGATGTCCTGGTTCGGCAAGTCGTTACCTATATTTATTGCCATAATAATGAACCAAATTTAGGCCATGTATCTCACAGATACATGCGCGATTAACGAAGGGTTGCCCGCCACGGTAGCGTGTCTGCCTCACGTTCAAGAGGTCCCGAGTTCGAATCTCGGTCAGGGTGAGCTACCTGCACAGGGTTTTTCCGGGGTTTTCCCTTATCCTGAAAGACAACTCTAAGCTCCATGGATCTCGAACTCATTTGAGCATCATTTCACCAATTTCATTCATCGTCCGATATGACTTAACGTTGAGTGACGTAAATTACAAAAAAAAACAACAAAAAAAAAAAAACGAAGGGTTAAAAGAGGAAAAGTTATTACAGGAGGCGGTGAGAAAAGCTTTTAATAGTGTTATTCAGTGCCATTAAAAGTGTAATATTTCATAACCAGCTGAACCTGTAAGTAATTTTTGCTTATAGAAGTTATCATTAAACCTTCAACTTGAAGTGTAAATGTTAGGAACTTCGTGCATTGAATAAAATGCATTATTTATTATATATTTAATTTCATTTGGTTAGTTGTCTTCGAAACATTGCAGTTTTATAGAGAAGCAGAGTGTCAGTTGTCTGCAATGCAGACTGTCTTTTGTCTAGTTGTCAACATCATGCAATCTAATCAACAAGAACAAACCTTATCAAGTTTACATTCTATCAATACACTGTTACTACCTCTCGTTCAATCTTACATCCACCGAAATTAGGTCACAAATGCCCGTTTGAAGAACTGAACCAAGACGACGCCTCCACATCAAATGATGGTTTTTTTCACTCCAAGCAAAAAACATACAGCGTTGGCCTCAGCTATTAATTCTAAATACTTTGTGGACTTAACCTCCATACACAATAAATTTTGCCTTTAGAAACAATGGAGGAAGATGGCGACTCAGCTGCTGAAGTTAATTCCTCTGCAGCTCCTAAAATCAGGATTCCACCTATATTTCTCCATGAAGTCAACAATTATCAGCAGATTATCCGAGACATAGGTGCTATTGTAAACAACGACTATTCAACACAACAACAAAACAAAGTTCTTAAGATAAACACAACTTCAGTTAACGACTTCTGAGCCCTTACAAAATTCCTGGATGAATCAAAGCTCCCTTTTCATACTTTCCGGGATTCACATTCCAAAAGGCTTGAAGTTATCTTGAGAAATGTTCCTCACTCCCGTACAAATGATGACAAAGTTACAGAATTAACCACTCTGAAGTTACCAGTAATGAAAGTTACCAGACTGTTCTACAAAGATCGACAACCTATGCCCCTGTGTGATGTAGAATTAGAAAACAAGCAAGGGAAGAAGATCTTTGAAGTTATACATATTCAGCATGCTCTAATAAAAGTTGAGTATCGTAAGAAACCCACAAGCACCCCACAATGTACATGATGCCAGCGCTATGGGCATACTAAAAAGTTTTGTTGTCTTACACCTCGATGTGTGAAGTGTACCTCTAATCATCATTTCTCTGAATACCCAAAAAACAAAGACACTCAGCCTTCCTGTGTGAACTGCAGAGAAGCTCATCCAGCAAATTTCAGAGGTTGTCGTTATTATCTGGAATTTATAAAGAAATCCAGTGCAAAAGTACCCGAGCCCGTAATAGCACCTGTACCTCCGAAGCTAAATGTGGAAAATTTCCCGAAGTTGACACCAACCTCTCCTTCTCCTCCTGAAACTCCTCAGTGGCCATGCTCTGTCCCTTCAGAAGACAAAAGTTTCCTGCCTTCTACTCAACAACAATCTACACAACATTCTTCTTCTGCTTCCTCCCCTGATGACATAGGCAACCTTCTTCAGCTAGCTATTAATTTTCTAGCACCATACCTACTAAAAATCAAGTTAGTACATTCTCTCAACTAACTATACTAAACTGGAACGCTAATGGAATCAAAGCCAAGCGGGAAGCCTTTTTAGAATTCATCTCTAGATACAACATCGCAGTAGCTTGCATCACTGAGACTCACCTAGTATGGCAGGAAAAGTTTTCAGTACCTGGTTATGCAGTGTAAAGGTCCGATCGCAACGCTCCCATTGCCTTGGGTGGAGTGGCCATCTTCATTCAGAAGGACATACACCACTAATCGGTTTTGCTACCCCAACTAACCAGCCTCAAAGCTTGTGCAGTTCAAATATTCATGCAAAACGCCTCCAAAACGACAATAATTTCAGCATACAAGCTGCCAGGACAAAGTCTCAATGTTCAGGATATTAATACTTCATTTTCTGATACAGTGCTAACCCTTCTCATGGGAGATCTAAATAGTAAGCATGAAACATGTGGATGCCGTGTGACAACCCCAAACGGAAGACAATTATTAACAGCAGCTGAGCGTAACGCAGTCAACATCATAGCCCCACCTGGTCCTACTTTCTATAGGCAAAATATATCACCTGATATTCTGGATATAGCACTCTACAAAAATTTATCAGATGTTCCCACCATGACAGTGCTTGATGTCCTTTGACAATAATTTGATTCTACGTCCGCTACCCACTTGGAGACTCTGCAAAGGTTTCATAAACTGGGAGACCTTCCAACATGTAACTGATAACGAGTTGAAAACTGTGTGCAATCTGAAAACTCCCAGTGATGTAGAGGCAGCAATTCTTGAGTTCACAAAAGCCATAACTTCAGCTATTGATAAATCAACAGCTCCAGCCAGACCTCAGCAACAAAGAAAACCCTATTATGAAACCTTGCCTTCTAACATCAGATGTCTCTTGAAAGAAAAACACAAAATGTGCCGACTTTGGCAGAAGTATAGAGAAGCTTTGGCAACTTCATTGTTTGAACCAACTCACAAGAGAGGTAAAGAAACAATGGGATGAATATCGGTATTTGACTTACCAACGGCACCTCTCCAGCATTTCACCAGAGGATTCATCCTTGTGGAAAGAAACCAAAAGAGTATTAAAAGAACCAATGCTTATTCCACCTTTAACACAAGATGGTAAACACTACATATCCAAGTTTGAGAAGACCAAGCTATTTGTAGATACTCTACAACATACCTTCTGCCCAAATCCAGTGGTTAATGAAGAATTTAACCAAGAAATTGAACATTTTCCTGATTGTTATGCCACTGTTCCACTCCCCATTGACTTCACTTCACCAAAAGAAATCTTGTTCATAATCAAGCAACTACCAGCAAATAAATTGCCTGGTCATGATCTAATTCCAAATTTTGTATTGAAATATCTGACTCGCAAAGCACTTGCTATTCTAGTCACACTTTTCAACAGTTGTATGGATTACTTTCCCAGAATATGCAAACACACCATAATTACTGTTATCCATAAGCCAGGAAAATGTCCCTCAGACCCAAATAATTATCGTCCTATAAGTCTACTACCAACTCTATCCAAAGTCTATGAAAAAATTATACTGAAGCGTTTGGCAAAATTTCTAAATGAAGTACCAGTATTACCTCCCTTTCAATTCGGTTTTCGTCGCAAACATTCAACCACCCATCAAATTCTCCGGATTACAGAGCAAGTGGAACAAGACTTCGAGAAGAAAGAACACACAGCTGCAGGATTCCTTGACTTCACTCAGGCATCCCAGACTACCTCTATAAAATAGTTTCCTCTTTTCTGTCACAATGTACATTCTCAGTCCGCGTAGGTAGTAGCCACTGTTCTACCAAACCTCTATTCAACTTGTACACCCCTGATATTCCTGCAACGCCTACAGCTCAAATTGCTAAGTATGCGGATGATACAGCAATCTTCGCAACACATTGCAATATCCACATTGCCAGAAATCATCTTCAAGAGGCCTTAAACTTAATCATACCCTGGCTTGATAACTGGCGTATTTCGCTCAACCAGCAAAAATGTGAAGCAATGATCTTTACACTATGCAGAGCGAACTATCCTCCACCAGTAACACTCCCAGTGAAACCTATACCCTGGAAAACTGAGACTGAAACAGTTAAATACCTCGGCGCACTCATGGTTCAATGACTCATATGGAAAAACATAAATAACAAACTTAAACTAGCTCGAGCAAGATTGGCTAAGCTCTACCCTCTTCTCAAACAAAGGATCTTCACTCAAATTAAAAAACTGCACACTACTCTACACGACTTTAATAAGACCACTCCTACTATATGCCTGTCCAGTCTGGGGAGGGACCACTCCTGAAATCAGACGTATCCAGACATTTCAAAACAAAGTATTACGAATCTCAACAAATACACCATGGTTTGTCAGAAATAGTCAACTACATAGAGAAACTGAAATCAGCACCATTCAACAGTCAATTTCTTCACAAGCCAAAAAGTTCTACAGCAACCTAAAACATGTCTCAGGAGCCATTCACGATTCCCTTGACAGAAAATCCAGCTTCCCAACCTGTATCGTCTACCACAGATCAGCTCTAACAACAAGATCTTCTGTAATACTTAAAACAATAATGTACCTACTTATGGAGGGCCCAATTGGACTTTCCTCATTTCATTGTTATTCATTGTATCATGAATGTAAATAATGTCTATGATCAATGATCTGTAGAATGCAGATGCATTGATCGATCAATAAATGAGTTAAAACAAAGAGTTAAAAGAGGAAGGGCATGGCACCTCAAGAGTCCTAGCCTCCGTCGAGGAGACACCAACTTTCCTGGATGACCTATTATATCCTCCACTGCTTGTGTCTGAGGAAGAGTCCGATCTTGATGACTTAATGGTTGTTAATGGGCAGAAACAATTCAACTCGGACCAGATAATTCAGCTAACCCCACTGGGTAGTTCACAAACCCTACCTAAAATGGGACAAAACTACCGCCAATATTAGTATACACTCTTAGGAATCATGTTGCTGTCATGCGTCGTCTGGCGGCTAAGATAACTAAGGATTTTGAGGTTCGGAGAAACCCCCAAAAAGTCCATATCCATTCTTACAGCCCAGAGAATTTTGTGATAACCAAACAGATTTTAAGGTAGAAATCCCTTTTTAGTCATACTCCTCGAAAAGACCGAATGGGGAGCAAAGGATGCTAAGGGTTCTTGACTTCGAGGGTAAAGGCCACACTCCAAGAGTACATTATTACTGCAACATCAGTGGCGCAACTGCGTAAAAAAGTGCCCACAGAAAAAAGTCTTATCAAAGTTCCAATGTCTCTATCTAGTCGTTGACAAGATCCCTGGTGAGGCAGTACAACTAACTGGCACTATTCGGCACCCGTCCAGTGCCACAGATGTATTGGGTTTCCTTACTCTAGTATGGCAAGTGGGTGCAAGCTTGCATTTCTGCGATGTGCTGGATCCCATCTTCTGCAAGACTGGGACAAAGCTTCCGAAGAGCGTAGTTGTACGAAATGCCATCAGGACCACGTTAGTGTTTAGAAAGGCAAGATCACAGAGAGCCGTCGCAGAGCAGACAGGCACGGCGATTGTTAGACCTGCAGTCTCCTTTACCCCAGCCCTAACAAGGGCGAAACATACTATACAGCAAGCAGAAGAGGCTGCTGCTGCTGCACCAGTATTAGCACCAGCTGCAGTTGTTAAAAGCCAAAGCAACTATCCAGAACCTATGGCAACATGTCTGCCATCCAGGATAGGAGCAGTTTACCACACGTTCAGGTCCCTGGCAACGCAACTGCCCCGCGCCCATAGAAAAGTGGTCTGGGAAAACACCATGATACATATAAAAATTATTTGTGGTTGGTTTATTGACAAATAAATTGTAAGAATTGTGAAAAATGCTACATAGGTCAAACAAAAAGAAATTTAAAAACCAGTCAAAGAACACTTTAGAAACATCAGATTGAAACAAGAAGACAAGTCAGCAGTAGCATTTCATTTTTGGAATGAAAACCATGACATTGATCCAAATCCAAAATTATTAAAAGGAGTGATAAACCAAAATAGATTGACAACATGGGAGAACATATTCATCTGGAAAAATAAGGATCGCGTAATGAACTTTGAAATCCCGCCAGTAGATAATTTGACAAAAAAGTTCATAGTTCCACCACCAGAGAGAGCAGATAACAACAGATGCTAGTTGGGAAGAGATTGAAGATGGAGGCCAGGGCCTTTGAAACTAGTCTCTCATAAATATATGAAAAAGTAAGTGACGAGTGTCAATAAAGCAACCACAAATAATTTTTATATTAATTTTGACGTCACTGTTACTAAATTCCTCCAAACACACACCATGATACATATTAACATTCAGGAGAAGAAATCTTGGGGGATAATTAACTCCCTTAGAAGAGACAAAACTCAATACCAGCATCCTCTGCATGGCACTCATGGGAGACAAATTTGAGGCTCACGAGAAAGCCGCAGTGGAATACCTGCATGAGAAGCCACAGAAGGAGATCTAACTCTCTACAGCCACCCCGAAAGCGGTGGCTTCTGAAATACAAAAACTGAACCTAAAATAAATCCCCTGGACATGATGACATCAGAGCATTCATGCTCCAACACCTCTCCAAAAGGCCCGTCATCAACTTAAGGCAGATTTTCAATGAATGCCTTCACCTTCGTTACTTTCTGGCAGGCTGGAAACAGGCGAGGGTGGTGTCAATCTAGAACTTGGTAAGGATCCGGTCATTTTGTGTAATCTCCAATCAGTAATTATTAATTTTTAGATGAGTGGTATTTATTACACATCTGCTTCACTTTCGTACCTATTTTGAGGACATGTTTTGCAAATCATCGTTTGCATCTTCTGCTCTTATGCGAAATCTCGATATCCAATCAGTAAGTTTACTCCTGATCGTCTCAAAAATCTTCAGAAATGCTCCTGGCCTGCCTCACTGCTCTTTTAGAGGAGAGGCAACTAGTTTCAGATCATCAGTTTGGTTTCCATCTTGGGCATTCCACGAACTTACAGTTTTAATCTATTTCTATGCATATGGAAACATTATGGCTTCTATGCGAGTACCATAAAAGTAATCTATTTGTAAATTTTACAGTAGGTCTATATTTTCAGGGAGAGAAGGAAGGGGAATCAAACTTCCAAGTCTGACATACATCATTAGTTCTGCATTATCATTTTAGGCTTTATGCCAGTTGCTGTGCAATGAAAAAGGCCACTAATAGTGGCAGTAACTACACATATTGCATCATATAACTATCAGTTCATTCATTTACCGTCAGATATCTCCTGTCCAGATCTTAAAAGGTTGGTTAGCATGCTAAGCACCAGACCACAGAGACAGTCAAGATATTTTTGTGTGTGGCCTGATAGGACTGAATTCATGTGTGTTTTATTAACATCAGAACTAAAGAACATATAAGAAACATTAAAAACGGTGAAACAGAAAAATCAGCAGTGGCTTTTCATTTTTTGGATACTAGACATGACATCAACTTGGAAACATCTCTAATAAAATATGTTAATCACCCCATAGACCTTTCCGTATGGGAGAAAATCTTCAATAACAAAAATCGTCATAGAGTCATGAATTTTGAAACTGCACCAACGGACATCTTTGACAAGTACATCACGCCATCTATTGACAATACGGAGAAAGAGGAAACCACCACAATTTGCACTAATCGAGTACCAGCTGATGATAAGAGCAAAAGCTCTTGAAACATGTCCTGTGAATAAACAGTGTGAGTGAAGCAATGTGTCAATATCTTCTCGATTCACTTTTGTGCTAATTTGTGCTTCACTGTCCCTACGCTTCTTTCAAGTTTATACTTTGAGCTGATGAAATATTGTGATCATCACCATCTGCTCCCTATACCCAGTTCAATTTAAATGACAAGTGCAAGTTCAAATTACATGTGGCGGGCAATTTAAACCACCCTGAAGTTTCCATTATCATGGGGCTGATTTTCAAAATTCAATGGCACAATCTTAATTTATATTTTGTATGAATTCAACTGAATTCATGTCATGCTGGCACATTAACATGGTAGCTCAATGGTTAAGAACAACACAATGGAAAGTGGGAGATCCGTAATTCTAATCCCAGCTATTGCACTGAATTTTTCAGTCTTACTCTACCGTTCCAAATCAGTTTACATTTATTTGCACATGGCAATTTAATAGTGTTTTATACCAGATGTATTTCTTCTTATTTAAACTAAACTATGTACAAATTGCCTGGTTATTATATGCTACCTCAGCTTGTATGATGCCCAGATCTGTTCGATAGCCCATTGTTGAACCTTAACATTTTATATTGTTTTCTTCCCTTCTCTTTGTAACACTTTCTTATTTCTCTTACTTTCCCAATACACTTTTCTTAAAAACTCCATATTTCTGATTCTCTTTTCCTCTAACAGGTTTACAGCTACTATTTTATCACCCAATTTACTCTGATTTTAGCACAATTAACAAATTTCACTGCCTTCCATCCCTCTTATGACTAGGCGTGGTGGTGTTTACATTTTGTCTTGATTCGAATCCGTCCATTCTAAGACAATGACCACTTTCCATCATGAATTTTTCCTGTTACAATTGTCAACATACTCTTTTTCCCATTTTGTCTTGCTTTTCAATATAAAGATAATTTCATATCATTTATGCTTCACCATATCCCTTTCTTTCTATGGCCCCTGTTCTGCTTCTAACAAATTCCCTGTCTTTTTCTTCTTCTAGTTTCCATATACCTTCCATTCCCATTCTTTCCATACTATTTTCATCCCTATCAAACAGTTGTTTATCCTTGTCAAACTCCTTTGCTTATGTGAAATTTTGCAAGAAATTATAATTAAAGAAATGAGCTAGCATTACTTACCTATTATAAAGCTATTTTGTCCATACATCTTACAAAGCCAGTGCATCAGCAATTATACTACAGTAGCTACAAAATAAGAATGAACATGGGAACAACAAATACAGTTAGCATACTTTCTTGGCATTGCCAGTTCCATAGCGAGTGGGCGACAGAGATGGAAGATATATTTGTCTTTAATTAATCATCATATGGTATCATAGTCCTTAAACAACGGAATATTTTTACTAAAATTAGGCAAGTGAGTCAACCTTGTATATACTTTTCTCCACTTACAAGTTTTTTATGAAGACTAGTTTCTGGGGACTTCTCCCCTATCGTCAGCTCTGTGGTTGACTCAATGGCACTCCACTTTCTGAAATACTTCTTTTTATTCTATATAACGGAATATTTGTCTTTGTCTCACTGAACCTGCATAGCAAGTGATCTGAGATGTACATACGACGCTGACAGAGAAGTTCGCTTAATATTTCAGCATGTGTATGAAAATATATATGTAATCTGAATCGTAAAACTGTGAACTAGAGAACACTTGCAGTCATTTCGTCTTTGACGAAAGAATGGAGTTTGCTACAGTGAAACAAAAGTGACTATTCAATGATTTGTGTATAGTCTGTTTTTGTGTGTGTGTGTGTGTGTGTGTGTGTGCGTGCGTGCGTGCGTGCGTGCGTGCGTGTGTGTGTGTGTGTGATTTACCTCCTCCAATGTTAAGTTATATCAGACGGTGAATGAATTGGGTGAAAGGATGCTCAAATGAGTCCAGGGTCCATAGAGCTTAGAGTTACCCAACATTCGTCTTGAAGGATAAGGGAAAGCCCTGGAGAAAACCTTATCCAGGTAAGTCACCCTGACCGAGATTCGAGCTTGGGACCTCTTGAACGTGAGGCAGACATGCTACCATCTATGCTACTGAGGTGGGCTGTCTCTGCTTTAATGATGCCGTAGTTGTATACTGCCTGTAATGAACTTAACCAACATTTATTTCATTAAAATACTTAATAAATACGGAAGATAAGAATGCACACTTATGAAGCATTTTTACACCACAAATCATCTGTACTTCTAATGTTGTGCATTGTGCTCAGAAATTTTAATCTTGTGGCAACAATATTACTTCTTTCAAGCTGAAATTTCTGACCATCATTGGTTCTCCTATATTTGAAGCAAGAGATTTCAAAATATTTTACGAGAATATGCAGACCTGTATATTCTATTTTCTCCCTCATTAAATTGGTCAGCCTTTTGGCAGTTGGATATTCACCCCTGTTATATAAATCATAAATTATTCTACACAAAACAACACTTTTGTAAATCATCTAATTTGGTAGCACATTTTTAGCTGATCAGTGTTTCCAAATAGATCTAAATATGCAAACTTCTAATTTGGTCAACTGTTTACCTTCTTTAACAATGTTCGTCATAGAATGACCACTCACGTGACAGGCTTGTTCAAATTTGTACTTCCGAAAATGTATTTAATTGACAATTGTTTGCAAAAGGAATACACATGAAAAATAATATTTCTAGTCTGCTTATGTAAAATCTTGCAGTCAGTACTAGGCACACTAGGACTAGGCTTGCTAAGCGGACAAATGTACCAGCTTTGAAAAGCAAGTCTGCACTCTTAAAAGATCACCACTTTACTGAAGGCAAGGTAAAAAATGCAACTGCATGTGTGTGTTTTTCTGCACTGCCAGTTAATGATTCTTTTCTAGTCAGGCATCTTATCTTTCCATATCTCCGAAACCAGATGTCCTATAAATGTGGGGTTTGGACAGTCACCCTCAGAAAAAATAGCTCTGCATCATGGGAAAAACAAAATAATTTTGTAACTAGTATCTTTTGAGCGCACAAAGAAATTAACTGTAGAGTTCAGCAAAGCGAGCCGGTCCGCATGTTGAATTATACAACATCGCACACACCTCATTGGCTAATCTGCATTAAACCAGCCATGCCTTATGCTCATTCCTATTTTGCAATTACCTTAATGGGCCTTTGACCCTTTCCAAAATACTAAGATAGATCTCATTAAATAAACAAAAACAAATGGTGTAAATAGCTGAACAGCTCAATTTCAAATGCAGAGTGCAGAGTTCAACTGTATAAAAGAGAGAGAGAGAGAGAGAGAGAGAGAGAGAGAGAGAGAGAGAGAGAGAGAGAGAGAGAGAGAGAGAGAGAGAGAGAGAGAGAGAGAGAGAGAGAAGATGCAATCTATGCTTCAGTTACCACTGGATCAGAATCGAAACATATACATAAATATTGAACTTTTCAAGTGTTGACACATCCACAGTTTTGCTCTAATATTAATAAATTACCGGGAAATATATATGAGAGTCAATTGGGGAATTTGATGTCAGGACGGCATGTTGGCCATGGTAGCTCAATGGGTAAGAGTGACTGGATGGAAACCAGGAGATCTGTGGTTCAAATCCCGGCCATAGCATTGAATTTTTCATATTGACTCGATCAAAACTCTTAGCCTATATGTGGTTAGTGTGAAGAAATGATTAATTTCCATCAATTAACTTAAATAATAAGAGTTTAATGATGAAGCCTGGGATTCAAGTACTTACGATAGTAAGTCGCCACAAATGGTGTATGTCAGATATGAGAGCCCCTAGTGGTTTACCGGAAAATATATATGTGAGTCAATTGGAGAATTTGATGTCAGGATGGCACATTGGCCATGATAGCTCAATGGGTAAGAGCGACTGGACGGAAACCAGGAGATCTGTGGTTCAAATCCTGGCCAAGGAATTGAATTTTTCATATTGACTCAAACAAAAATATGCTGAATAGTTTACATAGATTCTTCATTAAGGGATTAGTCTGGATGTATTATTATTATTATTATTATTATTATTATTATTATTATTATTATTATTATTATTATTATTATTATTATTATTATTATTATTATTTAAGTTGTATATTTATTGCCTATTGTTGAATGTATTTTGGTAATGAGGCATTTGTTTCAAAAGATGGCCTAAAAAAAAATATAACCTTGAACAGTGCATTGTCACAGGATGAAAGGGAACGGAAAGCTTAGTTGGCCTACATTAACTATAAACACAATAGGAAAGCTATATGGCAACAATAGTTGTATACTAAAAATAATTTTCTGAAGTAGCTGTGTCAGTTTTCAGTCTTTCAACAGAGACAAAATTTAACTGGACATAAATAAATAATAAAACTGAGTATAACTTTATTGGACATATGAAGTCGGCGGACTGAAGTTCCTGTCCCAATATAAATTATACAAAAACTGCAAGTACATCACACATTTTTGTGTTTACCTGCAAAAGTGAACAATGACAAAGAAAAGCAAAGTATAAAAACTGGCAAGGACAAATTGAGGAGGAAAACACGTTTCATAAAAATTACAAAAGTATACATACAGATATACATTTATTTAGCTTCATTTCTATTACCCTCTTACAAAGAAAGTAATGAACAGCCGGAAAACATGGAAAACATGAACTGCACACAGATCAGTCTTATAGTGCTACATTTCTGGGTTACTGAAATTATATTAACTCTGGTTTATTTTGGAGTTTAGAAATTGGGATTCAGAATTTAAAACCAATACATTTAAAAGTATAAAAACTTATAGAAATACTCCAGCTGTAGAAACCTGTAGACTAAGATTTTATGAAGTTCACTGAGATAATTCTAAGTGCTTAAAAGTCTGTTACGTTGCACACTTTTGGCATTGATATACTTAAACTAAATGCACACATCAATATCAAGTGCAACGGGGATTTTATTATTTTAGACATGTTACAAGATGTCTCTGTTGTAGAGATAGATAATACTTAAGTAACCTTATCATTTCTGTTAGCCCTGAATATGGATTATCCATTCTGGTCAGGTCTAAAGAATATAAATGTATCTCTGCTCATTTATTACTAGTTTGTTGATCATTTAACAATTGCTATTGCATAGCAATGCTATTAAAATATTACACATTCTCAGAGTGATGGGGTGCACTTCACAGCAAGCAAAAAACAATTTATGTCACATTCTTTTGTTTTTATAATGCATAGCATACCTGTGTATATTTTTACAATTCATATTTTCAATAGCATATAATTAAATTTTGTATAGTTGGCTAACTTTTTAGTTTTAGCATTTACAAGAGAAATTCTGTTTGAAGACATGCGTCCAGAAAATAGAGAATGGTAAAGGGAGGTAGGAAATAGATCAGGCTCATTCTAATCTGATTCATTTCAATTATGTAAATGTTTCAGGAGCATTATTAGTTTTAAGAACAAAATATATCTTGTTATTGTTCTTCTTAATGTAATTATTTTCATCTTAGACCCAAGATAAAACCATAAACCATTTCCTCCTCCCTTCTGTCATGTTTTCAATACTTGTAGTTAGAGTTCACCAATTTGTGGAATGGAAACCTTCGATAGGTTACATTCTTCTCCTGTCATTTCTTCCCTTTGCCCTTTCCCAGAGGGGCGACCGGAATACCTTGGGCGGCAGCCAGCTGCGCTTTCAATTCTAGCAACCTGTTGATGTGTGGTGTCAATTCACTCTTTGGCACACCATCTCCCTTTAATTTTCTTATAAAATCTCCCTGAAAATATAAAAATAAACAGAACTCTCAGAAATAGTTTCTTGCAAGAAAGATATTAGTTATCAAAAATTATACAAAACATATTTTGACAATCCCTGGCTGGAAGGGAATAATCCGCAACATCAGGGTAGCATAATACTTGATCACAATACTGAATGATGTGTTGATTAATAACATACCATGTATACCATGGTATATCATATACCATCTGATAGCACAATACTTTATCAAATTGCAAAATTTCTTTGAAGATAGAAAATTACTTTGTAAGACTACAATGACTGCAACTATAAGTTTACAAAGCTCTTCTTCAGACAAAAACATGAAATCAAAGATTGTATGAATCAATTTTTTTAATTACTTTGGTTTCTTTAACAAAATGCATTTTTCAGAGAAACTATACCTCAATATTTTAAAATGTAGAAACTGATATTTTATGAAACTCCATTTAGCCTATATTGTACATCTTTTGACCAAAAGTTCATGGAAGCTTTGAATTACTTCAACCAAAAATTTACAATTTTCGATTATCACTTTCCTTGTTTTAGACATTTCCAGAAGAATATCAAAGCTACAATGACTTTTTGAGTATGATTTATGAGTCACTATGTTTACACTCAAACTTCACTTGTTGTATAATTGAAACGTTTTCAAGATCATTCGATCTCATCCTCAGCTGTTTGGTGACTAAATGAACATTCTTCTTCCTCTACTATTACGGTGCTCCGATCCCTCTGTCATCTGTTGTTAGGGGCACTAAGTTTTAATACTTCATTTAATGTTGGGATTTCAAAATTTATAACTTTATCACGGTTTTTGGTTATGTATATTTTCTCCCAAATATCCAATTCTATGGGTGTACTTAAAGATTTTAACAGTTTTATGTTATGGCCACTGTTGTGGTTTTCTGTCCAAAAAATGGCATGACACTGCAGATTTTTCTGTTTGTTTTAACTTTATGTTCCTCTGGTGTTTTTTTGTCTGGTTAACAAGTTTCTCTTATTTTTGAGTTTGATTTATGAGTCACTATGTTTACACTCAAACTTCACTTGTATAATTGAAACGTTTTCAAGATCATTCAATCTGAACCTCAGCTGTTTGGTGACTAAATGAACATTCCTCTTCTTCCACTACTACGGAGCTCCGATCACTCTGTCATCTGGTGTTAGGGGCACTAAGTTTTAATACTTCATTTAATGCCGGGATTTCAAAATTTATAACTTTATCACGGTTTTGGGTTATGAATATTTTTTCCCAAATATCCAATTCTATGGGTGTACTTAAAGATTTTAACAGTTTAATGTTGTGGCCAATGTTGTGGTTTTCTGTCCAAAAATGGTGTGAAACTGCAGATTTTTCTGTTTGTTTCAACTTAATGTTCCTCTGGTGTTCTTTTTGCCTGGTTAACAAGTTTCTCTTAGTTTTTCCTATGTAGCTTTTTTCACAGGTTTCACAATTTATCTGATAAATTCCTGATAAATTCTGATTTATCAGATAAATTGTGAAACCTGTGAAAAAAGCTACATAGGAAAAACTAAGAGAAACTTAATATAAAAATTATTTGTGGTTGGTTTATTGACACTCGTCACTTACTTTTTCATATATTTATGAGAGACTAGTTTCAAAGGCCCTGGCCTCCATTTTCAATCTCTTCAATCTCTTGGAAAGAGATTGAAAATGGAGGCCAGGGCCTTTGAAACTAGTCTCTCATAAATATATGAAAAAGTAAGTGACGAGTGTCAATAAACCAACCACAAATAATTTTTATATTAATTTTGACGTCACTGTTACTAAATTCCTCCAAACACACATTAAGAGAAACTTGTTAACCAGGCAAAAAGAACACCAGAGGAACATTAAGTTGAAACAAACAGAAAAATCTGCAGTTTCACACCATTTTTGGACAGAAAACCACAACATTGGCCGCAACATTAAACTGTTAAAATCTTTAATTACACCCATAGAATTGGATATTTGGGAAAAAATATTCATAACCAAAAACCGTGATAAAGTTATAAATTTTGAAATCCCGGCATTAAATGAAGTATTAAAACTTAGTGCTCCTAACACCAGATGGCAGAGTGATCGGAGCTCCGTAGTAGTGGAAGAAGAGGAATGTTCATTTAGTTACCAAACAGCTGAGGATAAGATCGAATGATCTTGAAAACGTTTCAATTATACAACAAGTAAGTGAAGTTTGAGTGTAAACATAGTGACTCATAAATCAAACTCAAAAATGGAGAATACTTCACTGTTAATAATACTTCTGCTTTTAATATTTATGAAGTTTCTCTTAGTTTCCTATGTAGCTTTTATCATAGATTTCACAGTTTATCTGATAAATTCCAGAATTCAAAGTGTTGGGGATTGAATTCTTTAGTGGTTTATTTAGCAGGTTCTTCAGACTGAATTTGTTTTGGGGTGCTAGTTTTAAGTTTAGTCTTTTGAAGATAGGTTCAAACTTTATAAAAACCCATGGATGGTAGGTGAATTTTCTATATTGCCAGTTTGTGTTTTTAAGCAGTGTGAGAGTGGTATTTTTTTATATTAACTTGAGTTTTTCCTTTCTTTTCATCATGTTCCTTATGATGGCTGGGTTGAATCCATTTAATACTACTATCTCTTTTATGTGTTGTTCTTTCAAAAACTCCTCCTTACTCAGTGGGATGTTGTACAGCTGGTGAATATGACTTCTAAAGGCAGTTAGTTGATGTGAAACTGGGTTGTATTCATTTTTCTTTATGTAATTATCTATGTGTGTGGGCTTCCTGTATATTCCAAAATCTACACCATGATGATTTCTAGTTATCTTGAGGTCCAAAAAGGGTAGGGTGTTGTCTCTTTCTACTTCCATTGTAAACTGGATATGATTATCTTACAGGTTTAGTAATTTTAGAGAATCTTCTTTAAGTTTTTCCGGAATGATAGCAAAAACATCAACATATCTCTGCCAAAATTTGTAAATCTGTGGGAAAGCCTTTACTATGTGTGCTTCAAAATAGCTCATGTATAGGTCTTCTAAGATAGTCGAAAGTGGGCTCTCCATAGATAATCCTTCTGATTGTCTGTAGAATTTTTGGTTAAACATGAAGTAATTATTCCTTGTGCATAAATCTGTAAGATTGATAATGTCATCTATTTCTGTGGTGTCCGTTGTAATCTGAGTTAGCCATTTTTTGAGGAGTGTAGGTATTTTTTCTACTGGAATGCTAGTAAAAAGTGCCTTAAGGTCAAAAGGAACTAGTATGTGATTCTCTGGGATGTTGTACTTCTGTAGATGATTTATCAATCCCAGCATTAAATGAAGTATTAAAACTCAGTGCCCCTAACACCAGATGGCCGAGGGAACAGAGCACCGTAATAGTGGAGGAAGAAGAATGTTCATTTAGTCACCAAACAGCTGAGGATAAGATCGAATGATCTTGAAAACGTTTCAATTATACAAGTAAGTGAAGTTTGAGTGTAAACATAGTGACTCATAAATCATACTAAAAACGAAGAATACTTCACTGTTAATAATGCTTCTGCTTTTAATATTTACTACAATGACTTGCCATTACATCTTTTGGATGTTACATTTTAAAAGCTCTTGCTTATATATTACATTATATTTATTATTGAAGGAGATTGATTAAGTCTCATCTGTTTTGAGTTTCTCTAAGTGAATTTACTCATGACTATCTATCATAAACTATTATATACCATGCATGTTAATTTGTGACCCTTGCTGTCACTCCCTCACTTTTGCTTTATTACAGTATGCTGTGGGTAGTAAGACTATCACAACAGAGTACTCCTCAAATGGTAAGCAAACTGAAGAACAAAACTGGGGGATTGGGTAAACATGGCATCCCTTCCATTAACACACCTATTCTATATGAGAGCAGTTCTAGACATTATAGGCTGACATTCACATCACATTTTTCCTGAATAAAGTGCAAGAATTTTCATTTGAAATTTTGCAATTGCTGTTGGCTTTAACTTTGTTGCCTGTGGAAGAGTTATGAAGATATTATGTCTTTTGAGGACCTATTTCAAGAGCAAGAGAACATACCATCCTAATACTTAAGCAGTGCAAAAGGTGACTGAAATTCTTCAAAACTATCTTTTTCTCCCTAAATTACAGTTCTTCTTAATGATCACTTCTGCATTTGAATCCTTCTGGAGAGAATTACAACACCAAAGCCCAATGCTCAATGGTTAAGAGCAACCAGACGGAGACCTGGCCATGGCATTGAATTTTTCAGTCCGACTATCTATTCGAAACCTTAGCCTATACATGGCTAGTGTGGAAGAACGATTGATTTTCATCAATTAACCTAATAATAGTGGTTTAACTATGAAGCCGGGGACTCACAATAGTAAGCTGCCATAAATGGTATGTATCTTGAGAACTCTAGTGGTTTACCAGGACAAATATGAGTCAGTTGGAGAATTAGTGTCATGTCGGCATGTTGCCTATAGCAGCTCAATGGTTAAGAGCAACCGTATGGAGACTGGGAGATCCGTTGTTCAAATGCCAGTCATGGCATAGAACTTTTCAGTCTGACTCTAACCAAAACCTTTACCTATACATGGCTAGTGTGAAAGAATGATTCATTTCCATCAATTAACCAAAGCCTATGTTCCTCTTCCTGCATTCTGCAGTTAAAGATCTTACCTGACAGCTAATGGAAAGGTTCATTAAACCCAGCATTCTGGAAGGTGCTAACACTACGCACCAACTCATACACATAAATGTTGAAACTGTGTGAAATTGTAACAAATTAAGATTGGATCAGCTTCAATGAAACATGTATTAAAATTTTTTATATGGACAAGTACCATCTAGAGTATTAAAAAAAAAAAAAAAAAAAAAAAAAAAAAAAAAAAATGTACACCCAAAATCACCAGGAAGCTTTTGAGATGAGCCCCCTGAAGTATTGACAGAGCGTTGACTTGTCTTGATCCCCACTAAACTAGATCAGTGAAAGAGTGACTTTTGAGATATACATAGGACAAAACAAACAAATAACTTAAAGAATATAAAGATGTGTAGCAAACTAAAAATTAGTCTTATATTCTCAAATGGCAACAATGCCTTGATAAAGGAGGTTTTTCCATTCATAAGGAAATGTTAATTGAAAGGCTTCATGAGGAGAGTTCAATAGCATTGCGAAGAGCACGGGATGGCATACAGGTTTCAAGTGGAAAGAGTGTCACAGCTGTGAACCAAGAAATGCTTTTCTATACTCGTAGAGCCTGCATTAAGTAGGAAAAAAGCAGTCACATAGTGAAAACAAAAAGAAACTGAGTTAGAGAAAACCAGTATGAAAGAGAAGACAAGAAAAGAAATGCTGAGGTAATACATCAGTTAAACAAGGAAAAGGAGGATTTGCAACATAAGCAAATTGAATTGGTAAGGAAAATAAAAGGAATGAAGTAAATGGCCAGCTACAGTGTATCTAGAAATTCACTTATATCATAATATGAATCACTTAATAAAATTTCTTTCAATGATAGCTTGAAACACCACATGGATTTTATGTTTTTCAGATTGGCCGGTAGTTTATTATACAGAGTGACTGCTGAATATCTAACACCTTTGGAATAAAGTGTAGTTCTATGTGTTATTCTTCTTAAGTCTGTTTTACCTCTGGTGTTATGATGATGTATTATTATCAAGGCATTGTTGCCACTTGAGAATATAAGACTAATTTTTAGTTTGCTACACATCTTTATATTCTTTAAGCTATTTGTTTGTTTTGTCCTATGCATATCTCAAAAGTCACTCTTTCACTGATCTAGTTTAGTGGGGATGAAGACAAGTCAACACTCAAACAATACTTCAGTGGGCTCATCTCAAAAGCTTCCTGGTAATTTTGGCTATACAGTTTCTTTTACTCTAGATGGTAGTTGTCCATATCAAAATTTTTAATACATGTTTCATTGAAGCTGGTCCAATCTTAATTTGTTACAATTTCACGCAGTTTCAACATTTATGTGCATGAGTTGGTGCGTAGTGTTAGCACCTTCCAGAATGCTGGGTTTAATGAACCTTTCCATTAGCTGTCAGGTAAAGTCTTTAACTGCAGAATGCAGGAAGAGGAACATAGGCTTTGGTTAATTGATGGAAATGAATCGTTCTTCCACACTAGCCATATATAGGTTAAGGTTTTGGATAGAGTCAGACTGAAAAATTCTATGCCATGACCAACATTTGAACCACGGATCTCCCGGTCTCCATACGGTTGCTCTTAACCATTGAGCTCCTATAGGTAACATGCCGACATGACACTTATTCTCCAACTGACTCATATTTGTCCTGGTAAACCACTAGAGTTCTCAAGATACATACCATTTGTGGCAACTTACTATTGTGAGTTCCAGGCTTCATAGTTAAACCACTATTATTAGGTTAATTGATGGAAATCAATCGTTCTTCCACACTAACCATTTTGAATAGATAGTCGGACTGAAAAATTCAATGCCATGGCCAGGATTTGAACCACCGATCTCCTGGTCTCCATCTGGTTGCTCTTAACACTGAGCATTGGGCTTTGGTGTTGTAATTCTCTCCCGAAGGATTCAAGTGCAGAAGTGATCATTAAGAATAACTGTAATTTAGGGAGAAAAAGATAGTTTTGAAGAATTTCGGTCACCTTTTGCACTGCTTAAGTATCAGGCTGGTATGCTCTCTTGCTCTTGAAATAGGTCCTCAAAAGACGTAATATCTTCATAACTCTTCCACAGGCAGCAAAGTTTTCAAGCCAACAGCAATTGCAAAATTTCAAATGAAAATTCTTGCACTTGGTTTCATAAATAAGATCAGCTTGCCATGCTGGAAAATCTAATTTAATTTCAGGGACGTGTCAATTTTCCAGCCAGTTTTCCTGAATGCCTGCTGAAACACACCATGGCCAGATGTTCCAAAATCAATTACTTTTGGATCCTCTTCACATGTCTTCAAACCTTTTTAGGAGTTCAAAAAAGGCTCAGTTTACATTTGACCATCCATGCAAGATCTTTCTCTGCTCTATTGTCTCTAAGACATTCTTTAAAGCCTGTCTTAAGCTGCAGAGGAATGTCCAAGAAAAGAAGAATTCCAATATTTTGAAATCACTTTCCGTTGTTTTCATTCCAAAAAGGAATGGTCAAATCCACTTGCAGGAACTTTGATATCCTGTTAAAAGTTCTATCAAAATATACAACTATATGCTTTGTAAATTTCAACTCATAAGGATCTTGTGATGGAAGTACGGTGCAAGTCCAAAGCAAGCAAGGTACATAATTTTTGTGCAACTAAGCTACATTTGCAATGCCACGTGACTGCTTATGAACATCATCTTAAAGACATTGTTGATATCCTCTTTAGCACCAAAACTTCCTTTTTGTGGTTCACATGGCTGATCAAGTAAGTGTACAATGATATTAACCACACTGGATTGAATTTCAATGTGTTATTGCTGCATACTGTGGTATCTGCAATACTTTCCATAAATTTTCATATGAATACTTTGTAGCTATCACTTAACAAAAGTGTGTCAGTGTACAGTTCACTAGGCACTAAACAATGTGGTGCTTCGTGTCAGATACAGAAAAAAAAAAAAAGGCTGCATTACATGTTAATTTGGAACACTGGAGATAAGTGATTTCACAGTTTTTAACGAAAATGATACCAGCAGCATTTCTTCTTAAAGCACTAGCAACAAAATTGCTAAATTGAAGAACTGCAGATTATCCCTCGCCAATATTGTGATTATACTGCTAATGTGCTCACAACTGTGTATACTTTAAGTCCACATGCATATCAATGTGGTATCCAGCTGATCACAAGAGGTTGGAATTTCTATTGTGAGTTTCGGAAGAATTTTCTTAACACAGTATCAAAACAAAATATGGGCAGTATGAGGATTAATGGGACTAGTTAGACCACTTAAACACAATGAAATTCAACAGAAAAAAACTATATTATATGAGTGAAATTTATGCTTTTTCAAAAAAATAATCAGAATGCTCATCGGGGTTTACTAAGGCTTTAATATGAACCGTTAAAATAATAAGTTCAACATAATAAGAATATAGGGGAACAACGTAGTCTGCCTCCACGTGGTGTTCCCTGGGTTAATGCTAAATGGACTACAACACAGGTATGCTTCCCAATACAAAAGAAGAGTACTTCTCAGTGCTGTTTTGGAATGCCGGAGGAATGAACCAAAACAAAAAGACCATGATAGTGAGAACCTACAGGCTTTATATTGGGAAGCTAGGGAGAAAATGATGCAAATCAACAAATCCCCAGTGCCATTAGTCAACAACATAATAAGAATACATTAAAAATGACTAACATATCAATATATGTGAGCTTTTTCACTCACAAATTTCTTTCTGCCTTCATGATGTAACCTATTAGCTGTGTTAAATGAGCAACAACAGTACACATAATTTATCCACTATATGTTCTTTAAATGTGTTGTGCAAGAAACATAAGTAAGCTTTATTTTGGATGCTTGTTTAACACAACTTTATATGTTGTTGTTTTCAAATGCTAGGCTTTGGCAATGAAACCATTAGCCCTCTTGCTCTCCAATATTTTAAGTAGCATAAATGTAACCGCACATCTTTATATGAATTTAGCAATTGTGAATTTATATGTTTGGAGGAATTTAGTAACAGTGACTAGTTCTTCAGCTTTAATGGAAAACACTACAACAGAAATCAGGGTTATCAATGGGCAATCCACTTTCACATTTTTTGGCTAACTTAATTATGAGTGCATTTGAAACACAAATTAAAAAGTCCTTCCCATTGATCTTCAAAGTTTGGTATAGATATGTTGACGACATCTTTGCAATTGTACCGAATAAATATTTAGAAGATGCATTAAAATTACTCAATCTGCAAGAAAGGACTATAAAATTCACAATAGAAAAGGAAATCAATGGACAACTCTCTTTCTTGGATCTAAATATCATCAGGAACGACACAAAAATACAATTTGGAATTTACAGGAAACCAACATATTCAGAAAATTACATATAAAATAATAGCCACAACCCATTTACACATAAACATGCAATAATAAACAGCATTACACACAGACTAGTCAACATACCCATGGAAAAAGAAGAATATTTCAAAGAACAAAAAGCAATACTACACATAGCAGAAGAAAATGGATACAACAAAAGTTTGGTGTTGAAGAAAATTATAAAAGCTAAATTAAAGAAAACCATTAAGTAAGCAACCACATAAAAAAAAAAAGAAAAAAAAAAAGAAAGCAACAGCATATTCAGTTCCTTCACATATCACCCAAAAACATTTAATAAATTTAAAAATATCTTCAAGGAACAAAATATCACCTTGGCACCTACTAATAGACACTCAATTTTAAAATTGCTAAATTCAAAAACAAAAGATGAAATCCCATCAGTTAACAGATCCGGAATATACCAGATAAGTTGTAAGAATTGTGAAAATGCCACATAGGTCAAACTAAAAGAAATCTAAAAACCAGAGTCAAAGAGCACTTTAGAAACATCAGATTGAAACAAGACGATCAGTCAGCAGTAGCATTTCATTTTTGGAATGAAAATCATGACATTGATCCAAATCCAAAATTATTAAAAGGAGTGATAAACAAAATAAATTAACAACATGGGAGATCATATTGTCGCGAGCCGGATCGCAATAAGGCAGCTTGGCACACAAAGGAACTGATAGGTTTCACGTAGATAAAGAGCTTGCATAAGCAGATAAACATAGCGCTTGAGATAAAAGACTTACGGAAACAAACTGAGATAAATGGAAATTTCTGGTAATATCTTGATTATTCAGTTTCTTTATTCTTCTGGAAGTCTCGATTTACGAAATAGGTATTTAAGGAGGTGACGGCTCGCAAAGAGTCAGTTGTGAAAGTGTTGTGAAATGAGAGACAGTCAGCTGTGTTGTTGTAACGAGAGCTAAGGATGTAATCTGCTGTCACTGCTTGTTATTGTGATCGACCTTGGTAGACTGATGGTGTATATAACGTAATGCTGCTGTAATCTATAAGAGTATTTCTACGGAAATAAAGGAGATTTTTAATTTCTGCAACTCGGCCTTCTAATTCTACAAACCACAAAGTTACAACTGGTGTCAGGAAGCGGGACGACGACAACATTACCGAGATGGAAGAAATGAAGACTGAATTAACAACGAAGACGGAAGCTGCAAATAGCAACTTGGGTGCAACGATGACCGCGAAGATGACCGACACCAGGCCGTTAAGAGCTCCACAGCGACCAGGGTACCAATTTTGAGTCCAACCTAATGAAGGAGGCACTAGAAAGACTTGGGGTTTACAAAACCTGCACAACATCTCTACATCCCCAGTCGGATGGCATGGTCGAAAGATACATCAAGACCTTAGAAAGAAGAACACCTGAGGAAGGTCGTGGCCAGCCATCAGCGAGACTGGGACGTCAAGGTGTCATTGTTCTTGCTGGCCTAACGCTCGTCAACACACGACACCACTGGGATGACACCAGCCAGCTTAATGTTCGGCCAAGAGTTACGCCTCCCTTGTGACCTGGCTTTTGGGAGCCCACCGGATGCAAAACAGCCAGCAACCAAGTATGTGAAGAACCTGGCGGACTATCTGCACGACATTTATGAGATGGCTCGTCAGAACTTCCAGAAGGCGAGCGACCGCATGAGGACCCGATACGACAGGCAAGCCAACAGCCAAGAGTTCCAGCAGGGTAACCTAGTCTGGTTGTACCGCCCTACCCGGATCAAGGGACACTGCCCAAAACTTCAACAGCTGTGGCAAGGACCTTACCGGGTGGTGAAGAGGATTAACAATGTGGTCTACCGCATCGTGGTATACTTGGATCGTCTGGCCCGCTACGATGGTGCTGCTCAGGACGACCAGCCTTGAGGAGGGATGTCGCGAACCCATTATTTACGATAGTGCGCCGCAGAGAGATGGTGCCAGTCAAAGATAAACAGCTTGCCTAAGCAGATAAACATAGCACGGAGATAAAGGTCTGCGGAAATAAAGAGATAAACAGAACATAGTGACATCTTGATTGTCTTACAGAACATTCGATTTCTTGTTTGTTCCAGAAGTATCTAGTAATAAGAGTAGAGGTATTTAAGGGAGCGACGACTCACCAAGGGACAGTTGTAAAGACAGTTGTAAACAGAGGCGAGAGTTGTAATTGAAACTGGTGTGTTGGGAAAGTGAGCTCTTTGTTGTGGTCAATGAGATTGGTAGATTGTAATTGTGTGTGTGTGTGACGTAATGCTGCTACTGTAAGTGTATTTCTACGCAAATAAAGAACATATTCAATTTCTGCAACTCGGACTTTTAATTCTACGAATCCACAAAGTCACAATGATCTAGCACAGAAACATGTCACATTCTACAATGTACCCTGCTTCCCACTTTTCCTTTAGATATCTTTTACTTTAAGTGATTTGAAGCTCAATGTTTGTCTGTCTTTCAGTGTTTATAATGTGCATTCCAAAATGGAAAGTGTGACTGCTACTGAGTTTGCTTTCACTTCTAGATCAGCGATATTTTTCTGTACAACTGTCATAAGCAACCAGACAAAGTGCAATCTTGCCTCACTCAGTTTATCTTCAAAGAACCTTCTTCTTGATGGAAATTAATCATTTCTCCATACTAGCCGTTTATAGGCTAAGGTTTCTGATGGATAGAGTGGGTTAGAGTGATTGGACGGAAACCAGGAGATCCGTGGTTCAAATCCCGGTCATGGCATTGAATTTTTCATGTTGACTCTATCCATCAAAAAGCTTCTTCTTATTTATTTCTTTTAATCTGCGAGCTTACATCCAGGTGTCTTAGAGTCTAAACCTGGACTTATTGTGCTCTTTATTCTTTATAAATTACAAATCATATACATTTAATTAATAAACAGTTTTTTTTTTTTTTTTTTTTTTTTTTTTTTTTTTTTTTTTTTTTGTAGACAGAACTTATGCCTACATTAGCTAACCTAATAGCCACTGTCTCCAGTGGCCTTACAACTAAATCAGCAACTTACAACTAACAGCAGCCTTCTTCTTATTACTGGAACTGAAATTTGGGTTAAAAAATAAGACCTGAGTGCAGGGTACATTTCCAGTATTCTACTAATACATGGAAATAATGATAGCCACCGTGTCTTTGAATGGGAAAGGAACTGCTGATATGTCAACAAACTCACAAAAAGATTTCAGTTCTTCAGTACGCACTGCATAAATAGAAAACAAACTGAATATTTTCAGTGTGATGGATTCTATGTCAGCTGAAAGACCAAAATCAAGGCCATGTTGAACACAGTTATGTAGAACTTGTGCTGGACAACCCATTCCCACCAAAACCCAGTCTATCCCCAATTTCTTAACAGTATCTATTATATAAGTAGCTATTGTTTCCGCCTTTTCATTTGGAGCTGCTTTCAACTCAATAACCTTTGTGTTTATACCACCATTTTTTACATCAAAATATTGAATGAGGATAGGAAATATTTTGAGAGAATCTGTCGCAAGACCAAAACATGAGATTCCTTTTAACACTTCTATTGTTAAGTCTACTGAGTGAGTATAGTTTAACACGTGCTTTCAAGGAAACTACCTACCTGGCTGCACAGGAACAGAAAGGAAGCATAGAGTAATAGCATATTTACTGCGAAGTAATAGATCAGTCAGGGGGTATGCAACGACCAAAGAATATAGTTATACTAGGTATACAGCCTTTGCCGTGGCTTAAGCATCTTCAATATGCAATGTCTCAGTGGCCAGAAAGATTATGCAATTTAAAATGAAAATATATTCCTAGTTGTAAAAAAAAGAGCACATTCACTGAATTTCGCTTTTGGTACAGCAGAAAAGAGGGCATGTCCGGGAAAATGAGGACGTATGGTCACCCTAGATTAGACTCAAAATTGGTGCCCTGACCACTGTGGAGCTCTAACGGGACCCCAAAACGGCAGAACAGTTCCTCCACGAGGCATTCTGCAATCGTCTTCGCCTCTTGCTTCGGGATGTCATACACCTCCAGCCACATGACGGAATAGTCCACGGCCACCATCAGGTACTTGTTGTCTCGGTCGGACACTGGGAATGGTCCAGCTATGTCGACAGCAGTGTGTTCGAAAGGCACTCCGGCGTTGTACTGCTATATGCGACCCCATCTTGTAGGGGAGGGGATCTGTCCCCTTCAGCTGCTGTGGTGCGGGCACTGCGGACCCATAGCACTCGTGGTACCTCTGACGTTACTAGAGGAACCTCGGGCCGAACATTCGAGCCCCTCCCTGATTAGGAGTTGTACAGATTGGGTTGGACTCGAGGGGGCAGTGGTTCCCGATACCCATGGGAGATCGGGTATGTCTGCGGACGGGGTTGAGGGAAGCCATTAATATTCATGCGTACTAGCCAGCATAGCTAGTAGGTGTGCTAGATCACCTGGTGACTCTACCGAGGTTATATCGGTAGCCATCCCATTTTGGAGTTGGCGTGCGTAAGTGGCGTATCCACTTCCATCCCGTCTTGAGTCCACAGGACCAGATGGAAGGGGGGGCTTGTTAGTCTCTAGGTCTTGCCCTATGGAAAGCCCCACGGAGGCGCCGGATTCCCTTTTGGGACACCTCGGTAACTCCCTGGTCGAAGGAGGCCTGGGTCCAGGACTAAAGGGAGTAGAACCCCTGGCATTAATTAACATGTATGCGACCCCAGCTCCAAGTTTGGGGGCCATGACTTGCTGCGCACACATGACATTGACGGCACTATTTCTCAACGTCTGCTTGGAGCCTCAGCCAGTAGTAGTGCTGTCAAGTTTGTCGTTCGTTCGGTTTGCTCCTGAAGTACCAGCGTGCACTTCCTCCAAGACTTCCGGGACCTTACTCCGGGGAAGTAACAACTGCTCTCTCTGCGTCTTCCCATTGGGTGATTCCCATACCCGGAACAGCATGCCCTCTCTGATCTTCAGCGTGTCCCATTGGGCCCAGTACGACTTATACGCAGCACTTCTAGGTGTGATGTCCTCGCAGGTTGGTCTTGTCCCTAACTCCACTTACCTCAAGAGTGGCCTCAAGTCTGCGTCCCCCAGCTGCACCCTCCTCAGGCCTGCGCTATCCCAACCATCCGTAGGCACTGCCGTGACCACTGACAGCTGTGGCATGCTCTTTCTCTTCCACCCTTGTGAACTGGCCGCACTCTTCTGGGCAGGGTCTTCGGGACATGACGCCTGTTGGCATGGCTCTTCCCTCTACAAAGCCGTACTCCTGCAGCCTCTGGACTCAACGGCCTGTCTGGTCCTCCTAGTTTCTAAAACTAAGTAGGGCGGAGTGGTCAGTCCTCAGGTGGAATGGCTGACCGTTCAGGTACCTGTGTATATGCTCCAAGATCTTCACTATCACCAGTAGCTCTCATGACGTAGTAGTTCTCTGCTTTGGACAGCATCTTGTAGTAGTAGGCTATCAACCTCTCGTGACCGTCCTGAACTTGGGATAGGACACCTCCAGTGCAATTGTCGCTGGTGTCGGTGTCCACAATGAAGGCGCCTACTGGTTGTGGGAATCCTAAAATAGAAGCACTGCAAAGTGTCTACTTCAGCTGCTGGAAAGCGTCTTCAGTGTCCTACGTCCACACATAAGGCCGGTGTTCTTCTGTCAGGCGGGTGAGGGGCTTGGCGATGTTGGAGCACATGAAATGGAGGTAATAACCGCCCTTTGGGTGAGGCCAATATCTCACGGCCTGTGTCTTCTCCGGTTCTGTAGCCAATCCGGTTGGTGAGACTATGTGGCGCAAATAGTTGAGTTCCTTATGGAAGAGCTTGCACTTCTTCGCGTTCAACTTAAGGTTGGTCGCCTGCAGTCTCTGTAGAACCTTGCACAGGTTGTCGAAATGGTCTTTGAAGATTTTTCCGATGATGTCCAGGTATAGCAGGCAATGTGTAATGTTTAACGCCCGCTTTTACTACATACGGTACCGCAGGCGGTACTTGTCGGCTGTATAGCAGGCAGGCGTCATAAGTCAATCCCCTCATTACTGACTCCATGAGGCGTTGGAAGCTAGCTGGTACGTTGCAGAGACAAAAGGGGTTAACTGGAACTGCCAAAGCCCTTGGCCTTTCGATAATGCAGTCTTCTCTTTGTCTCTCGGGTCTAGAGCCACCTGCCAGTAACCCGAATTCAGGTCCAGGGTCGAGAACCACTGCGCACCAGCAAGCGTGTCCAGAGTGTTGTCAATCAGGGGTAAGGGGAAGTAGTTAGCAGTTCTTTCTGGTGACAGCGTTCAGCTTCCTGTAGTCCATGCAGAAACGTAGCTTGCCGATCTTCTTTGTCACCAAGACTACAGAGGAACACCAAGGACTGTCAGACTCTTCCATTACTCCCCTGGATCTCATAACCTCCAGCATGTCCCGTACCGTCACTTGTTTTGCCAGTGGAACGCGTCTGGGTAGTTGCTGCATAGGCTTGGCGTCTCCGGTGTCGATGCGGTGAAGAACTCGGTTCGTGCGGCCGTAGTCGCTGTTGCCTTGGCTGAAGACGCGCTGGTATCATCTCAGCAGTTGTCAAACCTTCTCGAGCTGTTCTGCGGTTAGGTGGTCGGCCACCCTCTCCAATAAGCCTTCCAGCCGGGAGCCAAGGTGTTGCGTCGGGACCGGCTCCTGGGTCTGATCGATTGCCGTTACCCTGACAACGGGCTCACACATCCATAACTCAGTCCCGGCCTGGATGTTGTGATCTGTTGGGTTAAGCAGCCTCACCGGTACCTCCTCTCGGCACGGCAACAATGTCCTGGCTATACAGAGTCCGTGCACAGGCGTCTTCCAGTCCAGCATCATGTTCGTCCGCTGGTCTTCCAGTCGCGCCGTTACCACCACCTCGCTTCTCGCGGGGACAGCCACGCCTTCTCTTAGGATAACTCTGCAGATTCCAAGTCGTTCTTCGGGGTGCCGAAGCTTCACTGAGTCGCAGGACCTTCCTGCCGAGGTCACCGTCACCTCGTGGCTCCTGAGGACATCCAATCCCAGTATCACCTCAGCCACCTCCACGACGAACATCCACTGACGCACGACACTCCATCCAAGGTCAACTGCAGCAGGGCCTCCCTCTCCACGGGCAAGGAGTCGCCCGATGCCGTCACTCGCTGGTATGGACGGCTCAGTTTTCTCGACGGCAAACCCCTGGCCACGTCAGGTCTAATGGTGGTCACGGCTACCCCGGTGTCCACAAGCACGCGGCACGACTTCCCTCTCACCCAACC
Source organism: Mantis religiosa (assembly GCA_030765055.1). Taxonomy (NCBI): domain Eukaryota; kingdom Metazoa; phylum Arthropoda; class Insecta; order Mantodea; family Mantidae; genus Mantis; species Mantis religiosa. The sequence goes on along the minus strand of JAUKNK010000355.1, from coordinate 456,207 downwards.
ATCCGCGATGAGGCTGTCATACATCCGCCGTATGACGGCGGGCAGTGTCACTCGAGGGGATGGTGGTGATGCCGCCGACGTATCCCTCGCCACGCCGGCCCTTACTCGTTTTCTGGCTGCTCTTCCTGGTGTGGGCAGTCCCTCTCCAGGTGTCCCGACTGGCCACACTCCAACACACGCCACTTGGTCTTCGCCGGCGTCTCTCGGCTGGTCTTTGGTCTCCATTGTAGCGGACACTCCTTGTCTTCGATCTCCCCTGGCTGCTGCGTCCTAAGAGTTCAGCTGGCTGCGGTAGGCTGCGGCCAAACGGTGGTTTCCAAACCTGTTCTCCAAGGCCTCCCAGATGTCCTTGGGTGTCGCCGCTGTCTCGACCGCGTTCAACACCTCTGCGGCCATAGAAGCTGGCTATTAGCTGTGCGGCCACTTCTTCTCGCGAACACTTGTGCTTGGCCACTGTGTCGAATTGGCGGTGGAAGTCTTCGAAAGTTGGCGTGCCATCGTACTTAGGTGGTTTGATGCGCGCAGAAGTTGTGTCTCGTTCCGGCGCGTCGCCTTCAAATCCTTTAATCTTCTGCCGACGATGTCCTCTACCATGGTGTGGTGTTGCTGTCGGCCTTCCCCTCTAGGTCGTTAACGCGGTTCGCCAGGTCTTCGACGCGCTCGCCTAACTCCGTGACGTTCTCTTTCACGCCGGCAAACTGCTCTTCAAATCTGGCGGCGAGGGCCTCGTTCGCAGCCTTCATTTCGCTTAATTTGGCTTTCACTTCGGTCATCTTCGCGGTCAAGTTGTTATTGCCGTTTCCGTCTTCGTAGCTAGGCTGTCGTTCACCGCTTTCATTTCCGTGGTTAATTCGGCCTTCATTTCTGTAATCGACGTAGGGAGGTTGTCGTTCGCCGTTCTCATTTCTTTCAGCTCATCGGTGAGGTTGTCGTTTGCCGTCTTCATCTGTTCCAGCTCTTGTAAGATCTTTGCCAATGCAGCTTCCATCGTCGTGTTCCACTTCTGATACCAAATGTGACTTTGCGGGTTCGTAGAATTAAAAGTCTGTTTGCAGAAATTTAAAATGCTCTTTATTTCACTAAAAAGACACTTTGTACAACCCTGACAGCAGCAAAATTGTGTAACATACACAAACGCAAACTTCAAGGTCATCTGTTTTGCCTTGCTGCATGTAAACAAACGAAAGAATTCACTGCAGAAAACTTCAGATTACTACACAGCTGCACACTCAAACAGTTAACAACTGTTATATAAATAAAAATATTTAATAATTACTTTCCACTTATCTTAAGAAGTGGATGACAATACTTCTATCTTCTTTTTATGAAATTAATTTCATGAGCATTTTCCCACATCTTCAGTCAACACACTTCGTTGTCAAATGTGGGCAAATGCTCATGAAATTCATTTCATAAAAAGGAGATAGAAGTATTGTCATCAACTTCTTAAGATAAGTGGAAAATATGGATTATGGCTTCACGGGTGATCAGCCGCGTCAAATTGATGAAGATCGAGCTTTCGGCCATTGTGAACTCTATGGCATTCATCACCCGTGAAGCCATAATCCATAACGCTCACCGCGAAAGCTTCAGGTCTTACAAGTGGAAAATAATTACTAAATATTTTTATTTGTATAATATTTATTACTCCACTGTAACTAGCTTCATTTTCTGTGTAATTAACAACTGACTGACAACTGACTAGCAACTAACACTGCCGGTATTTATACCTCCAGCCATCGTTCTAGAATTCAGTGGATTGTTCGATAACAAGCATGATGGCAGCAGGAAATTCCAGACTACCTCTGTTTCTTTCTTCTGTTTCCCTCTCTTTCTCGGCAAGCATCCAGCTCTGTGCCCACACGCTGGCTGTGGCCCGCCGCACAACAATGCCTCAGCAACAATACTGATTAGAAATCATATAGAATAAAATGGAATGAAAACTTTTAAATAAAGGAGGAAACAGGGGATTATGGGCATGGTGGGGAAAAGGAAAAGACACATGAAAAAGTAAATCTTTTTGCAACTAGAAACGGAATTACCCACTATAGAATCTTTCCAAAGAGCTTCAATTTACCCAAGAAAAACGATGCACACCGAAACATCTTAACCCTGCAAATAACTAAGCAATATTTATATAGGAACTAATACAATATAGTGACACATGACTTTTACATGAATAATAGTAATTAGTGAGGTCTATTGGTTTTATGTGGGATGCCTCGTATCTATAAAGTTTACTTATTTTGTACTCCCACCATGGTCAGAGGCAATATTTTATAATTTATCATTTATAGGACTAGTAAGTGAGCGACTAATATATGGGGTTAAATAAGTGTGTTTGTGCACCTATTTTAAACAAAATTTAGTTACTAATTTCTCCTTAAAAAGACAAAAAAGCCAGACAGGTACTCGAGATATTTTAGAAATCTTCATCTCAGAACCTGCATACAGCAATTTAACCATCAGGCATCTTCAATAAACCATAAAATACATGAATAAACCAGTCAAGTATTATTTTTCTCTTTCTCTCTCACTCAATTGAATTTAGTAGCTACACTGGATGTACAGATAATGTGTGAGGTTCATATTCAAGAAGTCCATGGTTTATCCCATCAAGGCTTTCTTATCTGACTGAGCTTTTCCCCTGGTTTTTCCTCAGCCTTTGAAACTGGCACACGCTTAAGTATCCTTAAGTTATGTCACATGTTTCTTTCAGGTCGTCCACACCCCCCCCCCCCCCGGCTAAAAAAAAAATTCTTTCTCATATATCATTCACTGCACATATTACCAAGTGTCCTTTTTTACTTTTAACACCCTCCAACATAGGTCATATCAGATAATGAATGAAATGTGTAAAATGATGCTCAAATGAACCTAGGGTTCACAGAACTTACAAGTTACCCAACATTCATCTTTTAGGTTTAAGGAAAAACCCTGGAGAAAACTTTATCCAGATAATTTACCTTGACCAAGATTTGAACTTGGAACCTCTTGAACATGATGAGATATAGCTAGCTCCAGGCTACAAATCCTGCCTGTGATGCCATGTGCAGTAAGAATGGGTGTGTAGTGGATAGACCCATATAATAAGAAAAACTTTAGTCTGAAGGCTTTGTAGCAAATAAATTTTGGCTAACTGTGGACTGGTACATACTCTGCTTTAACTTCAAATGCTAGTTGCTATTCCTATACCATCTTTTATAGCACACATTTACACTTCAGGCATTACTGAAATATGCAAAGGATGACAGAAATATATGACCATAGAACAAAAGTTGCATGCAAAAACTGTCTTGAGGACAAATCCACTATGAATGAAAAGAAAAGCAAAGTTGGCACAACCTCATTGAAGCTGAATTTATGAATTAAATATATAGAAAACTTGTAAAATTATTTGCAGCAGAAAACAAAACTAACCAAGACTAAGAGACTAAGACTATAGTAACACTAGCTGAGCTGGAAATAAAGAAACAAGCAGCTAAAACTAACACCAGCTGTGCTGGAGATAAAGAAACAAGTAAGTGTTAGTACCTGCTTTGCAACCTGCTCTTGCAGAAGTTCTATTTCAGCTGGACTATGCACAGGGGAATGCAGGCCATTGGAAGTGGCTGCAATGTTTCCTTGTGCCAGTTTCAACTGTTGTTCCAGCTCCAACAGAACTGCAACATGTGGCTGCCATATGGAACGTGCAGCTCCACTGGCTTTCATCTTGCGCACAAGCTCCGCCTTCAATATACACATTTATAATTCACTACCAACAAGGATAAGAATGAAGGAAAATAATTGCATTTTAAGTCACCAATATCCAATGAATCAGTTTTCAGTTTGCCAAAGGCCAATGCCACATTTCAAACTGTTCAAAATCCTATGGTATCAAAATTAAGAAGTGGATCATCAATCAGAATGGGGCCTACATTCAAACTTTATTAGATGACAAATAGGCAAGAACTCACATTGCATTTATCATCAGTAGGGAACACACTTTTAAGTAAATAAATATTTTTTTTCTACTTCCAGTTATTTTAAGGGTGAAACTAAGCATAAATATTGAATAAAATACCACTATCACAAATAAAAAAGTTTATTTCATATAAAAATGTGTAAGTTTAAAGTAAAAATATATATACTAAATTTAAAGATGAGCCGATTAATGACACTAAACAACATTAAAGTAAATGTTGTTTAGTGTCATTAATCGACTCATCTTTAAATTTAATTTATTACAACAACACTGTTTTCAACACTTCCATGAAAGGAAATTATAAAAATATATACTTAAATATTTTTTCTTAATGAAGTTATTATCACGTAATTTAAGCACATTTTAGCAATAAACCATATTTTTCATTACTGCGTTTTGTTTCCCATTAAATTGTGTATAGCAAATAGAATAAGAAGTATGTTTGTCAGAAGTGACGCTGTGCAATTTTCTACCATACCTTGTAACCTTAGATTAGATTAAGTGTTGTCAACAGCAAAGTGCTTTTTTTTTTCTTTCTTTTCCTTATTTAACAATTTTTTATTGCATCCATTTCTTTTACTGTTTGTTTTCTGTAGTTTCACACATATACACTATACACACAAACAACCGTGCCCAAGGCGAGACTCGCATTCGCAACCATCTACATGGTGGAATACTAGAGACATACGCTTTGCGACCACAACTAGGAGGGGTGACATGCCAATGTATCTTTAGACTGCACTCGACTATAAAGACATATTCAAAGGAAAGAAGTTTTATAAGTAACAGTATTTTAAGTTCAACAGGTTTTCCATTTTTATTTGCAATTTCTGTTCCTTCAATTGAGAAGTGCTAGGCAATGCCTATTGTATATGTTGCATATTGTTACCATCACCAGAATGCTGAAGGTAAAAAGCAGTGAAAGCTTTTGGTTGCAGCAGTATGTTAAAGAATTCTCAGGTACATCAGCACAGTTGAAAAACTCTGTTGTCAACCTTGTGGATAGTCTATAAAAGGCAATCGATACTCCCAGATAATGTATCATTTATCCAGCAGCAAACATGTCTTAGTGGCTTCTTGATCTGCTGTGAAATAGATGCTTTGAGGTAAAGCAGGACTCTCCAGTTCATATTCAGTTCCTTGAAGATGCAAATTTTATTTAGATTTATGCCAAACTTTTGTTTTGGCACATATTCTTCTGCTTAAAGTGAAGAATACAGAGGCTGATGTTTCTCTGATGAAAATGAGAAAATATGAGTAATAGTAATAGTAATTTATTTCCTTTTACATCAACAAATGGAAATACAAAATCAAGATTACAATTATAAAATCCATACTGAAATATGCCATATATTCCTAAATCCTGAAAATCCTATCATGTTATGTTGCCCACCATTGAATAGTAATTCAGCCCCCATACACCTAACCATAGGTTTTTATGTAATGGAGGCCCTCTGCTCCTTTTTACACTTTCTGCCATTTCACCTATCTCACTCTACATTTTTCTCTTAATTGTTCTTAGCCATCTCTCTTTAACTTTCCCTAAATAATTCCCTATATTTCTCCTGTTCTTTTCTCCTTTTACTGACAACATTTTTTAATTACTACTTCACCCCCCAAACTGTCCCATTTACGTAGCCAAGCCTGCTCTCTCCATATCTTTGTTTGACTACAATTTAATATACAATGGAAATCTGCATTCTCTTCTCCACACAATGGACATTTATCTAGCTCCCTCTCTTGACCTATACCTTTCAAGTTTCTCACTCCTGTTCTCGCCCAAGCAAAACCTTCTTGCCCTAACTTACTACATATATCTATATATCCTTCCCTCCCCCAGGTTATTTTTATTTCTCTATATAATCTTAGTGAGCTTTTGTCACTTGTATTGGCAAAAATGTCTTGTCTGTCAATATCTTCTAATCTTAGCTTAACTTCTTTCCAGAAGCCTCTATACCCATACTCTGCATTTATCCAAGAATGACCCATACCTATCTGCTTCAACAAGTCATACATTTTATGTGCCCAAGACCCATCCCAGTTACTTCTCTTTTGAATATGAAAACATTCTTTAATTATATTGCCATCTTCCAAGTTAGTGATTCTGTATAAATATTTCATTGCCCTTGACAAGATTTTAATTTTAGTAGAATGCCTGTCTAGTTCTAATTGTGCTGCCCCATTAGGTGATGCTATTGGCAATCCCAATATGTATTTACAAAAGGATCTATGCACTCTATCAGTCTCTCTCCAAGCCTCATCTATTCCCCAAACCTCTGATCCATGTAACATTCTATTTTCTACTACTGCCGTATAGATCCTCTCCAACCATTTGACATTTATATCCGGTAGTTTACTGTAACATGATCTTATCACTCTCATGGCCATTTTACCTTTTGCCACAGACATCTTTTTTTGTTCTTTCCAGCTGCCATCTGAACTCAACCTTGTACCCAAATAATCAAATATCCTTACTACCTCTATTTCTTTTCTATTAACCTCCCATTTCTCATCCTTAAGCAACCTGTATCCTTTTTTGAAGATCATAATCTTTGTTTTGTTTTCATTCACTTTCAGACCCCATTTATTGCAATAAGAATTGGCTGCCTCGATTGCTCTTCTCAGCCCTCCACTTGATATGGACCCAACTACTAGGTCATCTGCAAACAGTAGTCCCGGTATTTCTTTATTATTAATAACTGGTGAATGTACCCTACAACTTGATATCTCCTCTAAAATTCCGTCGATATAAAGATTAAATAATACTGGACTAAGTTTACATCCCTGTCGTACTCCTGCCTTACTTGATATAGATTTAGTTACTTTGTTGCCTGGTAGTTTTATACACAACTCATTCTCTTGGTATATCATTTTAATTACTTCTATAAATGCCTGACTTATCCCCTTATTGCTTAATTTTATCCACAGTGCATCTCTATTAATTGAATCAAATGCCTTTTCTAGATCAATAAATATCATATATACCCTTCCCCTTTTATTGCTCAGATATTTCTGTACAATTGTTTTAATAATAAAGATGTTGTCCGATGTTCTCCTGCCTGGTCTAAAGCCTGCTTGGAACTCCGATAGTTTATTCTCCTTCTCAACCCAATTTTGCAACCTATTTGCTAGAATTCCCGTGAAAATCTTCCCTAGAATAGACAATAAGCTAATCCCTCTGTAGTTAGCTGGGTTATTTTTATCTCCCTTTCCCTTGTAAATTGGCAATACCATGCTTGAAATATGAGTATGTGTTGATGAACTCAGACCTCAGCAGGAAGAAAGGTGGGGAACGTAGTAGTTGTTCTTAAAAATGACAAGATAATTTCTAATCGTTCATTTCTGCTTGATTGCAAGGAAATGTCAGCATCAAATCACATTAAAGTTGCTAGGCTCTTCAATGAATAATACATGTATTATTATTAAATGGTGTTAAGTGAGATGAAGTGCTTATTTTTCTGAGTGATGCAGTGTCTTACATGGAGAAAGATGTGGAAGCATTTAGCATCCACTATTTGAAATAATACAGGTGTCCTGTATTTTACATATGCAATGGTGTGCAAAACAACTGCATCGCTGTAACCCAAAATGAACAAATTGGTGACCAATGGAAAGGAGGTGTTTCTTATCACCAACAACAATTTTAACTTGCTGGTGGACTTGACTTTTAGGAGTGGTTTACTATGCTGAACATTTTGAAGGCTTTAAATTGGGATTTACTGGGCAAAGATGATGCTTCATTGGTAGAGATTGTTCAATATTTGCTATGTGGCAGCTGTTTAAGAAATAACATGGCATATATTGATACTAATTTGAGTTTCCTGTGCAATTATATTAAAAAACTAGAAGCACCTGCCTGCAAGAAGTCCCGAGTTTGATTCCTGGCTGGGGTGGAGATTTTTCTCCCATCAAGATGATTCCCCATATTCCCCATGGTCTGGAAGTATGAATGGAGAGTGTGAATGTGTACGTGATCTAATGATTAAATACAAAGTACAAGCAACCCAACGTATACACCAGCGATATATTTCAAAGGAGAATGGCCGCCGATATGACCACTGCAGTTAAAGGCAGGGTATAAATAATAATAATAATAATAATAATAATAATAATAATAATAATAATAATAATAATAAAAACACACTAATCTCTTGGCAGAATATGTTAAAGAAATTGTTAGTGTAGAAACGAAAATCAACTTGCACAAAGGAAAACTTTACAAACTTTAAAAACTAATTCAAATCAGTGTTTGGAGGGGAAAAAAAAAAGTCAAACTATGACACAAGTTGCCCAAGTGCTAAAAGACCATCAAATAGACACTGAGACTGTAAGTATCATGCATCTTATGAAATATTAAGTGTGAGGTAGAACGATCATTCTCCCAATACTTGGCAATGTTCGTGACAGTTGGCAGAGATTTCTAATGTACAGTTTAAAGAATGCATGTATTGTGAACTGTAACTCCAAAGAATTTTCAACAAACTGACATGTCATTATTCATTAGTGATAGATCGTTACAATATTCTTCTATTGCAACCTGTTCTCTTATGGAAAATGAAAGAAAATATCTTTGGTGTTTTAGTAAATAAATACATTGATAAATAGTTCCTTAATATTTAACTTTATCACCTAAAAATTTGTTTCCTGGTCTTCATCTGTAATTCATTGATAGTCTTGCTGATATGGATATATTACTACTTTTGATTGAGTATAACTGGAGGTGACATTGTTATTGTTCAATTTCACCAAAAATACATATTTCGGAGAACTCTGAAACTACCAAACGCATTTTTTATAAAAAGATATGCATGCATGAGAAACAGCGCAACTAAAAATCAAAAACATGGTTAAATACCAAACTTAGTATTTAAGTTAAGATCTCCCAAGGATTCTACTCAAAGACTTTAAAGAAAATCCTCCATCCAGACTACCCTTTACATGGAAAGTTTTCCGAAAATTTTGATTTTTCCCTAAAATGGCTCTAATGATTAAGATATTTTCATTCCAAATGAAATATATATATCTTGAACCTTCTGGAACTGTCCTCAGAAGTCCTCTTCATTCTGAATGACTTTGGCATATCAAAATTTTACTACACAAAACATGTAGAACTTGTTAAAACACACAATTTATATTAAACACGTTTTTTGTGGAGTAACCATTTCTGAGATATTCCTTGTTATAAAGTGTAATCCTTCTTTTAAGCTTTTCAAGGGACAATGGTAATAGTAGTGTGTAAAGTGTAAATCGCAGAAATCACTTGCACAGTAAAAATGACACGAAAAAGAGATTAACGTTTTCCAAATGCACACTGATATTATAGATTGTTTTGTTGCCCTACCTATCACTTATCTGAAATATCCAGACTGTAAATTAATTGTTAATACTACCTTACAATGCCTTTGTAATTGACTTTTTCACTGGCTAGAAAAAGGGCACTTATATATTGTGTAATGGCTATATTCTGTTAATTTGGATACTGTTATACAGTGGCTATGGAGTTACCTAAAATGTAAAAAATATTGTTTTTCTGCTAGTAACATTTAAATTTCAATAACTATGTAGTCCAAACTAATCCACAATGATTTTTTTTTTATTTCTTATATCTTCTATTTGTCTTTTCACCACCTTGGGCAACACACGATAAATATCTGTGTAAAAATTCTACTGCGGCACTCTAACAATAGTAGACATTGTTTCACTTCAATATTCCTCTTCTTCACAGTGCATTCGTCTGTCCCCCCCCCTTTTTTTTGTAATGAAACCTTCCACATCTCTTTCCTCAGTAATAATAACAGCATTATCCAACTGCAATGTTTTCTTGCCCCTACTGTTGCTATGGAAATGTCTTAGCTGTAATTAGTCCTTCTAGGTACTAGTCATTATGATGACTACTATGACAAATCCATCCTCTATCATTCATTTAAAGCTCGCTGCGATGGTTGTTAATCCCGTTTTTGATTGACGTCAATTAAAGCGTTGACATGAGATTAAGCAAATCAATGTTTACCAGCTTCTGTAGTCATCAGCCTTGCACTTAAGAGTTACAGAGTTCGAATCTCGGTCAGGGTGAGTTATCTGGATAAGTTTTATTGGGGCTCTCCCTTATACTGAAAGATGAATGTCACATAACTCTAAGCTCTATGGATCCTGATCTAATCTGAGCATCACTTCATCCATTTCATTCACTATCCAATATGACAATGTTGGAGGATGTAAATACATGATAAAAGAAAAAAAAATTCTGTGCTCATTCATGCTAAAATGTTGCACTTCATGAACAATGATTTAATAATTTAGCTTTTACGCTTTTTACATTGATTTGTTACATTTAGTTTTTACAATTTTCTGGTTGATTTTATGTATATTGATATAAGAGTCGAGAGCCAGTTATTTGTTACAATTTCTTTATTTGATATCATCCTATTTGTATGGTTGACATTTACGTGTATTTGAATTTGTGTATCTGTGTATTTGTTTCATTAACATTTGCAACCTGTTAACAGTTTTAATAAATGTGTAACTATGCCCAAAAATAGTAACAAAAATAGCATATTCAAAAATCTGAACTTGGGAATCTAATAAAACTGTATTTGGAAGAGTACTTTCCATGTGATCATGATAAGTGACAATGCTTTATTTCTCTATGGAAATGTCAATGTGGGTGATTACATTATCACATTTCTGGTGCAAGAGAACACAAGTTTTGTGCTGAAAGTTAAACATTTCTGAATGGACATTTAACTTTGAAACTTTCTTCTGAAGATTCAACTGTATTGGAACACCACAGTGAAGCGAAAAATTATTAAATTTTAGATGAGTCGCGTTTTTTACACATCTGCTTCACTTTCGTACCTATTTTGAGGACATGTTTCGCAAATCTTCGCTTGCATCTACGGCTCTTGTGCGACTGACGCTAGATCCAGCGGTGTGGGTAATTCTGGGGTTGTTGCTGCCATCTGTTGATTTAGTGATGAACTGAAATGTGGGATTCTCTTCTAGCGGGATTTCAAAGTTCATTAGTTGGTTTTTATGTTTTTCTATGTATATCCTCTCCCATATGACGAGTTCACTATGTTTTTGTACGTATTTTAGTAATTTTGTGCTATCTTCAATTTCATGATTTTCAGACCAGAAATGAGCTGCTATTGCGGACTTATCAATATTTTTGTATCTTAAGTGCCTGAAGTGTTCTTTCTTTCTAGTGCCTATGTTCCTTTTCGTCCTTCCTATGTAAATTTTTTCACAGTCTTTACACTTAATTTTGTAAATGCCTGACTTTTCCTCTGGTTTTATCTTATCAGTATTATTACTGTGAAGTAGGTTTTTAATGTTGTAATTGTTTTTTGGTGCCAATGTTATATTGTATTTCTTGAATATTTTTTGGAACTTTTTTGTGGCCCAGGGGTGGTAAGTAAATTTAGCAAATCTAGTTTCTTGTTTTATTGGTGTGAGAGCTGTGATCTGTTTTAATTTCTTTTGAAGTTTGAATAATTTTAGTTTTTTATCTACAAGGTTTTTTCCATATCCATTTTTGATTGCAGTTTTTAAGATTTGATGGTATTCGTTTTGATATTCTTGTTGGCTGAGAGGTAGATTTACTAATCTGTGTGTTAGACTGTTGATGGTTGCATGTTTGTGTGGAATTGGGTTGAAACTATTTGCTTTGATGTAATTATCTGTGTGTGTTGCTTTTCTATGAATGCCAAATTCTAGTTTTTCATTGCCTTTTTTGATTTTAAGGTCTAAAAAAGGTAGAGTACAGTCCTCTTCAGTTTCTACTGTGAATTGTATGCTGGGTTCTTGCAGGTTGAGTAGTTTCAAAGCATCATCTATTAGTTTGTAGGGCACTATTGCAAAGATGTCGTCTACGTATCTGTACCATGTTTTAAACATATGAGGGAAGGCTTTAGTAATATGTGTTTCGAAAAAGCTCATGTATAGATTGGCCAAAAATGGTGATAATGGGCTTCCCATAGCTAGTCCTGAAATTTGTTTATAATATTTTCCATCGAAGACAAAATAATTTTGATGTATACATAATTCAGTCATTGCCACATATTCTTCTATTGCATTGGCATCCAGGTTTATAGAATTTAGCCATTTTTTCAGTTGAATCAAAAGTTTGTCTAATGGAATGCTAGGGAAGAGGGAGCGGACATCAAAGGATACTAAAGTGTCATGAGGTTTAAGTTTAAGATTTTGAATTTTTTCTACCAGGTCTAAAGAGTTTTTTATACTCTGAGTATGGAATTGTGGAAAGGACTGAAATTTTTTGGTTAGCCATTTTGCCAGAAGGTAAGTAGGAGTGTTTATATTATTTACAATAGGAAGGACGAAAAGGAACATAGGCACTAGAAAGAAAGAACACTTCAGGCACTTAAGATACAAAAATATTGATAAGTCCGCAATAGCAGCTCATTTCTGGTCTGAAAATCATGAAATTGAAGATAGCACAAAATTACTAAAATACGTACAAAAACATAGTGAACTCGTCATATGGGAGAGGATATACATAGAAAAACATAAAAACCAACTAATGAACTTTGAAATCCCGCTAGAAGAGAATCCCACATTTCAGTTCATCACTAAATCAACAGATGGCAGCAACAACCCCAGAATTACCCACACCGCTGGATCTAGCGTCAGTCGCACAAGAGCCGTAGATGCAAGCGAAGATTTGCGAAACATGTCCTCAAAATAGGTACGAAAGTGAAGCAGATGTGTAAAAAACGCGACTCATCTAAAATTTAATAATTTCTTCTGAAGGTTAAATGTTTTTGATTGGCCATTTTACTTCGATTTTTCCTCCTGCTTGAACTATCTGGCACAATGTAGATGGTGGGAAATATTATATTTCTAAAGCAGCAACCTGAAAATTTTAATATATCATGACAAAGGAAATCTAAAGGGACCAAAAGTGTTTTAAATGATTGGAAAATTGCAAAAGACAGCAAAATAAATGTAGAATAATACTGTTGCATTTGAATTTTCTGATATACTTTTCTCAAATGGAAAATCATTCATTTTTTTCACTTGGCCGTGCAAAGAGAATGGAATGTCAAAGTCATCACATATCAGCCAGCTCCTAAGAGATTTGACTATGCTTAAAGCCTACTGTATTCTCCTATTTCTAATACACCTACAAGGAAATATGTAATAAAAACTTCTACTAATATTTATCTCAATTATCATGAAGTAGAAAGCACTTAGAAGAAGCATACGTAAAAATAGTTTGAACAAGGTTAGAGAAAATTATTTAGTTCAACACATCAATGTTTATTCAAATGGCCAATTCTATTATGATCCTGTAAGAATAAAGACAGATTATGGCATTAGCTCTACTGAGGTGAGGAAGAAGGGCAGGGACTGGTCTGTGAAGAGACATGTTGCTATTCAGATGTCTTCCTGTCAACAAACTCAGTAAATAATTGAATACCCTATCTGGTGAGCCTGCAGATGTTAAATGGGATCCTTAGTTAAGTTTCCAGTTTCCCATGGTTGGACAGGAACTTGGGAACATGGATAGTATATGGAAGGAAAGGAATAAGAGTGAGTATTATATACTTTAGATTGTGCAATGTTTCCAGTCTGTACATCAGAACATGTTCTATTTCTCTCAAAATTTATTCCACATTGTATGTGAACCCCTCTCCTTTACAGCTACTTACCTGATAAGTCCATATGTTGGAAGATGCGGTGCCATCTGTACTTTATTCCAACAATGACTGCTAGATCAGATTAGATTACATTAGATTAGAAACCATTCTGTAAGTTCACTTTGGCCAGGAAAACCACTGAACTTAGAGCTCGTCAGTTTTACATCTGAATAAGCAATCTTGTTAACCTGATGCAGCCAAGTTGCCTTGGTCTGCCTAAGACTGCTATGTCTATTTACATCATCATCAATTAGCTATTTACGAGGTACTCCAGACGTTTTTGGGCTTTAAGCCAGGTGAGATAATAGGTCATTGATGTTTTGAACAGTATATCTCTCATATCTTCAGGGTGCTGAATGACTTGTAAAGTGAAATAGCCAATAATTATACTGTGAGCTGGAGTAGCTAGTAGAATACATTAGGTGTTAATGTGGGGTTTGCTAGGGTGGACCTTGTACAAAAATTAAGACCATTCTGGCTGCTACTTAGGTTGCTTATTTTTATGTTTGCTGTACATGTCCAATTCTATTTTGATAGTTGGTTCCCTTGTGAAACTGAATTGTAACCCAGCATACTGATTTAGCATGCTCCTCTTGGAGGAGATGACCCTGCGCTTACTCACATCTGACCATAATGGTTGTCTTTCAGAAGTTGCCAGGTGTTTATTACAAACTCTGTAGGTTTAAGATTGCCTTCATTAACTTTGCATCTTTCAATACTATAAATTATTACTCAAAAACAATGCACGATTACTAATTTGTCTAATTCTTTGTACTGAATGTGTTCTGAATTTAAGCTTTAATAAAATGAGAAAATTAATAAAAAAGCCCAATAAGTTGACAAGATCCAGCTAATGTCAATTATATGAACAGTAACGATCTCATCTCCAAATACATACAATTAAAGGTTACATTTATAACAAAACTCTTCAGAATATAGCTGACATGGAGACAATATGCCTTGAGAACTGAATGCATTCATTACAACAGTTCAAACTTTTCTATTTTGTTAATTAATATTACCCACTTTATTGCTTCTTTCTAATAACCTATATTTGGATTAAAAAATTCATAACCACAAAGGTTTGTATGGCTGTAGCTGAAAATTTTAAAATTATTCATTTTCAGGCTAATGGGTGTCATCTATCAATAATGTATTCTGTATGTGACACATCATCTTTACATTACAGTATATAAGATATACATACTCCAAATCTTATTCATGATAACCAACAATAGAAACACTGCAGGCTAAATAATGATTGAAAGGGAGCTGAAAGGCAAAACCTTTTATTAAAAAAAAACACACACACACACACACACACACACACACACACACACACACACACACACACACACACACATGTACACACAAAGAAATATATACTAAACAAAAGGAATGCATAATTAAGTGAAACAATTGAATTCAGAGCATGTAATATTATATACGACAAATGAAAGAGAGCATATGGTAAATAAATTACTATTACTGGTTATGCATGATTTTCTTTTCCAAATAAATCTTGCTCATATAAATAATAAATTCTGGTCCAAGTACACAAAATATGTATTAAAATAAACTGCACAAGCTCCGGCATTTTTTTTTCTGGTTTCATTTATGTGACATCTTTAACATCTCAGGTTATATTGGTAGTATTTTAGCTCTGAAACAATTGTTTTGTTCATCTGCAATGATGTTCACTCATTTTACAGTGGGTGGTTTATTTTGGTAATTACATTAAATTCAAACCCACATTCACAGTCTCATTTACAATTCCAGACTCCCGGGAGATTGGGGAATAATCTTGATTAAACAAATATTCCTAACCTCCAGTCTAGAATCAAACCCAGAATCTTCGCATTTGAGCATTAGCATGGTAACACCAGAGGCAGTCAATATCCAGCAATACAACAAATGGTTTTGTCTCAATAGTTATATTGCTTTGTTGTTTAACACTGGAAAGAAGGGATCATCCAACTTCCCTTTAATTAAACTGAGTACACTACAAAACTTGAAATTTCTAAGATTACCTGTTGAGCCACAGCTGCTGTTAGCTTGGCTACTGTTGCCACATCTGCAGGAATTGGCGGTGAGAAACAAGGTGGTGGAACTGAAGGTTTTGCTATTGAATTTACTTCAGGTGAATGGCCTTTCTGTTTCCCTGAAAACTGTTGTTTCAATGCTTCAACACGAGCAGGCTCTATTTTGCTGAAGAGCGGTGATGGCTGAATCCAAAGAACAATGAAGAACTATTAATATTTATACTTCTAATTTTGTAGACCATATTAAAATTGTATTTCACTATGAAAATACCACAGAAGTATTTTATTGTCATAGTTTAAAAGTTTAACTTTATTAAGCTCATAGTTTGCACTGAGAATTAGTATTTATATATTGTAAGAGAATTTAGAAATAAGATTTCTTGGTTCTTACTGAATAAAGTAAACTGTCCAATATTAGGGATAAAGTTGGTGAGGGTGGAAATGCACATAAATCGATATAATAATAATGATAATAACAATAATAATAATAATAATAATAATAATTAATAATAATAACAATAACAGTGAGGTATTTAAGAGATTGTGACATGCCAGCGGGAGTTGCAAGTTGTAAACAGAGTGAGTAAGCAGAGAACAGCTGAGTGTTGATGTTGTAAACAGTGGAAGTTGAGTAAGCTGGTTGTTATTGTCACCGACCTTGGAAGATTGTGTAGTGATATGTGATGTAATCCACCCACAAAGTCACAATTGGTATCAGGAAGTGGGACGACGACATCTCCGAGAAGATGGAAGAAATGAAGACCGAATTCACAATGAAGACGGAAGCTGCAAATAGCAACTTGGGCGCGACGATGACCGCGAAGATGACCGACACCAGGAAGAGCAGCCAAGGGAACGAGTAAGGAACGGCGTGGCGAGGAGCACGTCGGCGCCATCACCACCATCCCTTCGAGTGACACTGCGTGCCGTCAGCCGACGTATGGATGACAGCCTCACCGCGGACGGTTGGGTCAGAGGGAAGCCGTGCCGCGTACTCGTAGACAACGGGGCAGCCGTGACCATCATCAGACTTGACGTGGCCAAGGGTTTGCCGTCGAGGAAACCGAGCCGACCATACCAGCTTATGACGGCATCGGGTGACACCTTGCCCGTGGAGAGGGAGGCTCTGCTGCAGTTGACCTTGGGACGGAGTGCCGTGCGTCAGTGGGTGTTCGTCGCGGAGGTGGCTGAGGTGATACTGGGACTGGATGCCCTCAGGAGTCATTGTTTCCGTGCCGAGAGGTGCCAGTGAGGCTGCTTAACCTAGCGGCCATCGATCACAACGTCCAGGCCGGAATGGAGATGGGGACGAGCGAGCCCATGGTCATCGTGACAGCAATCGACAAGACACAGGAGTCGGTGCCAACGCAACATCTAGGGCCCCGGCTGGAAGGTTTACTGGAGAGGGTGGCCAATCACCTGACCGCAGAACAGCTCGAGAAGGTTCGACAACTGCTGAAACGATACCAGGGCGTCTTCAGCCAAGGCAGAGAAGAACTACTGAGTCACCCGGCGAGAGTTACTGGCGGTTGTAGAGGCCTTGGAGCACTTTCACATGTACCTGTACGGTCAGCCATTCCACCTGAGGACTGACCACTCAGCCCTAACCCGGCAACTGAGCTTTAGAAACCTGGAAGTCCAGAGAGCGCGTTGGGTTCAGAGCCTGGAGTAGACTTCGCCTCTGAACATTATAGAGGGAAGAACCGCGGTAACGCAGACACCATGTCCCGAAGACCCTGCCCAGAGGAGCGCGGCCAATGCACAAGAGTGGAAGAGAAGGAGCGTGCTGCAGCAGTCCGAGTAGTCATGGCAGTGCCTGTGGGTGGCTAGGATAGCGCAGGCCTGAGGAGGGAACAGATGGCGGACGCAGACTTGGGACCACTCTTGAGGAAAGCGGAGGCAGGGACAAGACCAACCTGGGAGGACATCGCACAGAGGAGCACCACCTATAAGTCGTACTGGGCCCAATGGGACTCACTGAAGATCAGAGGGCGTGCTGTTCCGAGTATGGGAATCGCCCGATGGGAAGACACAGAAACAACAGTTGGTACTTCCCCGAAGTAAGGTCCCGGAGGTCTTGGGGGAAGTGCATGCCGGTACTTCAGGAGGACACCTGGAAGCAAACCGAACAATCGACAAACTTCAACAGCCATGGCAAGGACCGTACAAGGTGGTGAAGAGGACCAACGACGTGGTCTACCGCATCCAGAAGGTGCCCCGAGGGAAGAAGTTGGTGGTACACCTGGATCGTCTGGCCCGCTACGATGGTGCTGTTCGGGACGACCAGCCTTGAGGAGGGAGCAGTGTCGCAAACCCGTATCTACGATCGCAAGGCTTGTTTACACAAAAGGAACTGATAGGCGGGCAGTGTGAAAACCAAGTGCCTGTGGACAAAGATAACATGCAGATAAGGGTCTGCCGAGGCAAACTGAGATAAATGGAAATTTCTGGACTGATAGAAATTGTTCATGTTCTGGTTTATTTTCGAATCGTCTAGAAAATTATCAGCAAGGTATTTAAGAGATTGTGACATGCCAGCGGGAGTTGCAAGTTGCAAACAGAGTGAGTAAGCAGAGAACAGCTGAGAGTGTTGATGTTGTAAACAGTTGAAGTTGAGTAAGCTGCTTGTTATTGTCACTGACCTTGGAAGATTGTGTTGTGATATGTGATGTAATCCTACTACTATGGAGTGTATTTCAACGCAAATAAAGAACATTTAGAATTCCGGCAAATTGGACTTTTAATTCTACAAACCCACAAAGTCACAACAACAACAACAACAATAATAATAATAATAATAATAATAATAATAATAATAATAATAATAATAATAATAATAATAATAATAAAAGAAATCCTAGTGAGACATTGAATTCTCCCTGTAAACCTAGCATTTCACGAGTGTTTTCGGCAAATAGCATACCAAATAAATACACATTCTGCCCATTTTATCTATATCATTGCAAAACATCAATATCTATTCCAGAGAAGGTTGATTTCTTCATGCTTTTTCATGCAGATGGTCCAGAATTAGAACTGCACTTTCTGACAAAGATCTACATTTTCTACTTATTCCGTTTAATGTCCTGAACAGTTTTCAACCCAGTCCTATAATAATTGGCACCTAGTTTTGCAGGCTTACCTCAAACAATTCTAACCTTTGTGTTAGTGTCAAGATGTTTCCCCCCCCCCCCCATTTCTCTTCTTTTACAACTTCTTTTAATTCATTTCATTGATACTTACATGCTAATTAACACCAGCAAATATGCTTGTTTTCAATTGTCATGGAACAAGGTGGATAACAATGAAATGGAACGCTATTGCCACATGGTGGGTTCTTTATTATTGCATCATAGAGCTCACTTAGCAACTCAAACACATTGCAAGCTTAATTCTAAACTGAACTAAAAATTAAACACTTTTTATTCTGTACATAGATGCCTAAATGAGCTGCACACAATCGGAAGTTTATTGTTCTTGAAATATAAGATATTTCTTTTCAGTTTTATCTTATTTCCTGTTACTCAACAAAATATAAGCTGGATATTAACAACTTGTAACATTCTGCATAAAATGCTATTAATTGTCCCCTCATTATGTTTAAGTTTTGAAGCGTAAAATATAACAAAAGATTCACTAGCATAATGTTACTTTAATTCACATTTTGTCTCCACAATTAAAAAGCCAATGTGCCATATTCCCATTACTCTCTCTCCCACTAACATTTATTTTATATAGTGTCTATAAATATTCTTCCAAAAGCCTATTCTTCATTTTTAGTTGAGAGGGGAATAATGATAACCAAATTTTTAATGCACTTGAAATTCATACTGTTTACATGACTTTGTGAGGAGTAAATGAATACCAGCAGCACTAAAGGAGATATATATTTTTTGCACAGTACGTTTTTGTCCATCCCTTTTTGTTTACCCATTATACAAAATACTCCCAGAAAATTCAATATATATACTTTGTCATTTAAATACCTCAAGCATATATTTTAATCCAAACCAATGTTTGTGTAAACTCTTTGGAAAATACTAAACTTAAATATCAAACTTAATATTTGTTGGACATTTAGTTTTTGGGTTATGCCGTTCTCAACCATGTAAATGGACCTTTCTTCTAAAAATGCTTTTATTATTGTCCATTCATTCATTCATTCATTCATTCATTCATTCAAAGGACCTAAAACATGAATTAGTGCTGAACCATGACAGCAAACTTTTGGATGGAATGTAATGCTTTCTCTACTTTATAATGCACGAGATTTAACTTGGCACTTTCTGCACTATCCTTGTCTAGCATGGGTGCTGGGTTTCTTTCCTTGAAATGGCCAGTCCCTTTTAAAGCACTATTTATTGTATTTCCTAATTATCTGCTGTGGTATGAGGATAAGCACACACAGGTATCAGTGGTGTTGCAACAATTGCAAGTGAAGTATGGTTGATAAGTGTTGGAAATGTGAAAAATGTTTTTAGAATTTGAGAATTTTGTGATTATTTTAAACATAGTGTTAGGAATATTGCTAGGGTCTGTGTTAGATCTAGAAGGCGTGGGAAAAAAGGGAAAAGCTATAAGATCAGATGGCAGAGAAATTGTGATCATTGTGATGTAGAAATACAACTATATCTGTGTCCAGCATAATGAAATTTAGATTTGTAAAGAACTCATGCGGAGAAAAATTTCTGACGGAACGGCAAGACGTTGTGCAAAAAGATCTGTGTTTCTAAGAAAAATGAAAGAGATAAGAGTTTCTGGTGCCCCTATTGTTTACTTAGATGAAACTGGATCAATATAAATTACACAAAAACAAAGTGTGGAAAAGTGAAGAGGATGATTTGAATTTCCACTACGAATCCCAACAGGCAAAAGCCAGCACATGGAGATCCCAGCGCTCCTGAGTTTTAAATCAAAACCAAGCAAAGACTATCATGAAGAAATTGATAGTGAAACATTTAAAAATTGTTATTAACTTTTAGATGAGCCGTATTTATTACACATCTGCTTCACTTTTGTATGAAAGTGAAGCAGATGTGTAATAAATACGACTCATCTAAAAATTAATAATTATTTCGCTTCACTGTGGTGTTCCAATACAGTTAAATCTAGATATATTTAAAAATTGGTTTATTAATCAGTTGCTACCCAACATTCCCTCCCATAGATCTATAGTAACAGGCAACATATCTTATCATTTTACTCAAATCAACAAGGCTCCAATACCATCCCTTAAATCAGCAATGCAGTCATGGCTCCATGACAATAATATTGAATTTGATCCACATTCCACCAAAGCTGTACTATACGAACTAATAAAGCTGAAAAACAGATGGTGTTGCTTGATAGTGTAGTAGATGGTGTCCAAACAAATCTGGCGGGGAGCTTGTGAACATGTTGAAAAACGTGAAACAGTTTTATTAGGAGAGAGATGGATTAACACTTCAGCAATGGCCATTTAAACCCTGTACAGGCCAAGAACGGATACTCAGTAAACAGAACAAGACATTTAAATTGTTAAATGCTGTAGAAATGCTTCTTAAATAGATATTCGTATCTTCCGTATTTATTAAGTTAAACATATCAAAAACTGGTTTAAAACCCATTAAAGGCAGTATACATCCACAGCATCAATAAGTAGAGAGTATGTTAATAAATCATTAAAATTTTACTACTTTGTTTCATGATAGCAAAAGCCATTCTTTGCATCGAACGCATGTAATATTTGTGTCAGTTTTGTGTGCATGCAAACAATAGTATATATTATTAATTTTTAGATGAGTCGTATTTATTACACATCTGCTTCACTTTCGTACCTATTTTGAGGACATGTTTCACAAATCATTGTTTGCATCTTCGGCTCTTATGCGACTCATAAGAGCCGAAGATGCAAACAATGATTTGCAAAACATGTCCTCAAAATAGGTATGAAAGTGAAGCAGATGTGTAATAAATACGACTCATCTAAAAATAATAATTATTTCGCTTCACTGTGGTGTTCTAATACAGTTAAATCTCGATAAATAGTATATATTGTGACTTTGTGGGTTCGTGAAATGAAAAGTCCAATTTCACCACTCAAAAATGTTCTTTATTTCCACCGACTTACAGTTAAACACTTGCCAATTACATAAAATTACGTAATGCACACAATTACGTTTCACCAGTTCGTCCGTTACAATTACGTACGGTCTTCTCACTAGCACTGCGTCCTTACACCAAGAACTGACTGACTCACTGTCTCTCTGAAACCCTTTTTATAGGAATGTCACTGTTTTCTAGAAGTCTCTGGTTTCCTGCAAATCACCCGAACGTTCCAGACCACAGAAGAAGGGGAGAGAAACGTCGAGGGACAGGTGACACTTCCCTAACCACCCCTCAGTTAGTGACAGAGACTAATGGGAGGCGTGGCTCGGTGGCCTTTGGTTTCCTCACAGCTGTGGGCCTCATGCCTACCGCTAATTGGGTGACACTGCTCCCTCCTCAAAGCTGGTCGTCCCGAACAGCACCATCGTAGCGGGCTAGTCGATCCAGGTGTACCACCAACATCTTTCCTCGGGGAACCTTCTGGATGCGGTAGACCACGTCGTTAATCCTCTTCACCACCCGGTACGGTCCTTGCCATGGCTGCTGGAGCTTCGGGCAGCGTCCCTTGGTCCGGGTAGGACGGTACAACCAGACCAGGTCACCTTGCTGGAACCCTTGGCTGTTGGCTTGCCTGTCATACCTGGTCTTCATGCGGTCGCTCGCCTTCTGGATGTTCTGGCGAGCCATCTCGTGCATGTCGTGGAGATGGTCCACCAAGTTCTCCACATACTCGGTCGCTGGCTGTTTCGCTTCCGGAGGGCTTCCAAAAGCCAGGTCACAAGGGAGGCGTAACTCTCGGCCGAACATTAAGCTGGCTGGCGTCATCCCAGTTGTGTCGTGTGTAGACGAGCGATAGGCCAGCAAGAACAGTGGCACCTTGACGTCCCAGTCTCGCTGATGGCTGGCCATGACTTTCCTCAGGTGTTCCTCTAAGGTCTTGATGTACCTTTCGACCATGCCATCCGATTGGGGATGTAGAGGCGTAGTGCGAGTCTTGTTCACCCCAAGCCTTTGTAGTGCCTCCTTCATTAGGTTGGACTCAAAGTTGGTACCCTGGTCACTGGGTAGCTCTAACGGCACCCCAAATCGACAGAACACTTGCTCCACGAGGCAGTCTGTGATTGTCTTTGCCTCTTGGTTTGGGATGGCATACACCTCCGGCCACTTGGTGAAGTAGTCCACGACCACCATCAGGTACTTGTTGCCTTGGTCGGAAACTGGGAACGGTCCAGCAATGTCAACGGCGATCCGTTCGAATGGCGCTCCGACGTTGTACTGCTGCATGCGACCCCGGCTCCTAGTCTGGGGGCCACGACTCGCCGCGCACACGTGACACTGACGGCACCATCTCTCAGCATCTGCTCGGAGTCTCAGCCAGTAGTAGCGCTGCCGTAGTTTGTCAATCGTTCGGTTCGCTCCCAGGTGTCCTCCCGAAGTACCGGCGTGCACTTCCTCCAGGACTTCCGGGACCTTACTCCGGGGAAGTACCAACTGTTCTCTCTGCGTCTTCCCATCGGGTGATTCCCATACCCGGAACAGCACGCCCTCTCTGGTCTTCAACGAGTCCCATTGGGCCCAGTACGACTTGTAGGTGGCGCTCCGCGGTGCGATGTCCTCCCAGGTTGGTCTCATCCCTGCCTCCACTTCCCTCAAGAGTGGCCCCAAGTCTGCGTCCGCCAGCTGCTCCCTCCTCAGGCCTGCGCTATCCCAGCCTTCAGCAGGCACTGCCACAACTACTCGGACTGCTGCGGAACGCTCCTTCTCTTCCACTCTTGTGCACTGGCTGCACTCTACTGGACAGGGTCTTCGGGACATGGTGTCTGCGTTACCGTGGCTCTTCCCTCTACGATGTTCCGAGGTGAAGTCGTACTCCTGCAGCCTCTGGACCCAACGTGCTGTCTGGCCTTCCAGGTTCTTAAAGGTCAATAGCCAGGTTAGGGCGGAATGGTCAGTCCTCAGGTGGAATGGCTGACCGTACAGGTACTTGTGGAAGTGCTCCAAGGTCTTTACTACCGCCAATAATTCTCGTCGGGTGACGCAGTAGTTCTTCTCTGCCTTGGATAGCGTCTTGCTGTAGTAGGCTATCACCCGCTCATGGCCGTCCTGGATCTGCGATAGGACACCTCCAATGTAATGGTCGCTAGTGTCGGTGTCCACAATGAAGGCGCCACCCGGTTGTGGGAAACCCAAAATTGGAGCACTGCACAGGGTCTCCTTCGGGTGCTGGAAAGTGTCTTCGGCATCCTCCGTCCACACATAAGGCCGGTTTTCCTCCGTCAGGCGGGTGAAGGGTTTTGCGATGTTGTTGGCCTTTTCCTCTAAATCATTAAGGCGGTCGTCTACTTGACCCTTCCGCTTGCCCAGATTCCTGACGTCGTCCCTCACGCCGGCCAACCGTTCCTCAAACTTTGCGGCGAGAGCCTCGTTCGCCGCCTTCATTTCCGTGGCCAGACTGCCGTTCGCCGCTCTCATTTCTGTGGTTAACTCGGCCTTCATTTCTTCCATCTTCTCGGTGATGTTGTCGTTGGCCGTCTTCATTTGTTTCAGTTCCGCGGTGATGTTGTCTTGGCCGTCTTCATTTCTTCCAGCTTTGCGGCCAGGTTGTTATTTGCCGCTTCTATTTTCGTTATTAATTCGGCCTTCATTTCCATCATCTTCTCCAAAAATTTTTCCAATGCCGCGTCCATGGTTGTAATGTTCGGTGATGTTATCTTCCCGCTTCCTGACACCAGTGTGACTTTGTGGGTTCGTGAAATGAAAAGTCCAATTTCACCACTAAAAAATGTTCTTTATTTCCACCGACTTAAAGTTAAACACTTGCCAATTACATAAAATTACGTAATGCACACAATTACGTTTCACCAGTTCGTCCGTTACAATTACGTACGGTCTTCTCACTAGCACTGCGTCCTTACACCAAGAACTGACTGACTCACTGTCTCTCTGAAACCCTTTTTATAGGAATGTCACAGTTTTCTAGAAGTCTCTGGTTTCCCGCAAATCACCCGAACGTTCCAGACCACAGAAGAAGGGGAGAGAAACGTCGAGGGACAGGTGACACTTCCCTAACCACCCCTCAGTTAGTGACAGAGACTAATGGGAGGCGTGGCTCGGTGGCCTTTGGTTTCCTCACAGCTGTGGGCCTCATGCCTACCGCTAATTGGGTGACAATATGTAAGTTACATAAGCATGTTCTCTGGTTCAAGGTTTCAGCCTTTAGTTTATATTAACCAAGCGATTAT
This sequence comes from Mantis religiosa, assembly GCA_030765055.1. Classification (NCBI taxonomy): domain Eukaryota; kingdom Metazoa; phylum Arthropoda; class Insecta; order Mantodea; family Mantidae; genus Mantis; species Mantis religiosa. The sequence continues at coordinate 431,213 of JAUKNK010000355.1, read as the reverse complement.
CATTGTATATGTTGTGTGAAAAACACGCTGGAAAGAAACAAACCTCTCTGTCAGCACTCTGTTGTACAGTATTTCACAACTGAAGTTTATGCTAGCAGCTGTTTTTGCTCAGTATTTGTTATTTATTCTGAGTGTTCAGAATGATTTCTTATAGCACTGTAGAATTAGATGAATAGCACATTTGAAATTGTTAAATTTCAATGTTAACCATGGCTTATCCTAGTAATGAAGCAAATAAATTAGCTTGCGTAGGATGTGTACGGGCTTCTCATAGAAAATGTGGTGAACTTTTTGCTGTTTGACATGATTTGGATATTGATGGCGATTATAAGAGAGGTGCTGATATAGGTTGCAGTGAGGAAGAAAAGACCCGCTTCCTTGAGGTGTTCGTGAAGAATCAATACTGTGCAGTGATCCAAATAACTCGAACACACATAGACATATGTACAGCCAATTAGACATACTTTCTAGTTTACAGCTAACTTCTGATAGCCAACCAACTGACATTTTCACAATTTTATTTCTTTCTTCTGCTGACTTAGCATTTCTCATTGCTATGGAAACAAATATATATGTATGTGAGAGGGGTGAACGAAGCCCTGACCTCTAAAGGCAATTTAGGGCCTGTGAGGAGAATTCAGAAGTGGACAGTGTACTGTAAGTCTACATTAGACATGTACTGGTCTACAGATGGCATGACAGCTGCTCCATTTTTAGGAGAAATAACAGGTCAAATATGGAAGGGATGGAACAGTTATTACAAGCTATTCCTCTTTACAAGAAACAGTTAAATATAAAATAAGTATTTTTACACCAGCTGGATGTAACCATACACAATTGTTTAGCAATTTGCAGAGTTCTAAACTCAAAGAAGATGATGACCTACCTGGACTTATGCATATCAACAACTCATGCTATAACATTCAGAGGCCTCTTCATACTAGGGATAAGAAATCCACCACTACAGCATCCCTCATACTTGAGAGAAAATATTTTCCTAAAAGGATACCTGCCACAAACAAAAAGGCTGCGGCCATTTCGAAAATATCTAGTGTGTCGCGAAAAAGAAGTTCGCAAGGAAACCAGTATTATTTGCCGTGAATCTGAAGATGTGTCCTGAGTGTTTATCCAGGTTTTGAGGTGTAACATTTAAAAAGAAATTTTTAAGAATAAGTTTTCATCTCCTATAGAACTAATTTAAATTTATTTTAAAATAGGAAGATTAAAATAATTAGCGTTAAGTAAGCATGTATGTGCAGGACGCCTAAACACATCCATAACGGTTTGGGGCATTTTCACTTGGACGTCATATGATGTCCATACTGGTAAAGGGTTAATAGATGAAATTAGTGAGAGGTTCATATGATTTAGAAGATGATTCAGATAGAAAATATGAGGAACATTTTGAAATTTCTGACAATGAAGCGAAACAGGAACTAAATTTGGAGGCCAAAGAAGGATCATCTGCCACTGATATATCTGCCCTGCCTGGCAGGTCATAAAAGAGGGGCAGGTTAGAAAGAGATTGGTATGCATTTCTTTCTCTTTCTAAAAACTAGGGGACAAGTTATATCTCGTGCCCTTTAGATACTTATTAAATTCCATTTGTAAGGGTTATTGCAAATTTACTGTAATATAAGTCTGATGTTATACCAAATAAAATGTGCTTTCAATCACTCTCTATTTAAAATAAACATTCAATTAACATGAAACCAAGATAAGCAGCTAACTTACATGCTGTTGGTGTCCAATAAAGAAGATGGAAAGAAAGAAAGTAAAAGGCTGTTAACAACTTTGAACATACTAATGAACACTGATAATTATATGATACACTTTACATCATAAATATTAAAAAGCCTCATATGTCTACCCATTAAATATTCACATATATCCCTTCTATATTGCACTTTAAATGACATATTCTAATTGGACAAAACTATAAGCATACAACAGTACCTGGAAAAACTAATGGTACCAGAATTATTTAATACAAATTGTAGATTTTAATATATACAAATATAATAACTTGTACCTTTGCAGATTTTAATGTTTATGCTTTTTTTTTATTGTTAATTGTCTTCTGTTTTTCATAGTTTCCAAATCAAATAAAATTCAATGAGAGTGGAGAGGACTTAAATATATAGTTATTAAAAAACATTTCAAAATATTGAATTTTATTTGTCTTGGAGACATTTTAAGCAATATTTATTAGACTGTTAGGTACATTTTTTGAGGAAATAAAAGATAATGTTAAAATTTAATATTTATTCATTTTATCAATACTGTTGGCCAGGCAGGCCAACTGTTTCTTAAAAATGTATACTTTTCTTTCATAAGGTTCAAGGGACATCAAGAGATATATTTTCAGTAATATTAATACTGAATTTCTGGTAGAAATCACAGTGTTTCCTCTACTTGCCATAGTTAAGGAGTAGAGAAGTAAAAATTGTTTTAATATTTTTTTATATTTATATTGAGTTTTCTGGAATTCCATATCTGGATCCTGATTATCAAAATGCATAGATGAAAGAATGTATACTCCAGATGCTCACTCTCATATGGTTTCTCACAGCCATTTTTAAAGAAATTTTATGTTTTTCTTCTCTCTCCAGGATAAATGCATAAATTTCTTGTTCAACCCAAAAATTTGAAAAGATATTTAAGAACTTCAACGTAAAATTAGCCCCTCAGAACAAACACAACATCTGGAACTTACTAAACCACCCTCTAAAAAATAGCACACCCAAAACTCAATTATCAGGCATTTCCCAAATGAGCTGCCAGGATTGCGACAAGATATACATTGGGAAGACTAAAAGGAATCTAGGAACAAGAATAAAAGAACACTTCAGAAATATTAAATTCAAACACGTGGACAAGTCTGCCATAGAACATCACTTTTGCTCTGAGAATCACAACATAAAGCAAGGAATAGAACCAAACAGGCAAACAAACCTCTAGAACGGCAGATTTGGGAAAACATATTAATTAAGAAGAAACAGAACCTCTTGATGAACTTTGAAATTCCCGCCGTAGATGGCGTCATCAAACTCACTAGAGTATCAGATGGCAACACAACACCAAGTCAGATGTTTCAAGAGCTCTTGCTCCTATCCTCAGCTGATACTCGATACAGTATCGAGTATCAGCTGAGGATAGGAGCAAGAGCTCTTGAAACATGTCCTGTGAATAAACAGTGTGAGTGAAGCAATGTGTCAATATATTCTCAATTCACTTTTGTACTAATTTGTGCTTCACTGTCCCTACGCTTCTTTCAAGTTTATACTTTGAAAGATATGATTATTTTCTTATACCATCTTTGGATTAAAATATATCAGCAATTTTGTTATTAAAAAAAAAAGAAGAAAAAAAAAAACAAGATTTAGGAGGCCGGGCCTGCTATTTCAATATAATTTTGTCTGTAAGAAGATTATAACATCATTTATTTATATATTGAGTTGAGTTAATTTATTTTATAAGTTGATTCGTTAAATTAGTGATTGTTCTTGTTGTGGAAGTGTTAGTAACGGGCATAAGTTTGCCACATTTGAATTATTTGTGTTATTTCAACATAACCTCTAAACTGTTATACCAACTATCATGGAAACTGATTAAGATTAGCATTAATGCATCAAAATGGAAAAGGACAGGAACATCACAAACAACATCACAATTTGTTACACTTAATCCATTTGCACCTCTAGCAGATCTAGAACAAGATGAAGAAGAAAAAATCAAAGGTAAGCCACCATCTTCATTGGAAAAACCAATGAGACCACCTCCAATATATGTAAATAATATCACTAATATGAATGTTGTGACACATTCACTCAAACAAGAAAGTATTAGACCTTTTAAACGCATTGCCATTGTTACCCAGAAAGTCAAATTTTGCTTTTATTTAATAGAAGGCTGTAGAAAAGCTATTGCCTACTTTGACAAAAATGAAGCCCAGTATATCAAATAAAAGGTGAGCGCAGCTTTAGAGCAGTAATATGAGGACTGGACCCATCCTGTGATGTAAAAATGGTCATGGAAGAATTAACTTATCTAGGATATGAAACAATCCAAATGATTCCTGTGCACCATCCTGTCACAAAATTACTGTTACCATTATTCTTTGTTGATTTACAACCTGATTCTAACAATGAAAATATCTACAATGTAACAAGATTGTACTACGCTGTTGTAAAAGTTGAACCACCTAAACCAAAATGCATATTATACAATGCATTATTAATTATTATTAATAATTATTATTAATTACAATGCATTATTAATAATTATTGCCAGGAATTTGGATACAGCAAAAATTGTCACAAACAACCTCGATGTGTAAAATGCGATGGACTTCATTTAACATCTGCATGTACCAAGCTCCCACAATCATCACCCATTTGTGTGAATTGCAAAGGACAGCATACCACAAATTACAGAGGGTGCCAAGTACACTTGAAACTGCAAACTATTTCAAAATAAGTCTTGAATCAGCAGAATTAACAAGTCTCTGGAACTAAAACTGTGCTTCCATCTATTGGCATTAGCAGTAATGTAAATGACGTCACATTCACCCTTTAAAACATGCAGTAATGTTCACAAAAAATCATGTGCTTAAGTAATGCAGAAACAAGCAAATAACAATGATGTAAACACACTAATAAGCAAAATAGATGCACTACTGTCACATCTACAACCGTTAATTCAAACACTAAACCCAGATAATTCCTGGTTTACTAAACCGTTAATGTGCTCTAATGGCGTAAAATTTGCATATGCACATAGAATTGCAAACGAATTAATAAGTTTTTTCATTTTCTTAACACATATGAAATAGACATACTAATTAACCACTGAAACAAAATTAGCAATTGAAACACATTTCAACAAACAAGGTTAGAAAACATAGAGCTGATTATCCAAGCCATACCAGGAAATGAGGTTCAGCAATATTTATTAAATGTTTATCTCACAGTGAAATTCCACAAATAAATGAGGTTGAATATCAAATCACCCGAATTCAACTGAACTTAAATAATAAAAATATACAAATGGCACAATTTTATTCAGCCCCAGCAAATCAAATTTCCAGCACTGACTTTTGGGGTATTGTATATGAAATGAGAGCACCATTTTTAATTGGAGGTGATTTTAATAGTAAACCTCCGAGATGGATCTAATACAACAAATCCTAAAGGAACAGTGCTTCACAGTGCTATTTATCAACTAAGTTTGGAAGTTATATTTCCAGTTGAACCTACCTTCTATCCCTTAGATGGAAGCACACCTGAGGTTTTAGACTTCTTTATAGGAAAACATATATTTAATATGTGCTCCAAACTTCAGTACTGTATGACCTAAGCTCTGACCACTATCCTGTTATTACCTGTATGACTCTAAATGTAATAAGTGAAAACAGTCCTCCTTTATTCATGAAATATCCTTTTGACTGGAACGTCTATATCTCAACTCTGGAACATTTAATGGAATTACATTTATCTCTTAAAACAAATAGAGATATTGATGTTGCTGTCACACAAATTACAAGAAATATTCAATATGCTGCAAATATAGCAAGTAAATACCCACAGGGCAATAAAGGCAAGATGAGAAAATTAAGTTTCTCTACTACAAGTATCTACATAGCTTAAAACAGCAATATAGAAGACTGTGAGAACAAACAAAATATCATGAATATAAAACAAAATACAACAGGCTTATTAGAGCATTAAAAAAGTTGTTACAGCAAGGATATTACAATGGGTTGGAGAATCAATTGCAACTGCTTAACATGCAAGATGGATCCTTATGGGGAAAAACAAAACATAACTAAACAATTTTCACCAGTACCACCATTGAAACTTAAAAATAAATGGTACTCTTCTAGTGAAGAAAAGGCCCAGCTTTTCGCAGAACAGCTCAGTCAACAGTTTCAACCCAACTTTAGCCTAGATCCGGAATTTTCCAGCGAAGTAGAAGATAGTATCTCTCGGCTTCAACTGTCACCTTTCAGGACTTTCTTCACACTAGCACAGGTAAGAAATGCAATAAAAAGGTCTCCTAAGAAGAAATCTCCTGGTTATGATTTAATTATGCAACCTTTACTGGAACATTTACCAAAGAAAACATTACTTCAGTTGACTTATATTTACAATGCGATACTTCGTTCAACATATTTCCCTCAAAAATGGAAGCATGCCATTATACTAATGATGCCCAAGATAAAGACAGAAAGGATCCAACAAATTATACATCAATAAGTCTTCTTTCCATCTTCTCCAAAAGTTTTAAACGTCTGCTTCTACCTCACCTGTTAAAGGAAGTTAAAGATATGATACCTGCCTTCCAATTTGGCTTCAGGTCACATCACCCTTGTCCAGAACAGGTATTTTGAGTCACAGATGCTATACTTGACACTTATGAAGAATAATCAGTCTGCTTAGGCCTTTTCTCGGACACAGAGAAGGCTTTAAAAATTCTGGCATGATGGTCTTTATATAAAATTAAGAATTACACTTCAGGCACTTACTACAAAATAATCAAATCCTACCTATCTAATTGCACCTATTCTGTGATATGTGGGTACGCACAGTCAGAATCACATATAATTAAATCCGGTGTACCTCAGGGAAGTGTTCTTGGACCGCTGCTTTACATCATATTGTGACTTTGTGGGTTCATAAAATTAAAAGTCAAGTTTGCAGAAATTCAAAATGCTCTTTATTTCCATAGAAAGACACTGTACACCCATTTGCAGCATGCTGATTTAAGATAAACCAACACAACCTCTCCTCACTTCTGCACACGTAAATAAGTTCACTTTCAAATCACAGCTGCATGCACACAATTATCAGTTCCGATTACGAATGATTACGAACTGGCGATCCGCGGCTTCTTTTATAGCTCCACTCATTCTCCCAGAAATTTGTGGAATGTTCTCTAACAATCAAGAAAGCGAACCTTCCAGTCATCTATCTTTATCTGTTTCGGCAAGATTTTTATCTCAGCGTTGCACTATCTGTCCCTTTATGCGCGCTGGCAGCGCCAGTCACAACAATGGCTCGTGACAATATATACTTCTGACTTTCCTACACAAACTATTGTAAACTATGCTGATGATATCACAATCCTGAATAAAGGCACCTGTGAATCTGCAACCGGAAAACTTAATGATTTCTGTGAAGAATAGAAGCCTGGTGCAAATGGCGGAGAGTTGTTATGAGTCCTTCAAAATCTAAATTATCAGAATCAAGTACAAAAGAAATGTAACAGACCATCCTGTTATATTAAACAACACAATAATGGTTACCTCTCAAAATATCAAATATCTTGGCCTAATTTTAGATACCAGATGCACCTGGAATGACTACATCACTAATTTAGTACAGAAAATAAGACATCGTATTCACCTTCTGATGCCAATCATTGCAAGAAAGTCATCTCTAGCTCTGCAGTACAAGCTGTTGCTATACACTTCTCTTATTCGACTTTTATGACAGTATGCTTCTGCAGTATGGGGATCTGCTTCATCAACACACATATAAAGAATGCAAACCCTACAAAACAGATATTTATGAATAATAACTGATGCACCATGGTGCATTCGTAACACCACTCTCCATAGTTTGACCTATGTAGCATTTTTTACAATTCTTACAACTTATCTGGTATATTCCGGATCTGTTAACTGATGGGATTTCATCTTTTGTTTTTGAATTTAGCAATTTTAAAATTGAGTGTCTATTAGTAGGTGCCAAGGTGATATTTTGTTCCTTGAAGATCTTTTTAAATTTATTAAAAGTTTTTGGGTGATATGTGAATGAACTGAATATGCTGTTGCTTTCTTTTTCTTTTGTAAATGTGGTTGGTTGCTTAATGGTTTTCTTTAGTTAAGCTTTTCTAATTTTCTTCAACACCAAACTTTCGTTGTATCCATTTTCTTCTGCTATGTGTAGTATTGCTTTTTGTTCTTTGAAATATTCTTCTTTTTCCATGGATATGTTGACTAGTCTGTGTGTAAGGCTGTTTATTATTGCATGTTTATGTGTAATTGGGTTGTGGCTATTATTTTTTATGTAATTTTCTGAATGTGTTAGTTTCCTGTGAATTCCAAATGGTATTTTTGTGTCGTTCCTGATGATATTTAGATCCAAGAAAGAGAGTTGTCCAATGATTTTCTTTTCTATTGTGAATTTTATAGTCCTTTCTTGCAGATTGAGTAATTTTAATGCATCTTCTAAAAGTTTATTCGGTACAATTGCAAACATGTCGTCAACATAGCTATACCAAACTTTGAAGATCAATGGGAAGCACTTTTTAATTTGTGTTTCAAATGCACTCATAAATAAGTTAGCCAAAAAAGGTGAAAGTGGATTGCCCATTGATAACCCTGATTTCTGCTTGTAGTGTTTTCTATTAAAGCTGAAGAAGTTTTGTTCAATGCATACTTTTGTTAGAGAAATGTATTCTTCTGCTTCTATTCCTTCCATTTCTATTGTAGTTAGCCATTTTTTTTAATACAGTCTGTAATTTTTCTGTTGGTATGCTTGGAAATAAAGATGTGGCATCAAATGAAACCAGTCTGTCATTTTTGTCCAAATTTATATCATTGATTTTTCCTAGTAAATCTAAAGAGTTTTTTAAATTTGCTCTTTCGAATTTTGGGAAACTATTGAATTTATTTAGTAACCATTTGGCAAATTATATGTGGGGGCATTTATGATACTAGTGATAGGTCTCATGCCTTTTCCTGTTTTATGAATTTTTGGCAGCCCATATAGTCTTGGTAATGTTGGATTACCTAATTTTTTGAAATTCTTTTTTGTTGATAAATTTGCTTTCTTTTAGAGTTTTATTTGTGGTTTCAGTGCAGTACTTTAATGGGTTAGTTTCTACTTTTTGGTAATTATTGTCTTCCAACAAATCTCCCATCCTCTTCGTGTAATCTCCTTTTTCCAAAATTACTAGTTTATTTCCCTTGTCTGCTTTAGTATAAATAACTGGTTCTTTTTAAGGGCTTTTATAATTTGGTTACTAAAATTAATTTTCTTTTCAATTTTAATCTGTTCTACTATTTTGGAGCATTTGTTTTTTTTACTGCATTTCTATTTCCTTCATTAACTGTTTGTGTAGCAATTTGGATGTCAGCAATATACTCTTCAATTTGGTTGGAATAGTCTACACATGTTTTTAAACCTAGATTTAGCATATTCAGTTCTGGTTTTGTGAAAATTTGGTTTGATAGGTTAACAACATTGTTTGGATGATCTTTTAGGTTATGTTTGTCTTTTTGATTCGTCTTTTCAAAAGTGCTTGCTTTCTGGCACAAATTTTTAAGTTTAATTTTTAAACTTGCTGTTTTTGTCTTAATTTTTCCATTAAGATAATCAAATAAATTGTTTTCAAAATTTTCCCAAAATATATGTCCTAATTGTTTGGTTAGTTTTTTATGCAAATTGTACAATTTTATTTCTAATGTATTTCTATTTCTGTAGTGTTTGTTCTTTTCAACTTCTATCACTTTTTTCTCTGCTGCTTTTTATTGTCTACTATTTTTATCCAATTTTACTACTTTTCTGACGAAATTAGGCACTACTTTTTTCTTAATACACATATTTCTAAACCTTATGTCAGCTGCAATTTTTCTCCTTTTTTCTTGTAATTTCCCGAAAAGTTTTATTTCATGTTTGTTTTCAAATGATAAAAGTCCAAATCCTACCTTATTTGTATCCATTTTCCCGTTATTTGTTCCACTTAACCTCCAATTGTTTATTCCTCAAGACTTGTTAGCCTATTAGTTATATGTGTTTGGAGGAATTTAGTAACAGTGACGTCAAAATTAATCTAAAAAACTATTTGTAATTGGTTTATTGATACTCGTCACTTACTTAATGAGAAACTGATTTCAAAGGCATTCTCCTCCATTTTCAATCTCTTTCCAACTGGCATGTGTTGTTGTCTGCTCTATCTCTAGTGGTGGAACTATGAACGTTTTTTTGTCAAATTATCTACTGGTAGGATTTCAAAGTTCATTACGTGATCCTTATTTTCCCGTATTAATATGTTCTCCCATGTTCTCCCAATTTATTTTGGTTTATCACTCCTTTTAATAATTTTGGATTTGGATCAATGACATGATTTTCATTCCAAAAATGAAATGCTACTGCTGACTTATCTTCTTGTTTCAATCTGATGTTTCTAAAGTGCTCAAGCGCTTTTGTTTCAAAGAACAAAAAGCAATACTACACATAGCAGAAGAAAATGGATACAACAAAAGTTTGGTGTTGAAGAAAATTAGAAAAGCTAAACTAAAGAAAACCATTAAGGAGCAACCACATTTACAAAAGAAAAAGAAAGCAACAGCAATATTCAGTTCATTCACATATCACCCAAAAACATTTAATAAATTTAAAAAGATCTTCAAGGAATAAAATATCACCTTGGCACCTACTAATAGACACTCAATTTTAAAATTGCTAAATTCAAAAACAAAAGATGAAATCCCATCAGTTAACAGATCTAGAATATACCAGATAAGTTGTAAGAATACATATATATACAGATGGATACATATACAATGGATACATATATATACAGATGGATCTAGAATGAAAATAGAAGATGGAGCTGGAGCTGGGGTTTATTCAAAACTTTTTAGTTTTTACGTTGCAGTAGGGAGAAATTCCACCCATTTTGATGGAGAAATTCAGGCAATAGAACTAGCACTAACACACCTAGTATACAGAATAAATGCATTTCAGAGAGCAGTTATACTAAGTGACTCAAGTTCAGCTATACAAGCTATAACAACAAATAACTTACCAATATCCAGTAAAATATTGGAAATTAAAAAGATCATAAGAACTTTAAATAACCAAAATAAAACTATCCAGCTTCAATGGATCCCCTCTCATTGTGGAATTCAAGGAAATGAAATGGCAGACCTTCTGGCAAAAAAGGGCACCAAAATCTTACAGAAACCTAACAAAACTCTGTCCTATCATTCGGCAAAAATTATAATCCAAAGAAAGTTTCAGAAAGAACTGATGGAACACCTCACAACAGAAAGCAATGAGAAACCATGGGCAGCTATCCTACACAAGAAAAACTTGATATCTGAACACCCAAGACATGAAGCAGTAGCAAAATTCAGATTGATAACAGGTCATGACTGTCTGGCTGCACATCTTCATAAAATTAAAATCTTTAAATCTCCAAATTGTATCCTGTGTCAAGATATCGATTCCATAATGAATAAAGACCACCTTTCTGTCTGTCCGGCTCTCAAAACATCACCCACAAGAACAATAACTGAACTATACTGGGAAGCAAGAAAGCAAATGGAATATATCCAAGCTAACGGGCAGTAGACTACTACTACTACTACTACTACTAGTTGTAAGAATTGTGAAAAATGCTACATAGGTCAAACTAAAAGAAATCTAAACACCAGAGTCAAAAAGCACCTTAGAAACATCAGATTGAAACAAGAAGATAAGTCAGCAGTAGCATTTCATTTTTGGAATGAAAATCATGACACTGATTCAAATCCAAAATTATTAAAAGGAGTGATAAACCAAAACAAATTGACAACATGGGAGAGCATATTCATATGGAAAAATAAGGATCGCATAATGAACTTTGAAATCCCACCAGTAGATAATTTGACAAAAAAGTTCATAGTTGCACCACCAGAGAAAGAACAGACAACAACACATGCCAGTTGGAAAGAGATTGAAAATGGAGGCGAATGCCTTTGAAACTAGTCTCTCCTTAATATAAACAAGTAAGTGAAGAGTATCAATAAACCAACTACAAATAGTTTTTGAGATTAAACTTGCACATGTTTGTGAAAAAGGAAACCACATGCCTAGGATACACAGAAGTAATAGTACTAATTTGTAGAGCAGAATTTTACCTGAAAGATGGTTAATTCTCTACCTTAAAGTGTGTAAGACTTTAGCATAAAATTACTGATGCAATATACATTTTTAATTAAATATTTAAAATATAAGCACATATTGTGCCTACAACTACAAAATGAAGTATGTATATAAAATGTTAGAAGAAATTCCAGTTTAACTATATAAAACTATATAAACTATATAAAAAGCAGTTTAACTATATAGGCAACGAAAGAATGCTATATTCATGTAAGCCACTGTTCAAAAAGCTTTGCATACTTCCCTTGGCATGTGTTTATATACTGGAGACAGTTTTATTTGTTAAAAGAAATAGATTTAACTTTCAAAACAACGGAAGTGTTCATATGCATTACACGAGGCATATTAAAGATATACACTTAACCTCAATCAGAACTACAATGTTTAAGAATGGAGTACTGCAATCCTGTACAATAGTTTATAATTCCCTTCCTAATGACATCAAAAGCATAGATAACTACAACGTGTTTAAAAGTAGAACAAGGGCTTTCTTGCAGGAGAACTGCTTTTACACAGTAAAGGAATATCTGCAATTTAACAAATCCAGATAATCATAAAACATGAATTTACTTAGCTGGTTCATTTCTCTCATTTATAATTATATCCAATTTGTGTTACATTATAATTGAATGTAGGTTAGGTATATTTGATGTTTAACTTTGTAATATTAAGTGTAAATTTACTGACGTATCCTACATCAAGGTACTATGTACAGATTTGATTTTAAAAGATGATAAAATTGAATTGAATTGAACTTATCCAAGCCTTACCCTACAGATGGCTAGTTCGAAGATTGATTCATTTCCATCAATTAACCTAATAGTAGTAGGTTTAACTACTATGAAGCCTGGGACTTAAGTACTTACGATAGTAAGTTGCCACAAACAATGCCTATTTAATTGTATATGACAACCCCTATTGGTTTACCGGGAAAAATATGGGCCACTTGGAGAATTTAATGTCATGCTGGCATGTTGGACATGGTAGCTCAATGGTTAAAGGCAATGGGATGGAGAACGGGAGATCCATGCTTCAAATCCTGGCTATGGTACTGAAATTTTCAGTCTAACCCTACCCATCCAAACCTTAGAATACAGACAGCTAGTGTGGAAGAACGATTAATTCCCATCAATTAACCTAATAAACTTTGTTTTTCAAATTTTTCCATTTAGTCTTTCTTAATACACAACTTTTTCTGGCTTCAAACATTGCAAATCGTCTACAGCTGATTTTAAATAGGTAACAAGTCATTACTGGCTGAACACCTGCAAAGAATTGGAATATATCACTCTACAAACTGCTCCCTGTGTAATTAAAGCCAAGAAATAGATTCTCAAAACCTGTACTTCAGTATATCTTTAAAAAAATATTAAAAGTGCAAGAGGATAAATAACTTTATTGTCAAACTTATGGCATTAGAAAACAACACACTGAAATATTGAAAATCTACATTTATTGTCATACATCTCACATTGAATATAATTCCTTCTGCATTCATGAATGTTCACAACTTCCAGTGATTTAATCCAAGGTGTAATCTTTTTGTTACTGAGCAAAGCTATCATACAAACAGTGCTTGTTTTAATCAGGTAAATCATGAACGAGAGGAAAGGTGTGAGTTAGGCTGGCAAAACTTACGATAAATACAAATGGTGATTTCCATAAATGCAATGTAATGTAAAATGTTCATAAAGGCTTGCACTCTTGCATGTTCATTTTTACAAACTGTAAACCACTTTTTAAATAGTTTTTGAAAATGTGATAGCATGTGAAACTTACTTAAAACAACAAAATTATATAAAAATCTGATTCAAATGCAAAATTAATGATTTTTAAAAGAAAAACATTTTTTTTTCTTTCCTCTGCTAACAGTTTGTAACCTTTGAGATGTTTATGATGCATTTGGCCTTCTGGAATGGGCAAGGTATGGTGAAAAAGCAAGCAGTTTTGGTTATTTGTTGAAATGTAATAAATTTTGCTTAAATTACGAAGGTGAGTCACTAAATAAATTGCAAAACTGGATAGAGATAATAATAATATAAGTAACTAGCTGAAATTTTTTTACTTTTCGATATATTCAACCCGTACATGACACACTTATGCCATCTCTTTGCAAGTCCTTTAACACTGGCAGCATAGAAGTCTTTTGGTTGCTATTGCAGCCAATGGGTAACCTCAGATTATGCATTCTCAGCTTTGAAGTGTCGACCACACAAAGAACTTTTTACAGGCCTCACAGATGGAACTCACTGGCTGGCAAGTTAAGACTGTAAGGTGGATGTTTCTACCCTTTCCAACAGAATGTTCTAACAGCTCCTGCATTAATCTTGCTAGGGCAGGCATTGTTATTCAGGAGAGTCACTCCCTTTGTCAAGAGTCCAGGTCACTTGAGCCAAATGACCTGTTAGAGTTCCTGCACAGTGGTGCAGTATGTCGTGGCATTTACAGTTTCACAGTGAATTTCTGGAATTTCTGCAGTATGAAGCCTCGCATGTCCCAAAACATGGTCACTATAACCTTGTGGGATGATGGAACTGCCTTGAAGTTTTTTGTTGTTGATGAGGTTGGATGTTTCCATTCCATGGAAGATCTTTTTGATTCTGGTTGAAAGTGGTGAAACTAAATCATCCCTATCTCAGATGCTTTGCTTTTCCTTGTAAACTACTGGGTCCAATTTAACCCTTCTCAAGTGGACATGTTTTATGGTTCTGAGCGGAAGGTAATTTTACAAAAATAGGTAACTCTTCAAAATACAAATAAAGGTATACTGTCATGCTCAAACATATTAAAAACATGTTGTACCTTGACTTTTGTTGAATTCCACCACTGTTGTCCTACAGGAGTGAAGACATGTTAATCTGTGTAAAAATGTTCCTCAAAATCGGCATAAGTACAACTTTTGATTTTGCATCACATCTTGCAGTTCTAACATACACATGTGTTCACACATAAACTAGGAGCAGTTTACGAACTAAATACTGTCATATAAGTATATGTAACATTTATTTTGTAAAATCAATGGTAATAGTAAATAATAATTCATAATTTAAATTAATCGACTCCCAATTAATTTAATTTATACAACAACACTGTTTTCAACACTTCCATCAAAGGATTTAATAATTCATAATTTTGATAGAAATGTGAGGTTACACCTAGCTGGAGCAGCGTATATAGTGTATGTATATATACACGATTTTGAAACTCATTCTTTTATCTCAGGATTATTCACACAGGGAAGCACATGAATAACAAACATCATATAATGTTCAAGGGTGTGAAATCTTTCCCTAAAATTGTTCTTTTGTGTGATATATTTTGAAACACATCTGGATGCAGGTTTCACAAAAATATAGTTTTCTTTATTTGTTTTTGGGCCTTACATACCACACAAGGATTTGCCTAAATTATATGCTCTCTTCTCCCCATGAAATGCAGAAATCCATTTAGTCTTTCTAAAGCTGGGCCCTGAGAAATATAACCCTTACTTGACGTAGCATTGTTTTGCTGCGCTCCCATGCACTTCGTCACCAGAGATCTGACGAGATGCTTGTGAAATTTTCTATGTGACCGGATTGGTTTACATTTGTTTGTCATGTGCATTGTGTATAACAGGTATGAATTCACAATACAAACTTCCAGCAACCTTAAAAACATTTTTCTATACCAATTGTGTGTTCTCCTGCAGAACTGATATTGCACAATGTAATTATCAGTTCTACTGATGCCGCCCATATGTCGAGTGTAGTCCAAAATAATGTTTGGTTTAAATGTTGCTGCCTGATTTGCAAATTTTGAAGGCTTCTCCGTCATTTTGGCTTTTTATCGCCCTTGTAACTGGTACTGACAACTGTTACAGTTCTTTTGTCTTTCCAGCACAGGGCAAGCTTCTGCTGATTGCAAAAGCTTTTTATCTCACCCCTCTTCATTTTCTTTGTTTCCTGGTTTTAGTTTGAGTGGCATATTTTTTCTGTTGCCCATAACTGTCCCAGTAGTCACTATATGCATTTTCCACAGTTCATCACCTAATTCAGGTGATGTATAGTATCTGTCTGTGTTACTGTAGGGGAGGGGATCTGTCCCCTTCAGCTGCTGTGGTGCGGGCGCTGCGGAACTCTAGCACTCATGGTACCTCTGATGTTACTTGAGGAACCTCGGGCCGAACATTCGAGCCCCTCCCTGAATGGGAGTTGATCGGATTGGGTTGGACTCAAGGGGGCAGTGGTTCCCGATACCCGTGGGAGATCGGGTACGTCTCTGGACGGGGTTGAGAGAAGCCATATATTCCTGTGTACTAGCCAGCATAGCTAGTAGAAGGTGTGCTAGATTACCAGGCGGCCCTACCGAGGTTAATTGGTACCCTTCCCCTTTGGGGTTGGCATGTGTAAGTGGCGTATCCACTTCCATCCCATCTTGAGTCCACAGGACCAGATGGGAGGGCTTGTTAGTCTCTAGGTCTTGTCGGGCCCAAATAACCTCGTCAACGGGCCCTAAAACACCACACACTCACTCTAGGTCTTGCCCTATGGAAAGCCCCACAGAGGCGAAGGGCGCCCTTTTGGGACAGCTTGGTAACTCCCTGGTCATTAGAGGGGGGGGGGGGGGTCAATCCTCACTCTGTGTGGACTGCCCTGGTAGATACCCTCGAGTTTATATATATCTGTCTGTGTAAACATGGAAACCTTTAGGTTAGTCTATAGGATCCTTTAGGAGGTAACAACACAGGTCTTTTACAACAAGGGTTAATTTTCAGAAGGTTAGAATTTGATTCAGTTTTGCCCATATAGGGTTGGAAATTGTATAGATGTCCATTGGAAGCATCAGATAAGGAGAAAACTTTGATTCCAACTTTATAGGTTTGTTTGGATTATACTACACTTTGAATTTTACTCTTCCCTAGAAACTGATGGTGTCTTCGTCGACTGATACAAATGGGCTTGGGGAATAGAATAAACTGCATTTTTGCCATAGTTTATCCATTAAATTTTGAATAAATTCTTCTTTAGATAATTTTTTGTTTCCCTCAGCATGCGCAAAATGATTTCAAAACAAAAGGAGAAATTTGTCACGAAAAATCATCATCTTCTTCTTCTTCTTCTTCTTCTTCTTCTTCTTCTTCTTCTTCTTCTTCTTCTTCTTCTTCTTCTTCTTCTTCTTCTTCTTCTTCTTCTTCTTCTTCTTCTTCTTCTTCTTCTTCTTCTTCTTCTTCTTCTTCTTCTTCTTCTTCTTCTTCTTCTTCTTCTTCTTCTTCTTCTTCTTCTTCTTCTTCTTCTTCTTCTTCTTCTTCTTCTTCTTCTTCTTCTTCTTCTTCTTCTTCACTTCATGGCATGGGCAGAGTGCCTGTTCCGTCTCACAATAATTGCTCCTTCCATCTCTTTTTAGGTATGAGAAAATACATCACTGAAAAATGGAAAATTATCTACCCAACTTGTAGAAAAATAGTCTGTGATGTCAGAGGTAGGGTGAAGCCCCATGTTGATAACCACCCAATTAGTGCTTTTATGCCAACAATTGGTGGGGGATTCCAGGGTACAATCCTGGCTGTTTTGTTGGAGGTGTCGCCTGGTTTTTTTTTTTTTGTGTTCCCTTGAGTGCAGGTTTTGCCAGTAATTATTTTCAGAATTTGTCATAAAAAAATAGACTTAAAAAAGTCTATAGGAGGAGTTCATCAAAGTGAAAAGGAAGAATCAGTCCCTGCTGGATATTGTGCACCGGTGAAACAGATGTAGGGCCAGGATCAAAATTACTCACCTCTGCTCAGCTAGGTGTACTGTTGTCTGCAGTATCACTTGAGTCACTCTCGCACTCACTTGCACTTACACACAAATTCTTGATTATTTAACTCTCAGTATCACTGAACTCAAAATGAGACAAGTCACTATCGCTCTTGTTCAACAAAGCTACAATTTCTTAGTTCGTTAATCTTTTCTTTCCTGCGATTATGTCAAAAAAAAAAAAAAAAAAAAAAATTGAGGCTTACTAGTAACAAACACCACACTATTTAATATAATTTTGTGCTTCATTGTATCATAGTCCTTACACATTAGAACCACACTGTTTATTGCTTCACTGGTAAGAACAACGGAAGGAATTCCTGACAAAGCAAATTCAGAGATTTACCGACCACAAATGTTTGAAAGCACTTTTCCTACCATCTGCTGACAGTATATCTGAATTATATGAGCAAAAATAGCTGACTACAGTAGCTATATAACTACTCACGCATATATGGGTTTCCTCTTGTGGGTGACTGGACGCATCACCCATATATGGGTTTCCACTTGCAAAGGGTTAATATAGCTTTCCAGGAGAACCACTGGTCACCATACAAAGCACACATTTTACAACACTCCTTCTGTAGAAGTCCTTTGGCCCGCAAAAAATGCACAACCACACGCTGTTCTGGTTGGGTACAATCATGCAACACATTCGCCATCTTGCACTGGCTGTCACTGGCTGAATGCATGCCGGAGAGATAATACAACCTCTATGACAAAAATAGGTATGCTGCTTGCACAAAATGCTTGTATAATTTACAAATGGTATAAGGGAAAAAGATGTTTGCAACTAATTTATTGACTTACCCTTGTAATTGCATTTAAAACTCAATGCTTTGGATATAAGCAATGAACATAGCTATTTTTAAGAATACTGCCATACTATATTTGTGACTCAAGTTTTGGCCATGTTTAGATAGGCCTCTCTAATTTTGAGTTAGCCCTTTTGCCATTAGGGCAACCCTTCAATGCACTTACACACTTGCTTCTTTCTACTATTAATTTTTAACTCCTCTTCTTCAGGACTGTGCCGTGAGCTGCCATAAGAGATGGACATGTAAGCAGTAAGCGGAGAATACCGGGGGAATAGAAATACAGCAGTACAGAGGGAGAATAGGAAGCTTTGAAAGATGAAAAATAAAAATAAATGGTGTGTTCAAAATAGCTCCATAGGGGAGGGGATCCATCCCCTTCAGCTGCTGTGGTGCGAGTGCTGCGGACACCTAGCACTCATGGTACCTCTGATGTCACCAGAGGAACCTAGGGCCAAACATTCATACCCCTCCCGCATGGGAATTGCTCGAATTGGGTTGGACTCGAGAGGACAGTGTGTTCCCGATACCTGTTTGAGGTCGGGTACCTCGAGCCAGGCTTCGGCCACCCGGAGGGGTGAAGTCCCGGGTACTAGCATGCAGAGCTAGTAGATGGTGTGCTAGATCACCCGGCGGCCCCACTGAGATTATTCGGTAGGCTTCCCTGCAGGGTTGACGCGCTTAAGTGGCATATCCACTTCCACATGTCTTGAGATGGGGGGTTCTTTAGTAACCCAGGTACTGCTCCATGGAAAGAGGCCCAGAGTTTTCTCCCGGGTTGTTAGAGGCAGAGTATTTGGACTTTCAGGTAGATCTCGAAATGAAATGAATCTGTTCAAAATAAGCCAGCAAATATGGTTAGCAATTTAATTGCCATATTATTAGTAATTGGTGGAGTAGAACGAAATCCAGGACATAGGGATTTGCAATGCATCGAGAGGTTAATTAAAGAAATGCAAGACTGCCTGGGAAAGAGGATGGATGATAATACAGAAAGTATAAAGGAAGTGATGAAAAATCAGAGACGAACTGGAACAATAAATAGAGGAATGCAGAAAGAAAATTGAGATTATATCAAATAGGTGTAACTCAAGGCAAAGAAAAAGAAACTGCTTAATTTTTGGAGTAAAGGAAAAATATGGAATAAGTATAGAAGATATAGTGTAGGAAATTATGGAAAAGAATCTCGGCATGGAAGTTTATAGTTGGAAAATCAAAGTAGCATTTAGATTAGGGGAAAAAGATAGGAGAACAAGGTCAATACTAGTAATATTTACAACTTTAAGGAAAAAATAGGAAGTAATTCTTAACGTAAAAAAATTAAAAGGAACAAAAGTCTTCATAGAACAAGATTACAGTACAGCGGAGCAACAATTAAGGAAGGAGCTGATTTCCAAAAGAAACGAAGCAAGGACAGCAGGGAAGAAGACGTTTATGAAAGATTTACAATTATTTGTTGAAGGAGAAAATTGGAGCATAAGTGTCAGGAGCAATGAACGGGAAAAAAATAGTATGCATCGGCATTCTAGTGAAGGTACAGCCAGGTCAATGAACATAGCGACAGATGTGGAATCAAAGGGAGAAAAAGCAGGAGCATGTCATATTCCAATGGCCAGGAAATCAAGAGGAGCAGAGAGCGCTATGGGCGGAGCAGAAGACAAGGCAGAGGAGTTTACGATGATAGCAGAAAGGGTCTGCAGTTGGCAGCGGGAAGCAAGAGAACAAGTGAAGATAAGAAAAAAATAGAAAGGTGGAAGTGAAAAGTGTTTATGGCAGTGTGAGGGGAGACTTATTGATGCTAGAGGGGGTACAGAAATTTCTGACAGAAGGGTGGAGGAGGCATGTGAAATAACAAAGAAAGAGGGATTTAAAGTATCAAAAATTTTTGACGAATACGGAAAGGTGACTCGAGGGAGGAGGTAACACATGAAGAGAGAATTTCAGCAAGATCAAGGTCAAGATCCAAATTAGAAAAGTTTATATTAACAAAACAAAAACATGAGTAGAGAACAGGATTAAAGCTGATGTTTTGGAATGTGGATGTTTAAAAAATAAACTAATTACAGGAGAGATACAAAGAGAAATAGAAAACGTGATCATTATATGAGTAGTAGAAACCTGGCTTGAAAATGATGTAAATATAGAGTTAGAGAAGTTTAAATTCATAGGAAAAGAGAGCAAACAAAAATAGTGATAAAGGTAGGGTTTTCAGGTTCAGAGATAAAAATGGTGGACCTAACTAATTTGGACTTGTCGATTCTGAAAATGCAGTTAAATTTTCACCATCACCCTCCAATGTTTTGTTATGGAGGTTTTTAAATGCCTATATCTATAAACAGAGACAAGGGTGGTCTACACTAAATTTATACAATATATAACATACTTAATGCCCTAAAACTTTTTTTTTGGTAATTTACATCCTTTAACTTTTTTTAAAGTCATATCGGACGATGAATGGAATGGGTGAAATGATGCTCACATGGGCCCAGGGTCCATGGAGCTTAGAGTTACCTGACTTCGTCTTTTATGATAAGGGAAAACCCCAGAAAAAACCTTTTCCAGGTAACTCACCCTGACCGAGATTCGAACTCAGGACCTCTTGAATGTGAGGCAGACATGCTACCATCTATGCTACTGAGGCGGGCAAAACTATTTTACTCTGGCGTCCTGGGCCTAATGTACATTTTTACAAGAAATATTACACTCATTTGCTCAATGATGTTTATGGTGGAGGGTTGAGTCTTTTTGATGACAACTTCCTTCTGTGGGATATCCTTCATGCTTCAAAAGACAACAGTAGTCACTTAACATTGAAGGGTTTCGTCTATCTTTATAGCTGTTTTCCATTCCAAAATGTCCTGTTGGAACCTTTCTCCGTGTTTGTCACTAACCGCTCCCAAATTGGTAGGAAAGAAATCTAAATGAGAAGAAAGGAAGTGCATTTTTAGTGACATTCTGCATCTAAGATTTTTATAGTTCTCTAAAAGAGTTGCCACTAATATGTCACTGTTTTCTGCTCTTGTATTCCCTAGGAAACCTTTAATAACATCTTTAAAAGAATGCCAGGCTGCAAGCTCTGACTTAATTTTTCTTCCAAGTTCTTATCATTCATTAACTTCCTAATTTGTTGCTCAATAAAACTCCCCTCTTTCAATTTGGCGTCACTTAATTCAGGGAACACTTTAGGTAGATACATGAAACCATTAGCATTTTTGTCCATTCCCTTGACAAAATTCTTCATGAGGCCAAGCTTAATATGCAGTGTAGGAAGGAAAACATTTTGAGAATCCATGAAGCAAATGTATGTATCTGGAGGGTTTAAATGCACAATGTAAAATACACTAATCTTACATATTACATTTAAAAAGTAGTTCACATTAAAGCTATGAACAAAAAAGGTCACTGCCCTAACTTTTATCACACTCCTTTCAAACACAAAGCACTTAAAAAATATACAGTAAATTCAACTATATTATATAACTTGCAGGTCATAACTTTTAATCCTGACGCGATGGACACTTTCTGATTTCACAATTTATTTCACATTACAATATAGAATTATATTTTATATGTACTTTGTACAAAACCACTGTTGACTAGTGTAATGGGAGATTTTAATGTAAGAATAGGAGAGGGAAATGGTAGATTATGTGAAGAATATGGGGAGGGAGGAGAAAAAGATGAAATAAGACCAAGAAAAAGTAGAGATAAAATAACAAATAAGGAGAGTAGTAAGCTGTTAGATTTCTTGAAACAAATACTTTAATAATATGTAGTGGTGATGTAGGGGAAGATAAAGAAGGGGAGTTTGCATTTGTAAACACAAATGGCCAAAGTGTTACTGATTATATACTATGCAGTGAGAAAATCAGTAATTTTAAGGTTAAGAATGTGATAATAAATAGTAGCCACTTCCCATTACTATTAGAAATCAAAGGGACAGTAGGGCGGGAAGGAGACAATACAATTAAAATAAATATTTAGATGGAGAGATAAAAAGGAGGGATGTTTCTTAGCAGATATAAACTCAGAATAGGTTAAATCTTAAGAATGAGGAGTAATGATCGCCACAAAAGAGGGAAACATAAAAAAATCACTTGAATTGTTAGTTACTAGAACCTAATGCAGGGAGAGAAATGAAAAGCAGGGAAGGAATCAAATAGGATGGTACGATGAACAATGCAAATTAGCAAAAAGAATGGTGTTCAGGCATTTAAAAAGGTGGAGGAGCGTTGAAGGCAATTTAGATAGGGTGATTTTTATATACAAAGATAATAATTTGTAACTAGAAAAATTTCACTTATCTTTTAAGAAATGATGACCATATTTGTTACAAATTGAATAGGATCGCGATTTTGGGAATAAATCATCCACATCATCAGCTCAAACCATCAACAAACTTGTTCAACAAGTTGTTGTTCAAGAATGTTTTCTACCAGACCTGGTAGAAAAAATTCCAGATCTTAAACTGAAACCTCAAGACACTTTAGTATCCTTTGATGTCCGCTCCCTCTTCCCTAGCATCCCAATAGACAAACTTTTGATTCAACTTTAACTTCTATTAACCTAGATGCCAATACAATAAAAGAATATTTGGCAATGACTGAAATATGTATACATCAAAATTATTTTGTCTTCGATGGAAAGTATTACAAACAAATTTCAGGACTGGCTATGGGAAGCCCGCCATCACCATTTTTGACCAATTTATACACGAGCTTTTTCGAAACACATATAACTAAAGCCTTTCCTCATATTTTTAAAAGCATGGTGCAGATACGTAGACAACATCTTTGCAATAGTACACCACAAACAGATAGACAATGCTTTGAATCTACTCAACCTTCAAGAACCCAGCATACAATTCACAGTAGAAACTGAAGAGGACTGTACCCTACCTTTCTTGGACCTTAAAATATAAAAAAAAAAAACAATGAAAAACTGGAACTTGGTATTCATAGAAAAGCAACACACACAGATAATTACATCAAAGCAAATAGTTTCAACCCAATTCAACACAAACATGCCACCATCAACGGTCTCACACACAGATTAGTTAACCTACCCCTCAGCCAGCAAGAATATAAAAAATAATACCATCAAATCTTAAAAACTGCAATTAAAAATGGATATGGAGAAAGCTTTTAGATAAAAAAAAAAAAAAAAAAATAAAATAAAAAATAAATAAATAAAATAAAATCATTAAAACTTCAAAAAAGATTAAAACAGATCACAGCTCTTTCACCAATGAAACAAGAAATTAGATTTGTTAATAAAATTAGGCAAGTGAGTCAACCTTGTATATACTTTTCTCCACTTACAAGTTTTTTATGAAGACTAGTTTCTGGGGACTTCTCCCCTATCGTCAGCTCTGTGGTAGACTGATGATGCATCCGGTGTCTGCATCTGGCTTGGTGTTGTGCTGCCATCTAGTGTCCTGGTAAGTTTGATGACGTCATCTACAGCGGGAATTTAAAAATTCATCAAGAGGTCCTGTTTTTTCGTAATAAATATGTTTTCCCAAATCTGTAGTTCCAGAGGTTTCTTTGCCTGTTTGATCAGTTCTATTTCTTGCTTTATGTTGTGATTCTCAGAACAAAAGTGATGTGATACGGCCGACTTGTCCATTTGTTTGAATTTAATATTTCTGAAGTGTTCTTTCATTCTTGTTCCTAGATTCCTTTTGGTCTTACCAATTTATATCTTGTCACAATCCTGGCAACTCATTTGGTAAATGCCTGATAATTGAGTTGTCGGTGTGCTATTTTTTAGAGGGTGGTTTAGTAAGTTGCGGATGTTGGTTTGTTTTGAGAGGCTAATTTTATGTTGAAGCTCTTAAATATCTTTTCAAATTTTTTGAAGTATTTTGGATGAAATGTAAATTTTCCATATCAAACAGGCAAAGAAACCTCTGGAACTACAGATTTGGGAAAACATATTTATTACGAAAAAACAGGACTTCTTGATGAATTTTGAAATTCCCGCTGTAGATGACGTCATCAAACTTACCAGGACACTAGATGGCAGCACAACACCAAGCCAGATGCAGACACCGAATGCATCATCAGTCTACCACAGAGCTGACGATAGGGGAGAAGTCCCCAGAAACTAGTCTTCATAAAAAACTTGTAAGTGGAGAAAAGTATATACAAGGTTGACTCACTTGCCTAATTTTAGTAACAATGGCACTCCACTTTCTGAAATACTTCTTTTTATTCTATATAGATTTGTTAAATTTACTTACCACCGCTGGGCCACAAAAAAGTTCCAAAACATATTCAAGAAATATAACATTAGCACTAAAAAACAATTACAACATTAAAAACCTACTTAACAATAAGATAAAATCAGAAGAAAAATCAGGCATTTACAAGATTAAGTGTAAAGACTGTGAAAAAATGTACATAGGGAGGACAAAATGAAACATAGGCACTAGGAAGAAAAAACATTTTAGGCACCTAAGATACAAAAATATTGATAAGTCTGCAATAGCAGCTCATTTCTGGTCTGAAAATCATGAAATTGAAGATAGCACAGAATTACTAAAATACGTACAAAAACATAGTGAACTCGTCATCTGGGAGAAAATATACATAGAAAAACATAAAAACCAACTAATGAACTTTGAAATCCCGCCAGAAGAGAATCCCACATTTAAGTTCATCACTAAATCAACAGATGGCAGCAGCAACTCCAGAATTACCCACACCACTGGATCAAGCTTTAGTCACATTAGAGCCGATGATGCGAACGATGGTTTGCGAAACATGTCCTCAATATAAGTACATAAGTGAAGCTGATGTGTAAAAAATACACTCGTCTATAATTTATTAATTCAACTGGCCTGTTGTTTTGAGCCAACAAAAACCGAATCACAGACAGCACTTCGCAAGTGGCGGAATTTTCTATTGCAGGACACATTTTGAGGACCCACAGAGAGCAAAGTAAGGAACTCACAGTCCTCACGCTATAAGCTGAATGCATACTGAATGTAGGAACGTTCTGACACCAAGATGGTGGCTCTAGCCCCACCCATCGCCACGATAGGCCAAAACATCTGTTATTTTCTGGACGGCCCTCGTATATAGAGGAATTAAACTTTGTGTAAGATGTGAAAGGAATAAAATCACAGAGATGACAGAACAGAAAATAGGTTTAAGGCAGGGCTGTAAATTAAGTCCTACTTTATCTGAATTTTCTTTTTGAATTGAATTTATTTATACAATTTGCTATTTACAATATTATCTACAATACATATGTATTTCTTAGTCTAGTTTTACATATTTTGGTGCCATTTTCTTTCTTAACCCTGCTAGCTTAGCCTGCTTGGCTCCCAGGCCTTTTAACATTGCTAAGTAGCATAATCACCATTCCATCTTCTATTCAAGTTTGCTATCTGTATCCCTTTGTTGTCCCAGCATATTTTCTTTTCCACTCTTTACTTTTCTCATACATTTCTCTTTAGCTTTCCAAAATTGGATCCCTATATTTCTGCTTCTACTTTCAATTTTTACCCATAAACATTTTTATGGCTATCAGCTCACTTTGCATTTTTTTCCATTTCTTCTCCAATAGTTTCTGTCTCAATGCTTCTGGTGCTTTGCACTCTGACAGAATATGAACTGTACTTTGTTTCTCCATATATTCACAGATTTCTATCCTGCTACTTCTTAGTCCCCTTAAGAACATTGTTCTTGTTCTAAATCCAAGCCATTCCTTCGCTCTCCTCTGTTAATTGGTCTATATATCTTTCTGTTCCCAATCCTCTCTTTATTAAGCTACACAATTTTAATGAGTTCCTGTTTTCTAACCTTCCCCATATTTCTTGTCTTTCTATATCCTTCACCTAGTTTTGAATATTTTCCAAAAAACTTCTACATTCTTATTTTCTATTCTCCATAAATTGACCATTCCAATTTCTTTCACAGTTTTTTTCTGCCTCTAGCCACCACTTTTTCTACTTCCCTAATAGCAGTTATTTTGCTGAACTGTGTTTTTCAAGGTTGACCACACTGCAGAAACAAAAACACGTTAGTTCTCGCTTCTTGCCCTCTGCCTGCACCATACCATAAAACCAGTGCTCAACTAATTGTGCACATGCAGTATGCTACTCAGAAAGGCTAAAAGGCTTCGAAGCCAAGCAGGCTGAGCCAGCAAGGTTAAAAAGGAAAATGACACCAAAATTTACACAACTAGAATAAGAAACATGTATGTATTGTAGATAAAAGTTTGTAAATAGCAAGTTATATAAATAAAATGAATTCAATTCAACTCCTCTTACTTTCCCCTACTGATGTTAATTTACTTGTCTATCTTGTATCTGTTTTTTACTACTTGCCCAGTTTTTCACTTTAACTATTTATCTCTTATTTCAACTTCTTATTTCTATCACTTCACTCAGCCTGATTCTTCTTAATCTCACTTTTGCACCATTTCTCACTTATATCTCTCCCCTTTCCATATTATAATTAGTAAGCTTCACTTGCCACTTTTATTAACCCTTCTTCTGGTTAACTATGGGACAGGAATTCTATTCGTAGTTAATTTCTCTCCATCTTAATCAGCCACACGTTCGGGCGCAATTTGGTGCGGGATTTCTGTTTGAGATGGGATGCACGTTGACTTTTTGAAGACTCACGTCGAGAAGCCAGATATAACAGGATTAATTCGTTGTATTTTGAGTTGTTTCTTGATGATTGTGTTTAATTAAATAAGAGTCATGAGAATCTAAGTTTCAGGCGTGGTTCGAAATAAAGTTTCGGAGAAGTCAAATTTTGTAACAATTCAATTGTATTATTTGGATTACATTTTACTTGAACTTCCTTTCCCAGTCATTTGCAGGTTACTTCCAACAAATCAATAAATTCTTACTTTGTTATTTTTAAACAGTTCCAACTATTACATAAATGTTCTTGATCCTGCACCACTATCCATCACACTCACGATTACAATACATCTCTACCAAGATTATTGATTTTTCATAACTATCGTTACTATCTTAATTTTGTGATTGGCTGATTTAATTCCACGTCACTACATTACGTCATACAATTATTACTGTGGCCAATCACAAAACTACATATATTTTTACTTATTTAAATTACTAAATAGATTTACATAATCATTTTTTTTTTTTTATAAATTCATAAACTTTTCATAACTTTTCTAAATATAACTCGAAACTACTGTTACTACTATTATTCTGTCTTGTTTGGACCTCTGTTTTACTTCTCATGACCCCTCTGCATTGTCGCTTCCCTTCCTGCAATTTGTCTATCCACCTTTGGAGATACATCCCTTCCCATCAATTTTTCCTGCCAAATTTTCATTTTCTTTCTAATCCCATGCTCTTACATTTGTGTCACTCTGCACTCATCCTACTGCAATCACTTTGCGTCCTGGAAAGGGAGAGTCAGACAAAAAAATTCAATGCCATAGATTTGAACCACAGATCTCCTGGTCTCCATCTGGTTGCTCTAACCTCTGAGCTACCAGTAGTGAAAAAGCTCCCAGTTCTCTATTGTTTTACAGAATAAGTTGTATGTATTTAATGCAAGAGAAATAAAACAAGCCAAATTAACGGAATACTTTCTAAATGTCTGCTTTGCACATATCTTACTTGTTTATAAACTTTTATACATGCAGGACATTCCTGAGGAGCTGTTTGAAAAAAAAAAAAAAAAAATAGATAATTAAATGGCATTTTTTGTAATATGCTGCATAAAGAATGAAGAAAATAGTTGGCAAAATAATTTTTTGTCTACTTTTTAAAGCACTATACAGAATTACATAAAAAATGAAGCTACAGCGAAGCAATAAATATCACACAAATACAACTATTTGCAACAAAAACTTCACTTATCTTAAGAAAATGATGTAAATTTTTCTTATTAACTGATCAATTAATAAGAAACATTTACATCATTTTCTTAAGATACGTGAAGTTTTTGATGCAATAAGTTGTATTTGTGTGACACTATACAGAAACTTATAAAATTTGAAAATCCCTATTTATGTTTTAGACATTTTTTTAAAATAAGTAATTTTAGCAACTATCTAAACATATTGTCGCAAAGCCGTTATCTACAATAGCGTGGCTAGTGTACACAAAGGACCGGCAAATAAAGATAGCTGAGGTAAAGGACCTGCCGGCATAGATTAAGTTACGCTTCTGGAAGGTGATAGATTATTTGGTTTCTTCATTGTTCCGGAAATATCTAGAATTTATCAATGAGGTATTTAAGAAGGCGACAACTCGCCAAGAGTCAGTCACAAGAGTCGTGAGTAGTAGTAAACAGCTGTAAAGTGTTGTAACGAGAGCTGATGTAAACAGGTGAATCAGAACGCTGTTGTAGATTGTGATGTAATTCTGCTGCTACGGAGTGTATTTCTATGCAAATAAAGAACATTGAGAATTTCGGCAAATTGGACTTTTAATTCTATGAACCCACAAAGTCACAATTGGTGTCAGAAGTGGAACATTACGACATGGAGGCTGCACTGGAAAAGATTTTGGAGAAGATGATGGAAATGAAGGCAGAGCTGACCTCGGAAATGAAAGCGGCGAATGACAACCTCGCTGCAAAAACAGAAGCAGCAAATAACAACCTGGCTGCAGAGCTGAAACAAATGAAGACGGCTATCGACATCACCGAGAATATGGAAGAAATGAAGGCTGAATTAACAGCGAAGATGGAAACGGCAAACAACAACCTGGCCGCAGAACTGAAGGAAATGAGAACGGCGAACGATAGCCTGGCAGAGAAGATGACCGAATTGACCACGGAGATGAAAGTGGCAAACTAGCCCATCGCCGCAAAGTTTGAAGAGCACTTACCGGCGTAAGGGATGACGTCACGGAGCTGGACAAGTGGATGGGCCAAGTGGACGAGCGCGTCGAAGACCTGGCGAGCCGCGTTAACGAGCTGGAGGAAAAGGCCCACTACAACACAAAGTCCCTGAACGCTTGGTGGAGGACGTCGTCGGCAGGAGGTTAAAGGATTTAAATGTCGACGCGCCGGGCCGCGACACATCTGCGCGTGTCAAACCTCCTAAATACGACAGCGCGACAACTTTCGAAGTCTTCCACCGTCAATTCGACACAGTAGCCAAACACAAGTGGTCACCAGAGGAAGAGGCCGCACAGCTAATAGCCAGTATCCAGGGATGGGCCGCAGAACTCCTGAATGCGGTCCAGACAGTGGCGGCACCCAAGGACATCTGAGAATCGCTTTGGAAACCACGGCTTAGCCGCAGCTTACCGAAGCCAGCTGAAATCAAGGTCGCAGTAGCCAGGGGAGACGCTGCAGGAGTTCGCCCTGGCAATTCAGCAACTGGGTAGCAAAGCCTTAGTCGACCTCCCACCAGAGTTCGTATCCCGGGAAGCTGCCTACACCTTAGTCGACAGGGTACGAGACACAGAGATTCGTCAACGCCTAATGCTCGGCACTAACGGCAGCATTAAGGATGGAGGCGGCCAAGGTGACGGCCACCCCGACGTCGCGAACCAGGAGTATCCACTAAACGGGAGACCGAAGACCAGACGAGGGACGCCGGTGAAGACCTAGTGGCCTGTTTTGGGGGTGTGGACAACCGGGACACCTGGAGAGAGACTGCCCACACCAGGAAGAGCAGCCGGAAAACAAGGGCCGTCGTGGAAAGGGGCAAGTCGTCGCGCCGTCAGCCAGCGTATGGATGAAAGCCTCATCGCAGACGGTTGGGTGAGAGGGAAGCCGTGTCGCGTGCTGGTGGACACCGGGGCAGCCGTGACCACCATCAGACCTGACTTGGCCAAGGGTTTGCCGTCCAGGAAGCCGAGGCGAACATACCAGCTTGTGACGGCATCGGGTGACACCTTGCCTGTGAAGGAGGCCCTAATGAAGTTGACCTTGGAACGGAGTGCCATGCGTCTGTGGGTGTTCGTCGCGGAGGTGGCTGAGATGGTGATACTGGGATTGGATGCCCTCAAGAGCCACGAGGCGACGGTCAACGCCGGCAGGAAGAGGTCCTGCGGCTCAATGGAGAAGAGGTGATACTCCGGCAACCCGAAGAACGCCTTGGAATCTGCAGGGTCATCTTGAAGGAAGACGTGGTCCGCGCGAGAAGCGATATGGTGGTGACGGCGCGACTGGAAGGCCAGCGGATGAAGAACATGATGCTGGACCAGAAGACGCCTGTGCACGGACTCTGTGTAGCCAGGATATTGTTGCCGTGCCGAGAGGAGGTGCCAGTAAAGCTGCTTAACCTGGCAGATACCGATCACGACGTCCAGGCCGGAACGGAGCTGGGGACGTGCGAGCCCGTGGTCAGCGTAACCGCTATCGACAAGACACAGGAGCCGGTGCCGACGCAACACCTGGGGCCCCGGTTAGAAGGCTTACTGGAGAGGGTGGCCGACCACCTGACCATAGAATAGCTGGAGAAGGTTCGGCAACTGTTGAGACGGTACCAGCGCGTCTTCAGCCAAGGCAATAGCGACTACGGCTGCACGGACCACGTGCTCCACCGCATCGACACCGGAGACGCCCGGCCTATTCGGCAACCACTTAGACGCGTTTCGCTGGAAAAACAAGCGGCGGCACGATGCTAGATGACATGAAATCCAGGGGAGTGATTGAAGAGTCTGACAGTCCTTGGTGTTCCCTTGTAGTCCTGGTGACGAAGAAGAACGGCGAGCTACGCTACTGCGTGGACTACAGGAAGCTGAACGCTGTCACCCGGAAGGACTGTTTCCCCTTACCCCGGATTGACGACACTCTGGACACGCTATCTGGTGCACAATGGTTCTCGACCCTGGACCTGAAGTCGGGTTACTGGCAGGTGGCTCTAGAGCCACGAGACAAGGAAAAGACTGCATTCTCGACAGGCCAAGGGCTTTGGCAGTTCACAGTTAAGTCCTTTGGCCTCTGCAATGCACCAGCCACATATCAACGCCTCATGGAATAAGTAATGAGAGGATTGACATATGACACATGCCTGCTATACTTGGACATCATCATCGTCGGCAAGACGTTCGAAGACCATCTGGAAAACCTGCGCAAGGTACTATAGAGACTGCAGGGGACCAACCTGAAGCTGAACATGAAGAAGTGCCAGCTCTTCCGCAAAGAAATGAACTACTTGGGCCACATAGTCTCAGCAACCGGAGTGGCCACAGATCTGGAGAAGACACAGGCCGTGAGAGATTGGCCTCGCCCAAAGGATAAGAGAGAGTTGCGCAGATTCCTGGGGTTGTGCAGTTATTACCGCCGCTTCATAAAGGGGTTCTCCAACATCGCCAAACCCCTCACCCGCCTGACATAGGAACACCGACCTTATGTGTGGACGGATGACGCCAAAAGCGCTTTCCAGCACCTGAAGAAGAACCCGTGCAGTGCTCCAATTTTTGGATTTCCACAACCAGGTGGCACCTTCATGTGGACACCGACGCCAGCGAACATTGATTTGGAGGCGTCCTATCGCAAGTTCAGGACGGCCATGAGCCGGTGATAGTCTACTACAGCAAGACGCTATCCAAGGCAGAGAAGAACTATTGCATTGCCCGGCGAGAATTACTGGCGGTAGTAAAGACCTTGGAGCACTTCCACAAATACCTGTATGGTCAGCCATTCCACATGAGGACTGACCACTCAGCCCTAACCTGGCTACTGAGCTTTAGAAACCTGGAAGGCCAGACAGCAAGCTGGGTACAGAGGCTGCATGAGTACGACTTCACCTCTGAACATCATAGAGGGAAGAGCCACGGTAACGCAGACGCCATGTCCCGAAGACCCTGCCCAGAGGAGCGCGGCCACTGCACAAGAGTGGAAGAGAAGCAGGGTGCCGCAGCTGTCAGAGTGGTCACGGCAGTGC
The DNA here is from genome assembly GCA_030765055.1 of Mantis religiosa. Classification (NCBI taxonomy): domain Eukaryota; kingdom Metazoa; phylum Arthropoda; class Insecta; order Mantodea; family Mantidae; genus Mantis; species Mantis religiosa. Next base: position 398,834 of record JAUKNK010000355.1, on the reverse strand, counting down.
CTGCGGATGGGTGGGATAGCACAGACCTGAGGAGAGAGCAGCTGGCGGAGGCAGACTTGGGGCCACTCTTGAGGGAAGTGGAGGCAGGGACAAGACCAATCTGGGAGGACATTCCACCGAGGAGCGCCACCTACAAGTCGTACTGGGCCCAATGGTACACTGAAGACAAGAAAGGGTGTGCTGTTCCAGGTATGGGAATCACCTGAAGGGAAGACGCAAAGAGACAGTAGGTACTTCCCCGAAGCAAGGACCCAGAAGTCTTGGAGGAAGTGCACGCCGGTACTTCAGGAGGACACCTGGGAGCAAGCTGGATGATCGACAAACTTTGGCAGCGCTACTACTGGCTGAGGCTCTAAGCAGATGCTGAGAGATGGTACCGTCAATGTTACGTGTGCGCAGCCAGTGGCGGCCCCCAGACTAGGAGCCGGGGTCGCATGCAACAGTACTACGTCGGAGCGCCATTTGATAGGATCGCCGTCGACATAGCTGGACCATTCCCAATGTCCGACCGAGGCAACAAATACCTGATGGTGGTCGTGGACTACTTCACCAAGTGGCCGGAGGTGTATGCCATCCCGAACCAGGAGGCGAAGACAATCACTGACTGCCACATGGAGCAAGCATTCTGCCGATTTGGGGTGCCGTTGGAGCTCCACAGCGACCAGGGCACCAATTTTGAGTCCAACCTGATAAGGGAGGCGGTAGAAAAACTTGGGGTGAACAAGACCCGCACAACACCTCTACATCCGCAGTCGGACGACATGGTGGAGAGATACATCAAGACCTTAGAAGAACATCTGAGGAAGGTCGTGGCCAGCCATTAGCGAGTCTGGGACGTCAAGGTGCCACTGTTGTTGCTGGCTTACCGCTCGTCTACACACGATATCACTGGGAACATGCCTGCCAGCTTAATGTTCGGCCGAGAGTTACGCCTCCTTTGTGACCTGGCCTTTGGGAGCCCCCTCCCCCGGATGCAAAACAGCCAGCAACTGAGTATGTGGAGAACCTGGTGGACCATCTCTACGACAGAATGAGATGGCTCGTCAGAACACCCAGAAGGCCAGCGACCGCATGAAGACCCAATACGACAGGCAAGCCAACAGCCAAGGGTTCCAGCAAGATGACCTGGTCTGGTTGTACCACCCTACACGGACTAAGGGACGCTGCCCGAAACTTCAACAGCCGTGATAAGGACCGTACCAGGTCGTAAAGAGGATTAGCGATGTGGTGTACCGCATCCAGAAGTTCCCCCGAGGAAAGATGGTGGTACATCTGCATCGTCTGGCCCGCTACGATGGTGCTGTTCGGGACGACCAGCCTTGAGGAGGGGGGCAGTGTCGCGAAGCCGTTATCTACGATAGTGCGGCTAGTGTACACAAAGGTCCGGCAAATAAAGATAGCTGAGACAAAGGACTTGGCGGCATAGATAAAGTTACACTTCTGGAAGGTAATAGAGTATTCGGTTTCTTTATTGTTCCGGAAATATCTAGAATTTATCAATGAGTTATTTAAGAACGCCATGACTCGCCAAGAGTCAGTCGCTAGAGTCATGAGTAGAAGTAAACAGCTGTGAAGTGTTGTAACGAGAGCTGATGTAAACAGGTGAATCAGAACACTGTTGTAGATTGTGATGTAATTCTGCTGCTACGGAGTGTATTTCTATGCAAATAAAGAACATTGAGAATTTCGGCAAATTGGACTTTTAATTCTACAAACCCACAAAGTCACAGTATTTTGAAGCCAGTTTACAATATGAGCTATATCCTGTGAATTATATTTAGTTTTTCACATTTTAGTATGCTTTATATCTGTCTAACATGACAAACAAACTCAGGAGATAAATAAAATATAAATACCTTGCCCAATTTGTGGCCTGGAGGAAGAAGAACTGAAACCTCTGAAGTGATGATCCACACATCTTCTGGAGCATTAAGCTGTTGTTTCAGTATATGAGCTGTGGTGGGCATGTAAGGCTTTAACAATACTGCCAAGAGACAGGCAATATTGCAGCAGATGCCAATTACTGTGCCTGCACGAATCCTGCATACAAACATAAATTCTTAAATCAGCTTTCTCACACAAACTGAGAACAAAATAAATGCTAAACATCAAATGTCTACTCCAGTTTGAAAAAGCTCAATTAAATTTTATCTAGAAAGTACGAAAACTAAAAAAAAGTAACCTGGATTACAGACCTGAAATAGAACCCGGCATGTCACTTAACAAGCATCACTGAAGTAGAACACCATCTTGATTAATTATGGATTTTATAAGAAAAGAAAGTACACCTAAAAAAGGTTAAAATTTATGCTCTTGAAACTATACATATAGGTATTAATTCAACACTGAATTATGAACTTTGAACTCCATTATTGGACCAGCTCAGCAAGTTCACATCACCACCATCAGTGAACTCCATCATTAACACTACTAGTGGGTTGTCAGCTGATGATGGCAATGAATGTTCATTAAACATGTTCTGATTTTATGAAATTAAGTAAGGTAGTGTAAATACAACCAATGTTCAATTAATAGTATTAATAAATTATTATCGATATATAAATGTAATATTTCTAGATGATAAATCAACTAACATCTATATAGATGGCTCTCTTTACAGTCATTAAGATGGGGCAGAAACAGATGCTATTATTAATTATTATCATTCTGAAGAGTGTGGAAAATAATTTCTCAAGTTCTTATAGAGATACTGAAGTAGTTTATACATCTTTACAAAATCTATGTGCTGGCTCAAACAGGTATTAAAACATAATTTCTTGGTCAGGTTCTAAAGCTATTATTCAAACTATTATCTCAACTAACTGTCCAAATGAAACAAAATAAATGAAATGTATGATATAATTAACAGCTTTATATAAATTAATATAACAGCTGCAAAATTTAAGTAAACACATAGTTTTTCAATGCATTGCACCTTATTCAAACAGCTGTGAATGAGTATGCAGATATTTTAGTCAGACATCTCCAGAATTACTTGAACAGCAAAACAAAATATCCCCTATAAAACAGTTAAAAAGTGAATCGGAACCATTTTCATAGCCAAATATAACAGATATCTTACTTAATATATTTGGTAGTCAGTTTTTTCACACTTCAGGTCACTTACTTAATGGAGCAGTTGCTTCCATTTTCAATCTCAAGGTACAACCGTCGCTGGACGTAGTTACTTACAGTCTTCTCTTATGATGGAACAATTAACTTATTTATTAAACTGTCAGCTAGCAAGATTTCAAAATATATTAGACAGTCTTGTATTTGTATTTCCAGGTTCTCTCACATTGTGAGTTCGTTGTATCCTATCATGCTTTCTGATAAATTTGGATTTGAGGCAAGGTTATAATTCTCATTCTAAAAGTGAATTGCTACTGCCTCTTGTAAATTCGTGAAAATTCCTGTTTCAATATGATGCTTCTAAAATATTCTTTAGTTCTAAATTTTAGGTTTGTTTTGGTTTGTCCATGTAGAACTTTTCACAAACTTTGTAGTTTTATTGGTATATTTAGAATCTATTGAACTTTTGTTTTCTTCTTTTGTTATTAATGAGCATTTATTTATTAGTGCCAAGATGATATTTTGTTCTCTAAAATGTTTTCAAATTTGCTACATATTTTTGGTTGGTGGGTGAATTTCCCAAATGCTGTTATTTTCTTTTTCCATGGTGAATATGCTTGTTTCCTTAATGGTTTTCTTAAGCTTAGCTTTTCTAATCTTCTTGATTACCAGACTTTTATTGTATTCATTTTCTTCTGCTATATGAAGTATAGCTTTTTCTAGTATTCTATTTCATCCATGGTTATGTTGATCAGCCTGTGTGTCAGACTATTTATTACATGTTTATGTCATGACAAAAATGATAAGGAGGTTCACGTAAACTCACATTTTCACTAAAATCATTAACCCAATGCTAACTTATATGCACTTACAAAAAGAGATACACAGAGTTAATATATGTCTTTACGTAGTTGTCTTTTTTATGCCTTTGTTGCATACAAAACTTGTGCTCTTGAACTTTTCTGATGCACAGAATGTTTAATAACACACCAGCACAACCGCACCACTTGCAGACTGACTCACAACTCTGGAGCATAATGCCACTACTTGCAGACTGAATTTGAACTCATGAGTCACACTGAACTCTGACTGAGGCTGACTTTTGTTTCCTGCTAGTCACACAACAAATGCTTCAGTAGATAAAGTTTCTCGAGTTGTGGAAATCAAATCATTTGGAACAAATCCTCCTCAAATGTGACTTATGCTTCTAGCTTTGTCATGTCGTAAGTGGATGTCTTTGAATGTTGCATATTTTTGGTTCTATCATTGGCAAACAACTTGACTCTCACATAATTTTTTTATGGCAGACACCCAACACCATGACAATATGTAACTGGGTTTTATAGCTCTGATTTTTTATGTAATTTTCACACTGGCTTAACTTCCTGTAAATTCCAAATTTTATTCTTGTGTCATTCCTGATGACATTAAAGTCAAAGAAAGAGAGTTGTCTTTGGCTTCCTATCTGTTGTGAATTTCTTTTTCTTGCAGATTGAGTAGTTTTAATGCATTGTTTAAATGTCTATTTGGAACTACTACAAGGATCTCATAAATATTTTGGTACCAAAGCTTGAAGATCCATGGGAAAGTCATTTTTGTATGTTTCAATTGAACTCATAAATAAATTTGCCAAAAAAAAAAAAAAAATTGAAAGTGGATTGTCTGCAGTATTTCCCACTAAAGCTGAAGAAATGTTGAATACATAGGTTTGTTAATGAAATGTATTTTTCTACTTCTACTGATTGCATCTGTTTTGTGGTTAGCCATTTTCTTAATACTGCCTGTAGTTTTTCTGTTAATGTGTTTGGCAATAGGATGCGGCATCAAATGAAACCAATTTGTAATTTTGGTATAATTCTATGTCTTTAATTTTTTCAACTAAGTATAACAAGCTACACAGCTTTTTTTTTTTTGAATAGTTGTAAATAAAAGCATCGTTAACAGTGAAGCTAATTTCATGTACAAAGACTAAAATTGAGTCATACCTTTTAAAACTTGTAACTTCACTCACGTCCTTTTAAAAAAAATCAGGAACGTTTTCGAGACTGTTGCAGTCTCATTCTCAGCTGATTTGCAACTCATCACAGTTGGTTGTTGTCTGGATCTCTTGTAATTGGCTCCCTCTCTCGGAAGATTCTTTACATAAGTTCAGAAGACAACTCACTGATGGCACATCAAAATTTAGATTATGTGGAATGTTTTAAATAATAACATTTTTTTTTCCTCATGTTGTAAGTTCAAGTTTTGTTGACAATGGTTTTAGTAGTTTGATCTCCTCTCCTCTCCGATATGGTAGTTTGCATTCCAGAAATGAAAAGCAACTGCCAAGTTTTCTGTTTGTTTATATTTTATGTTCTACGGTGTTCTGTTAATCTAGTTTTTAAATTTCTCTTTGTCAAACCAATATAAAATTTGTCAGTCTTCACAATCTATCATATATATGCCTGATTTTTGTCCTGGTGGGATCGTGTTTTTTAAGGTATTATTTAACATGATCCCACCAGGACAAAAATCAGGCATATATATGATAGATTGTGAAGACTGACAAATTTTAGTTTTGGTTTGACGAAGTGAAATTTAAAAACTAGATTAACAGAACCATAGGAACATAAAATATAAACAAACAGAAAAATCGGCAGTTGCTTTTCATTTCTGGAGTGATAACCACTACATCGGAGAGAAGAGGAGATCAAACTACTAAAACCATTAATACAATCCAATGTGTAAGGACTATACTAAAACCATTATCAAAAAAACGAACTTACAACATGGGAAAAAAATTTATTATTAAAAACATTGCACATATTCTAAATTTTGATGTGCAATCAGTGAACTTATGTAAAGAATCTTCTGAGAGAGGGAGCCAATTACAAGAGATCCAGACAATAACCAACTGTGATGAGTCTAATCAGCTGAGGATGAGACTGCAACTGTCTCGAAAACGTTCCTGTGTTTTTAAAAGGACGTGAGTGAAGTTACAAGTTTTAAAAGGTATACAGCTTTTCTTGTTTTGTGTATTTTTGGTAAACCATAAATGCTTGGTAATGTTAGATTGTTTACTTTAACTTTAGGTAAATTTTGTACATCTTACTACATCTGAAAAAATTAACTGAATGGATATCCTGGAAAAACTTTTAAATGAATACCAGATCTATATGGAAACTCATTCACAGCTATGATCTTACTCATCACAGACCATGACTGCCTAAGTAGACATCTGTGGGTACATATGTAAATTCAAATTGTAAAGAAGATCTAGTTTCAAAATACTAGGACACGAAGAGGGAAATGATTTTATAATCAAATTGTTAAGGGAAAAGTACATGTACAAAACAAATACACAATACAAACAAAACACAAGTGAACATCAGCATTGTTTTTATAATTTGGCCTTTGCATCATGCTATCTAAAGTGACATGTCTGTAGGACAAATAATTCATAAAAAAGTTTAATGTGTTACATTAATATGATTTTCTCTAGCATTTATATTGTATTTTTATATAGTTCTACAAAGTATTGTTACAAAAGCTTATTTTTCTTTCTACTTAATGTTAGAACTTTAGTGTGACTACAATTTCATGCTTAGGCTTAATGTCAAGAATAAAAGGGCACGGAAAAGAAAAAGAAAATTTAAAAAATAAAGAAAAAATATAAGGAATAAAGAAGATGTAGAAAGGAAGAATTCATACATACTTTTCTACTGGATTGCCTTTAAGAAGTACCCAGGGCTGCTGACTCTGCATGTACTGGTTTCCATGTCTGGATATACTTAGAATATGGCGGATACCATCTCGAAGTTTGCCCTTTTCAAGGGATGAAATATAGCTATTGAGTTCACGTGTTATCATTGCCAAAAGAGTCCAATCCTGCACTTCTGGGGACATTTCAGGAACCTGACCAGCAAAGTACCTTTCTGCAAATACCAATGCCCTGTAAAATAGCATACTATTGTACGAAACACCAAACATATACTCTGAATTAAGGAGCCTATTATATATTTCAATATTTTAGTGGAGATTTCTTTTTCTAATGCAGTTTATTGATTATTTTCTCAAATCCAAAAAATTAAGCATTCCTATAATTCAGATTGATCTTCACTTAAGAGATGCATTAACTGCATCCCTTACCACCCTAGTAAAAATCTTTCTCTTGGTAATATCTAATAAACCAATAAATCTAGAAGTTGAAGATAAATCTCTAACAACTTGTAAACTTTATAAGATTCTGCCAAAATGTTAATAAACTGGACATACATCAGGACTCTAAACATTACTGTTGTCTCATGTAGTCTAGGGGTAGTATGGCCGCTTCTGTTCCCAAGATCATGGCTTCAAATCAGGTAGAGAATGATGGAATTTTTTTTTTTGAATGTAAAAAATCCTTAGCATGTCTTCTTTTGTAAGGGAAATAAAGCCAATGGTCTTATGTCGTATATTTACAGCATATAAAAAACACCTCAAATTAATGCCCATTCGGGTGCATCTTTTTTATTATAAAAAACCTTAAGCCTGATAGGGGCCTCTGAGCAAATTATGTGGTCTTTCATGGCCAATATAGAATAGGATGCGCAGAACCACAGCAGTTAAAAACCACCCACAAATAAAAAATTATTTTCAATTTAAACATTACTAAAAACACCCCAAAATATTTGTACAATAAGTAAAATTCAGATATATTGCACTCACAAGACTTTCTCTATGCTTGAACAAAGTATTTTTACAAAAATTTATTTCTCAATCTATTTCATGTTAATCGAGATAAGAGAGTTCAAGATGGCCGTGAATTCTGCGGTCTGCAGAAATTGAAATAAATAAGATAAATGAAGTGTTTACGAAAGACAAACACAGTGATAAAAAATGGTGCGAAAATGTTTTGAAATCGGTGGCTATTGTAAAAGACATAGTTGCTTACAGAGATACACTACTTGAATTAACTTCAGTAACCAACAAGGATAAACATGAATGTGCTTCGGTTTCGTCTTCACTTACATATGCCAATATCACTATCTCAAGTCAACACATGCAACGACAACCTTCTAAGTGTTCTACACACATAGTTTTAATATCTTCAAAGGAGCCAGAGAAAATTAAGGACTCTAAACAAACACTTCAATTGGTACATAACCTCAGTTCAAAACATATGCATTGTGGGGTTAACAGAATAAAGAAAGTGAGAAATAAAGGAAGTCATAATGGAATTATGGACTGAAGATGAATGTAAGTAATTATTAAATACTATCACAACCTCATCTAAAGACTTATGCGCAAAGATACCTAACAAGGGAGAACTACAAGTTATTATACATGGTATTGAGAGTAAGATCACAAAAGAAGAGCTATACTCATGCATTACAGAACAAAACCTGTTGGTAGAGCAGTGCTGCCTTCTGGATCTTATACAAAAACTTAATTGCAGTTTTTGAAGAAAACCTGAGACCAGAAATCAAAGTATGCAATCATCAGAACAACACCCAAGATATATCCTCCATTGATGCAGATGGAAAAGTATTATATAGGATATTCTAGATGCACAGTGAAAGAATATATCTCCATCATATGCTGTTTCAATTGCCATGGTTTTGGTCACTTTAGCACTGAATGTAAATCTCCAAAGCTGTGCCTACAATGCTCATGTGAGCACGACTTTAAAGTCTACAAAATTAGAAACCAAATATATTAATTCTGTACAATATAACAACAGAATTATGAACAGAGGCGTTACACAATGTGATAGTGCCCATGTTGCAACATCAACAGTGTCCTGCATATAAACAAAATTGATATAATAAGATCAAAAATAAATATGGATAAATTAACAATTTATCAACAAAATTTGCATAAATCTATGATATCTATGTGTGACTTATTAGAAAATGCGGACTTACATACAAATAGTGATGTTTCAAGTCACAATCCCACAATTTTTAGTATTCAGGAGCCTAATACCAAGGAAAATAAAGTACTAGGATTTAGATTGAAGCTACCGCTACCATGCGGTTACAAATTATCGACCTAGAGCAGCTTTAATCACAAATATATGAAATACTCTATGCCACAATTGTGTTTGCCAGATTGTGTAGTGATATGTATACCTTTTGGCAGAATGTGTGTCTATATAATTAATATTTATACCGAACCTCTTTGTAACTTTGAAAATATCTTAAGTACATTAGCAAATATTAACTCAATAGGTCATAACCCATATATACTGGTAATTTCAACGCACACCATCCAGCATGGGGAGGTGATACCTGTGACCAGAATGGTACGAAACTTTGACTTTTTGTGTGCCAAAAACTTAAGCTTCCTCAACGATGGCAAGAAACCAATATATAATTGCAGAATTGGATATATATATCATGAGGAAATTTAAAACTAAAAACGCAATGTGGAAACACTTTGAGTTATCAGCTCTGAGAAAACTAGAACCTTTAATGGACAAAACTAGCAATTGCGCTACACAAGATAATCTAAATAGAATAATTCACAGAGCCATAGATATAACCAAGAACATATGTAAGTCTCATTTACCAAATCTACAAAATTCATCACAATCAAGAAACTTCTGGTGGACAACCGAGCTAACTATTCTTAGAAAGCGCTTGCTAGCTTGCAACAGAAGATTTAAAAGAACAACATGTGAGACACTGCGACAAGTATACAAGCAAATATATAATACTGCAAGACTCGAATATAAACATGCTATTCAAAATGCGAAGACAAACTCTGGAAAGAATTCTGCTCCTCGCAGAATCAAAATTCATGGAAAATTATCTATAAACTTTCTACAAAGCCGGAGAATTTTAACAAAATTCTTAGTACAGTTGATACAGGTAATGGATTCACAACAACTCCTTTTGAAAGAGCTTCAGCGTTATGTGATGCTTTTTTCTCTACGGACTCTGATGACGACAATCAACTGTCTATTCGTCAACAATCTCTTGCTCAATCTAATGCAAAAGGAGACGTGATCTTCACTCAGAAGGAAGTGAAACCTATCATTAAAAGACGGAATGACAGAAAGGCCCCAGGCATGGATGCTATCTCTGCAAACATAGTGCAACATATTAATTTTGCAGCAGTAACTGCAAAACTGTAACAGCAAATCTTTGTCACTGTATACAATAAATGTCTAAATTAACCGTGTTTCTCGAAGCATGGAAAATTGCTGATGTTAAAATAATCCCAAAGAAATATGATCTACAAAACCCCACAGTTAATTCATTTCAGCCAATTAGTCTGTTGCCAGTTATGGGGAAAATATTAGAAAAACTGATAGTTGATAGAATTATGTATCACCTTCAAAGTAATTGAGTCAATCGAGGATGCAATACTACAAGTTACAGACTGGATAAAACATACATTCAGAAAGAAAATGTATGGCATGCTTGTATCTTTGGATATAACTCGTACTTTCAATAATGCATGGTGGCCTAGAATACTTTCACAATTAAAGAAGAAATGCTGCCCAAGGAATTTATTTAAAATTATACAGAATTATTTCCATAACAGAAGAGCACAACTGTCCATCTGTGGATCTACAATAGAAAAATCTATTATCAAAGGCTGCCCTCAAGGATCTTACTGCAGCCCAGGTCTTTGGAACTTATTATTATGATGATCTTTTACAGATAAATTTACCACCAAACTGCGAATAGCATATGCAGATGATGTACTTCTGTTGGTGAAGGATAAAACTATCAATGATTTATCTACAATGGCAAACAGAGTATTAGAACAACTTTTCCAGTGGGGAGTAGATAACAAACTCTCTTTTAATCCAACAAAGACAAATTCAATGGTAGTCAGTAGGAGAAAGGTGAAAGAGGAACCAGGATGCTCAATTTCTACTCGGGCAGCAAACCAGGTGAAAAGACGATTAGAAATTGATGTTTTGGGAGTGTGCATCTCTCCCATTATCAGGATGTTTATTAAATGTTATAACCACAAATGAAACACTGGATATAACACAAATATAAACAAAGACAAAACACTATCAAAATTTGCATTACTGAACTAAAGACTGTTTTCAGTAAATTAAATGCCAGGTCAGATGGCGTGAGTATAGAAAATTAATTAGGTCAAAGAAACGTAACTACTTAACTTGATTATCAAGCTATATTGATCTGTGCTTCTTAAATCGACGGATTTCCATTTTTAAGACTGGTTTCCAAGAGGAGCTGAAATGAAATCCAGCACCACGATTAAGTATGCTCCTTTTGGAGGAAATGGCCAAAGCCTCCTTAATTCTCTGCTACCAGTAACTGTTGCATATTGCCAAGATGGCCGTCTCCCAAAAATTGACTCTATGGTCATTATCAAAACAATGCTCTGCGAACCCAGACTTCAGGTTGCATTAAACGAATGCTCTGTTCATGTTTGTTTATTCTGGTAGCAATGGTCCTTCCGGTTTGTCCTGTAGTTGTAATTTACGTCCTCCAATGTTAAGTCATATCGGACGATGAATGGAATGGGTGAAATGGTGCAAAAATGAGCCTGGGGTCCTTAGAGCTTAGAGTTACCCGACATTCGTCTTTCAGGATAAGGGAAAACCCGGAGAAAGCCTTATCCAGGTAACTCACCCTGACCGAGATTCGAACTTTAGACCTCTTGAATGTGAGGCAGACACGTTAGCACCACGCTACCGAGGTGGGCCCGGTTTGTCCTATATATGGTGTCCCACATTCACAGAGAATGCAGTACACTCCTGGAACTTGGAAGTTCAGTTTGTCTTTCAATGGTCTCAACAGATGTTTAATCTTCGGAGGTGGCTTGTGGATGCTCCTGATGTTGTATTTGATGAGAATCCTGCTGATTCTGCCAGTAAACGGGATGCAGGCTGTAGTGGTAGGCTTATCTGACGCTTACTGTATTAAAGGTTTCCCTTTCCTAGCTTTGGTGATTGAGGCTTCAATGTCATATTCAGAATAGCCGTTTTGACGAGTCTCAGGTGCTGTAATTCCTGTTTTAAGTGGCTGGGATCAGAGACAGACAAAGCTCTGTGGGCCAGTGTATTGAGAACTCCCAGTCAACCAGTAATTCATCCAACAGAGAATTAATTTAGTGAAGAAATTGTCTTACCTTGGAGTAATCTTAGATCCCAAACTAACATTTAGAGCACATTTCAATCATGTGCAAATAAAAGCCAGTAGACTCCTCAATGGTTTGTCAATTGTATCACGTCCCACATGGTCTCAACTCTTCGGCGATGAAGATGTTATACATTGGAGTTATCAAACCTCTTGTACTATACTGCTCGACAGTATTCCAAGATGTACTAAATAAACGCTGGGTGCAACATAAACTCAACCAGATACAAAGAGGATTTGTACTCAGAATCATCAAGGGATATAGAACGACTACCACAGATGCTGCACTTCTAATTGCAGGCATTGAACCTTTATATTTATCGGCAACCTTCAGTGCAAAGATATATAACATAAAGAAAGGTTATCAAGGTTCCCTACAAGTTTTTGAATTCGACTTTCATCTGAGATCTCATTTCTTGGATGCTGGACATCCTGCTATATTTCACAACACTGTCAGTGAGAATAACTGCAAACAAACACATGACTACAACATCTACATAGATGGATCGCGATATTCTCATCATCCAGCGAATCCAGTTCATGTGGGATGTGCTTTTGTGGTGTTCGATAAAAACAATGTGGAGTTGCTTTATAGAGATACAAACTTGCACCTAATTGCTCTATATTCCAGGCCGAACTATTTGCACTGAATTAAGCAGTGGAGAGTGCCACAGTAATAGCTATAGCGCATGTATACACAGTGATTCCCAGGCATCTGGCAGTGTTATCGGAGATAAATATACTACATATTCACTTGCTACCAAACTAAGGAACGATATTATACCAAACACCAATTACATGTGTATCAATGGGTTAGAGGCCATATGGGTATACATGGAAACGAGAGGGCAAATGAAATTGCTAAGCGTTACGCATTATACTAAAAGGAATTCAGTTTTAAAGTCTACAATCATATTTGTTAAAAAAACATTGAAAAAAGACATTTTTGAAATGTGGAACAGCACTTGGATAAATAGCGATAAAGGAAAAATCACTCAAAATTTATTTTTTCCTACTGTTAATGATCGTGTAAATTGCAAATGCTCACCTAATTTTATTTTGACCCAGTTTGCTGCTGGACATGGGAAATTTAAAACTTACTTTCGAAGATTCCATATAAACTCTCCTGATGGATAACTCTGTATATGCGAAATAGGTGATGAAAGTGTTGAACACTTAATATTTAGATGTGATCTTCATTCCATCGGAACTATCCAATACATATAACTTTAGGGGAGCAGGCACTAATACAGCATGAAAAAATGTTGTGGTTAAAAACAACAAAATGGGAGAAAAGCTACCACCAATCAAGATGAAAACACAAACAAGTTTCCCACACAAAGTTATGGAATTAAAAACAGATCTGAGTCTCCCTAATTCTAAAGAAAACATTTTAATCACAGAAAACCCACTGACTTTTGAACCAATTAATATTCGATTAGATTTAGAACAAATAGAAAATCTGAAACATCCAAACCTGTACTAAAAGCACTAGCATTAGAAACTGTGAACAATAGATACCCACCTGAAGAGTGGTTGCATATCTACACAGATGGATCTAATTTGAACAACAACTCAGGAGCAGGAATTAAGCGTGCACTGTTCTCATTCTATCACCCAGCAGGATACCACACAACAAATTTTGATGCAGAAGTAACGGCTATTCATATTTCACTCCAACACCTTCTATTAAATTCAAAAATGCTGTCATACTTTCTGATTCTAAAGCAGCATTATGTGCAATAAGTTCATATAAAATGAGGTCAATCCAAATTAAAGAATGTCACAAAATGATCCAACAACTTCAAAAACTACAGAAAAGAATTATATTACAGTGGATACCTGCACATTGTGGAATTGCTGGAAACGAATCAGCTGATTTTCTTGCCAAAAAAGGTGCAAATTTAATTCAGAACAAAATTAATAACTTACCCTTTACATCCATAAAAAGATTAATTAAATACAAATATAAAAACAAACAAAACCAATCAATATCTAACAAAGCCAAAGATAAAAAATGTTACATTTTAATTAAAAATCCAGAAATTATTCCAGAAATCCCATGTAAAGCTGCAGTAGCAAATTTTAGATTACTTACGGAACATGATTATTTGGCCAAACACTTACACAGAATAGGAATTTATATAAGTCCAAATTGTTCTCTGTGCAACAAAGAAGAGGAAATGACTGAAGAACATCTTTTAACCTGTGAAGCCCTACCTGCCGGACCCACTACACAGAAATATTGGAGAGCAAGAGAGCTAATGGCTTCATTGCCAAAGCCTAGCATTTGAAAACAACATCTTTCATATTGTAATACAGGTCTTAAAATAATCGTTAATTTATTCCTTAAAAAATGTTGCACTTCAGCCTTTGAGCACTTTATTGGCCAAATTTTTAAAACGTTATAATTATTATGTTCTGTTATTTTTATATTTGTATTTATATGTTTTTGTAACTAGAACCCTAACATACCTTACTAGTAAAATAGGGTTACTTCTTTTAATTAATAATAATAATAATAATAATAATAATAATAATAATAATAATAATAATAATAATAATAATAATAATAATAATAATAATAATAATAATAATAATAATAATAATAATAATAATAATAATAATAATAATAATAATAATAACAACAGAGATAAATATTTGCACAAATTTTCTTATTGTTAATTTTCTTGTACAAGAAGGGGAATGTAGGAATACAGTAGGCTTTAAGTGGTAGTCAAATCTTTTAAGAGCTGTTTGTTCTGCATTGGCTTTGAATTTCCATTGTCTTTGCATAGTTAACAGATAAACAAATGAATGGTGTTCCATTTGAGAAAACTACAAGTGCTGGAAAATTCAAAGCATATACATGCATGCTAAGATGAACCTTTTACAAAAATTCTTACTTTGGATTCAGTAGTTCTCAAAATATGTGTTTATACTGAAATGTCGGTATCACATTGTTGGGTAGAATGCAATACTTTTCTTACTTATTCTTAAGTAATTAAATTAATGTACTGTTTTTCATAGGATAATTACAAGCAATTATGATGACTTTGCCAACCTAGAATATTAATTAACAGTTGTGGACATTTATATGCACAAGTATGTTCACACATACATACACAAAATCCTAAGCGCTAATCTTACATTTACCTGCTTTCTACCAAGAATATCATTTACAATTCACTCTTGTCCAATTCATAAAATTCTTGGAAATAGTAACATGGATTTCTTATTAGCCATTTATACGGTCTATTCTTTAATATTAGAACATTCAAACTCCCAGATCAGATAATATTTCTTACTTAATGATCCAGCAACTGCCTTCTGCTGCTTTAAACTACCTTAAAGAACAGTTAATTTCCATTAATTGACCTAATAGTGGTTAACTATAAAGCCCGGGCCTTAAAGTACTTACAATATAGTAAGTCGCCATTAAGGTAGTTGTCTCATGTGTTTATGAGAACTCCTAAGTGGTTTACCGGGAAAATACGAGACAGAGAATTTAATGTCATATCGGCACGTTGGCCATAGTAGCACAATGGTAGTGCGGCTGGACGGAAACCAGAAGATCCATGGTTCAAATCCCGGCTATGGCATTGAATTTTTCAGTCTGACTCTATGTATCCACAATTTAGCCTACACACGGCCAGTGTGAAAGAACAGTTAATTACCTTAAAGATATTTATAATTACATCTGGATTAAAAAAGTATTCCCTGACCAGTGGCGTAAAGTCATAATTGTGCCAGTACTGAAACCAGATAAGGACCACACTAGAGCTGACAATTACCATCCCATAGCCTTAACATGTACGTAGTGTAAAATAATGGAAAAGACAATAAACAACCGATTATGCTGCATGATGTTGGAAAAGTTCTTCAGAATGGAGCAAAATGGTTTCTGACATTGTTCCACAACAATCTCATAATCCTAGAATATGAAATAAGGAACGCCTTTTTGAACAACCAGAATATAACATTAATTAATCTTGATATTGAAGAAGCATATGAGAGAATTTGGAGAAAATATATCTTGAAAACAATTCAAAATGCCATAAAGGGAAACATGATTTCCTTTATAATTTTCTTGAAAATAGAAAAATCACAGAGTAAACGGAGCAACATCTAAGGAAGTAACCATAGAAAATGGCATCTCACAAGGATCAGTATTTAGTATAACTAAATCTATTTCTTGTTGCAAGGAATGAAGAATGTAGACACACCTGTAAAATCCTGTCTTTTTGCAGATAATTTATCCATTTTTTGCAAGGAAAAGTCTACCATAATACCAAAAGTATGTCTACCATTCAAGAAATTCTACAAAAGATGCTCCGTAACTTAGAAAAGTGGTCAGAAATGACAGGATTGAAATTTTTTCAACAAAAAACCAAACGCATTACCTTCTTCAGATGCAAACAACTTGCTAATAACCCTGAGCTATACTTTAATAACTGCAGAATAGAAAATGCTCTGTGGTCAAATTTCTTGGTGTTTTATTTGACGAAAAACTGACTTTTCTCCCTCACATTTAACAGTTAACGTATAGAGCATTAATTAGATCTAAACTGGATTACGACTCTATAGAGTATAATTCAGCATCATCCAGAACACTTCAGCTTCTAAATCCAATTCAAACTACTGTACTCAGAATTGCCCTTGGGACCTGTCATACAAGCCCGTCAGTAGTCTACAGATGAAAGTACACGAAATGCCCTTAGATCTTCACATAATACAACTATGTCTAACCTACACAGCTAAAACACTCTCAAACGCTGAATCTTCAGTTCATTCTTTCATCAATGGCAATATAGAGAAGATGAATCCGAAAAACGTAGGCAATCCTTGCCCTTCAGCAACCATATAAAACAGCACACTAACTCCTGCCACCTGTCAGCACAAGAATAAAATATTTCAGTATTGAACCTTGGCAACTGTTAACACTAGTTGTCAACACTCTGCATCTTCATAACAAAATAGAAATTGAAAAGACAACCTTCCAAAAAATATTTAAAGAATTTCAGGAGAACTATGCTAACTATACTTCAATCTAAACTGATGGCTTGACTTCAAAGGATGGTAATGGCTGTGCAGTAGTATTTCCAGACCATACAAGCCTCTATAGATTGCCATCACACTTTACCATTTTATCTTGTAAACTATTTGCAATCAAAGAAGCCCTTACAAAAATACTACAGTCCAAAGAATATAACTGCAACTTATTCTTCACAGATTCCCTAAGTGCAGCAACTGCAACTCACGACAGAAAAACACAAAACAATTTAGTTCAAGAAGTACACGTCTTGTACTCAATGACGGCCCAAATAAAGAAGACAGACATTGGTGTGGACACTTTCATATCTGGACATTACAGGTAATGAATGATCAAGTTAAAGAAGCTAAAGAAGCTTCAAGACAACTGTTTAGTGATCATGCAATAACAACCCCTCATCAAGAATCATAAAATACATTAAACAAAAGGTTAACAATTTCTGGAAAATGCAATAGCTCAACAGACCCAACACAAAGCCACACAAAATACGCCAGAACAGTGACAGCATTTTCATTCTCAAGCATCTTCACCAAGTTGCTTTCACAAGTATGAGAATCGGCCACAGTAACAACATAATTTACTTCTTGCTACTCTCCAAGAAACCAGCTCCTGAATGCAAAACCTGCAACGTGGTAATTAATATCAAACACATCATCACTGAATACGTTCAACATGAAAATTGGAGGAAAATATTCAACATATCAACAGACCTGTCAAAAGCACTTAATCCTATTAGTGTCACAAACATAATAACATTTATGGGAAAAATATCCATGCTAAAACACTTGTACAACTTGTACCTCAGTCAGTTGTAATACATTTATGTTCTCCAATTTAGTTACACCACATATGTAAATAATTATATCATATGTCTTTTATGTTAAAACCATGTATTCACACTAACAAAATGTAAAACTTACATTCTAAATTATATTTCAAAATTTAATTGTTTATTTGCAATGTAATACTAGGCATATATCATTGCAAAACATTTATGTATAATCTTTTGTGCCACGATAAGACCCAATAGTCAAAGAAAAATAAAGTGTTATTTAAAAAACAAAAAAGAAACATCATTATTTCTTATGGAAGTACACTGAGAATTTTTGTACCAATTACTTTATGATTTTTTTTGTATTCAAGACATGGTATATAAAATATATTAATATGTATTCATTGTCTCATATTTATGTATTACATTTCTTGTGTTATAGTGGTGCAAGTTCCTTTTGATGTTAATCAAAATGTCATAAATGTATGAACTTACCATTGTTGGAATTCCCAATTTAATGATTAATGATTTACAATGTTCGGTTTTGTTGAATTTGTCAGTATTCCAACAAACATTTTTTGAATGTTTAAAATATTTAATATTTCTGAATTTCTATCTTATAGTATTACCACATATATAAAAACACTTTGAAAAAAGAATAAGACACTAATGCAAAATTTTCTAAACTACTCTTGATTTCTTTTCTTCAGGGTTTCCCTTATCCTGAAAGATGAATTTTGGGTAACTCTAAGCTCTAAGAACCCTGGGCTCATTTGAGCATCATTTCACCCATTTCATTCATTCATCATCTGACATGACCTAAACGATTAAAAATGATGATGATGATGATGATGATGATGATGAGTATAAGGGCACTCAACTGCAGAGGTCATCAGCGCCCTTTTTAAAAGAAACTGGTCATGGCAAAAGCCAGATATAAATTATTCTAAAACACTATAAATATCTCAATAGAATGACAAAAAATACAAACGCGTTAAAAAAAATAAAAACAATAGAAATGTCATCTAAAAAGCCATAAATTCTATTTTCTAAATCCTAAAATCTAATCTCGAAAAGAATCTAAAAACCTTCTTCACTACTCCGTTATCGTCCGCTAGCATTTCTGCAAAGCTGACCGGCAGCTGCAAAGACGTCCTAAGGTCTGCTAGGTGAAAACACTCTAGCAGCACGTGTCGTACAGACGCTTCATTGCAAAACGGACACAGTGGAGAAGGCTCCTTTTAAAAAAGAAAACTATGAGTAAAAAAGCAGTGCCCAATTTGTAACCGAGCCAAACTCACCTCCTCGCGACGAGATGACCGACAGGTGAGCTTTTGTCACTTGTATTGGCAAAAATGTCTTGTCTGTCAATATCTTCTAATCTTAGCTTAACTTCTTTCCAGAAGCCTCTATACCCATACTCTGCATTTATCCAAGAATGACCCATACCTATCTGCTTCAACAAGTCATACATTTTATGTGCCCAAGACCCATCCCAGTTACTTTCTCTTTTGAATATGAAAACATTCTTTAATTATATTGCCATCTTCCAAGTTAGTGATTCTGTATAAATATTTCATTGCCCTTGACAAGATTTTAATTTTAGTAGAATGCCTGCCTAGTTCTAATTGTGCTGCCCCATTAGGTGATGCTATTGGTAATCCCAATATGTACGTACAAAAAGATCTATGCACTCTATCAGTCTCTCTCCAAGCCTCATCTATTCCCCATACCTCTGATCCATGTAACATTCTATTTTCTACTACTGCCGTATAAATCCTTTCCAACCATTTGACATTTATATCTGGCAGTTTACTGTAGCACGATCTTATCACTCTCATGGCCATTTTACCTTTCGCCACAGACATCTTTTTTTGTTCTTTCCAGCTGCCATCTGAACTCAACCTTGTACCCAAATAATCAAATCTCCTTACTACCTCTATTTCTCTTCTATTAACCTCCCATTTCTCATCCTTAAGCAACCTGTATCCTTTTATGAAGACCATAATCTTTGTTTTGTTTTCATTCACTTTCAAACCCCATTTATTGCAATAGAATTGGCTGCCTCGATTGCTCTTCTCAGCCCTCCACTTAATATGGACCCAACTACTAGGTCATCTGCAAACAGTAGCCCCGGTATTTAAGTAATTAAGTATGTAAATACTGCTAAATTTCTTGGTCTTTGGAGCAACATAAAATGGGAGACACATGTTGATCATCTAATTAAAAAAACTGAGTACAATCTATCGAGATTTAACTGTATTGGAACACCACAGTGAAGCGAAATAATTATTAATTTTTAGATGAGTCGTATTTATTACACATCTGCTTCACTTTCGTACCTATTTTGAAGACATGATCAAGCTTTAGTCGCATAAGAGCCGAAGATGCAAACGATGATTTGCGAAACATGTCCTCAAAATAGGTACGAAAGTGAAGCAGATGTGTAATAAATATGACTCATCTAAAAATTAATAATGAGTACAATTTGTTATAATTTCAGACAACTGGTACACATAGTTAACATAAAAACGCTCAGAAGCGTGTATTTTGCGTGTGCTCACTCCATTTTAAAATATGGCATAACATTATGGGGTAACTCACCACATTGTAAATCATCATTCATAATGCAAAAACGGATTCTAAGAATACTTGGAGGAGTTAAATCAACATCTATGTGCAGACCATTTAAAAAATTTAAAATCTTACCTGTCCCATGTATTTTAATTTTTGAAATTTTAAAATTTACAAAGACAAATTTAATGACACAGTTCATAGCCATAATACTAGACAGAGAACGGATATTCATGTGAATAGAAGTAACACAAGAGCTCATCAAAACAGTGTAATAAACCTAGGAATCACTTTTTTTTAATAAACTGCCTATAGCCAATAAAACCACTTGCAATTTTTCAGTATTTAAAAAGTCAGTTTTGGCATACTTGCTAGACCACTGCTTTTATTCTGTTACTGAATTTATGAAAAGTTTATAATATTGTTACATTTCTGAATTAATTGTATATATTATAAAATTCTTGAGATATCTTTATAAATCATTATTCTGTACAAACACTGACTTGTCCTTATGGGATGTGGCTTATTAATTTACAAGTATAGTTAATTGCACTATAAATTCACAATTTGACGCATCTTATATCATAGTATTCATGTACAATGTATGATTTACAAGATGAATAAATTATCTATCTAAATTAACTTACTTTTTTTCTTTTTAAATTTATGTCCTCCAACGTTAAGTTATATTGGATGATGAATGAAATGGGTGAAATGGTGCTCAAATGAGTCGATGGAGCTTAGAGTTACCCAACATTTGTCTTTCAGGATAAGGGAAAACCCTGGAGAAAACCTTATCTAGGTAACTCACCCTAACCGAGAACTAAATTAACTAAAATTACATTACATTCCAAATGAGAAAAACTATATCTCCATAAAACTGGTTGTAAACATCTCCAACTTCCCTGTCATGCAATAAGAAAAAAGAAATGAACATGCAAAACAATTTCAGATATTTTTTTAAATAGACAAAGGAACTACCAATCATGCAGAATCACATAGAATAAATTCTGTTTACTTTTTTTTTTCTTCTTCGTATTCTGCTCTTTAAGGTTCCTGAAATAAATTTTATATGTTATATTCATTTGAAAATCTAGAACTATTTTATTGCACCTACCTATTGATAAAATTACCCAAATTATTCAGTAGTTCAGAGTTATTTTTTGTTGCAAGATCAACCCAACTAAAGCTGGAATCTTGGGATTCAGGTCTAACATAAAGAAGATAAAATCGCCAGACATCTGCTGGGATGCCTGTCTCTTTTGCATCTGTACCAAACACTCCTATACCTCGACTTTTGGAAAATTTTCCATCTTCATAATTTAAATATTCTGAAAACAAAAAGTATATTATTGTATAAGTTACAATAGTACTGAGCACAGGCAGCAGCAATATAAAAGAAAGAAAATAAGGGGATGGGAGGGGGGGGGGGGTAAGAGTAAGTAAAAACAAAAATCCATGGACAAAATTTTTATTTTCTTTTAACTATTTAATTTTGCTCTTACTACTCAATTAGAGTTTAACTGAAGTTATGATGTAATTATCATTTGTTAGGAAAGTACAGGAACATCGCAGAGGGAAGAGCCACGGTAACGCAGACGCTATGTCCCAAAGACCCTGTCCAGAAGAGTGCGGCCAGTGCACAAGAGTGGAAGAGAAGGAGCGTGCCGCAGCAGTCCGAGTAGGCAAGGCAGTGCCTGCGGATGGCTGGGATAGCGCATGTCTGAGGAGGGAGCAGCTGGCAGACGCAGACTTGGGGCCACTCTTGAGGGAAGTGGAGGCAGGGACAAGACCAACCTGGGAGCACATCGCACCAAGGAGCGCCACCTACAAGTCATACTGGGCCCAATGGGACTCATTGAAGACCAGAGAGGGCATGCTGTTTCGGGTATGGGAATCACCTAATGGGAAGACGCAGAGAGAACAGTTGGTACTTCCCCGGAGTAAGATCCCGGAAGTCATGGAGGAAGTGCATGCCGGTACTTCAGGACACCTCAGAGCGAAACGAATGATTGACAAAGTATGGCAGCGCTACTACTGGCTGAGGCTCCAAGCAGATGCTGAGAGATGGTGCCGTCAGTGTCATGTATGCGCAGTCAGTCGCGGCTCCCAGACTAGAAGGCGGGGTCGCATGCAGCAGTACGTCGGATCGCCATTCGAACGGATCGCCGTTAAAATAGCTGGACCGTTCCCAGTGTCCTTCCGAGGCAACAAGTACCTGATGGTGGTCGTGGTCTACTTCACCAAGTGGCCGGAGGTGTATGCCATCCCGAACCAAGAGGCAAAGACAGTCACAGACTGCCTCGTGGAGCAAGTGTTCTGCCGATTCGGGGTGCCGTTGGAGCTCCACAGCGACCAGGGTACCAATTTTGAGTCCAGCCTAATGAAGGAAGCACTACAAAGGCTTGGGGTGAACAAGATCCGCACGACGCCTCTACATCCCCAGTCGGAAGGCATGTTCGAGAGATACATCAAGACCTTAGAGCATCACGAGCAACTGTACAGTCTCTTTCCCCTCCCCCTGACGTCTGGAACAATCGGAATGATTGTTCCAAGCCACGAAGCTTCCAGATACAGCGATCTGCCTATATAAGGGCTGCAGTGGACGAGTCAGTCAGTACTTGGCAGGCAGCCGTGAAGAGCGCAGTGCTAGCAAACGGACTGGAAGACTGCGTACGTGTATCAGAGGAGTTCTTAGTCAGCTCTAGAGAGAGTTGTGCGGCAAGTTGCCGAGTAGCGAGTGTTACGTAATTGTGAGTGTTGCATAATAGTGAGTGTGGAGTGGACCTGTGACAGACGAACTGGTGGACTATAATTGTGTGCACTACGTAATTCTACGTAATCGGCAAGTGTACCAACTGTAATTCGGTGGAAATAAAGAACATTTTGAGTTTGCGCAATTGGACTCTTAATTCTACGAACCCACAAAGTCACAATAAGCTATGGGTACATAGTGACAAAATGAATTTGGTGCAAATTGGTATTGTATTTTTGCCACAATATCCTAAAGTAATTATTTCATTACATTTAGACACAAAATAAGATTATTTTTTCTTCTAATTAAATGGTATATCACAATAGCAAGGAAATTTATGTGATTTATGGGCACTGCAGAAATGTACCACTGCGTTGCTATCCACATTTCAAGTATATTATTAAAAGCAGGGAAGCCTAGATTATGTTGTAAAATGTATTCAATTTAAAAAATAAAAGTAAACTAAATGTGAGAAACTTTTATGTAATATACATATCCATACATTTATCTATAAATATCCATATTCAGGGATATTCTGTAACTTCTGATTCAAGCTGAACGACTTGTTAAAGCCGCTAACCACTGGCTATGCACCATTTGATATTCTGTAACATCGTAACCATAACATCTTGTTGAGAGGAAGAAAGTTATGATTAAGGATAACAAAAAGTGAGACCATGTTATTAGAACCAGCCAAAGTACTTTCCTTGCTGAAAATTGAAGCACAAAGGAATGAAGAACACCGCAGGAGGTAGATAACCTTATATTATTTGTAGATCATAAAGTGAAAATATAAATATGTGTGTGTGTGTGTGTGTGTGTGTGTGTGTGTGTGTGTGTGTGTGTGTGTGTGTGTGTGTGTGTGTGTGTGTGTGTGTGTGTGTGTGTGTGTGTGTGTGTGTGTGTGTGTGTGTGTGTGTGTGTGTGTGTGTGTGTGTGTGTGTGTGTGTGTGTGTGTGTGTGTGTGTGTGTGTGTGTGTGTGTGTGTGTGTGTGTGTGTGTGTGTGTGTGTGTGTGTGTGTGTGTGTGTGTGTGTGTGTGTGTGTGTGTGTGTGTGTGTGTGTGTGTGTGTGTGTGTGTGTGTGTGTGTGTGTGTGTGTGTGTGTGTGTGTGTGTGTGTGTGTGTGTGTGTGTGTGTGTGTGTGTGTGTGTGTGTGTGTGTGTGTGTGTGTGTGTGTGTGTGTGTGTGTGTGTGTGTGTGTGTGTGTGTGTGTGTGTGTGTGTGTGTGTGTGTGTGTGTGTGTGTGTGTGTGTGTGTGTGTGTGTGTGTGTGTGTGTGTGTGTGTGTGTGTGTGTGTGTGTGTGTGTGTGTGTGTGTGTGTGTGTGTGTGTGTGTGTGTGTGTGTGTGTGTGTGTGTGTGTGTGTGTGTGTGTGTGTGTGTGTGTGTGTGTGTGTGTGTGTGTGTGTGTGTGTGTGTGTGTGTGTGTGTGTGTGTGTGTGTGTGTGTGTGTGTGTGTGTGTGTGTGTGTGTGTGTGTGTGTGTGTGTGTGTGTGTGTGTGTGTGTGTGTGTGTGTGTGTGTGTGTGTGTGTGTGTGTGTGTGTGTGTGTGTGTGTGTGTGTGTGTGTGTGTGTGTGTGTGTGTGTGTGTGTGTGTGTGTGTGTGTGTGTGTGTGTGTGTGTGTGTGTGTGTGTGTGTGTGTGTGTGTGTGTGTGTGTGTGTGTGTGTGTGTGTGTGTGTGTGTGTGTGTGTGTGTGTGTGTGTGTGTGTGTGTGTGTGTGTGTGTGTGTGTGTGTGTGTGTGTGTGTGTGTGTGTGTGTGTGTGTGTGTGTGTGTGTGTGTGTGTGTGTGTGTGTGTGTGTGTGTGTGTGTGTGTGTGTGTGTGTGTGTGTGTGTGTGTGTGTGTGTGTGTGTGTGTGTGTGTGTGTGTGTGTGTGTGTGTGTGTGTGTGTGTGTGTGTGTGTGTGTGTGTGTGTGTGTGTGTGTGTGTGTGTGTGTGTGTGTGTGTGTGTGTGTGTGTGTGTGTGTGTGTGTGTGTGTGTGTGTGTGTGTGTGTGTGTGTGTGTGTGTGTGTGTGTGTGTGTGTGTGTGTGTGTGTGTGTGTGTGTGTGTGTGTGTGTGTGTGTGTGTGTGTGTGTGTGTGTGTGTGTGTGTGTGTGTGTGTGTGTGTGTGTGTGTGTGTGTGTGTGTGTGTGTGTGTGTGAAAATAATGAAAAGTGTATGCTTACACGGGAATTACGTAAAGAGTTTCCTAACCTCACTTTTGACCTCTTGTCATTTACGTGACAGTAAAGAACATCTCGAAGAAATGTTTGCAATGAGATTTATTTCTCTGTCAAAATTATCTTGTAATCAAGCATTTACATTTAATTTCCTGCTGTGCAACATTTAAAATGCTGGCTTGGGTCTGAAAGTCCTGCAAAACTATAAGTTCACTCTCCTTTACAAGCTGATGTAAAAGTAAACAAATATGCAAAATTAAAGCAGTTTCTTTAACATTAAATGCTAAAAGATAGAAAATGTATGTTATGAAATCACCGGAACTCGTTTTTCATTTCAGTATTGATTACAGATTATTATAAGAAATTACACTGTCCTACAAAATATAACTTTTGTTTGCCGTTTTGTGATCTGAAAGGCAATGTTAACTTATTTCGGTGTGCTAATTTGAATCATGCTGTACATTTTTCTCTATCATGTAAGATTTTCTCACAAATCACAACAATAATTTGAAAGTAATATTTTTATGTAAAAATCATGCGTTACAAAATAAATATATTTCTAAATATTGTGACTTTGTGGGTTCGTAGAATTAAAAGTTCAATTTGCCGAAATTCTAAATGTTCTTTATTTCCGTAGAGATACACTGTTCAATTTTCACGTTACAACATTACATCACCAATACAGCACAATCTTCCAAGGTCGATGACAGTAACAAACAGCATCCAGTTTACATCAGCTCTCGTTACAACACTCTTGTTACACAACTGACTCATCACTAGCCATGGCTTCTTTTTATCACCCATTCATGAATTCCAGACTGTTCTGTCAATCACTAGATTTTTCTGGAATAAACAAGGCATCTAATGACGTAATCCGAATATTCTATCACCTTTCAGAAATGTGAAACCCTATCTGGGCCGGCAAGTCTTTCACCTCAGTGATAAACTATCCGTCTCTTGTTTATCGGCGCTATCGTTAATTGTTGGCGCTTTGTAAACGCTAGCTGCCTATCAGTACCTTTGTGTACACTAGCCACGCGATCGTAAACTGCTTATGCAAGCTCTTTATTACCGTGAAACATGCTCTGTTAGTTATCTATTTGCGCCGAAATTCTTATGTCTGTTGCCGCAACACTGCTCCCTCCTCAAGGCTGGTCGTCCCGAACAGCACCATCGTAGCGGGCCAGACGATCCAAGTGAACCACCAGCATCTTCCCTCGGGGCACCTTCTGCATGCAGCAGACCACGTCGTTAATTCTCTTCACCACCCCAGATGGTCATTGCCATCTTCAGGTTGCTGAAGCTTCGGGCGCTATCCCAGCAATCCACAGGCACTGCCGTGACTACTCGGACTGCTGCGGCACGCTCCTCTTTCACTCTTGTGCATTGACCGCAATTCTCTGGGCAGGGTCTTCGGGACATGGCGTCTACATTACCGTGGCTCTTCTTTTTACGATGTTCAGAGGTGAAGTCGTACTCCTGCAGCCTCTGTACCCAGCGTGCTGTCTGGTCTTCCAGGTTTCTAAAGCTTAGTAGCTTTAGTAGCTTCCAGGTTAGGGCAAAGTGGTCCGTCCTCAGGTGGAATGGCTGACCATACAGGTACTTATGGAAGTGCTCCAATGTCTTTACTACCGCCAGTAACTCTCGCCGGGTGATGCAGTAGTTCTTCTCTGCCTTGGATAGCGTTTTGCTGTAGTAGGTTATCACCCACTCATGGCCGTCCTGGATAGGATGCCAATGCAATGGTCGCTGGCGTCGCTGTCCACAATGAAGTTGCCACCTGGTTGTGGAAATCCCAAAATTGGAGCACTGCCCAGGGTCTTCTTCAGGTGCTGGAAAGTGCCTTCGGCGTCATCCGTCCACACTTAAGGTCGGTGTTCCTCTCTCAGGCGCGTGAGGGGCTTGGCGATGTTGGAGAACCCCTTTATGAAATGTCGGTAATAACTGCACAGCTCCAGGAATCTGCACAACTCTCGCTTATCCTTTGGGCGAGGCCAATCTCTCACAGCCTGGGTCTTCTCCGGGTCTGTGGCCACTCCGGTTGCTGAGACTATGTGGTCCAAGTAGTTCATTTCCTTGCGGACGAGCTGGCACTTCTTCGCGTTCAGCTTCAGGTTGGTTGCCTGCAGTCTCTGTAGTACCTTGCACAGGTTTTCCAGATGACCTATGAAGGTCTTGCCGACGATGATGTCCAAGTACAGCTGGCAGGCGTCATAAGTCAGTCCTCTCATCAATGACTCAATGAGGCGTTGGAAAGTGGCTGGTGCGTTGCAAAGACCAAAGGGCATAACTGTGAACTGACAAAGCCCTTGGCCTGTCGAGAATGCAGTCTTCTCCTTGTCTCTCGGGTCTAGAGCCACCTGCCAGTAACCCGACTTCAGGTCCAGGGTCGAGAACAACTGTGCACCAGCTTGCGAATCCAGGGTATCGTCAATTCGGGGTAAGGGGAAACAGTCTTGCCAGGTGACAGCGTTCAGCTTCCTTTAGTCCATGCAGAAGCGTAGCTCACCGTTCTTTGTCACCAGGACTACAGGTGAACATCAAGGGCTGTCAGACTCTTCAATCACTCCCCTGGATTTCATGTCATCTACCATATCCCATACCGCCACTTGTTTTGCCAGCGAAACGCGTCTAGGTGGTTGCCGAATAGTCCGGGCGTACGCGTCTAGGTGGTTGCCGAATAGTCCGGGCGTCTCCGGTGTCGATGCGGTGGAGCACGCGGTCCGTGTGGCCGTAGTCGTCGTTGCCTTGGCTGAAGACGCGCTGGTATCACCTCAGCAGTTGTCGAACTCTCTCCAGCTCTTCTGCGGTCAGGTGGTCGGCCGCCCTCTCCTGTAAGCCTTCCAGCCGGGGCCCCAGGTGTTTCGTCGACACCGGCTCCTGTGTCTTGTCGATTGCGGTTACGCTGACCACGGGCTCGCACGTCCCCAGCTCCGTTCCGGCCTGGACATCGTGATCGGTGTCTGCCAGGTTGAGCAGCCTCACTGGCACCTCCTCTCGGCACGGCAATAATGTCCTGGCTACACACAGTCCGTGCACTGGAGTCTTCTGGTCTAGCATCATGTTCTTCGTTCGCTGGCCTTCCAATCGCGCCGTCACCACCACCTCACTTCTCGCGGGGGCAACCATGTCGTCCTTCAAGATGACCATGCAGATTCCCAGGTGTTCTTCGGTGTGCCACTTTGAACTGGCACACCGAGAGTGGTTGAAAAACAAAACACGCCTGCAAAGCCTAAGAATTTGCAATGACTCACTCCAGGTGCTTAATAATATGGTTGAGAAGTTCCGTTGCCAAAAAAAGCATGGTTACAGAACATGAAAACCTGCCATACTTGTTCAAGCACAGTTGTAGACATAACAATAATTGTTAGCAATATTCTTAACCACAAGTTATAGAATCGCCCTGATTGTTTGGGTCATTTTATGTCCAAATGGCAAGATTATTTAGCCAGAAAGGACATTTTACAGCAATATAAAGTTACTGCTATTCAGAATAAAATATTTGGTTAATATTTTAATAATACAGTTCTAGTTGGATTAGTAATCAACTAGTTTTATTTGTTGCTTTTCTATATGTCATTAGTTACTTTATTCCTGGTTATATGTAAATCCATGTTTTAATGTATGTGTATGGACCTGAGGAAGCATTACATGCAAAGGAAGATGCATGTCAGTCAGGCATGCTGACACATCTTTACATCCATAATATAACAAAATACATGGAACATTTAACACTTAAAGAGGGAGTGAGATGAAATTAAAGAAAGGAAGTAACATCAATGCCCACCTGTAGCCATTATATAGTTGACAACAGTGTAATTGTTGTTTGCTCCCAAAAGGGTTGAAGGAAACATCACAGAATGAAAAGGAACATTATCTTTTGCCATGAAATGATACAGCTTAACATCTGTAGTCTTTCTGTTAGGTCTCCACCACTGTTCCCATTTATCAGTGTACCTCTTTGTGATACTCATGTAACCAATAGGGGCATCAAACCATACATAGAAGACCTAGAACAAAAGAAAAACATTAAGTAATCTTGTATGTTTCTAGATATTAATATTAAGGCATTGAAATGAAAAAAGAAGTAAAGAAAATTATTTTTTATATTTCAGTTAATTGATGGAAATTAATCATTTCTTCATACTAGCCATATATAGGCTAAGGTGTTTGAGAGATAGTCAACATGAAAAATTCAATGCCACGGCCGGGATTTGAACCACGGATTTCCTGGTTTCCGTCCAGTCGCTCTAATCCATTGAGCTACCATGGCCAACGTGCCGTCATGACATTAAATTCTCCATTTGACTCGTATATTTTCCCGGTAGACCACTAGGGGCTCTTGCATCCGAGATACACCATTTGTGGCATCTTACTATCGTAAGTACTTGAGTCCCAGGCTTTATTATTTAACTCTTATTATTTCAGTTAATTGATGGAAATTAATCATTTCTTCATACTAGCCGTATATAAATTCTCCATTTGACTCGTATATTTCCCCGGTAGACCACTAGGGGCTCTTGCATCCGAGATACACAGTTTGTGGCGACTTACTATCATAAGTACTTGAGTCCCAGGCTTCATCATTGAGCCAAATGGAGAATTTAATGTCACGACGGCATGTTGGCCATGGTAGCTCAATGGGTTAGAACGACTGGACGGAAACCAGGAGATCCGTGGTTCAAATCCCGGTTGTGGCATTGAATTTTTCATGTTGACTATGTATCAAACATCTTAGCCTATATACGACTAGTATGAAGAAATGATTAATTTCCATCAAATAACTGAAATAATAAGAGTTAAATGATGAAGCCTGTGACTCAAGTACTTACGATAGTAAGTTGCCACAAACGGTGTATCTCGCATGCGAGAGCCCCTAGTGGTCTACTGGGGAAATATACAAGTCAAATGGAGAATTTAATGTCAGGACAGCATGTTGGCCATGGTAGCTCAATGGGGTTAGAGCGATTGGACGGAAACCAGGAGATCCGTGGTTCAAATCCTGACCGTGCCATTGAATTTTTCATGTTGACTCTATCTATTATTTTTCAGATTTTTATTGTACAGGTGCCAAGATATATCATCTTCATAGAGATTGCAGTAAGTTAACGTTACGGGTGGTTCAGTTCATAGGAATAATGCATGATTAACTGTTGTAAAAATTATGGGGAAGAATTCTATGATTTCACCTTGGTATGCAATATGTTGTTGAACACATCACCAATAAATATTACTTCTGCTTCTTGGATTAGAAATGAGGCATAAGCTGCCCTTCCATTGGGCAAGTAACAAAATACATTGAATAAAATGAAAATGTGGAGGGAGCACAACATTTTGAAGAAAGGTAAATTTAATTAAATTTAAAGGGAGTCGATTAATGACTTACTTTTAAATTTTCCCAGAACATGTTTCAGAGACTTTGCCTCCATCATTAACCGGACATCGACTGGTTCTCAGTGATGTAGCTGGCGATATTTTGTCATAGGTCTCCTCTGGTGGTGGTTCGAGGAACTTGCTGAACAAATCTTTCTGGGGGATGTCGAAATTGAATACTTTGTTCCTATTTTTTGAAATGAAGATTTGTTCCCATGTGGACAGTTCTTGTTTTCCTGATGTATGTTTTAGTTATTTTGGTTCTGGATTTGTGTTGTGTTTTTTTTTTTCCCAAAAATGCGTGGGAAAGGGTAAATTTGTCAAGAACATTTTTGAAGTTCCCTCTATGGTACCAATTGGAAGAAGGCCCATCATTAGCAATAATAATAAATAATAATAATAATAATAATAATAATAATAATAATAATAATAATAATAATAATAATAATAATAATAATAATAAAGAATTTTATTGTCGTTGAGCTTTACAGCAATGGACAACGTCAGAAGATACAATACAAATTACAACAATATCATACAGAGAAAGTACAAAGTCAAGCTTAACAGCAATTGATGTCAAAAGATAACATAAATATTACAATACAATACAAATCTTTCTATTCTATTTTACAGAATATAAGAATAATACAAATTAGAAAATAATGTTCAGTGAATAAGTGACACTACTTACAATTCAGATGCATTTTCAAAAAATTCCTGTAAGGAGTAGAATGGGTTGATTAATAATCTGTCATAAAGCCTATGTTCAAAGCTGCTATTTGGCAGTCGAATTACATAATCTGGAAGTGCATTATACATTCTTATACCTAATATTTCAAAACTATTATGTGATTTTGCAAGCCTATGATAAGGTGTATCAATTTGGTTTGTATACCTAGTATTATATTTATGGATATCCTGTCTATAGTTGTAATCAGATAAATTCTTTTTTATATAAATTAGGACGGTATAGATGTATAAGTTTACTACTGTCATTATTCTTAATTTAATAAATAATGGCTTACAATGTGCGAATTTGTCTGTATCAGATATAATACGGATAATCTTCTTCTGTAATAATAGGATATTACTAACGTGGCTACTATTACCCCAAAGTAAGATACCATATAATATAAGGCTATGAAAAAAAGCAAAGTAAGTAGATCTAATGTATGTATTCGGTACACAGCTTTTTAAGTTTTTGATGAGATATATGACTCCTGAGAGCCTCGCAGTGATGTAATTAATATGTGGTTCCCAGGAGAGTTTATTGTCAACTATTACACCCAAAAATTTGACTTCTTTAGTATCATTTGAACTTGTCAGGTCCCTTAAGCTAAATACAAGTTGTTGTGTTTTCTTTTCATTAAGCAAGAAGCCATTTGCCCTAAACCATATGTCTGCCTGCCTCAGGGTGTCCTTGGCAATTGTTTTAAGTTCTCTAACGTCTGAGCTGGTATTAAAGAAAGTAGTGTCATCTGCATATAATATTGTATGGGTATTTACAAAGGAGGGCAAGTCACTGATCATTAGTACAAAAAGTAGAGGTCCCAGAACAGAACCTTGTGGCACCCCCCACTTTATTTCTGTCATTTTCGATCTCTCACTACCGACACATACGACTTGATAGCGATTACTTAAGTACAACTGAAAAAGTTTCAAGGCTGTATCACCTATACCATAAAATTTAAGTTTATTTATAAGGTGTGTATGATTCACACAATCAAATGCCTTACTCAAATCGCAAAAGGTGGCCTCAGCTATATTTTTGGATTCAAAAGCAGTGAGTATCTTTTTTACTAACGATACTATGGCATCTATTGTCGATTTGCCTTTTCTGAAACCAAACTGAAATCCACTTATAATGTTGGCTTCTTCTAAATAGGTACAAAGTTGAGCATACATAATCATTTCGATCACTTTTGAGATTATTGGAGTTAACATTATTGGACGGTAGTTTATTGGGCTGTTTTTATCTACTTTTTTAAATATTGGGACAACTCTTGAGAATTTTAATTTATTGGGAAAATTTCCTTCTATAAGACATTTGTTAATACAGTACGTTAGTGGATACAGTACGCATTCTATTACTTGTTTAAGAATATTATTAGATATATCATAGATGTCCATAGCATTAGATGTCTTTAGTTGTTTAACAGTATTTAATACAGTATCAGGGGTCACTTCCCAAAATTCAAAGTAACCTTGTCTGTACCTCTGCTTGCAATTTTCCATTAGTTCTTGTACTGATTCCTTGGTTTTTTTTATGTTTTGTGCGATATCCTCCACCGATTTTGTAAAAAAATCATTCAGTTCATTAGGAGTTAACTCTATGTCATTCCCATTGCCTCTTTTTGCTATTGAATTAATCAAAGTCCAAGCCTTCTTGCATTTATTACTAGAGGATTCAATGCTTTGAAGATTAAACTGTTTCTTAGCTTCATTTATGGCTTGTTTGTATTCCTTTCTAATCTCGAGATAGGATGACTTACACCTTTCAGATTTATTCCTCCTGTATAAACCTAAATACATTATTACTCTTGATTTCATGCTTGTAAGTTGAGGTGTATACCAATTATTCCTATCCTTATTAACAGCTTTTTGTCTATTAGCAATATTTTTGACTTTACATTTTCTTTGGGGAACACACATTTCAAAGATATTTAGAAACATGGTAAA
Source organism: Mantis religiosa (assembly GCA_030765055.1). Lineage (NCBI taxonomy): Eukaryota > Metazoa > Arthropoda > Insecta > Mantodea > Mantidae > Mantis > Mantis religiosa. The sequence continues at coordinate 365,305 of JAUKNK010000355.1, read as the reverse complement.
AAATCTTTCAAATGCATCATTTGCAGTTAATAGGTTACAAAGATATGAGTTACACAACATATCATACCATTCGATTTCACTTAGCATTTTCATAAAGTATGAGATTTTGTCACTGTTTATAGGCCTAGTAACAACAATTTTAGATTTTATTTGCTTATTGTTAATTGTTTTTACATTTCTTATTTCAAGCCAGACAGAGTCATGGTCTGAAAAAGGAAAGATATTAGTATCACAAGTTACCAAATCCTGATTAATGTTAGTAAATATATTGTCCAAGCTGGTGGGCTTGTAGTTCATACAGCTAAAATTAAACTGCCGGAGGGTATTTTGAAAGTCAATTACAGTCTGTTTCTTTTCTCTAATATCAAAATGAGAGTTTATGTCCCCTCCAATTACAATTCTGTAGTTTCCATTTAGACCCAGCAAAGAAATTCAATAAGTCCTCAAGCTTTTCAAGAAAGACCCTTGGGTCTCCTTTTGGAGATCTGTATAATGAGACAACTACTACTTTAAATTCCTGCATAATTATTCCAACAACTTCAAAATCAAGTTCAGCGCACCAAATATTAAGATCAATCTGCTTACAGTATTTTGCCAGATTTTCCCTTACGTATAATGCAACCCCACCATGCGTATGAACTTCTCTGCTAAAACTGCTTACCAACTGATAATCTTCTAAGTTCTTATATATTAATTCATTGGCTTGACACCAATGCTCACTTATGCCTATAACATCATAGTTATTCTCTACTGCAAATTCATTAATAAGTAATAGTTTGTTACCTATGCCTTGAGTGTTAACATAACCTATTTTGAGATCACTTGTATTATTACCCAAACTACTCTTTCCTGACCTAAGTGAAATACTTTCCAGTTCATCTTGATTTAGATTTAGTTCTTCTGTTCTAAAAAAAGACCACTCTCTAGGCTATTAACTGTTCTTTTCACTGTTGAACCATCCTCAGCCGCAGCTGCTTCTGTCAAATATTCACTAGTTACTTCACTACATCCAAAGGGCAGAGGGATACTCTGCAGTGTCGTCTTCTTCTTCTTTATTGCTTCTACTAGTTTGTTCACAAGCTGTCCCTTACCCTTTCTGTTGAGATGAAGTCCATGTTGTGTATGTAAGTCACGTCTGAAGTCACTAACCTCTACTATACTAACATATTTAAATTTGTTCGCCACCTTCCTCATCATTTCGTTACTTTGCTTCACTGCCTTATTAACACACAAGTTAGGATCCAGGTCATACCTATTTGGCACATTTACCAATATCACATTTGTGTGGTTTAGGGGTGGTAACACTCTTAAAAGGTTCTTTTTCAAATTCACCGCATTGTTATGGGCTACATCGTTGGCTCCACCCATAATTATCACATGGTCATTTGAGGTTAGGTCGGACGCGTATGCTTCAAGATTGTTCACGACTTCACTGATTGGGGCACCCAGTTTCACTAACCCTTCAACCCGTAGTTCTGATTGTGATTCTGCTAAAAGTCTACTAATGTCTCTGCCATGACTATCAGCAAACATTTTAACTTGAGCACTAATCTTCTCGTTGGCGTCCTTGTTTATACTTGAGCACTAATCTTCTCGTTGGCGTTCTTGTTTAAGTGTCCTATTAACCCTTTCACCGATATGGACGTCATATGACGTCCAAGTTAAAGTGCCCCAAACCGATATGGACGTGTATAGACGTCCTGCGCATACATGCATTTAATGCTCATTTAACGCCAATTATTTTAATCTTGCTGTTTTACAATAAATTTAAATTAGTTCTATAAGGAATGTAAACGTATTCTTAAAGGTTTCTTTTTGAATTGTACACCTCCAAACCTGGATAAACACCCAAGGGCACATCTGCAGATTCACACCAAATAATATTGGTTTCCTTGCGAACTTCTTTTTCGCAACACACTACACATTTTCGAAATGGTTACAAGTTTTTTGGGTGTGGGTGGTATACTTTTAGGAAAGTGTTTTCTCTCAAGTATGAGGGATGATGTGGTGAATTTTGCTACCCCCTAGTATAAAGAGGCCTCTGAGTATTATAATACTCAATTAGGTTACGAGCTCTTTATACGCGCAAGTACAGGTAGATGAATGTCTTTTACAGCTCTGAAAATTACTGAACAACTGTGCATAGTTACATCCAGTGGTATAAAAATACTTTTTTTTAACCATTTAACTGTTTTCCGTAAAGAGGGATAGCTGGTAATAGCTGATCCGTATGACCCATATTTGACCCGCCATTTCCCCAAACAATGGAGTAGCTAACATGCCAGCTGTAGACCAGTACACGTCACTGCTACGTATGTCCTAAAGATCTCCTTCATAATCGTACAACAAATCTTCCAGATTTTCTACAGTAATATCAGAAGCCTGTACACATCATACCCAAGCTAATTTATTTGCTACATTACCGGGATAAGCCATGGTTAATATTGAAATTTAACAATTTCAAATGTGCCATACATTTAGCTCTTGATAGCTACAAGAAATCATTCTGGACACAGAGAGAGTATAAATAACTGAAATACAGAGCGAAAACTGCTGCATAAGGCTACTAGAAACCTTGGTTGAGAAACACTGTAATAACAGATGCTGACAGAGTTTTCATTCCAGTGTGTGAGCGTGTGACGCAACATATTCTCGTCATATTATCGCTTGGCATAGCATAAACTAAACTTGAACCTGAGAAGTCGCTTGCGTAGCTATACATACATACTATGGCTCGTATACACACAAAACAAAATGATTCACATATTAGGCGCGTTCGGCACAAAGAATGGCTTTTGCTACAGTGAAACAAAGTAGTGAAATTTCAACAATTTATTAATGTAGTCTCTACTTTATTGTTACTGTAGATTTATACTGCCTTTAATGAGTTTTAAACCAGTTTTTGTTTCGTTTAAATAACTTAATAAATACGGAAGATACGGAATTGTATTTATGATGCATTTTTACAGCATTTAACAATTTAAATGTCCTGTTCTGTTTATTGGGTATCCGTTTCCGGCCGCTGAAGGGTTTAAATGGCCATCGGCGAAGCGGTTAAGCTAGAGTGTTCACTTTGTTTTGCCGCTATCACGTCATCACTACTGTGATCAGCTAAGCACGAAAATCTGTTGTTAAGCATTATTTTGTTACTTTTGAGCTCCATTGCGACTGCTTTTGTCCATTTACGAGGTTTTTGCCAACATCCAACTTCATTGTTCTTCTCGGACTCGGTTTTCTCTATCTTTCCTTTTATTTTCTTGTTTTCTTCAGATAGGCGTTTGATTTCTTCCCTGGCTTCCTTTAGTTCTTTTGTAACTATCTCAATTATGAGCTGCAGCGACATGATTTTCTCTTTTTCATTCGACGCAGTCATGTTTCCAGTTGCCGATTCTTCCGATGACGTTATTAACGTGTTCTCATTTCCAATCATGCTACCTTTATTTTCACTGGCGGCTTTCTTGCTGTAGTAACTATTAATATCAGTGTTCTTTACATTAGACGCCTCTTTAGCACTTCTTTTTCCAAAATTACGTAGCTTGGTTCTGTATTGACACTGACCATCCGCCATCTTGCTGTCACCTTCAATATATTTCTTTACAAATGTGATAATTTGCTTTAAGTATGAGGGGGTGTCAAAAAATAACTGAATTATTTTTTTGCATTTTAAAGTGCTAACACATGAGTGCCCATGCTGGTAGTACTGGAGAGGTATGACCTGAGTGACGAAATGGCATACACGTCATTTGCCTGAAGATGCTCAGTTGGAAGGTAGCAGAAGTGTGAGGCCGTGTTTGCTGTACCTAACATGGACCTCAAGTTGCACTAGTGCGCATTAATTAGATTTTGCGTTCTTCTTGACAAAACTGCATCACAAACATTGGAAATGTTGCAGCAAGGTTACAAAAAGCAAGCAATAGGGAAAACTCAAGTGTTTGAATGGCATAAATAACTTCCAGAGGGCAAAAATGACCTTGAGGATGCTTCATGTCCCGGAAGACCATCAACTTTGAAAACAGATGTCAACACAATTGATGTCATGTTACAGGACGTTTATCACTGACAAAAATTGCTGAGATTATGAATATATCCTATGGATCAGCAGAAGACACTGTACAAAATGTTCTGGGGTATAGAAAAGTTGCAGCAAAGTGGGTGTCTTGTGTGATCAATGATTGGGAATGGAAGGGAAGGCTTAAGTGAGAGCCAGATTTTTTGGGACAAAGTAATCACTGAGACAAATTCTGGTGTCATCATTTTGATCCAGAGACAAAGCAGGAAAGTGCCCAATGGAAACATCCTTTTGGTCCAAGACCCAAAAAGGTAAAAGTTCAACCAAGTGCAGGAAAAGTGATGCAACTTGTCTTTTTCAATAAGCAAGACATTATTTACTATCACATGATGGATAAGCAATGTACTGTTACTGCGAATAACTATTATGAGGTACTGAAGGGGCCATTAAGAAGAAAAACTGCAACAAAACGACCAAATCTTGTTCAAACGGGATTTTTGTTGTTGTTGTAATTTATGTCCTCCAAAGTTAAGTCATATCGGACGATGAATGGAATGGGTGAAATGATACTCAAATGGGCCCAGGGTCCGTAGAGCTTAGAGTTACCAGACATTCGTCTTTCAGGATAGGGGAAAACCCCAGAAAAAACTATCCAGGCAACTCACCCTAACCAAGATTCGAACTCGGGACCCCTTGAACGTGAGGCAGACATGCTACCAACTAAGCTACTGAGGCGGGCTCAAACAGGATGGATCCTTCATCAGGATAATGCCCCTGCATATTGTGCTATCAAGATTCAGGAAACAATCACTGAATTAGACACTGAGATGATGCCACATCCACCGCATCTAGGCCACCGTGACTTCCACCTACTTCTTGCAGTAAAAAATGATCTTCAGGGTCATCATTTTCAGAGTAATCGAGAGCGAAACAATCAAATTTCTGGTGTACTCAACAGAAAATCAATAAGGGGCTTAAGGGAGTGTTTTGAACAATGGACTGGATGAAGGTGTGTGGTGGAATTTGAATAAAGACGAGCAGCACTTTCCAGAAAATAAACTACTCTGTTTTTTTTTTTTTTTTTTTTTTTTTAACACCCTTCCCATATTTTGTAATGCTAACATGAATTTCTGTAACCATTTTGTAAGAACTCCTTCTTATTTATTAGTTTCAAAATTTTTTCTGCTTCTGCAGTAAAATTTACTTTTCGTTACTTACTACCTTTCCCATGTCAATGTCTCAAATGATTTTTTACAATTCATTTGCTCCACGTTGTTTTAACTGAAATATGTTCAATAGTTATTGCCTTCACTGTCAACGGGCACTTACTGCCAGATCGAAAGAGCTATCCAATTGAGGTAAAATAAGATAAGATACTTTATTCACATTTTGATTTATACATAAATAATGGCTTCGTCAGTAATACTACACAATTATATAATATACTATATACAACAGTATGTACAATATTGTGACTTTGTGGGTTCGTGAAATTAAAAGTCCAATTGCACAAACTCAAAAAGTTTTTTATTTTTACCGAATTACAGTTGGAACACTTGCCGATTACACAGAATTACGTAGCGCACAGAATTACAATTCGTCAGTTCGTCTGTCACCGGTCCACTCTACACTCACAATTACATACAACTCCTCTGATACACGTACACAGTCTTCCGGTCCGTTCACTCACTCGGTGCTCCTCACGGCTGCTCGCCAAGAACTGAACTCTCTCCAGCCCAGCACGTCGCTTATATAAGACCAACTGATCTATCTAGAAGGTTCCGGGTTAGATGAAATATCCCGACTGATCCAGACTCCGGGGGAGGGGAAAGAGATTGCTAGTGATGTTTCTCCAACCATCCTCTCGTTACCGCTACAAGATAAATGGGAAGGCGTGGCCTGAATGCCTCCTGCCACCCACCCGGCTGTTAGCTGGCTGTGCGTTCCGATAATTAGGTGACATTGCTCCCTCCTCAAAGCTAGTCGTCCCGAATAGCACCATCGTAGCGGGCAAGGCGATCCACGTGTACCACCAACATCTTTCCTAGAGGCACCATGTCGTTAATCCTCTTCACCACCCAGTACGGTCCTTGCAATGGTTGCTGAAGCTTCGGACAGCGTCCCTTGGTCCGGAAAGGGCAGTACAACCAGACCAGGTCACCTTGCTGGAACCCTTGGCTGTTGGCTTGCCTGTCGTATCGGGTTTTCATGCGGTCGCTCGCCTTCTGGATGTTCTGGCGAGACATCTGGTGCATGTCGTGGAGGTGGTCCACCAGGTTCTCCACATACTCGGTCGCTGGCTGTTTTGCTTCCGGAGGGCTTCCAAAAGCCAGATCACAGAGGAGGCATAACTCTCGGCAGAACATTAAGCTGGGTGGCATCATCCCAGATGTGTCGTGTATAGACGAGCGGTAGGCCAGCAGGAACAGTGGCACCTTGACGTCCCAGTCTCACTGATGGCTGGCCACGACCTTTCTCAGATGTTCTTCTAAGGTCTTGATGTACCTTTCAACCATGCCATCTGACTGTGGATGTAGAGGTGTTATGCGGGTCTTGTTCACCCCAAGCCATTGTAGTGCCTCCTTCATTAGGTTGGACTCAAAATTGGTGCCCTGGTCACTGTGCAGCTCTAATGGCACCCCAAATCGGCAGAACTCTTGCTCCCCAAGGCAGTCAGTGATTGTCCTTGCCTCTTGGTTCGGGATGGCATACACCTCTGGCAACTTGGTGAAGTAGTCCACGACCACCATCAGGTACTTGTTGCCTTGGTCAGACATCGGAAATGGTCCAGCTAAGTCAACGGCGATCCGTTTGAATGGCGCTCCGACGTTATACTGCTGCATGCGACCCCGGCTCCTAGTATGGGGGCCGCGACTCGCTGCGCACACTTGAGATTGACGGCACCATCTCTCAGCGTCTGCTCGGAGCCTCAGTCAGCAGTAGCGCTGTCGTAGTTTGTCAATCGTCCGGTTCGCTCCAAAGTATCCTCCTGAAGTACTGGCGTGCATTTCCTCCAAGACTTCCGGGACCCTACTGCGGGAGAGTACCGAATGTTCTCTCTGCATCTTCCCATCGGTTGATTCCCATATCCGGAACAGCACGCCCTCTCTGGTCTTCAACGAGTCCCATTGGGCTCAGTATGACTTGTAGGTGGCGCTCCTCGGTGCGATGTCCTCCCAGGTCGGCCTTGTCCCTGCCTCCACTTCCCTCAAGAGTGGCCCCAAGTCTGCCTCTGCCAGCTGCTCCATCCTCAGGCCTGCGCTATCCAAGCCATCCGCAGGCACTGCCGTGACTACTCGGACTGCTGCGGCACGCTCCTTCTTTTCCACTCTTGTGCACCTGCCGCACTCTTCTGGACAGGGTCTTCGGGACATAGCGCCTGCGTTACCATGGCTCTTCTCTGCGATGTTCCGAGGTGAAGTCATACTCCTGCAGCCTCTGGACCCAAAGTGCTGTCTGGCCTTCCAGGTTCTTAAAGCTCAGTAGCCAGGTTAGGGCGGAATGGCCAGTCCTCAGGTGGAATGGCTGACCGTACAGGTACTTGTGGAAGTGCTACAAGGTTTTTACTACCGCCAATAATTCTCGCCGGGTGACGCAGTATTTCGTCTCTGCCTTGGATAGCGTCTTCCTGTAGAAGGCTATCACCCGCTCATGGCCATCCTGGCTATCACCCGCTCATGGCCATCCTGGATCTGCGACAGGACGCCTCCAATGCAATGGTCGCTGGCGTTGGTGTCCACAATGAAGGCGCCACCTGGTTTTGGAAAACCCAAGATTGGAGCACTGCACAGGGTCTTCTTCAGCTGCTGGAAAGCATCTTCGGCGTCCTCCGTCCACACATAAGGCCAGTGTTTCTCTTTCAGGCGGGTGAGGAGTTTGGCGATGTTAGAGAACCCCTTTATGAAGCATCGGTAATAACTGCACAAAGGAAACTGCGCAACTCTTTCTTATCCTTTGGGCGAGGCCAATCTCTCACAGCCTGTGTCTTCTCTGGGTTTGTGGCCACTCCGGTTTGTGGCCCAAGTAGTTCACTTCCTTGCGGAAGAGCTGGCACTTCTTCGCATTCAGCTTCAAGTTGGTCGCCTGCAGTCTCTGTAGCACCTTACTCAGATTGTCGAGATGGTCCTCAAAAGTCTTACCGACGATGATGCTGTCGTCCAGGTATAGCAGGCAGGCGTCGTAAGTCAGTCCTCTCATCACTGACTCCATGAGGCATTGGAAGGTAGCTGATGCATTGCAGAGGCCAAAGGGCATAACTGTGAACTGCCAAAGCCCTTGACCTGTCGAGAATGCGGTCTTCTTCTTGTCTCTCGGGTCTAGGGCTACCTGCCAGTAGCCCGACTTCAGGTACAGCGTCGAGAACCACTGTGCACCAGCTAGCGTGTCCAGTGTGTCGTCAATCCGGGGTAAGGGGAAACAGTCCTTCCGGGTGACAGCGTTCAAATTCCTGTAGTTTACGCAGAAGCGTAGCTCGCCGTTCTTCTTCGTCACCAAACCTACGGGGGAACACCAAGGGCTGTCAGACTCTTCAAACACTCCCCTGGATCTCATGTCCTCCAGCATGGCTCGTACCGCCCCTTGCTTCGCCAGCGGAACGCGTCTAGATGGTGCCGAATAGGCCGGGCGTCTCCGGTGTCGATGCGGTGAAGCACTCTGTCCGTGCGGCCATAGTCACTGTCGCCTTGGCTGAAGACGCGCTGGTATCATCTCAGCAGTTGTCGAACTTTCTCCAGCTGCTGAGCGGTCAGGTGGTCGGCCGCCCTCTCCAGTAGGCCTTCTAGCCGGGGCTCCAGGTGTTGCGTTGGCGTCGGCACCGGCTCCTGTGTCTTGTCGATCGCTGTTATGCTTACCACGGGCTCGCACATTCCCAACACCGTCCCGGCCTGGACGTCGTGATCGGTGTCCGTTGGATTTAGCAGCCTCGCTGGCACCTCCTCTCGGCACGGCAACATTTCCCTGGCTACACATAGTCCATGTACAGGCGTCCTCTGGTCCAGCATCATGTTCCTGGTTCTCTGGCCTTCCAGTAGCGCCGTCACCACCACCAGGCGCCTTGCGGGGACAACCACGTCTTCATTCAAGATGACCCTGCATATTCCAAGGCCCTCTTCGGGTTGACGGAGTATAACCTCTTCTCCATTGAGCCGCAGGACCTTCCTGCCGACGTCGAGCGTCACCTCGTGGCTCCTGAGGGCATCCAATCCCAGTATCACCTCCTCAGCCACCTTCGCGACGAACATCCACAGACGTACGGCACTACTTCCCAAGGTCAACTTTAGCAGGGCCTCCTCCACAGGCAAGGTGTCACCCGATGCCGTCACAAGCTGGTATGGTCGGCTCGGCTTCCTCGTCGACAAACCATTGGCCACGTCAGGTCTGATGATGGTCACGGCCGTCCCGTTGTCTACGAGCACGCGGCACGGTTTCCCCTCCACCCAACCGTCCGCGATGAGGCTGTCATCCAAACGCCGGCTGACGGCGCGCAGTGTCACTCGAGGGAATGGCGGTGATGGCGCCGACGTGCTCCTATCCACGACGGCCCTTACTCGTTTTCCGGCTGCTCTTCCTGGTGTGGGCAGTCTCTCTCCAGGTATCCCGGCTGTCCACATCCCCCACAGAGGCCACTAGGTCTTCACCGGCGTTCTTCGGCTGGTCTTGTGTCTCCGGTGTAGCGGACGCTCCTCGTTCTCGACGTCGGGATAGCTGTCACCTTGGCTGCCTCCATCCTTAATGCTGCCGTTAGCGCCTCGTGGAAGATTTTGTAATCGCCGAGCATTAGGCGCTGACGAATCTCCGTGTCTCGTACCCCGTCAACGAATGTATGGGCAGCTTCCCAGGATACGAACCTTGGTGGTAGGTCGACTAGGGCCTTGCTAGCCAGTTGCTCAACTGCCAGGGCGAACTCCTGTAGCGTCTCCCCTGGCTGCTGTGACCTTCCCTTTAGCTGACTGCGGTACGCTGCGGCTAAGCAGTGGTTTCCAAAACGATTCTCCAGGGCCTCCCAGATGTCCTTGGGCGCCGCCGTTATCTGTACTGCGTTCAGGACTTCCGCGGCCCGTCCCTGGAGGCTGGCTAGTAACTGCGTGGCCTCTTCCTCTGGTGACCATTTGTTGTGCTTGGCCACTGCGTAAGACTTCGAAGGTTGTCGCTCCGTCGTATTTAGGCGGTTTGACGCGCGCAGATGTTGTGTCGCGTCCCAGCGCGTCGGCCTTCAAGTCCTTTAACCTTCTGCCGACGACGTCCTCCACCATGGCGTTCAGGGACTTGACGCTGCTGTCGCCTTTCCTTCCAGGTTGTTAACGCGGCTCGCCAGGTCTTCGACGTGCTCACCAAGCTCCGTGACGTCCTCCTTTACGTCGGCTAATTGCTCTTCAAATTTTGCGGCGAGGACCTCGTTTTCCACTTTAATTTCCGTGGTCAATTCGGTCTTTATTTCCTTCAGTTCCACGGCCAGGTTATTTGCCGTCATTTCCTTCAGTTCCGCGGCCAGGTTGTTATTCGCCGCTTCTGTTTTCGCAGCGAAGTTGTCATGCGCCGTCTTTATTTCTTTCATTTCGGCGGTGAGGTTGTCATTCGCCGTCTTTATTTCTTTAAGTTCCGCTGCCAGGTTGTTGTTTGCCGTCTCCGTCTTCGTTGTTAATTCGTTCATCTTCGCGGCCAACTGCGAGACTGCCGTCTCCAACTTTTCTAAAATCTGTGCTAATGCAGCCTCCATCGCTGTAATATCCCACTTACTGACACCAGTTGTGACTTTGTGGGTTCGTGAAATTAAAAGTCCAATTGCACAAACTCAAAATGTTCCTTATTTCTACCGAATTACAGTTGGAACACTTGCCGATTACACAGAATTAAGTAGCGCACACAATTACAATTCACCAGTTCGTCTGTCACCGGTCCACTCTACATTCACAATTACGTACAACTCCTCTGATACACGTACACAGTCTTCCGGTCCGTTCACTCACTCGGCACTCCTCACGGCTGCTCGCCAAGAACTGAACTCTCTCCAGCCCGGCACGTCGCTTATATAAGACCAACCGACCTATCTAGAAGGTTCCGGGTTAGATGAAATATCCCAACTGTTCCAGACTCGGGGGGGGGGGGGGGGGAAGAGATGGCTAGTGAGGTTTTTCCAACCACCCGCTCGTTACCGCTACAAGATAAATGGGTAGGTATGGCCTGAATGCCTCCTGCCACCCACCCGGCTGTTAGCTGGTCGTGCCTTCCGACAATTAGGTGATAATATGAAGTAGGTTATACAAGAAGTAATATTTACAAAGTTATTACACATTTATGTCTTTAAATTCCTGGATGCTAAAAGGTACATGTTTTAAGAGTGCTTTTGTTAATGAACATATAAAATTTGCTATAGACCTGATCTTTGAAATGTCCAGGTAATGTATTGTATAGGCTAGTCTCATGGTGAGTAATGCTACAATAAAATACAGTACGAAGACATTAAATAAGTTATATGTTATTATATTTACACTATACTTTCATATCAGTACATTACACTTCAGCACTGTGAAAGGGTTTATCTCTTAGGTTGCTGAACCTGATGCATTATGCAAATGGCAACAATCACTTGTAGTGCGATGAATTCTCCTGTTCTGTATTTTAAACTAAACAGAAAAAGAACAAAATTAAATGCAAAGTGTATATAAATCTTAAATATTGTGACTTTGTGGGTTCGTATAGAATTAAAAGACCGAGTTGCAGATATTAAAAATCTCCTTTATTTCCGTAGAGATATACTGTTCAATTCTCACGTAACAACATTACATCAGATAATAACACAATCTTCCAAGGTCGATGACAATAACAAACCGTGACAGCTGATTACATTAGCTCTCGTTACAACATTCTTTTTACACAGCTGTCTTTTCAACAACAACACTCTCAGCTGTTCTCTGCTTACTCTGTTTACAACTGACTTTGCGAGCCGTCACGTCCTTAAATAACTAATTCGTAACTCTAAATTGTTCTAAAATAAGCCAGAACCCGAACAATCTCTATCAGTCCAGAAATTTCCGAAAGAATAAAGAAACCAAATATTCTATCACATTCTAGAAGCGTAACTTAATCTATGCTGGTGAGTCCTTTACCCCAGTTATCTCTGCTTGCCGGCACTTGTTTACAATGGCCACGCTATCATTAACTGCTTAGCAAGGCTCATTATTACCATGAAACTTTATCCGCCGACTGTTTTCTTATTTGTGCCGAAACTTTTATGCCTGTTGCCGTGACACTATGTATAGCAGGTTAACAGAAGAAAGTAAGAACTGGACTTTGGATGATATTGAGCAAAAGGCAAGCCTATCTAATGGGAGTATTATTTTCCGGCTTTTATGCTGCTTTCAAATGATGTTAGAGTGCATGGTCAAGTGTTTTCTCCAGCTAAATAATGGCCTACAATCTCAAGATAGGAAAGACAGAAAAATAAATAGCCTGAATATGCACTAAAATGCATTCAATAAGACGTTCAAGAGTTCTTCAGAAACCATGAAATCCCAACAATTAGAAAAGTGACTACAACACTGAACTAAATAAAGGATTCGGATAGTGAAAGTGATTTCCCAAACCTTAGTGAGAGTATAGTAGGCAGATTACTGATTTGGGATTTATTTTTGAGAATTGTAACAGAGCAGGACTTTTGATAGTGTGATATTATTGAATGGTGGCGTAAACATTTATGCAATATGTCAGTTTAGAAATGAGCGTTAGCTGATATTCTTTTTAGATGAAACTTGGATGAATGCACAGCATACTCTTAAGAAATGTCTAGCAAAACTCAACAAAATCAGTAACGACAAACATTTATTCATGGTTAATTGATGGAAATTAATCATTTCTTCACACTAGCCATATATAGGCTAAGGTTTTTGATAGATATGAGTCAATATGAAAAATTCAATGCCATGGCCGGATTTGAACCACGGATCTCCTGGCCATGGTATTGCATTTTTCATGTTGGCTCTATCTATTTATTCATGGAGTTAAAACAGAATTGAAGGCACCTAGCAGAAAGGACAGACAAGATCTTTATGTCCACTGCAGGAATGATGGCAGTTTTGTGGAAGATACTGACCTTACTTTTAGGGCAAAAAAGTTGAACTGGAAATTACCATGAAGAAATGGATAGCTCAGGATTTGAAAAATGGTTTGTTTATTGCCAGAACTTAAATCTCATGGTATAATTGGGATAGATAATGCAAGTTAACATTCTATAAAGCTTGAACAGGTCTCAACTACTTCTTGAAATAAGGCAAATATTAAGTACTGCTCCACAGTAAAAGCATTCATTTCAAGGAATGTTTAATTAAATCCAAGCTTTTAGGCTTTTGTTGTAGAGTGCAACACAGGCACACAAAATTCATATTGATAACATAGCTGAATGAGCAGGTGGAAAAACTTCTTTGTGATGGAATACAAAATACTACCTACCAAAACTGCAATAATTAAATTAGGCATTCATGGAAGAAGAAAATAAAGTAAGGGCTCTGGATCTTCTTGTAAAAAACATGCAAGAAAAAATAATTATCATCCTGAACAATGAGAAATGTCTGCAGTGAAATACCTGCTGACTGCTTAAGTGATATTGGAGAACTGATTGTTAAATGTAGATACATTGCAAGTTGGTTCCCTTATTTCATTACTGAACTTTTAAATTGTGTTTAAAACCAAATAATTTAACTTAAAACAAACCTATTCAGCTGCAAAGAATGGACTTAATCGTCTTTATTTTCTCCTTTCCTTTTATCTGATACTTAATAATAGCATATGAAAAAGCTTTTAGAATGTCAATGGAATGTCAAATTTGAATATAATTTTGTTTTTGCATGGGCATGTTTTACGATCTAGCTGAGAGTCAGGTGATGTGACACACGGCATGTAATGCTGGAGAGGGATAAATGGCAAGAAGAGTGTGGAGTAATAGTTTACTTTTTCCTTGATGAGTACAGTTAAAACTAGTAAATGGAGCAAGTGGAATGTTGCTAAAACAAAACTGTAATATTGAGAATCTTAGTCTTAATAATACTGCTGTGGAAATTTTGCACATACTATGCATGCACGTTTTCCTGGGCATTCGGCTCCCAAGTCCTCATTCGGTAGGTTTCGCCTAATTTGTAAACACAGATGACAATTTTGAAACTTGAAATATGCTATATACTCTGATATTCTAGTGGCTAATATGCTGGACTCACGTTGCTCTTTCTTTTTCTGTGTGCAGAGTCCATGTGCGCCATACTTCGTTTTGAGCAATTTTGAGGTTAATTAGCTAACAATTACGTACAAAATGAAGCTAGTTACAGTGAAGCAATAAGTATTATACAAATATAACTATTTGTAACAAAAAGTTCACTTATCTTAAGAGAAATGATGTGAACTTCAACTAATTCAACTAATAAGAAAAATCGACATCATTTTCTTAAGATAAGTGAAGTATTTTGTTACAAATAGTTATATTTGTATAATTAGCTAACCAGTTTAGAATTACGGCTGAGGCCACATCAACCTCATCATATGTACCTTCCAAGCAATAACTCCCAACTTGGAAACCTGTACATACAACCGTGCATGATGGCTGCAAAATAATAGTGAATATTGCAGAATGATGCGATATAGAAAAACATAACAACCAGCTAATGTTCCCACTCAGCAAATCCATAGAATGAGAAGCTGCTTACACAGGGAAAAGTGTCAATACGGGAAAATACAATAGATGAAATTATCATCAATACATCAGGATACCAGTGAAGAAAGTGATGCACTGGACTTGGAAATTGAAGAATCACAAAATTAATGAGCGACTTTATAGGTGTCATAATATTTGTTTTCTACTTTTATGAGTTTCATAAATATACATGGGTATATAGTAAATATACATGGGTCATTAAAAAAATTAGTGGCATAGCTGCCTGCATTTGGGGCTGTCAGCAGTAAATCATGCAAGCTGATAAACAATGAAAAATAAGAGCATCTGAATGTTTGTTAGCTGTGAGTTTGAAGACAATTTTATTTAATAAGACATTTTAGTATGTTTAATTGTAGGCTGTTATATTTAGCGCTCTAAATATGTTTGGTAAATACGAACAAAGATGTTTAATTAAAATTCAGGTTGCAAGAGATATCAATGCTTGACAATGCCATACAGAATTATTGGAAGCTTATGGTAGATAGATTTTACCATATTGTACCTTGGCTAGGTGGGCGAATGCATTTTGTAGAGTAAGGGAAGATGTTCATAAAAAATGTGGAGCTGGCAGACTGCAATCAGCAAGTGATGATGTGCATGTAAATGCTGTTAGAGCACTGCTGGAAGAATATCGATGTTCAACTTGTATTGAACTAGCAAGGAAAAATGAAATTACCACTTAGAGAACTTCGCTTTAGAACCACACAGGTCATTATAGAAACAGTAAAGCAGTCTGTTCGAATATTAGGACAACAAGATGCTGTGGATGGCATCCATCAACTCCCTGATGTGTGGAGGTGAGTTCTTCATGTCGGATGAGATTACTTCTAAGCACTGCAATGATGTGACTGCTCCAAAAATGTTTTGTTTGTTGTTAATTCAAATGTTGCCGCCAATTATTGAATGACCTAAGTATAAGCACACAGCTTATCGGATGGAGTTCAATTTATTGTTTGTCCACATAACTCATACCTTCAGTGCATACTTTTACCTATCTTATCCTGATTTGGCTGAACTGTGTTTTTCTTGGTTGGCCACACTGCAGAAATCCGAGCATGTTAGCTCTTTCCTTTTCCGCCCTGCCTGCACCACATCATAAAATCAGCCCCCAAGAAAACGTGCACACATAGTAGTTTAATTTTTTAAATGTGTTATGTGTATATTATATTACATTTACAGTAATAAAAGAAATTAGATGATTCAATTACTCTTAATTACCTTGTTTGAATAGCCTTGCAGGGGAACAGGAATACCCCATTTCAGATCTCTTGTAATGCAGCGTGGTTTTAGTCCATCTTTTAACCATGCTTTTGTAATGACACGAGCATTATTTGACCATCCTGCCATTACTTTCTCTAACCAATGCCTCAATAAAGGTTCAATCTGAAAACATTTAATTTTATAGCAGCCTTTTAACAAAGGTAAAAACCATAAACACAAAGACATTCTCTTCATCATTAAGTTACATTTAATTTAGAAAAAAACTTTCACAAAATGTGCTTGCGCAACTTTCTTCAGTTTTTGAATTAAAACCAATGGGAACAAATTCTTTTAAAATGAAGATGTCATACAGTTATTCTGCTGAAATTGACACAAGAAAAGAAGAAAGAAAAAATTTAAATTAACTGAGAGTGCTGATTAAGTCTGAGAAATAAACTGATATTAAAAATTGTATTTTAGCATGCTTTGTATTGGAGTCTGAAATTACAGGCTCATACATCTGAGAACACTAATATAATTTTTAATTTGTTTCTAAACATATTTTCTTTTTTTTTTTTTTTTGTTTGGTCAGATGTAGAATTTGCTCTTGTGTAGGTACGTGTGAATGCGTTGGTGATTTATTTAGCATCCACTAATAATTTATTTTTGAATTTTATAGGATCTTTCTTTATATCTTTTATCTTTTGTTGCTGATTACTCCTATTAAACTATGCAATAGTTTGCTGTTCTTCCTATAGTCTATAGTACTTGAAAAGTTTTCATATGTTTGTTTCTTTGACTGATTAATTTTTTTTCCTCGCTGTTTGCTTCTAAATTTGACATTCTTGAAAATCTACTGGATTCTTGCTTGTTCCATCAAAATTTATCAATATTGATTAAGGATCAAGCAGACCCCAACAAACATACTGAAACAATTGCTTCAGAAATCTTCTAAATAAATCCACTAGCAGCAGATTTGAAAATTATATTATTATCGACCACTTAATGAGTGCCATTAACATAAAATCTCAAAATTGTATCAAAGGAGAATAAGGTTTGGCATACTGCACGCTTTTGTTGGTAATATTCTAATGTCTTTGCTATGCACTGTTTTTATAACTGCTTTGGAAGCTAACACAGATTCTATCACTTTGTTAAAGCTAACACTGTTCAATAAAACAGAATCTGTATTAATTTCAGTGTTGAATCAGTTTAACAATGTGTTAAAACATTATTTCTTTTGGTGAAACTGGCCTCATGTGAAACATTTTCATTAATTATGACACTTATTTAAGAAAACATTAAGTGAGATAGGTTGCTAACTAAAATTACCTTAGAAGTTACAGAAGAGCAGCATTTTTCAGTGAAAATAATTGATACCACAGCACTATCTTAGGAGGAGCTGGTTACAGTTGATACAAATTACTGATTGCAATTTTACAGGTTCAAACCTAGCCCAGACAATAGTCATTACGTGATAGACCCATGCTTGTAATTTACTGGCAAATAAAAGAACTCCTGTAAGGCCAAAATTCCGACACATGGGGATAATGATATGATCCTGGCAATTGGCAGCATCATTAACAAACAAAATATTTATTTTTAGTTGATTCAAAAGGAATTTACCCATAGTTATATTTTACTGGATTAGGCATTTATTTATAATTCTCCTTACCTTAGGCAGTTCAAGGAAGAACTGTTTGGAATTCCTAATTACGGGAGTCTTTTTACAAAGCTTGCAACGAGGAGAAACTAGCTCAGTGGCATTGATGAGATGACCGCAACCGTCACACTGGTCCCCTCGGGCATCATCATAAGCACATCGGGGACAGATACCCTCAACAAATCTATCTGCCAAAAATCTATCACAGTTTTCACACTTCAGCTGATCCATGGTTGCTGTTGACAGGAAGCCATTATTATAGAGCTGCATAAATATGTCCTGGCACATCCTGTAACAAAATATGTACTTTTCTTACTTTAGCACACAGCTTAATGCTTAAGGGGAATCAGATAAGCTTGGATCAAATCCTGGAACAGTTACACTGGATCAAATTAATAAAAATCTGAAATACTTAGTTTCCTAAACCAGGGCATGCATTACAAATTATAATTTTATTCAACTTTATAAAACACATGAACATTCTTTATATATACAAAATAAAAATAAAAATAAACAATATAAAATAAATTAACAACAAAACTAAAAGGTTTATAATGCTTCGCTTTGATCTCTTTCATAAAACTCAAAATAAACTTTAAAATAATCATAATACTGGTAGCCAATGTTTCTCATAAATGGTTACCAGCTACCATTCTATTTAAACTACAGATAAAAATTGTTTGTTTAAATTTAATAAATAACTTAAAATTAAGTATCAAGACCTTTAACTTCTATGGGCATCCAATAAATTAAGAAACTCTTCAGGACAGTGGAACCAGTTGCAACATATGGATGGAATAAAGTATATATGGTAAAGGCTTAAGATCAATGACCTAAAAAGAAAAGGAAGAGCTACAATAATCTTTATGAAATGGATACTCAGAGCAGGGAAAACAGTGCCATCGTGCTAGGTATATGAATTAATGAGGAAGACACTTCATTGGGTATACAGATCAACCACCAGCTGCCTTCCACAGGACCTTCCCTAACTAGTGTATATTAGAGACAAGAAGAGGAAAACAGAACCTGACTTTTATACAACACCAGATATGCTAGACGACAACTAGATCGAGAGGCAAGCCCCAGAGACACATCACAACAAGACTTGCAATACACAGATTTCACCACAAATTATGTACAAAGAAGCAATTTCATGAATCATCCCAAGATTGCAAATGTGTGTTAAGAGGACAATAGTGCGCGAAATATCACATACTATTAATGTATGGATGAGAACAAAATCAATAAGACTATAGCAGAGACTGAACTTGACATACATATATGCTCTATTTGCGGCAAACTTCCTATTATAATTAAATAATTCATTAAATACTGGCCTCTAGTACAATTTACAAACCCTTTTTAATTTAAGTTATACAGTAGCATTTTATGCATAAAGTATTTATTTATCCATTTAATTTAATCAATTAATTGTATAATTTACTTATTCAGTTTCATTAAATTGTCATGTTATAAATATTTTATGTACATTATTTAATTAGTTACATTATTTTATACCATATCTATTCCTCTTGACTTCTTTATTTTTAAATACATAATAAACAAACTTCTATATCTATTTCTACAACATATTCATTTAGAAAATTATTATAATAAAATTAATATATTTAAATTAAATATTTATTTCTTATTATATATTAATTTGCATTTCATTATTCGATTATTTATTTGACACTGAGTTATTGTAATATCCTAATTTATTCATATTTATAGTTTAACTTATATCATTTATTTTATAATATCTACTCACATAAACCACTTTATAATTTTAAATTTGAGCAATTACTTAATATAGAGTTTGTATCTGATTTCTACCACATTAAATTACAGCATATATTTTTTTTATATATATATATATATAATCATTCTATTTTAAACCAACTTCAATATCTATGTCTACAACATACCCATTTATTAGTTTATTATTGTTAATTATTGTACCTAAATAAATATCAGCATTTCTCAATTAAATTTATACTATTTAGTTCAACTGCTTAAATTATATTATTTTAATATAATTTAGTTTAATTGATATTATTATCCTAATTTTATTTATTTTTAATTATTTAACAACACAAATTTACTATTATAAAAATGCAAGATGCATCCACAAAGTAAGTCCCAATAATTAATAAAGAGAACAAAAACATTTCTAAGAAAGAAATATTTATAGGAAAAATTACATAGCTTCACTGGCTACTTTTCAACATAGTCACTACCATTGTTGAAGCTTTTATCATAATTATGCACCATCCAAGTCCACGTCCAAGTCATAGGAGTCTGCTGCCAATGTCCGGAGCCATGAAGTCACTTCATTCTGCTCCTAGTATCCTTGTGGAAACGTTTTCCTGCCAGAAAGCACTTCATGGGACAAAAGAGATGAAAATCATTTGGGGAACGGTTGGGACTGTAAGGTGGATGGTCAAGATCTCCCATCCACACTTCAACACATTTCGTGTAGCATTGGCTGTATGGTTTCTTGCATTTTCACGCAATAGCATAATGCCTCTTGTCAACATTCTGCACTACTTGTTCTGGATTGCCCTCCTCAGTTTAGGCAATGTTTGAGAATACTCATCAGCATTTATGGTTTCCCCTTGCTGTAAAATCTCATACATGAGGACAACATGTCAATCCCAGAACACAGTGATCGTGCACATGATTTTTTTGATAGAGACTGTCTGCTTGAATTTTATGCACCAATGCATTGATTCTTGTTTTGTCTCTGGTGTGGCATGCGACACCCACATTTTATCTCCAATGACAATATTGTCGAGAAACTCGTCACCTTTCTCTGTGTTCTTCTGTAGAAAGGTCAATGGTACAGCCAGACATCTGGTTTTGTGTTCATTTGTCAGTTACCTAGGCACCCACTTAGCATACACTTTGTGAAAACCAAGCCACTGTGACACAATTTCATGCAAAAGCAAGTGGAACAGGGGGAACTGACAAGAGAGTTCAAAATTTGAAGTGCCAGTTCTGCAGCACACTTTCCAACACTTCTGACATCACCAGAGATGGTCGGCCTCTAAAGTCGGCATCATGGATATTGGTTCATCCTTCAATGAATTGCCTGCACTATTATCTTAACATACTGTTGCACATAATGTTGTGTCCATACACAACACAAATTGGCGATTGATCTCTGCTGGAGATTGCTTTTGAGCTATCTTATGCTGGAGACTGTTTTTGAGTGTACAAAAATTGGATAACTGCACAAATCTCGCAGTTGCCAGGAGACAATATAAGAGCAGCCATTTTCTCCTAGCATGGCATGGTAAGCACTGCTGTCATAAGACTGAAATTTCACTGCACTCACATACTTCCTCTCTTCTCTTGCACATCCACATTCCTATCCGACTGGTGGTGCCATCTCTGTATGTGATTGGGACTTACTTTCTGGATGCAACTTGAATTATTCTCAAAGGAATTTTGAATAAGAAAAAACATGGAAAATATAATTATAATAATGGAGTTTAAGGATGCTGTAAAAGCAAATCTAAGGCCACATTTTTCCTAAGCTTAAAATGCAGGTGATTGTGACATAAAAGAAGTCTAGGCAAAAAGTTTACAAGTGAGCACCATGTATCCAATTGAACGGGAGAAAGAAAAACTTTTGAACGGTCAGTGTGTTCTTTTACTACTGACATTCGGACGTGTGGAAACATGATAATGCACTGCTGCTATACACAAGACCATGCTGCTGACATGGTTTTGTGAAGTACAGTATGCTTTGACAGAATGTGATGTAGTTCGGTTATTACATGTGATGTGCAGTAGTGCTTTGACAGAATGTGATGTAGTTCGGTTATTACATGTGATTTTGTCCTGTCGCAAAGTGTATTATGGCTCAGTATAAGTTTTCTATTGAAGAGTGTGTATTTATGATTTGTGTGTGTTAACTCAGCTCAACAAATGAACGTATGATTTCCAAATGTAAAAGTTCTAGACTGTACAACAATCCATGAACTTTACAATTTCAGGCCACAGGAGATGTTTAGGCTAAGAAATCTAAAATACGATGTATGATTCTTACCAAAGAAACATTAGGCGACTCTGTTCATTGTTTGGAGAAATCCACCCAAAAATCACTTAGGCATCTTTTACTATATGCAGGCATTTCTTATCTCTGCGTAAAAAGTTACCAAACTGCTGACATTAAAAACCATATAAAATAATTGTGGCACATGGTCTTCAGCCAGATGATCCTGTAATTAGGCGCACATTCTATGAGTGGACTCTCAATAGTGGACTCTCAATAGTGTATACAATGGCAAATATTTAATATTTTTCACATGCAAGGCTTGGTTCCACCTTCATGTGTAATGTGTATATACAAAATAATAATTATTGGAGCCTTGAGAAAGTTAATGCTGTTCATGAAGTACGTGCTCATGATGAAAAAATTGGTGTATAGTATGCAGTTAGTGGAGAAAGTTATCAAGCCACTTTTTTTTTTTTTTTTGAGTAAATAGTTGACGCCCATACATATGTATACAAGGAATATGATTTTGCTCTTTTTCAACAAGACTTTGCAACAATTCATACAGCCAATACTTAGACAGAATAATTGAGTGTGTTTCAGGACAGTATTATTAGTAGAGATTTGTGAGACTCCCCCCTCAATCCTTGACCCACCCCCTGCAATTTTTATCTTAAAACATAAAATGTATAAGACAAACCCCACACATCCTGGAAGAATTAAAACAAAATAACCGCCAAGAAATTGCCAGTACTTCAAGTGTGAACTATGGCGAGTGATGGATAGTTTCCTGAAGTACCAAAACTGTATGCACAAAGGTAGCCAATTTTAGCATATATTTTCATAAGGCTGATAAGTAAAGCCTTTAAAAATAGTTTTAAAAAAAAAAAAGTATATTTCAACTGTAGCTTTCATGGGCAGACAAAACACTGTGAAGTCGGTTCGTAGTTTTTTGACTCTCCTGGTGTATGGTATGTATTGCAAGGTAGTCCACATACTTCACATTTGCACTTGCTTGAATCATTATAACTTTCACTGATGCACATGTGATGATGGATGTCATCGATAGCTGTCATTGTGCACACAATGCATATGGCAAATAAGGGTCTTCCCAAAAATCATCTGTTATTGCTGGAAATTAGGTGTCCCCCTCTACTTGTTCTGTCTTTTCAGCTAGCAATCTGTTGCAAGCAGGTGTATTCTCATGGTTGTGTGCTGTAATGAGGTACCCTATGAAGGTTTCTGTCTGGGTTAGCAGATATATTTTCTTTATGGGGTTATTGGGAGAAATTGGAGATGCAAAGAGCTTTCTTCAGGAATGTTGCTTTAACACTGCCCAATCTTTTGATATTATGGAGGACTTGGTAGGCAACTGGAACAATTTTCAGATGGAACAAAGTGCCATGTTCAAAGAGAGAGAGCAAATATTTTTTTATAGTTGCATTATCACACTGTATTCAATGTGCTTGGTAAAATGGTTCCAGTTTTTTGTAACATCACACTGAAGTATTGAAAAGAATTCATAAATTTTACAAATGTAATGTATTAGTTTTTGTTAACACAGTGATCACTTTTATACTAGGCCTACTTTCAACAAACTAAAACTAACTTTATTAAAATGCCAAATATTAATTACTTCCCATGTCATATATTCCTTTATAGATGATGGTAGCCTGGCTAGTTCTTATTCACCGGCTCCAACTTTGATTACAAGCAGGATTAACTATATTCATTTCCTTTATGAACTATGTTCCTTGTAACTTATACTTTTTGTCTGTGATTTGAAATATTAGTTTTACTATATCAAAATCTAACTATATTGGAACACTATAGTGAAGCGAAACATAATTAAATTATAGATGAGTCGTAATTTTTACACAAGGTATTCTTTCTGAGCCACAAAGTTTGCGA
Organism: Mantis religiosa; assembly: GCA_030765055.1. NCBI lineage: Eukaryota > Metazoa > Arthropoda > Insecta > Mantodea > Mantidae > Mantis > Mantis religiosa. The sequence goes on along the minus strand of JAUKNK010000355.1, from coordinate 341,823 downwards.
AAATTATATGCAGAAACACTTACGGTAGCAAAGGAGAAAAAGCAAGATCTCATGAAAATAACCAAGTATTTCCCACATGATTGTAGATTATTTTCTGAGAATTTATCCTGTGTCTGACATACTGTACAAAAGTGTAACAGTGAGAGATTATTAGTAGGATATTAATCCTGGTCTAGAAAGCCAACTTTCTCGCTGGAGGTGCCGAGATGCTGACCGCATCTCCCCGTATTGGTTGGATGATCGCCCACCTCTGCCTTGCATATATGGGTGAGGCCGGTAGTTGGGTTGGCAGGCTGAGGCCCACTTTGGATTATTACACCATGGATTAAGGGATTAGTAGAATATTGTCACCCGAACGTCAGAACTGCCTATAGAACCGACCGGCAGCAGCAGGAGACGGTAGTTGTTTGCCACGCCCAGTCATTTGTCTTATAGCGGTAACGAGGGTTGGCTGGAAAAACATCACTGCGCCGTCTCTTTTCGCTCCACCTGAGTTCTCGAACTTACGGGATATTTCATCTAATCCAGAAACTTCTAGACTGGCCAGCTGACCCTATATAAGCAACACGTCGGGCTGGAAGTCAGTCAGTGCTTGACGTGCTAGTGAACGGACGAGAAGCTTGTGTACGTGCATCAGAACGGTAACGGACGAACTGGTGAATTGTAATTGTGTGCATTACGTAATTCTGTGTAATTGGCAAGTGTTCAACTCTAAGTCGGTGGAAATAAAGAACATTGTTGAGTTTGTGTAATTGGACTTTTCATTTCACGAACCCACAAAGTCACACTGGTGTAAGGAAGTGCGACGACAACATCACCGAACATTACAACCATGGACGCGGCATTGGAAAAGATTTTGGAGAAGATGATGGAAATGAAGGCCGAACTGACCTCGGAAATGAAGACGGCGAATGACATCACCGAGAAAATGGACGCGAAGATGAACGAGTTAACAACAAAAACAGAAGCGGCAAATAACCTGGCCGCAAAGCTGGAAGAAATGAAGACGGCTAACGATAACCTCACGGACAAGATGGAAGAAATGAAAGTTGCGAACGAGGCCCTCACCGCCAAATTTGAGTAACAGTTGGCCGGCTTGAGGGAGGACGTCACTGGGCTCGGCAAGCGGATCGGCCAAGTGGACGAACGCGTCGGAGACCTGGCAAACCGCGTTAATGAGCTGGAAGGAAAGGCCGACAGCAGCGTCAAGTCCCTGAACGCCATGGTGGAGGACGTCGTCGGCAGGAGGTTGAAGGATTTGAAGGCTGACGCACCGGGACGCGACACAACATCGGCGCGCGTCTAACCTCCGAAATATGACGGCGCGTCAACGTTTGAGGTCTTCCGCCGCCAATTCGACGCAGTGGACAAGCACAACAAATGGTCACCAGAGGAGGAGGCCACACAGTTAATAGCCAGCCTCCAGGGACGGGCCGCGGAAGTATAAACGCGGTGCAGATAACGGCGGCGCCCAAGGACATCTGGGAGGCCCTGGAGAATCGGTTCGGAAACCACCGCTTAGCCGCAGCGTACCGCAGCCAGCTAAAGGCCAGGTCACAGCAGCCGGGAGAGACGCTGCAGGAGTTCGGCCTGGCAGTTGAACAACTAGCAAGCAAGGCCCTAGTCGACCTCCCACCAGAGTTCGTATCCCGGGAAGCCGCCTACACATTCGTGGACGGGGTACGAGATACGGAGATTCGTCAGCGCCTAATGCTCGGCGATTATAAAACCATCCACGAGGCGCTGACAGCAGCATTAAGGATGGAGGCGGCCAAGTAAACATCTATCCCGACGTCGAGGACGAGAAGTGTCCGCTACGCCGGAGATAGAAGACCAGCCGAGGGACGCCGGCGAACACATAGTGGCCTGTGTTGGGGATGTGGACAGCCCGGACACCTGCAGAGAGACTGCCCACACCAGGAAGAGCAGCCGGAAAACGAGTAAGGGCCGTCGTGGAGAGGGGCACGCCGGCGCCATCAGCACCATCCCATCGAGTGACACTGCGCGCCGTCAGTCGGCGTATGGATGACAGCCTCATCGCGGACGGTTGCGTGAGAGGGAAGCCGTGCCGCGTGCTGGTGGACACCGCGGCAGCCGTGACCATCATCAGACCTGACGTGGCGAAGGGTTTGCCCACAAGGAAGCCGAATCGACCATACCAGCTTGTCACGGCATCGGGCGACACCTTGCCTGTGGAGAAGGAGGCCCTGCTGGAGCTGACCTTGGGAAGTAGTGCCGTGCGTCTGTGGGTTTTCGTCGCGAAGGCGGCTGAGGTGATTCTGGGACTGGATGCCCTCAGGAGCCATGAGGCGACGGTCGACATCGGCAAGAAGGTCCTGCGGCTCAACGGAGAAGAGGTTATACTCCGTCAACCAGAAGAGCGCCTTGGAATCTGCAGGGTCGTCTTGGACGAAGACGTGGTTGTCCCCGCGAGGAGCGAGTTGGTGGTGACGGCGCGACTGGAAGGCCAGAGAACCAGGAACATGATGCCGGACCAGAAGACACCTATGCACGGACTATGTGTAGCCAGGGTTCTGCTGCCGTGCCGAGAGGAGGTGCCAGTGAGACTTGGAACAGGATTTTCGTCGAATCGTATAGAAGGATGGTGAATTATGCCCCTCGTTGAGGTGACCATTTGGAACAGGGTTGGAATTGATGGTTCTTGAAGTCCCAGCTTACCTCGGCGTGGCTTCAGTCGGTTGAGCAAGATATCTTCTTTTACAGGGGTGGTACGGCGGAAGGAAATTTTACGTAAAATTAGTAATCATTTTCCTCTGTATTAAATAATGTAGAAACTTTTATTTCCTTACTTCAATTAACACCAGTTCGAATAAAATGTATGATACAACATTTATAACACTATTCTTACACAAGATTCACTTGATGTGACGCGTTTATCTGGATGCGTGCAAGAATCAAAAGTTTTATACGTTTGTTCACTACCGTGTATAATAATTAAATTGTGTGTCTTCTAGCGATGATATTTAATGCAAAGATTATCTAGTTATACTCGATGATTGTTACGAGAATAAACTTATACTCTTCCGCACACAACGGCGTTTAAGAAGAGAACCTTACATCCGTTCACGGCGACTGTTAGGAGAAGAATGACCAGTTCCGCTTCTTCTACACATTAGCATTTCGCTAATAGTTCGATCCCTCTAGAAGAATATTGAATATCCTCCATGGCAACGTAAAATCTTCTATATCTGATTGGTCCACGTTTTACGATATACGCGTCACACCAATCACAAATAAGTTTGTTATTCCACACTATTGTGACGTCATTTCCACTTACATAGCTTCTCTGTGCGTGACTCACTCTACATAACCTCACATAATACAATATTTGAAACTCTTTGGGGACAACATAAAATAACTGTTTCAGATGCCCCTCTTCAGAATATATGGAAAATTAACTTAAATCTCCCAATAATATTGTTCCATATATTCTGAAGAATGCCCCAATAATTAAACATTATTACAACAATGAACAATTAATACAATTTAAAAATAACAATATAAAATCAGAAATTATTCGAACACAATAATAATAAACAAAACATTTTTCAGTAATTCATAAACATATTATTATTTTTTTTTTTTTTTTTTTTTTTAAATCATTTGTTCTTGTGAGTGTCAAGGCTTTTGAATGGTTTTAAAAGTGTTTTGTGATATTTTCCTATCATTTTATTATCATCGTCTCTTAATTCGTACGTATGATCCCCAAATTTTCTTACTATTTTATATGGACCTTTATATAACAAATTCATTCTCCAATAGGATTTGATTTTAGAACTGGAGATATTAAATGTCTTTACGAGAACTTTATCATTTATTTCAGGATTCCATTTCGCTCCTTTTCTTTGTATCTTTGATAATCTTTTCTCTGCTTTTTCTTTTATTCTTCGAAATGCTTCAGCACACTTTTCTTCTTCATTCAATTCCATTTCATCTACTTTTAAGGTTGTTGGTGCTTTTATTACTAGAGGTTCAGGTTGTAGTCCAGTCATTAATTCGATTGGTGAAAATTTGGTAGTAGAGTTTGGGGTATTGTTAATGATTTTCTCAATAATATGGCAGTATTTGTACCAGCCTCGGTGGTTAGAATGACACAGAATTCTGAAATACAAGCCTAAATCACGCATCACTCTCTCGCAAGGATTTCCTTGGGGAAAATATGCTGAAGAGTAATACATCTTAATATTATTGTTCTTCATCTCTGAAGTAAACAATTTACTCCGGTGAACCGTTGCGTTGTCTAATAGCGATAGGCACAGATCTACTTTTATGAGCATAAGGAGCAATGTCGTTCACCTTAAATGTATGTATGTACTTATTACACAATCCAGGTTTCGTACTAAAAACGTTCCTGTTCTTTAGTATACATAACCTCAATTGTTCTCTTTGCGCGTGATTTAAATTGTATGTTTTCCCTAACTTTTCTTTCAAAGTTCTTTGGAATATCATTTCTTCCTCTTCTTGTTTTCGCTCGGTGTCGGTATTTAATGTGTTTATTTGGCAACAATGATCTCCAAGGTCAAACGTCTCATTTTCTTTATTATTTAAAAGTAAATTTTCTTTACCACTATCATCTTCTTCATTATTTATTATATCTTCTTCGTATAATATTATATTTTCTACAAAAAACCTATCATTATTTATACTATCCTTCTCATCTTCTTTTAATATAATTTCTTCTAACAAATTTATTTTGATTACTTCATTATCTCCTTTGACCTTCATTTCATGTTTTTCGAAATCTATCACACTTTGCCAACCATACAATACATCATTGCCAATAATAATATCACGAGCTAAGTTTGGTATTACCAATACGATAAAATTGAAATTCCAATCATCTATTCGCGCAGGAATTAACGCTTGATATTTAACTTTATCTTTCTTTTTCCCAATAGCTGTGCTACAGTATACATTACACACGTTTAAATATTCAATCCTAAACTTGGATAGTAATTCCTTGAATAAGTTCTCACTTATTACTGATGAACTAGCTCCTGTGTCTATCAATACTTTATATTCGCTATCGCCTATACGAAGGTTAATCTGAGGTGGATTTACTAATTCCCGATCTTTACTTCCGGAGAGAGTGAGCTTATCTTCTGGTAAATTTTGAATTTTGATTTTGCCCTGTGTCATTTCTACCGAACCACTTTCCAAGGCACAAAATGATTTGGTACTCAGTTTTCCGCATTAGTGCGGTCGGTAGTTACACTAGCAGTTGGGTTGGTACTACCGTTATTTATTTCTCCTTCTATTCCCTGAGTAAGTGTCCTTTCTAGGTTATTGTCTGCCCTTTCAAACCTAGGACCCCTAAAATCTCTTAATGAAGAGTCTTCGATGCTAGTTCCTCTTCCTCTACTTTGATAAACCGTTCTTAAGTTATTTCCCCTGTAAAACCTCAGTTGATTCACCTGATTACTCCTCACATTTCCCACAGGTTGGTCATTATTATAATTCCTCCTAGGAGTATTTGGTATTCTCCTTCCTATACCTGGCACTACCGATTCATATGTCTTTCTGGGGTTGTACTCTCTTCGTTCATAGTTGTCTCTTGAACGTGCCCCGCCCCAATTTTGGTTAAAACTATTTTGGTTTTGGTTAGTATGGTTGTGATTTTCCCTGAATGTTGGTCTTACTTCCTGTCTATTTACTTGCTTTTGTTCTATATGAGTCTTGTCAGGATCAACTTGACTATGAGTAGAATCAGAATTAAGGTTATGAGCCTCAAATTCTGATAATAACTCAATCATATCAGTAAAGTCGACGGGCTTAGCCACAATTAGGTGGTTTCTAATGTGTGGTGGATAATGTCGTATTAGCATATTCACGATCTCGGTTTCTGACATATCTGGATTCACAAGTTTACTTTTGTTAGCAAGTTTTAGGAAATATTCAGTCATGGACACACCCTTCTTGAACTCGAATTTACCAGTGGCCAGTTCGACTTTAATTCTTCTCTGTCTTTCTGGACCCCAGAACCTATTTATAAACACATTCCTAAACATACTATACGTTTCATGTGATGCTAGTGTTAACCTCAGCCATTCTAAAGCATTTTTCTTCAAACACCTTTTAACAATCATCATCCTAAATTCATTTGGAATCTTTTTAATTTTAAAATATTCTTCTAATTCCTTTAGAAATATTTTGGGATTGTCTCCCGATTCTTCTTCGAAAGTAGGTGGACTTATGTCATGCAACAAATAATTTGTACAATTTGTGTTACCTTGACTGTGTAACTGTGTATGTGTGTGCATGTTTTGTATTTGTCCATTACCATTTACTTCACAATCAGGTGACAAAGATTCTGTATCGTCACTCTCCAAATAATTCTCTAAGTTTTGTACAATATTACCTGAATTACCAGGTAAGTCAATACATGAAATATTCTTAGATTTTATTACCCTCTGGTTCTCAGAAATTTTGCTTGCCAGTAATGCAATCACAACTTGATTCAGCTTGCTAATGTTTTCTTTCTCTCTCTCAAAACTTTCCTGTGCCAAATCTATTCTTGTAATCATTTCACTATTCAACTTACTGACTTCATCATATTTAACTTTTAGTTCATCTTGTTGTGTTTGCACCTCAGTAGCCATTAGTTTAACATCATTTCTGATACTATTTACCTCTCTTACAAAATTATTCTGTATTTCAATATTTTCCTCATGGTATTTCCGTGAATTATCTAATAAGACTACATCTATTTCTTGTCTTATTCTATTCTCTAATTCCCCTATTTCTATTTTTTGTTTTTCTACAAATTCTACCTGTTGTTGCTTAAGGATTTCTGACTCCTTAGCCAATTCACTTCTTATATCTTTTACTACATTTTCCTGACTTATTTTCATTTCCTGAAACATCTCTTTTAACTTAGACATTTCTCCATCATGAGATTCTATTTTCTGTTTTAAAGATTTTATGCCTTCTCTACACTCTTCTCTTCCTTGATCTATCCTAGCTTCTAATTTCTCTGAACTTTGATCTACTTTAGCATTTAAATTACTCATTTCCTGCCTTAAATTTTGATCTGCCTTTTCTGAATTCTGTTTTATTTCCTGTCTTATTTCCTGTCTAAAACTATTTAAATTTTCTGAATTTTGATCTGAATTCTGTCTTATTTCCTGTCTTATTTCCTGTCTAAAACTATTTAAATTTTCTGAATTTTGATCTGAATTCTGTCTTATTTCCTGTCTTATTTCCTGTCTAAAACTATTTAAATTTTCTGAATTTTGATCTGAATTCTGTCTTATTTCCTGTCTTATTTCCTGTCTAAAACTATCCATTTTAGCATCAAAATTACTCATCATTTTCTCTAACCTGTCTATTATCATTTCATTACCTTTACTCTGCATAATTTCTGTTCTACTTGTTCCTGCATCATCACTACTCATTCCTTCCACTACTTCCCTGACTTCTTGTATTTCTGCTCTCTTATCACTAACTAGTCTTTCCACTCCTTCCCCAACATTTTTATTCTTATTGTCTGTTAATTTTTTACCTTCCATTTTAGGTAATATTTTTCCCTTTCTTAATAACATAAAAAAAATGAAAATTATAATTTTGTCACTTTTTCTATTAATTATCTATTAAGATTTTCCGTACTCACTTTTCTTCTTTCTTCTTTCTTGATTCGAAGTTACCTGTCCATTACACTATTTATTCTCCTGTGGTGTAATCCTCCTTCTGCCTATTCGAGCCATACAGTTGGGCGCCATTTTGGAACAGGATTTTCGTCGAATCGTATAGAAGGATGGTGAATTATGCCCCTCGTTGAGGTGACCATTTGGAACAGAGTTGGAATTGATGGTTCTTGAAGTCCCAGCTTACCTCGGCGTGGCTTCAGTCGGTTGAGCAAGATATCTTCTTTTACAGGGGTGGTACGGCGGAAGGAAATTTTACGTAAAATTAGTAATCATTTTCCTCTGTATTAAATAATGTAGAAACTTTTATTTCCTTACTTCAATTAACACCAGTTCGAATAAAATGTATGATACAACATTTATAACACTATTCTTACACAAGATTCACTTGATGTGACGCGTTTATCTGGATGCGTGCAAGAATCAAAAGTTTTATACGTTTGTTCACTACCGTGTATAATAATTAAATTGTGTGTCTTCTAGCGATGATATTTAATGCAAAGATTATCTAGTTATACTCGATGATTGTTACGAGAATAAACTTATACTCTTCCGCACACAACGGCGTTTAAGAAGAGAACCTTACATCCGTTCACGGCGACTGTTAGGAGAAGAATGACCAGTTCCGCTTCTTCTACACATTAGCATTTCGCTAATAGTTCGATCCCTCTAGAAGAATATTGAATATCCTCCATGGCAACGTAAAATCTTCTATATCTGATTGGTCCACGTTTTACGATATACGCGTCACACCAATCACAAATAAGTTTGTTATTCCACACTATTGTGACGTCATTTCCACTTACATAGCTTCTCTGTGCGTGACTCACTCTACATAACCTCACATAATACAATATTTGAAACTCTTTGGGGACAACATAAAATAACTGTTTCAGACTGCTAAATCCAACGGACACCGATCACCACTTCCAGGCCGGGACGGAGTTGGGAACGTGCGAGCCCGTGGTAAGCGTAACAGCAATCGACAAGACGCAGGAGCCGGTGCCGACGCAAAACCTGGGGCCCCGACTAGAAGGCTTACTGGAAAGGGCGGCCGACCACCTGACCGCAGAACTGCTGGAGAAAGTTCGAAAACTGCTAAGACGATACCAGCGCGTCTTCAGCCAAGGTGATAGTGACTACGGCCGCACGGACAAAGTGCTTCACCGCATCGACACCGGGGACGCCCGGCCTATTCGGCAACCACCTAGACGCGTTCCGCTGGCGAACCAAGGGGCGGTACGAGACATGCTGGAGGACATGAGATCCAGGGGAGTGATTGAAGAGTCGGACAGCCCTTGGTGTTCCCCTGTAGTCTTGGTGACGAAGAATGGCGAGCTGCGCTTCTGCGTAGACTACAGAAAGCTGAACGCTGTCACCCGGAAGGACTGTTTTCCCTTACCACGGATTGACACCCTAGACGCGCTAGCTGGTGCACAGTGGTTCTCGACTCTGGACGACCGCGCCGTGGCTCAGTGGTTAGACCGCTTGGCTCTCACCAAGGCGGCCCGGGTTCGATCCCAGGCGACCACAAAGTGAGATTTGTGGTGGACAACACGGCGCTGGGGCGGGTTTTCTCCGGTTTCCCCCGCCATCTCATTCCACCGGTCTCCATCTTCATTTCATGTATCATCAGTGTCACCGCCTGCGGTGCCGTATGTAGTAAAAGCGGGCGTTAAACACTACACATTTCATTTCATTTCGACCCTGGACCTGAAGTCGGGCTACTGGCAGGTAGCTCTAGACGAAAGAGACAAGGAGAAGACCACATTCTCGACAGGCCAAGAGCTCTGGCAGTTCACGGTTATGCCCTTTGCCCTCTGCAACGCACCAGCTACCTTCCAACGCCTCATGGAGTCAGTGATGAGAGGGCTGACTTACGATGCCTGCCTGCTATACCTGGACATCATCGTTGGGAAGACTTTTGAAGATCACCTCGAGAATCTGAGTAAGGTGCTACAGAGACTGCAGGCGACCAACTTGAAGCTGAACGCGAAGAAGTGCCAGCTCTTCCGCAAGGAAGTTAACTACTTAGGCCACAGACCCGGAGAAGACACAGGCTGTGAGAGATTGGCCTCGCCCAAACGATAAGAAAGAGTTGCGCAGTTTCCTGGGGCTGTGCAGTTATTACCGCCCCTTCATAAAGGGGTTCTCCAACATCGCAAAACCCCTCACCCGCCTGACAGTGAAACACCGGCCTTATGCATGGACAGAGGACGCCGAAAACGCTTTCCAGTACCTAAAGGAGACCCTGTGCAGTGCTCCAATTTTGGGTTTCCCACAACCGGGTGGCGCCTTCATTGTGGACACCGACGTCAGCGACCATTGCATTGGAGGTGTCCTATCGCAGATCCAGGACGGCCACGAGCAGGTGATAGCCTTCTACAGCAAGACGCTATCCAAGGCAGAGAAGAACTACTGCGTCACCCGACGAGAATTATTGGCGGTAGTAAAGACCTTGGAGCACTTCCACAAGTACCTGTACGGTCAGCCATTCCACCTGAGGACTGACCATTCCGCCCTAACCTGGCTATTGAGCTTTAAGAACCTGGAAGGCCAGACAGCACATTGGGTCCAGAGGCTGCAGGAGTACGACTTCACCTCGGAACATCGTAGAGGGAAGAGCCACGGTAACGCAGACGCCATGTCCCGAAGACCCTGTCCACAAGAGTGCGGCCAGTGCGCAAGAGTGGAAGAGAATGAGCGTGCCGCAGCAGTCCGAGTAGTGGCAGTGCCTGCGGACGGCTGGGATAGCGCAGGCCTGAGGAGGGAGCAGCTGGCGGACGCAGACTTGGGGCCACTCTTGAGGGAAGTGGAGGCAGGGACGAGACCAACCTGGGAGGATATCGCACAGAGGAGCGCCACCTACAAGTCGTACTGGGCCCAATGGGACTCGAAGACCAGAGAGAGCGTGCTGTTCCGGGTATGGGAGTCACCCGATGGGAAGACGCAGAGAGAACAGTTGGTACTTCCCCGGAGTAAGGTTACGGAAGTCTTGGAGGAAGTGCACGCCGGTACTTCGGGAGGACACCTGGGAGCGAACCGAACGATTGACAAACTACGGCAGCGCTACTACTGGCTGAGACTCCGAGCAGATGCTGAGAGATGGTGCCGTCAGTGTCATGTGTGCGCGGCGAGTCGTGGCGCCCAGACTAGGAGCCGGTGTCGCATGCAGCAGTACAACGTCGGAGCGCCATTCGAACGGATCGCCGTTGACCGTTCCCAGTTTCCGACCGAGGCAACAAGTACCTAATTGTGGTCGTGGACTACTTCACCAAGTGGCCGGAGGTGTATGCCATCCCGAACCAAGAGGCAAAGACAATCACAGACTGCCTCGTGGAGCAAGTGTTCTGTCGATTTGGGGTGCCGTTGGAGCTACACAGTGACCAAGGTACCAACTTTGAGTCCAACCTAATGAAGGAGGCACTACAAAGGCTTGGGGTGAACAAGACCCGCACGACGCCTCTACATCCCCAGTCGGATGGCATGGTCGAAAGGTACATCAAGACCTTAGAGGAACACCTGAGGAAGGTCGTGGCCAGCCACCAGCGAGACTGGGACGTCAAGGTGCCACTGTTCTTGCTGGCCTACCGCTCGTCTACACACGACACAACTGGAATGACGCCAGCCAGCTTAATGTTTGGCCGAGAGTTACGCCTCTCTTGTGACCTGGCTTTTGGAAGCCCTCTGGAAGCGAAACAGCCAGCGACCGAGTATGTAGAGAACTTGGTGGACCATCTCCACGACATGCACGAGATGGCCCGCCAGAACATCCAGAAGGCGAGCGACCGCATGAAGACCAGGCATGACAGGCAAGCCAACAGCCAAGGGTTCCAGCAAGGTGACCTGGTCTGGTTGTACCATCCAACCCGGACCAAGGGACGCTGCCCAAAGCTCCAGCAGCCATGGCAAGGACCGTACCGGGTGGTGAAGAAGATTAACGACGTGGTCTACCGCATCCAGAAGGTTCCCAGAGGGAAGATGTTGGTGGTACACCTGGATCGCCTGGCACGCTACGATGGTGCTGTTCGGGACGACCAGCTTTGAGGAGGGAGCAGTGTCACCCGAACGTCGGAACTGCCTATAGAACCGACCGGCAGCAGCAGGAGACGGTAGTTGTTCGCCACGCCCAGTCATTTGTCTTATAGCGGTAACGAGGGTTGGCTGGAAAAACATCACTACGCCGTCTCTTTTCGCTCCACCTGAGTTCTCGAACTTACGGGATGTTTCATCTAATCCAGAAACTTCTAGATTGGCCAGCTGACCCTATATAAGCAACACGTCGGGCTGGAAGTCAGTCAGTGCTTGACGTGCTAGCGAACGGACGAGAAGCCTGTGTAAGTGCATCGGAACGGTAACGGACGAACTGGTGAATCGTAATTGTGTGCATTATGTAATTCTGTGTAATTGGCAAGTGTTCAACTGTAAGTCGGTGGAAATAAAGAACATTGTTGAGTTTGTGTAATTGGACTTTTCATTTCACGAACCCACAAAGTCACAATATTAATGCAGTAATTTTATATGCTATCGTCTTTTACAACCTTTTTCCACTATAAAGAAAACAAAATACATTGTATTCCAATAATATGTTAACAACCCGAAATCTATTAGCCAAAAATGCATTCTTTACAATAAATTTCAGTGTTTTGCTTAAATAGTGTAATTTTCTTTAAAAATAACAACAGGCGCTTCTTCCTCTTTCTGTAAAATTTAACTTTTGGTGCTTGCAACATTTTTCCACAAGGGTATTCAATTGCATTATTTCATAATCGAAAAGTTTCTACCCTCATGGAATATTTCAATGTAATTAGCATGTGTTCCATTCATTTGAGGTACATTAAACACTTGTAAATTATTGTTGTTTAAAACCATGGCTGTCATTGGTTTTATCATAAAACTTACTAAAGCCATACTGGGAATGTATGTTATTTTATTATTTGCTGAATATATATATATATATATATATATATATATATATATATATATATAGATCTTAAATACACGCCAACTTTTAAATTCATCTATTACATTTTCTTAGTCTAATATTACATGACAGTTACACTGTGCATTTATCTGTACTATTCTTACAGCCTTTATATTTCACCCACCAGTATGCAATCTTAATAAAATTTAGCTAGACTTTGCAAATGAGTAATGCTTTTTGCAATCTGCTAGCTTTTGTGTCTTAAATTCTCTAGATAGTTTAAGGATTCTTAAGATTCTAATTTTCTGTGGTGAATGTTGTTTTAGAGAAATAACGAAAATGGTGTTTTATTAGGAATTTTTACAGTCTATTTTTCATTATCTTTTACTTTTGTACTACTTATAAAAATATTTAACATTCCTCTTAACCGCTTCGCCAATGTGTAATTAAACCCTTCAGGGGCCGGAAACGGATACCCAATAAACAGAACAAGACATTTAAATTGTTAAATGCTGTAAAAATGCATCATAAATACAATTCTGTATCTTCCGTATTTATTAAGTTAAACAAAACAAAAACTGGTTTAAAACTCATTAAAGGTAGTATAAATCTATAGTAACAATAAAGTAGAGACTACATTGATAAATTGTTGAAATTTCACTACTTTGTTTCACTGTAGCAAAAGCCATTCTTTGCGCCGAACATGCCTAATATTTGAATCATTTTGTTTTGTTTGTATATGAACCAATGTATGTATGTATAGCTACGCAAGCAACTTCTCCGGTTCAAGTTTAGTTTATTTATGCTATACCAAGCAATAATCATATGAGTATATGTTGTGTTACACACACATGCTGGAAAGAAAGCTCTGTCAGCATCTGTTATTACAGTGTTTCTCAACCAAGGTTTCTGGTAGCCTTATGCAGCTGTTTTCGCTCAGTATTTTAGTTATTTATACTCTCTCTGTATTCAGAGTGATTTCTTATAGCTATCAAGAGCTAAATGAATGGCACATTTGAAATTGTTAAATTTCAATGTTAACCATGGCTTATTCCCGTAATGTAGCAAATAAATTAGCTTGGGTATGATGTGTACAGGCTTCTGACTCTACTGTAGAAAATCTGGAAGATTTGTTGTGCGATTATGAAGGAGATGTTAAGGATATAGGTAGCAGTGACGTGTACTGGTCTACAGATGGCATGTTAGCTACTCCATTGTTTGGGGAAATGGCAGGTCAAATATGGGTGATGCAGATCAGCTATTACTAGCTATCCCTCTTTACGAAATACAGTTAAATGGTAAAAAAATGTATTTTTATACCACTGGATGTAACCATGCACAATTATTTAGTAATTTTCAGAGCTGTAAATTCATGCAAGACATTCATCTACCTGTACTTGCGCATATAAAGAGCTCGTAACCTAATTGAGTACTATAATACTCAGAGACCTCATTATACTGGGGGGTAAGAATCAGCCCTCATACTTGAGAGAAAACACTTTTCTAAAAGGATACCACCAACAACCAAAAAAGTTGTAACCATTTCGAAAATGTGTAGTGTTACAAAAAAGAAGTGTGCAAGGAAACCAATATTATTTGGTGTGATTCTGCAGATGTGCCCTTGGGTGTTTATCCAGGTTTGGAGGTGTACAATTCAAAACGAAACCTTTAAGGGTACATTTACATCCCTTATAGAACTAATTTAAATTTATTGTATAATAGGATGATTAAAATAATTGACATTAAATGAGCATTAAATGCATGTTTGCGCAGGACGTCTATACACGTCCATATCAGTTTGTCCATATATATACAGAGATTTGTTACGTAAAATAGATTTTCTTAATTTTGGACTAGGTATTTTTGGACTGTAAGCTCCATCATGTGGTCCATATGCATGTAGCATTTTGGCCATTTCTGGTTATAATTGAATCCATTTCGACTGTAGCTTTATGTAAGTGGTTATATATTTGTTCTTGATCTGATTTATCACTTATTCTTTTAAATACTACTTCTGATAATTAAAGTAATTCTTGGAGTCGGTGGTTATATTTTGTATTCACAATTCAAATAGTCTATGAGTGAAATTGGTGTTATAACTGGAATACTAAAATTACTGCTGTCTCCATCCTGAGTGACTATCAGTATAAACAAAATGTTTGCATTATCAGCACAAAAGTAGTTTACAAACCCACCCCTAACAGCTGGATGTTCTTGTATCATATGCTTACTACACATCACTTATGTACAGTTGAATATTGTTTCATCTACAAAAAGACGCCATGTGAAAATCATAGCTCGAAATGCAACCTGAAGGAACAGTCAATGTTATCAGCATGCAGAAATAAACATTTTGCCTAAGTTAATTGTGATCCTCAGGCAAGTGTGTAACACCCAAAACCAAATCTATTTGAGTCGGGAATCGGTGGGTATAATACTAGTTCAGGAAAAAGGCGTTGAGGTCAGAATCCTTTTGGTGTACGATGCAATCAGGGACAAGCAAATTATGCTCCGGACTAGCGAGTTGTTCTCTGTTGTAAGTACGGGAGAGCATAAGTGTACTCTGTCCCAGGGTCCAGCGTTTAAGTGGAAATACACTATGCTTCCTTGTTGACTTCTCTCACCAGTTTATTGATAGAACATTTAGATCATGAGCTTGCTCCCTTAACACACTTGCTCATCACAACATCGGTATCACACTTTTATTCAAGTTGCCAACGTTTCACTTTCCCACATGTAATTGTAATTTTTACTCCGCACTGTCTTGTCACTTTGCGCCTTCATCCCCCAAAACGCCCCAAGATAAAGTGTCACCGCTTTCCTGGTCTGTTCGCGTCCTTTCCAACAGCGGACCTATCTATTCACACCCATTTTTCTATTTCATGACTATTCAGCACGTATCACGTGATGCATAGTAATTTTGATTGGAGGTTTGTTTTCCTCATATTTAATCTTATTGGTCTTTCACTCCCTCCTATATCTAGGGAGAAGTGCAGTTTTTTGTCCAACCAGGGTTTGACCCTTGAGGTCATGGGAAGATATATTCTGACTTTTTCTCACATTCCTAAGGGGAACTTTTGCTCTCTCGTCGCCCTTTCTCACGCGTTTAGCTTATGTGACACATTCTTTAGTTACTGTAGTTTTGTCTTCCCACACTTGCTTATAGCATCGGAAACCTCAGGTTTCCGTCTCAAAATGCCCTTCGGAGGAATATTGCCTTTTTTGTTTTTGTATTGGGAAAATTGCAAATTCCTTCAAAAGTCCCACTAAACGGTAATCAACAAAAATTATTTGATCTGCATTACTTCCTTTCCTATCGTCCTTTGTTCTGTCAACACATCAGCGAGCAAGGAGTTTTTGGGAGCTATTACATTTACACTTAACAAGAAACAAATTATATACATACATAGATACATTGTTACATATATAAGCCCTTACATTTTTTTCTGTTTATTTGTATTTTGCATTTCTTGTGCAAGTCTAAATTTTCTTTTGGCATTCAGAGCAATGGCTTTGCCTTTCACTTTTTTATTGACATATTAGGTTGGTGCGTATTTGCCTTTTGAGCTCTATACTTTCATTGCAGTATTGTGGATAATTAACACTTAGTACACTATCACACGCGTCTCACTTGTGCATATTTTGCACAGATTTCTTTTTTCGTACACTATCACACTTTTTTGTTTTTTAATCACACATATAACTCGATTATCACGATTATCAGTAAATGAATTTTTTTTTTTATTTTTTATTTTTTACAATTGTGTTCATATTCTTTTTGTGTAGGCAAGGGTAGCATTTGGTTTAAGCTCGGGTTCTTACTTCCCAAAAATTTCGCTCTGTATCTATATTTCAGTCATATTTGCGTCAAACATTCAGCTTTACAACAATTTGTACCTTACAGAGCAAGTTACTTGGATAAGTTTTTTCCGGGGTTTTCCCTTATCCTGAAAGATGAATGTCGGCTAACGCCAAGCTCTATGGACTCTGGGCTCATTTGAGCATCATTTCACCCATTCCATTCATCGTTTGATATGACTTAATGTTGGAGGACGTAAATTACAAAAAAAGTTAATGAGGCCAGTGACTTCGGGATGTGTCAGGTCATGGCTTTGTCGTTGGCAATGGCCAATTCTTTTGAAGGGTCTTAATAAAGATAAATTATACCTGCCTAATTTTTTATTTGTCTTAACATCTTCTGACTCATAAGAACGGTCACCGAATTGAGCAACGATCACAGCCGGTCCCTCCCAGAGTACATGCGGTCTATGTGATGTCTTTGTAGCGAGGATTTGTTATGTGTTCTTATCAGCACCTTTTCTCCTAACTGCAGTGTCCATTTCTACCGTTTCTTCTTCTTGTTTCTGTTTTCTGCGCGTTTTCTCAAGCACTTCTAAGGTCTGTTGGCTTTCACTTTGCCCCTCAGGGCGAATAGCGATTGGTAGTCCTGGGAATACATTTTCAGGCGGTTCCTTCAAAAGTAGTGTTACTGAAGCTATTCCCATGTTTGAATTAATGGTATTGTTCATGACACGTTCTATCAGGGGTAATTGAGGAACCCACGAGGTGTGTTTCTTTTTGTACGTGAGGATGCGTAAAAAGATGGACAAGCCTTTGACTCTGGTATTATGTTTTGTTTTAGTATGTCTTTAATGGCGTGTTCTACTGCTGGTTTTAAATTTAGTGGAATGTTCCTGCATTTATAGTGCCATGGTTTTACTTCTTTAATTTGAAAGTCGTAGCAGAAGGATGTACATAGGCCTGTTTTTTTCCATAAAAGCAGCTCTGTTCTTCCACAGAACAGAAAAAAAGAGATTGTTTTTGTCTTTTGTCCAAATGTGTGAGTTCATTCACTTTCTCCTGTAATTTGGTATGTATTTTTAAATTTAGGTCAAGAACCTGTCGTGCAGTTTCGAAGGGGGACGTTGTCTCCAGCTGTTGGGGTAGGTCGTTCCTGCTTACTGTCTTTAAGCCATTCATTACCGTAGTGACAGGGGTAAAACTTGCTTTTTCGCCCCTGCTCATTAGGCCAGTTCCCTCGCCATTAATCACGTCATAACTTTTACAACTCTCATGTGTGCTAACTATTTCCTTGGTCTTTAAGATCGCAAGGTAAATATCTTTGCTCACATTAATGAATTGAACAAAAAATAGTTCCTCCTCTAATTGGTTTTCGGCTTCTGTTAATTGCATGTTGGGATCTGCCAGCTGGGAAAAAGGAATTGAAGACTCTTGTCTTGTCTTGCCGCATCGAATGGTTAAAGTCCTGGCTGTGCAGTCAATCCTTGCATGAAATGCTTGGAAGAAATCGCTTCCTAGAATAACTTGTGCAGCCAAATGCGGTATTATTAAAAAATGACCTCTTCATGATTTTGGCCTAAAGTGAATGGAATCATAACTTGTTTCTGTATGCGTTGTTTCTGTCTTCCTATGGCCATTAGTACGTACACATATGGGTAACGTTTGTAGGTGTATGCCTTTCGATTCCATGTGATTAAAGAATTTTAGGCTACAAACAGATGCCGTTGCTCCGGTGTCTGGCACTGCCTGGAAAGTTTCATCTGCTATGGTGATCTCTATTTGTGGCGTCTCTGCTATGTCTTGCTGTATTTTTTCGTGTTCATGTTTCCAGTATTGTTTCCAGCGGTCATGTCTTTATCCTCATGTATCTGCAGTTGTGCCATTGCATTTTTAGCGTTTGCATCTTTTTGAACATATCTCGAGGCAGAAAAGGAAACGGTCTCCTACCTGAATTTAGTTTTCCATATTGTGTCTCTCACTTGCACCGTTTAGAGAAGTGCGGGTGGTTGGAACAAATGTCTGGTTCCCAAACCATTTTTGCTTGGGCATTGCACCATTGTTGTTGTAGCCTGTCGTTGGGGACCTACTCCTCTGTGTTTCTTTTCTTGGTGACTTGGTTCTCATGCTGTGCTTGTTCTGGCTGCTGGTCCATCGTGTGTAGTCGGTTATCATGGTCACGACCGTTATTGGTCCATCTGCGTCCTGCGAGATTTTCTCTGGGTAGGTCATTTTTGTACGGTCTTTGAAAAATATCATACCATCTCTCTCTGGTAATATGGCTGTCATTGGCGTGCCATCTTGGATATGGTCTGTGTGTGTACATGAAATTTATGTGATGTGTTCGTGATCCTTGGGGATGTTGAGGATTTTCTCGGGGTTGTCTTTGGTGATAACGCGAATTGTATCTTCTATGGTCATACTCGGGTACCTGGTCTCTGTACCGGTCTCTGGGATGTGTCTGGTCGTTATGTCTGGCATTTCCAGTGTTGTATGCCCTCATCCCACTAAAGTTTTGGGCATGTTGCGACGTCCTGTCATCTCATAGTCCTGGGTTCAGTTCAGTCATGGGTGGTTGTAGTGCCGTCAAAAGTTTGATTGTCTCGCTGATTGTCCTGGGCGGTGCAACGATTAAATGATTTCTTATCTGTTCTGGGTAGTGTCGCGTGACCAAATTAATTAATTCCTGATGTTCCATGGGAGGATCCAACATTTTACTTTGCTGCGCTAAGTCTAGAAAGTAATCCAGCATGGATCGTCCTCTGTGTGAATATTTCCCTGTATTTATGTTTGTCCTGACAGCATATTGTGTGGTGCCATTCCAATATTTTGTTAAGAAATGTTGTTTGAAGTCTGCGTAAGTGGTATGGTCACCAACTGCTAGTCTAAACCAATTTAGTGATCACCCCTGTAAGCCTTTTTTTAACTATTACCATTTTAAATTCATCTGGGATGTTCTTGAGCTGAAAGTAAGACTCTAGGTCCATTATGTAATGCTTCGCGTTGTCTCTCACGCCATCAAATGTTAGCACGGTTATTTCATTTAACAAATTAAAATGGTGAGGGTACCCCGTGTTTATACAGTTATTGTATATGCTCCCTTGGCTAACACTATTACATGTTTCCATAGGTACTGTTGAAGGCATATTTTGGCACGTGTTCATCAGTCCTTGCCTTGCCGGTACACCTGAAATGTCATTACTCTGAGGTTGGTCATTACATATTTTTAAGTCATTTAGGGCCTCTTTGAGTACTGCCATTTCACGTGTATGATGTTCAATTATTTTATTTGTTGAACGTTGAAGCTGATATTGCATACATGGACATATTAGGTAAACATGGCCATTTGTAATTCAACTTAAGTTAATAACCAAGCAGGCCATATAGATGATGCAACAAATGCTTAGGTTTATTGAAATCCCAAATTGTGACGTAGGACCAATCAGAATTAAGTATTGCGGTGGCTTAGCAACAAAAACAGAAAAAAGAACCAATGATTTTATTCTTAAATTTTTTCTTCTAGCTTTAACTCTCCAAGAAGGTAGATGTGTTTTCGGTAAAAGACTTCTTGTAACTAAAAGAAGTTATTGGAGTTCATCATTTATGAACGTTTAGTAAACATTTAAAATATACAACGAATATGCAACGCTATGACAAATAATTTAAGTAAAAAACCGTTGCATCATTTATAAATAAAAGGAGAAAATCAATATATAGTAAAGGGTTATATACATCTGTGGAAAAAGTCGCATGTAAAGAAGAAAAGGATTATGAGAAATAAAATTCCAAGTAAAATGAAATTAGTGAAAGTATTAATTATTTTATTCCATAGTTGCCCAAAAGTGAAATCCCTTTTGTATCGATACCACACCTGAGAAGTTTTCACATCTCATCGCTCGCCGCAGCTGCCAGAGAGAGGATTTATAGAAATCTTCGAGAACTTCATCTTCACAGCTTTTAGACGAAAGGTTCATTGCTTCTGCATCAAGGTAAGGTTTGGTTTCTACACGCGTCACCACACTGAGGGAATGCAAAAATTGTGCGCGTGTGGGGCGTGGACCTCACGATGGGGCGAATCCTTCTTCAGATATGTCACCGCATTGTGTGATATAAATCCAAACCACAAGGAGGGGAACTGCTCCAAATATGGCGACCATCGCGGGACCTGAATAGATCAAAAGGGAGAGTGGAAAGAAGAAAATCCCAGGAAGTGCAGTGTAGATATATGTGTATTAAAAAGAAGAGAAAAGGGAAGACTGCAAATTCCAAGTAAGAGTGGTAGAAAAACAATTTATTTTTTTAGTAAATTTATGTTGCTAAGAAATCAAAAGATAGTTAGAAAGATGGAGAGTAGAAAAGAAGTAGATAAGTGTAGAAATGTAGAGGAAGAGGTTGAAAAGCAAAGTACGGAGGAAGTAGGGAAAATTAAAGACAGTGAGATGACGTTGGATAGGTTAGCAAAAATGATGATTAATATGAATGTTAATATGGAGGCTAATATGAAAAATTTTAGACAAGATATGGGTAATATGGAGAATAATATGAAGTCAGGGTTAGAAGCTAGTTTAAACGATGTAAAATCAAGTTTAGAAAGCAATTTGGGAGCTAGTTTAAACAATATAAAATCAGGTTTAAAAGATAGTTTTGCACAGACTATCAGTAATTTAGAAACAATCTGTCAGAGAAAATTGATAGGAATACTAGAGATATAAATGAATTGGAGGTTAAGCTTACACAGAAACTAAAGATAGAGATAGGTTCTGAGCTAGCTCAAGAAGTGAGAGAAAGTCGGAAAGAGTGTAGGAAATTATGAAAAGATTTGAGGTTGAGGTTAAGGAACTAAGAGAGATGATTCAAGAAACTAGGTTAGGTCAGGAAAATGTAAAACAGGAAATTAAGTTAGAAGTGAACAAAGAATTAAAAGTATTTATGAAAAAGCAAATAGAGGTAGCAGATAAACAAAAAGATGAGTTTGAGGAAAAATTAGATCAAAGAATTGCTATAATTAGAACTGAGTTGCAATTACAACATAAAGAGGTAAAATCTCACCATGAAGAAATTAAATTAAACCATTGGTGAAGTAAGTAAATCAAAAGATGAGACAATTAGTCAGATTCAAGAAATCAAAGACAATCTTGAAAAAGAAAAAGATAATGTAAATAAATTGACACAGGTTGTAATTGCATTGCAGGCAAATAAGTAATGTGAAAGATGTATTTAGAGTTGAAAATGTTAATGATGGTTACCAGACTGGTAATGTAAACACTAATCCAAATCCTTGTGATGCTATGAGCGAATGTAGTGATCTAGTAAGTCCAGAAAATGAAGTATATTGCAATAGGAATAATCAAAACGTGCCCTCACACGTACATTTTCACACTCAAGGTCATAATGAATGTGTTAACTAGTTCCTTAATGATATCAGTCCACCATGTTTTGATGAAGAGTCCAGTGATAACCCTACGGTTTTCCTAAAAGAACTGGAAGAGTATTTCCGCATAAAATGAATTCCTAATGAACTTAAAATGATGATAGCTAAAAGATGTTTGAAAAAGAATGCATTAGAATGGCTTAGGTTAACCTTAACTTCTCATGAAATGTATAACACATTTAGCACTTTGTTTTTAAACAGATTTTGGGGAACAGAAAGACAAAACAGAGTAAAAATTGAGTTGGCTACAGGAAAATATGAGACAAAGAAAGGTATCTCAATGACTGAATATTTTCTAAAATTGGCAAATAAGAGTAAGTTAGTGAATCCTGAATTGTCAGAAATGGATAAATATCCATTATCCTCCACACATTAGGAATCACTTAATTGTGGCAAGACCTGTAGATTTTTCTGATGTGACTGAGTTGCTTTCTTCATTTGAAGCATATAATATAAATCAAAATTCAAACACTAACCCAACAGAAAGTAATGGCTCATATGTAAATAATAGGTTAGATGATCAATCAAATGAAAGAGTAAATTCAGGTCGAGGTCAAAATCTTGAGAATCTTCGAGGCACAAGATCATAGAAATTCATGGGAAGAAAGAGAGCATAGTTTTAGACGTAGGTATGAAACCGTTATGCCTTGGGGAAATAGGAACGTACCACCATTTGGGAGGTACAAGAATCAAAATTCCAACACACAGAGAATCGATCGAGAGGGTCAGATCAATCACATACGATTTTACAGAAATTACCGGGACCGTAGAAGAAATTTAAATCAAAGGCGTGACATTTCACAAGATCATTCTGTGGGTAACACCTCAACTCAAAGGTTGCCTGAAAATGTAAGAGAAGAACCAGAAAACCGACAAATTAACTTGACAATTTCACGAAATACAGTAAGTGATACCAACTTAAGAACTAACACAGATATTCAAAATTCTCTTTCGGAAAACTAATCACATCATCACTTTGTGCTCTGGAAGGTGATGGGAAAACGATAAAATAGAGCAAAAGTAGAATTAATATCGGGAATGCCTTGAACAATATCGTAGTATCAAACCCAGAGAAAACTGAATTAGTAAACCCTCCACAAATAGTCATTCAAGTATGGGAAAAACCAATACCTGTATTAATAGACACTGGGGCAAGCTCTTCGGTAATTAGCGAAGAATTCTTTAAAAAATTGATGGCTAATTATCGAGTTGAACACTAAGTGTGAGTAATGTATACTGTAGCACAGCTTTAGGAAAAAGAAAAGATCGTGTTAGACATCAGGCATTGATTGAAGCAAAAGTTAAGGGAAAGAATTTAAGTTTCATTGCATTAGTAATACCTAACTTAGCTAGAGAGATCATTATCGGAAATGATTTGTTGTATAGTTGGGAAAGCGTAATCAACTTTGATAGACATGAGATTAGGATTAAAGTGGACAATATTATTTTAGATATTAAACTATTAGAATATGTAAGTATGAAAGAGGAGGAAAGAGATTATTTAAATAATGAGAGATTCGTCGTCAAAAATATATATTTGCAAGAAAATGATGTTATTTATGATGATACAGATAATTATGATGATACATGGTATAATGTTAAAGAAAATATGTCCCAGACCATCGATCCTGATAACAATCATTTTCAGTTGTATGGTTTGCAACTAAGTGATAGTAAGATGATAGATAAACGAGAGGAAAGCAAATTCATTGAAAATCTAAAAGTTAAGTTAGAGAGTACTAATACTCTAAATGAAGCATAAAAAGAAAAATTAAAGATGTGCATCCTTAAAAATCGCGAAGCATTTAGTTTGAAGCCTGGGATCTGCAACAAGTATACACATAAGTTCAAAGTTAAAGATGTTGCCCCATACACTCATAAAAGTAGATCTGTTGCGATGTCAATATGTCAACAGGCTACAGACGTCATTAATAAAATGTTGGAGGATGGAATTATTAAAGTGTCTGATTCTCCATACTTACATCCACTATGCTGGGTCCATAAGGATATTAAGGGACATAGGATTCTGCTTTTGTATATTATGCCACTCCCATCACCAACGTTGGTTTAAGTATTGTGAAATAATAGAAAACTTTATAAATCACAGTCCAAGTACAACCATAAAATTCACCCCTTACGAGCTGATGACGGGTCGACCACCTAAACCTTTAGTAATTAAATTCCCCACCACTGTTGAACCCTCCGATATACAACTTTCGGAAGAAGAAAAGATGGTAATTGCCTACCAAAGATTAGTAGATAAAGCTAATAAAAGACGCCAAAAAATTAAGAGAGGGAAAGCTATTTGGGATCCCCAAATCGGTGACGAGGTTCTAGTGAAAACTATCAACCTTTCAGATTCTAATCAAAAAAGCTACTGGATAATGAATTTGATTTAGAGGACCATATAGAATTATGGAAAGTTTCGGGGAACACACTTATGAAATTGCATCAGAAAATGGGAAAATAATTGGGAGATACCACAAATCTTTATTGAAACCATTTAAGAGACCAGACACACATACACCTTGAATGACACTGCAAAATTTCTGAAATTAATAATAAAGTTATGTGTAATTACAATTAAAGAATGAATTTATGGATCATTTAAAAAAAAATTAGTTGGTGTTTACAATGTCAAATCAACTTATTCTTGTTTTAATGTTGTGTTAATGTTCTTTTTGTGTTGTATCCCTAAATGTAATTTTTTCCAGTCAAATGTTAATTTGTATTGACAAGTTATTTTGTTCACAAGTTGTTTAGAAAAGATATTTGTAATTCAGGGGCAACATCCAGAATTTATGAAAAAAAAAAAAAATTAGATAAGATTGTTTTATAAGAAATTAGTTCATAAATTCTTGATGGAGGCATTTGAAGCTGATATTGCATACATGGACATATTAGGTAAACATGGCCATCTGTAATTCAACTTAAGTTAATAACCAAGCAGGCCATATAGATAATGCAACAAATGCTTAGGGTTATTGAAATCCCAAATTGTGACGTAGGACCAATCAGAATTAAGTATTGCGGTGGCTTAGCAACAAAAACAGAAAAAAGAACCAATGATTTTATTCTTAAATTTTTTCTTCTAGCTTTAACTCTCCAAGAAGGTAGATGTGTTTTCGGTAAAAGACTTCTTGTAACTAAAAGAAGTTATTGGAGTTCATCATTTATGAACGTTTAGTAAACGTTTAAAATATACATCAAATACGCGATGCAATGATAAATAATTTAAGTAAAAAAACGTTGCATCATTTATAAATAAAAGGAGAAATTCAATTGATATAGTAAAGGGTTATATACATCTGTGGGAAAAGTCGCATGTAAAGAAGAAAAGGATGTCGAGAAATAAAATTCCAAGTGAAATTAGTGAAAGTATTAATTATTTTATTCCATAGTTGCCCAAAAGTGAAATCCCTTTTGTATCGATACTACACCTGAGAAGTTTCACATCTCATCGCTCGCCGCAGCTGCTGAAGAGAGGATTTATAGAAACCTTTGAGAACTTCATCTTCACAGCTTTTAGACGAAAGGTTCATCGCTTCTGCATCAAGGTAAGATTTGGTTTCTACACGCGTCGCCACACAGAGGGAATGCAAAACTTGTGCGCGTGTGGGGCGTAGACCTCACGACGGGTCAAATCCTTCTTCAGATATGTCACCGCATTGTGTGATGTAAATCCAAACCACAAGGAGGGGAACCGCTCCAGCGTTGAGCTGCGTCTGCCTGTTTCAGGGTTTCTTTAATTGATACCAGTTCATTATGAGTGTTGTTTTCTGCTTCTTTTTGCCTATTTTGTATTATGACACAGTGTTTCGCATCTCCTCCCTCAACTGGGCATGCACATTATTATTACGCTGTGAAATCTGGTTAACTTGCTCCCTGATGGTTTCCATGTCCTTTTGTGTATCCTGCACCTCTGTGTGCATGTTAAAAATTCTGTCTGTATAGTGGTCTGCCCTAACCTAATTTCTGCTAATTGCTTATTCTGTTCTTCTGTTTTACTTTCTGTCTTTTCATCATGTTTGTGTATTCTGCAATCTTTTTTTTTCTAAATTATTTTCTAACATGCTGTTTCTTTCTGAAATTTGCTGACTATGTTCTGACATCTTAGTTTCTATTTGCTGGATTTGTTGTGATATTCTAATTTCTATTTGTTGGCTTTGTTCGGACATCTTAGTTTCTATTTGCTGGCTTTGTTGTGACAATTTAGATTTTAGGTTGCTTTGGAGCTGCTGGAGCATCTGTTGCATCATAGCCGTGAGGCTGAGTGTTGCCTCAGGACTAATTTCTTGCACAGTGATATCTCCAGTCTGCTCTTGGATTTGTTCCTCCATGTCTGCATTAATTATTCTGCCATTTCTCAGGATCATATTAATTTTACAGTTTGTTGTGTTACTGCCAGGTTGGTCCTAAGCAGTGAGTGCCCCTTATGGAAAGACTTTGGAAAGGGTACTTACTCGTGATGTTGCTGGTGTTTACCTGCGTCAGATGTGGTGATTGTTGTCCTGTTGTCATCGTGCTCTGTGACCTCGTCCATGGCTTACGTCTACGATGTGGTGTGATCTGCTGTTGCTCCGGGTGGTGTCTCCGGACGGTCGTCTCGTTCTCAGCGTCTGTTGCTCCGGGTGTTGTCTCCGGGCGGTTGTCTCGTACTCGGTGTGATGGTCTCGATGGAGATCTTGGTGTTCGTGGAAGCTCGCCAGGTGATTAAGACATGTTGGGTGCCATTTTGAGGCAGGAATTGGTGGGTATAATACTAGTTCAGGAAAAAGGCGTTGAGGTCAGGATCCTTTTGGTGTAGGATGCAATCAGGGTCAAGCAGATTATGCTCCGGTCTAGCGAGTTGTTCTCTGTTGTAAGTATGGGAGAGCATAAATGTACTCTGTCCCAGGGTCCAGCGTTTAAGTGGAAATACACTATGCTTCCTTGTTGACTTCTCTCACCAGTTTATTGATAGAACATTTAGATCATGAGCTTGCTCCCTTAACACACTTGCTCGTCACAACATCGGTATCACTCTTTTATTCAAGTTTCCCACGTTTCACTTTCCCGCATCTAATTGTAATTTTTACTCTGCACTGTCTCGTCACTTTACGCCTTCATCCCTCGAAGCGCCCCAAGATAAAGTGTCGCCGCTTTCCTGGTCTGTTTGCGTCCTTTCCGACAGCAGACCTATCTAAAAATGCCCATTTTTCTATTTCATGACTATTCTGCCCGTATCACGTGATGCATAGCAATTTTGATTGGAGGTTTATTTTCCTTATATTTAATCTTATTGGTCTTTCGCCCTCTCCTATATCTAGGGAGAAGTGCAGTGTTTTGTTCAACCGGGGTTTCACCCTTGAGGTCATGGGAAGACATATTCTGACTTTTTCTCACATTCCTAAGGGTAACTTTTGCTCTCTCGTTGCCCTTTCTCATGCGTTTAGCTTATGTGACACGTTCTTTAGTTAATGTAGTTTTATCTTCCCTCACTTGCTTATAGCATCAGAATGAGGTTTCCATCTCACATTGAACATGACCAACTGCCATATTGGAAGCAGTCTGTTTATATTTCTATGTATTTTTATTACACTTTTCACTGAAATGCCTACAAACTCAAGGGTTATTTTTGTAAAATGCATACTGCAAGTGATGAAGGTGAATCAAACACATTAAGTATTTGTAAAAAAACTGAAGCAACTGACAGTGAAACAAACCAATGCTTATTAATGGTTTTTGCTTTTGTGTTTGAACAGTTGACACACAGTTTTCTCTGTAATTAAAAGTTACGAACTGACCAAATAAGATTTAACCTGAACATTACAGTATGTTTACTAAAGCATTATGAATGAATGTTCACTTATCATATTTCCTCTATTATACAAACTGTTTACTCAGAACTCAGATAACACCTTGGGGAATTCATTGCCGCAGTTCTCTTATGTAAAAGAATGGTAAAAATGCATTTAATTGATTTGCATGCAAAATACTCCCAGTGTTAGCTACAATAGCAGATGGCAATAACAAAATTATATTTATTAATTTTTAGATGAGTCGTATTTATTATTATATATATTTTCTAACACCTTAAGAATAAGTGTCTACCCAATACCTTAATCAATGAGTTCTTATGATAACTGCAATAAAATCTTTATTTCACTATTTTTTTCTATTTCATGATATAATGAATTTATTATGAATGAATATGAATTTTTATTAACTTCATTATAAATACAAATTCTTATATATATTTGCAATTTAATAATGTTTATCTTATATATATCCCCTACATCTCTCAAGTTACATATCAACTCTTTTATGGAGTTGCTGAATTTACTCAGGCCTATAGACTCTAACACCATGGTTTTGAGCTATAGGGCCTTATTTATCACTTTTGGTCCTGAATATCCTAATTTCTAATTTTTCTTAAACATTTATTTCTCACTAAACCTAAGTACTTTCCTATTTCCAATACATTGTTTCTTGGTTTAACGCTCAATAACTTTTTAACTAACATTTCATTAGGTAACAGTCGAATTAATTTTGAGTACTTTTCCTCTCTAATTCTTTGTTTCCTCACATTTTATTAATAAATGACAAAAAAAAAAAAAAAAAAATGTATTACACAGTATACACTTTCCTTGCTCTTCTGTCTTCCCAAAGCCTTTTAATCTTATCACTCCCGTTCTAGCCCATGCAAAGCCTTCTCTTGTCATTTGTCACAAATATCAACATATTTTTCTTTCCCAATTCATTTTTATCTCTATAAGTACATAGTGAGGTTTTGGAATTTAAACTACTCATTATATTTACTTTCATTATATCCTGCTTTTCTATATCTTCTATCCTCATTTTAACTCAATACATTTATTAAGGAACTATTTAAAATGGCATAAGAGTTAAATTAAATTTAAAGGGAGTCAATTAATTACACTAAACAACACTTACTTTTAAATTTTCCTGGAACATGTTTCAGAGACTATTTGCCTCCATTGTCAACCAGACATTGACTGGTTCTTAGTGGTGTAGCTGGCGATATTTTGTCATAGGTCTCCTCTGGTGGCGGTTCGAGGTCACCAGAGGAGACAAAAAACATCAAATATTACCTCTAGCATGTATGTATATTTTGGAATTAGTGATCCATGTAAAACAAAATGAACTACAAATACAAAATTACAAAAATGCCGATATTCACAAATACAATACACGTCAGAAAGATGAATTTCACATTCAAAGTTGTAGAACGGAAATCTTCAGGTCTAGTGCTATCAATAAAGGTATAAGATTATACAACAGACTACCAGAAAATATTAAACAAATGAAGAGCCTTATACATTTTAAAAAGGGAGTAAAACTCTTTTTACTGCAACATTCATTTTATTCTGTAAATGAGTTTTTATATGTTAATTAGTTTTAAGTGATTGTAAATAATGACAATAGCCATTAATGTAATTTTTATACTATGACGTGTCTGATATCAATCGAAAGGACAAAATAAATTGAACTGAATTAAATGATGAAGTAGAGTAAACTCCACATTTGTGAACAATTACTTTTATATAGCATTTCTCTATGGTCTTTATATTTGCTTTTTCTACTTTAGACTTTTGTTGGATCCTGTATCTGTTACAGTTTTTAGTCTTATGTAACTTTTTATATTTATCTTTGTATCTTGAACTGACGTGTCCTATAACATATGTATTATGCTCCAAAGGATGAAATAAGTACAAATACAAAAGAATTACTTTAAACAAGCCAAGGTGTATGTTAAATTCCTGAGAAAGCAAATATTTCACTTCCTGTAAGCCTGAAGAATGCTGCATCCACAGAATGTATATACATGTGTTTATGAAAGCTTTATTTATCCAGAGAGTTCAAATCAGTATTATTCAGTTCCATACAAAAACGATGAAAAAGTAAATCAGCTAGATCAACTTGAAATTGAAATGGGATAAGAGGCAACCCGCCTTCCCCCATGCCACTGTCAATACAATACAATTCAACTGAGTTAGTGTGGGCTCAAATAAAATGGGTTGTTGCAAACAATACTTTCACACTGAATGACATGAATTACTTATTCATGAAGAAACTGACAAGGTAACACAATAAAACTGAGGATACTGTGTGAGACATGCAGATAAACTACATGACAATGACTTTTGAAAGGAAGTAGAATGTGACGAGATTTTGGGGCCTATCATAATACATTTATGACTCCCACAATGAAGACAGTGACAATGATGAATTGCCTCGTAATGTATGTGACATTCACACCTATACAGATGAGCCACTGGCAGTTCCATTGAATTAGAAAATATGTATTCATAAACTATAATTATAATTACAGCATTTAAAACATAAAAATATGCAAATATCCATGTCCCAATTTTGATTTCAACAACTGATTATAAAAGTTTGGAACATTCAATTTGGGCTCCCTTACAACTAGCACCAAGGAGACTTGCATGCTCCATAAGTGTGAGAGACAGTGGGAGTAAAGATGCTGAGCATGCAAATACATCTCATTCACAATGGACCAGAACTCTTCCCATTTGAAAAAACATAAAAAGATGAGAGTGGTACGATGCATTCTTGTATCTTGAATAGTTATTTCAGCATCAACTTACTGACATCAGGTTTCAGACTTAATGTTTGTTTTTGAGAGTTAGATAAGGATTCGATATCTCACCATTGTAGCTCAAGCAGTAACAGCATAGTTATGGAGATTCATATGTTTGTCATTCAGCTCCAGGTGTGGCATTTTATTTTTGTAATTACATTTTTCCCTCCATGCTGCTAACACATGGTTGGCACATCCACTATGGTGACACCTGTTATGTGTCAAGAAGAAAACCTGACCACAAGCAAATTCAAGATTGGACATCAAAGGTGTTGAGATAAGCTGTGACTAAGGGATGCTTTATAATATGGCACAATATTCAATTTTCAACATGTTTCTAAAAATCTATTTTCATAATAATTTGTTAGACAATTAGAAGGCTAAATAGTTTTTTATTTTCTTCTCTCCTCAATGGCAGTTTATATGGAAATAAATATGAGATAATTAAATTTAAAGGGAGTTGATTGACACTAAACAACACTTACTTTTAAATTTTAAAAATCCAAGAAAGGAATGAGATAAATTTGGATTGGATAACTAAGCTGTCACTGTCTTTTTACTTATTAAAGATTTGTCAGTACATGAGAGAATGCAGTAATCCATTACCTTGATGCTCCTTTGATGGGCTCTATGTCAATATGGAATCATTTGAGAAAGGAATTTTGGGAAGGAAATTTTCCTGGCCTAAGTTTAGGGTACCTCTCCAGCATTTGCCAATTAGGAGAGGAAAAGCTGGGTGGCTCAGCTGGTTTAGGTGTTGGCTTACTCATCTCAAGATGTTCAAGCCCGGTCTAGACTGACAGTTTTTAACTGTGCTTAAAAGCAACAAGTAGATTTACTGGTACGACCTCCTGTGGGAAATAATTCAAGCACAACGGCAGAGCTGATATGATTCTGGCAATTGACAATATCGCTGACAACATTTTGTTTCTATGGAAAATACCCCAATCTGGAGATAAACCCAGGTGGTATTTGACCTATGGATCTCCCAAATACAAGTCTCACAAGTTATAGCAAAGCCATCTCATATGGTTTCTATATCATACAATATAATTTTATTAGTGGCTGGACAAGGAATATTATTCTACGGACTTTTTAAATATTCATTACTCAACTCTATCAATGCTCGATTAGTTCAGTGATTAGAACATCAGAATTTATAGCTGACCATATTGAGAAAGAAGGGCATTTTAATAGCTGTGCTTCAGTTTGGAGATCCATCTCACTTGCACAATAATTAAGAGGGATTTTCTGCATGTTTGCAGATAGAAATAGACTATAATAAAGTTTCAACTTACTTAGTTTGTTCTGTAGTAGTAGTTCGTCCAAAGTGATCAAATTCAATGTTGAACCATTGGTAAATAGACTCATGAATTTTGTAGTACTTATCACAGATCTGCTGTGGGGTGAGTCCTTCTTCAAGAGCTTTGGTTTCTGTTGCTGTTCCATACTCATCTGTCCCACATATATACAATGTGTTGTTATTACACAATCTGCAAAACCTAATGAAAAACAAACATTTGTATTTTTATTTATTTTGTATTTATTTCTCATCTTTCTTCTACATACAATTTCATTGATACATTGACATTTATAACATTTCTTCCACACAATAACAAAATGACTTATTCACATTTAACATACCCTTTCTACCTGCTTGCCTCGAGTCTCGGTCTCAATACACATAACCCCTGATTAACATTAGTGAGAAAATATAAAATAATTGGATATAGTATAAGCAACATCAGCTCTCCTTTCTTAAATGCAACCTAATATTGACAACAGACTGTTCTTCTTAGCAAATATTTACTAGTTTGTAAGCTGTGAATTATATGATCTGAGACCAAAAAAATCTTTTTTCAATACAATTATACTCAGATTTCTTTCATTATTTGGAATTATAACCCTAAGGACACTTATTATTAGAAGTCAATTTACAAAAGGAATCTAATTCAAATATAACACAGTTTGTGGCTTCTGTATAAAAATTCTATTAAATACAATTGCATTTAAAATTCCCTTATGAGCTGGAATTGTAACACTATAACTGATGCAAATCAAGAACAGGGGATACACATTTTGTGGAGAGAAATAGTTTTATTGTGATGATGTAGAGGGCACGTTAGTATTATGTATACAAAAAACTTGGATTCAACCTGGAATGTAAAGTTGGTATTATTTTGTGTTCATGTATGAATACAATAATAAAATAATGAATCATCCTAACACATGCAAAGGATAGAGCATGCAAATCACTCTTAAGATTTGCATTAATGCAAGAGACATACCTGCAAAATATTGATGCTTAATCTAATGAGAAAATGCTATTGATATCTGAATCACTTGCATCACTATATTGTTGCTGTTCACAAAAGAAATCCACATAAAATACAACACAGTTTCTAATTTCTATATACAAATTCCATTAAATACGATTATAGTTAAAATTGATAAACAACACTGCTACCACTACTGTCATCACTTTCACTATAATTACCATCATCTGAAGAGGCACTGGAATTCAGCACAGAAATAATAATCTGTTCTAGCCTTTCTTCCTAAAATTCATTTTACTATCCTGCACTTATTACGCTCTTTGACTAATTGCATTTTCCTAGTTTTCAGCCCTTACTGCTGTTAATGCCTCTTCTATCAGGTTTATTACTGATGACAGCAAAATCTTTGCTGTTTCGCCCAATGTAATCCTTTAGTTTGGCCAAAATTAATTCAATTAGGTTAAAATGGCAATAATAAGCAGAAAGTCTAACTATTTTGTGACCATGTTTTGCAACAATACCATTGATTACATAATTGATTTGCTTTCACAAGTTTCAAAAGCTCAATTTTCTCCAGTTCCTCCTTCAGTGGTACAATGTGGCGAGCAAGTCATTTTTGCTTGTTCCTACTATTAACGGTTTACCAGAAATTACAGGATACTTCACATTATCGTTTAATATTATAGGTGGTCTCAATAAATTTGGAAGAAGTGTTCTTTCAACAATTTAAAAAAAGTAGTATGATTATTCTCCTCTTGATAGTCAAATGTCTTTTTGAGTTTGAAAAGAAGACAATTGCAAACTAAGGCTGATGCAGTTCCAGCATGAAACTCTTTTATCTAATAGCACATTCATTGGTCCTTCCACCATTTTGTCCATCCAACTTTGCTGACAGAATGATTGGGATTCACCTACATATCATCACACCAAACAATGTGCTGAAAATCGTGTGTAGGAATTTCCAGGAAGAATCTACAGCACCTAGCATAGATGTTGGGTTTATCCATTGGTAATTTTCTACCATTTATTTTTCTGTATTAAAAAACTAACTTCTTCACTGATCCATGCACAGAAGACTTGTTATCTTCAAATAGTTTGGGTTCCTATAAGTACATATGTAATTTGAAGATCATAGAATGCTCCCTTCTTCTATAATTAATAGGAATAAATACTTATGCATGTTTGGAGGAATTTAGTAATGGTGACATCAAAATTAATTGAAAAACTATTTGTAGTCAGGTTTTCTGACACTTTGTCACTTACATTTTCATATTATTGACAGACGGAGTATGAATTTTGAAATCTCACCAGTAGATAATTTGACAAAGACGTTCATAGTTCCACCACCAGAGAGAAGGGAGCAGATGACAACAGACGATAGTTGGACAGAGGTTGCAAATGGAAGCAACAGCTCCCGAAACTAGTCCCTCAATAATATAAAAATATAAGTAACGAAGTATCAGAAAACCTGACTACAAATAGTACTATCAATTAATTTGGACATCACTGTTACCAAATTCCTCCAATCACGCATAAAATCATATTGTGACTTTGTGGGTTCGTGAAATGAAAAGTCCAATTTCACCACTCAAAAATGTTCTTTATTTCCACCGACTTACAGTTTAACACTTGCCAATTACACAGTATTACGGGCTGCACACAATTACAATTCACCAGTTCGTCCGTTACAATTTCACTTGTACTTGCGATTACGTAAACTCCGATGCACATACACAGTTACGTACAGTCTTCCGTTGCACAATCTTCTCGTTCGTTAACACGGCGCTCCTTTCCACGCACGTCACTGACTAACACTTACACCAAGAGCTGCGACTGTCTCCTCACTAACTAACTGACTGACTGACTTCACTTCGCTCCGGCAGCCCCTTTTTATAGGAATATCGCCGCCTTCTGGCTTCCACAGGAAGATTCCAGTAGATGAAAGATCCCGTAATTTCCAGAACACAGGTGAAAGAGAAACAGACCGCACAATCATGTTTTTTCCCCCAGCCGTCCCTGTCACCACTATAAGACGGACGAGGGGGAGGCGTGGCTAACACGGACCTCCCCTGTCTTCCGCTCTCAGCTGCTTCCATAGGGTGTTCCAACGCCCGGGTGACAATATGTTACATTTTAACTTGACTTCCCTATGTTCTACAAACTGCTTAATATTCTATGTACTTCATGTTAGTTAATGAATTTGTTAAATGTTTTTGGGTGATATGTGAGTGCACTGAATATAATGTTGCTTTCTTTTTCTTTAGTAAATGTGGTTGCTTCCTTAACGGTTTTCATTAGTTTAACCTTTTTATTTTTCTTAAACACCAGAATTGTATCCATTTTCTTCTGCTGTGTGGAGTGTTGCTTTTTCTTCTTTGAAGTATTCTTTTAGTATCCATCGGTATTGTCACCCAATTATCGGAAGGCAAGACCAACTGGCAGCTGAGTGGGGGACAGGAGGCATTCAGCCAATGCCTACCCATTTATCTTGGGCGCTCACTGAGGGGATGGTTACAAAAGTATCACGAGCTACTGTACCGTCTCTTTTCCTTCCCCATGACGTCTGGAACAATCGCGATCATTGTTCCGAGCAGCGAAGCTTCGAGATGCAGCCATCTGCATCAACGGCACATTAGACGACTCAGGCAGTTCTCAGTTCTGAGTTTTTAGTCAGCTCTAGAGAGAGTAGCGAGTGCTACATAATTGTGAGTGTTGCGTAATTCTGAGTGTTATGTAACTGTGTGTGATACGTGTACCAACTGTAATTCGGTGGAAATAAAGAACATTTTAGTTAGTGCAACTGGACTTTTAATTTCACGAACCCACAAAGTCACAACTGGTGTCAGGAAGTGGGACAACGGCTATGGAATCGGCATAGGAAAAGATTTTGGAGAAGATGATGGAAATGAAGGCCGAACTGACCTCGGAAATGAAGACGGCAAATGACATCACCGAGAAAATGGAAAAGAAGTTGGAGACGGCGAATAGCAACTTGACCGCGAGGATGACCAAATTAACAGCGAAGAAGGAAACGACAAACAACAACCTAGAAGCGAAGATGACCGAATTGACCATGGAAATGAAAGCGGCGAACGAGGCGCTCACCGCAAGGTTTGAGGAGCAGTTGGCCGGCGTATAAGAGGACGTGACAGAGTTAGGCGAGAGCGTCGAAGACCTGCGAGCCGCGTTAATGAGCTGGAAGGAAAGTCCGACAGCAGCGTCAAATTCCTGAACGCCATTGTGGAGGACGTCGTCGGCAGAAGGTTGAAGGATTTAAAGGTTGACGCACCAAGACGGGACACAACATTGGCGCGTGTCAAACCTCCCAAGTACGACGTCACGTCAACGTTCGAGGTCTTCCGCCGCCAGTTCGACACGGTGACCAGGCATACCAAGTGGTCACCGGAGGAAGAGTCCGCACAGCCAATAGCCAGCCTCCACTGACGGGCCGCGGAACTTCTAAACACGGTCCAGACAGCGGCGGCTCCCAAGGACATCTGGGAGGCTCTGGAGAACCGTTTCGGGAACCGACCACCTAGCCGCAGCCTACCGCAGTCAGCTGAAGACAAGGTCGCAACAGCCAGGGGAGACGCTGCAGGAGTTCGCCCTGGCGATTGAGCAGTTGGCTAGCAAGGCCTTGGTTGACCTTCCTCCGGAGTTCGTATCCCGGGAAGCCGCCTACGCCTTTGTCGACGGGGTACGAGACACCGAGATACATCAGCGCCTAATGATCGGCGACTAAACCACCATCCACGAGGCGCTGAGGCCAGCCTTGAGGATGGAGGCGACCAAGGTGACGGCTACCCCGACGTCAAAAACGAGGAAAGTCCACTACACCGGAGACAGAAGACCAACCGAGGGACGCCGGTGAAGACCTAGTGGCCTGTGTTGGGGATGTGGACAGCCGGCACACCTGGAGAGAGATTGCCCACACCAGGGAGAGCAGCCGGGAAACGAGTAAGGGTCGTCGTGGCGAGGGGCACGTCGGCACCATCACGACTATCCCCTCGAGTGACACTGCGCGCCGGCAGCCGGCGGATGGATGGCAGCCTCATCGCGGATGGTTGGGTGAGGAAAGTCGTGACGCGTGCTGTTGGACAACGGGGCAGCCGTGACCGTCATCAGACCCGACATAGCCAAGGGTTTGCCATCCAGGAAGCCGAGCCCACCATACCGCTGATGACGGCATCGGGCGACACCTTGCCTGTGCAGAAGGAGGTCCTGCTGAAGCTGACTTTGCGACGGAGTGGCGTGCGTCTGTGGGTGTTCGTCGCGAAGGTGGCTGAGGAGGTGATTCTGGGACAGGATGCCCCCAGGAGCCACGAGGCGATGGTCGACGTTAGCAGGAAGGTCCTGCGGCTCAAAGGAGAAAAGGTTATACTCCGTCAACCCGAAGAGCGCCTTTGAATCTGCAGGGTCGTCTTGAACGAAGACGTGGTTATCCCCGCGAGGAGCGAGGTGGTGGTGACGGCGTGATTGGAAGGCCAGAGAACCAGGAACATGATGCTGGACCAGAAGACGCCTGTACACGGACTTTGTGTAGCCAGGGCATTGTTGCCGTGCCGAGAGGTGCCAGTGAGACTGCTAAATACAACGGACACCGATCACGACGTCCAGGCCGGGACGGAGTTGGGAACGTGCAAGCCCGTGGTGAGCGTAACAGCAATCGACAAGATGCAGGAGCCGGTGCCGACGCAACACCTGGGGCCCCGGCTAGAAGGCTTACTGGAGAGGGCGGCCGACCACCTGACCGCAGAACAGCTGGAGAAAGTTCGACAAATGCTGAGGCGATACCAGCAAGTCTTCAGCCAAGGTGAGAGGTGAGCACGGCCGAACGGACAAAGCGCCTCACCGCATCGACACCGGGGACGCCCGGCCTATTCGGCAACCACCTAGACGCGTTCCGCTGGCGAAGCAAGGGGCGGTACAAGACATGCTGGAGGACATGAAGATTGAAGAGTCTGACAGCCCTTGGTGTTCCCCTGTAGTCTTGGTGACGAAGAACGGCGAGCTACGCTTCTGCGTGGACTACAGGAAGCTGAACGCTGTCACCAGGAAGGACTGTTTCCCCTTACCACGGATTGACGACACCCTGGACACGCTAGCTGGTGCACAGTGGTTCTCGACCCTGGACCTGAAGTCGGGCTACTGGCAGGTAGCTCTATACCCGAGAGACAAGGGCAAGGACAAGGACAGGCCAAGGCCTCTGCAGTTCACAGTTATGCTCATTGGCCTCTGCAACGCACCAGCTAACTTCCAACACCTTATGGATTCAGTGATGAGAGGACTGACTTACGACGCCTGCCTGCTATACCTGGACGACACCATCATCCTCGGTAAGACTTTTGAAGACCATCTCAAGAATCTGAGCAAGGTCCTACAGCGACTGCAGGCGACCAACCTGAAGCTAAAAGCGAATAAGTGTCAGCTCTTCCGCAAGGAAGTGAACTACTTGGGCCACATAATCTCAGCAACCGGAGTGGCCACAGACCCGGAGAAGACACAGGTTGTGAGAGATTGGCCTCGCCCAAAGGATAAGAAAGAATAGCGAAGTTTCCTGGGGCTGTGCAGTTATTACCGACGCTTTATAAAGGGGTTCTCCAACATCGTCAAGCCCCTCACCCGCCTGACAGAACACCGACCTTATGTGTGGACGGAGGACGCCAAAGACACTTTCCAGCGCCTGAAGAAGACACAGTACAGTGATTCAATTTTGGGATTTCCACAACCAGGTGGCGCCTTCATTGTAGACACCGACGCCAGCGACCACTGTATTGGATGCGCCCTATGACGGCCACGAGCGGGTGATAGCCTACTACAGCAAGACGCCATCCAAGGCAGAGAACTACTGCGTCACCCGGCGAGAATTATTGGCGGTAGTTAAGACCTTGGAGCACTTCCACCAGTACCTGTACGATCAGCCATTCCAGCTGAGGACTGACCATTCCGCCCTAACCTGGCTATTGAGCTTTAAGAACCTGGAAGGCCAAACAGTACGTTGGGTCCAGAGGCTGCAGGAGTACGACTTCACCTCGGAACATAGCAGAGGGAAGAGCCACGGTAACGCAGATGCTATGTCCCGAAGACCCTGTCCAGAAGTGTGCGGCAAGTGCACAAGAGTGGAAGAGAAGGAGCGTGCCGCAGCAGTCCGAGTAGTCACGGCAGTGCCTGGGGATAGCTGGGATAGCGCAGGCCTGAGGATGGAGCAGCTGGCGGACGCAGACTTGGGGCCACACTTGAGGGAAGTGGAGGCAGGGACAAGACCAACCTGGGAGGACATCGCAACGAGGAGCGCCACCTACAAGTCGTACTGGGTCCAATGGGACTCGTTGAAGACCACAGAGGGCGTGCCGTTCCGGGTTGAGTCCAGAGGTTCTACTCCCATTAGCCTTGAACCCGTAGGAACAAGACCCGGGCCTCTTTCAACCAGGGAGTTATCCGAGCTATCCCGTGAAGGGCGCCCGGCATCCTCCGTGGGGCTTTCCATTAGGGCAAGACCTAGTTTCCTAACAAGCCCCCCATCTGGTCCTAGGGACACAAGACGGGACGGAAGTGGATACGCCACCTACGCGCGTCAACACTCAAGGTGAAGACTACCGATATGACCTCGGTGGGGCCACCTGGTGATCTAGCACACCTTCTACTAGCTAAGCAGGCTAGTACCCGGAAACTTAATGGCTTCCCTCAACCCCGTCCGAAGACGTACCCAATCTCCCACGGGTATCGGGAACACACTGCCCCCTCGAGACCATCCCAATCCGAACAACTCCCGAAGGAGGGGCTCGGCTGTTCGGCCCGAGGTTCCTATAGTAACGTCAGAGGTACCACGAGTGCTAAGGGTCCGCAGCGCCCGCACTTTGGCAGCTGAAAGGGACGGATCCCTTCCCCTACGGGGGCTGTTCCGGGTATGGGAATCGCCCTATGGGAAGACGCAGAGAGAACAGTTGGTACTTCCCCCGAGTAAGATCCCGGAAGTTATGGAGAAGTGCACGCCGGTACTTCAGGGGGACACCTGGGAGCGAACCGAACGATTGACAAACTACGGCAGCGCTACTACTGGCTGAGGCTCCGAGCAGACGCTGAGAGATGGTGTCGTCAATGTCATGTGTGCGCGGTGAGTCGCGGCCCCCAGACTAGGAGCCGGGGTCGCATGCAGCAGTACAACATCGGAGCGCCATTCAAACGGATAGCTGTCAACATAGCTGGACCATTCCCAGTGTCCGACTGAGGCAACAAGTACCTGATGGTGGTCGTGGACTACTTCACCAAGTGGCCGGAGGTGTATGATACCGAAACAAGAGGCAAGGACAATCACAAACTGCCTCGTCGAGCAAGTGTTCTGCCGATTTGGGGTGCCGTTAGAGCTGCACAGTGACCAGGGCACCAATTTTGTGTCCAACCTGATGAAGGAGGCACTAGAAAGACTTGGGGTTAACAAGACCCGCACAACACCTCTACATCCCAAGTCGGATGGCATGGTCGAAAGATACATCAAGACCTTAGAGGAACACCTGAGGAAGGTCGTGGCCAGCCATCAGCGAGACTGGGACGTCAAGGTGCCACTGTTCTTGCTGGCCTACCGCTCGTCAACACATGACACTACGGGGATGACGCCAGCCAGCTTAATGTTCGGCCGAGAGTTACGCCTCTCTTGTGACCTGGCTTTTGGAAGCCCTCCGGAAGCGAAACAGCCAGTGACCGAGTATGTGGAGCACCTGGTGAACCACCTCCACGACATTCACGAGATGGCTCGCCAGAACATCCAGAAGGTGAGCAACCGCATGAAGACCCGATACGACAGGCAAGCCAACAGCCAAGGGTTCCAGCAAGGTGACCTGGTCTGGTTGTACAGCCCTACCCGGACCAAGGGATGCTGCCCGAAGCTTCAACAGCCATGGCAAGGACCGTACCGGGTTTTGAAGAGGATTAACGACATGGTCTACCACATCCAGAAGGTGCCCCAAGGAAAGATGGTGGTACACCTGGATCACCTGGTCTGCTGCGATGGTGCTGTTCGGGACGACCAGCTTTGAGAAGGGTCACCCAATTATCGGAAGGCACGACCAACTGGCAGCTGGGTGGGGGACAGGAGGCATTTGGTTGATGCCTACCCATTTATCTTGGGCACTCACTGAGGGGATGGTTTCAAAAGTATCACGAGCCACTGTACCGTCTCTTTCCCTTCTGGAACAATCGGGATCATTGTTCCGAGCCGTGAAGCTTCGAGATGCAGCGATCTGCCTATATAAACGGCACATTAGACGACTCAGGCAGTTCTCAGTTCTGAGTTTTTAGTCAGCTCTAGAGAGAGTAGCGAGTGCTATGTAATTGTGAGTGTTGCGTAATTCTGAGTGTTACATAACTGTGTGTGATACTGTACCAACTGTAATTCAGTGGAAATAAAGAACATTTTAGTTTGTTCAACTAGACTTTTAATTTCACAAACCCACAAAGTTACAGTATATTGACTAGTCTGTGTGTACAACTGTTTATTATTGCATGTTTATGTCTAACTGGGTTGTAGCTATGACTTATGTAATTTTCTGACTGTGTTGGCTTCCTGTAAGCTCCAAATGTTATATTTGTATCATTTCTGATGATATTAGGTCCAAGAAAGAGAGTTGACCATTGACCTCCTTTTCTATTATGAATTTAATAGTCCTTTCTTGTAGACTGAGTAATTTTAATGCATCATCTAAATGTTTATTTGAAACTACTGCAAAGATGTCATCAACATATTATCTATACCAAACCTTCAAGATCCATGGAAAAGCCTTTTTAATTTGTGTTACAAATGCACTCATAAATAAGTTTGCCATAAAGGGTGAAAATAGGTTGGTTGTCCATTGATAACCCTGATTCTGCTTGTAGTATTTCCTATTAAAACTGAAGGTTTGTTCAACGCATAATTTTGTTAATGAAATGTATTCTTGTACTGTTTCCATTTCCATTGTAGTTACCATTTTTTAAT
The DNA here is from genome assembly GCA_030765055.1 of Mantis religiosa. Classification (NCBI taxonomy): domain Eukaryota; kingdom Metazoa; phylum Arthropoda; class Insecta; order Mantodea; family Mantidae; genus Mantis; species Mantis religiosa. Next base: position 300,151 of record JAUKNK010000355.1, on the reverse strand, counting down.
AGTGTGTGTAATTTTTCTGATGGTATGCTTGAGAATAATGTGACATCAAATGAAACCAGTCTGTCATTCTTGTCCAAATTTATGTTTAATTTTTTTCTATCAGATCTAAAGAGTTTTTTAAATTTGTACTTTCAAACTTTGGAAAGTTATTGAATTTATTTAGTAAGCATTTGGCCAAATTATATGTGGGGGCATTTATGCTACTAGTGATAGGTCTCATGGTTTTTCCTGTTTTTGTGAATTTTTGGTAACTGATATATTCTTGGTAATGTTGGATTATCTACTTTAATTTTGTTAAATTCATTCTTGTTGATTTTTTTGCTCTCTTTTAAAGTTTTATTTGTGGATTTGATACATTACTTTAATGGAATGGTTTCTTCTTTTTGGTAATTACTGTCTTCCTAATGTTTTCTTACTATCTAATGATACTTTTAATGTCACATTCCAATTCACCAAAGAAATGTAGTTCAAATACATCAAGAATATTAGTTTATTTACAATGAATACTAGAAGACAATTTGTTGATATTAATTATTTAACTTGAGTTTAAGAAGGGAAAGCTTTTGTCATTTCTCAATGATAATATGGCTGTATTTACTTAAGTAGAGTCGGTACTAGTAACACTAACACAACTGTTTTTAATCTCTGTTAATATGTTTCAGGAACATGTGTCCCCATCTTAGAATGTGTCCAACATTCTGAAGGACCTTAAACATGTTAACAGAGATTTAAAAAAGTGATGTTAGTGTTACTAGTACCGACTCACCTTAAGTAAATACATCTTAACACTATTAACTTTAAAGAGAGTCGATTAAAGACACTAGACAACACTTACTTTTAAATTTTTCCGGAACTAGTTTCAGAGGCTTTGCCTCTATCATCGGCCGGCTCTCGACTGGTTCTCATTGGTGTAGCTGACGATACCTTGTCACAGGTCTCCTCTGGTGGCGCCACCAGAGGAGACCTGTGACAAGGTATCGTCAGCTACACCAATGAGAACCAGTCGAGAGCCGGCCGATGATAGAGGCAAAGCCTCTGAAACTAGTTCCGGAAAAATTTAAAAGTAAGTGTTGTCTAGTGTCTTTAATCGACTCTCTTTAAAGTTAATTTATCATAACAACACTGTTTTCAACACTTCCAAGAAAGTAACATCTTAACACATCACTGTTTCTAGCATCCTCCCTATATAAATAATATGGATGTTAAACATTATACTTCATGTGGCCATGCCCTTCAGAAGTTTCAGTTTACTACACTTCTGAATTTTTTCTGTAACAAATTCTGTACTGAAACTATTGTAATTTTTCCTTTATATTCTATATTCTTTGTTGGTTCTATAATGCAATTCTTAGTTCAATTAAGTATACTGAAATGTGAGAACTTTTTTAGAGACATGGATTAAGATCTAAACTTGCCACTTGCCAAGATGGGATATATCATGAAACACAAAGTAATTACAACAGAAGAATTAAAGTTTCAGAAATTTAATAGATACTATTATTTGAAGCAAAAGGTTAGAAACAGTGATGTATTTAACATTTGAAAGTAATGAGTCTGTAATTCAAACACAAACATCACTTAAATTATCCTTACTTGGACATGTTTCGGAGAGCGGTTTGTCTCCATCGTCAGCAGTTATCCAACTCTAACTGACGATGGGGACAAACCGTTCTCCGAAACATGTCCAAGTAAGGATAATTTAAGTGATGTTTGTGTTTGAATTACTGACTCATTACTTTAAAATATTAATAGATACTTTTGAAAGAGACGAATACATTCAGAAAAGAATAACATCACTATACATAAAAAATGTTCTATCATTCAAGAAATATTCATTTCTGAAAAGACTTCAAAGCATATAATATGCCACTGACACCTCAAAATACATTAGCCTTAATAAACCTATTAGTATTTAATAGAGATAAAGTACCTGAAAAAAAGTCCAATGTGCCAGACTTACTTCTGGTAGATCAAAAGGTTGTGCGTGTGAACATGTGTGTGAGTGGGGATTTAAGGCCCTTTGACAGCTAGGTCATTCGGGCCTTCAAAAAAAGCTTCTGTCTAAGAATGAAACATTTCAGAAATACACAGTAAAAACAGACAAGACAAATTAGATAAAAGTAGCAGATGATTTGTGGAAAACCATCATGAAATAAAAAAGGAAATTAGGCTAGTGAATTACAAGAAATGCAAAGAAACCATGATACATAGACGATTTTTACAAAGAAATCTGAAAAGTGAGCCATGAATTATGAAACTCCATGGGAATGAATGTTAAATTAATGTTGTTCTTCAAACTACTCTGATAGAGCCTTACAAAGACAGTTCAATAAGTACTCATGTTTCAAAATATATGGTGTACTAAGGGAAGTTTGTGTTATCATAATGTTCTGTTATTAAATGTTACACATCAAAACAAATTTGGTGCTGACTCATAGGCTAGTTTAGATTTTTGAGGCATTTCAATAAGTTGTTCAATGTGTTTTTGCAATGAAGGGATCTAAAAAAAATAACCGCAATTATTTGTTTGCATTTTAAAGCATCCATGCACGAGATGGATGTTGGTAGTACTGCAGAGATCTGACTTTGAGCGATGAAATGGCATACATTCATTTGCCTGGAGGTGCTCAGTTGGTAGGTAGCAGAAGAAGTGTGAGGCCGTGTTTACTGTACCCAACATGGATCTCAAGTTGCAGCTGCGTGCATCAATTAGATTTTGCATTCTTCTTGACAAAACCACATCACAAACATTGGAAATGCTGCAGCAAGTCTATAAAGAACAAGCAATAGGAAAAACTCAAGTTTTTGAATGGCATAAACCATTACAGGAGGGTAAAAATTTCCCTTGAGGATACTCCATGTCCTGGAAGATCGTCAACTTTGAAAACAGATGTCAACACAATTGATGTTGCGGGACAACCATCATTTATCGCCGACAAAGATTGCCGAGATATGAATATATCCATGGATCAGCTGAAGACATTGTATGAAATGCTTTGGGGTATACAAAAGTTGCAGCAAAGAGAGTGCCTCATGTGATAAATGACAAACAGAAGGCCCACTGTGTGATGGCGTGTCAACAATGGAAGGGAAGGCTTCAGTGAGATCTTTTTGGAAAAAGTCATCACATGAGACGAATCCTGGTGTTATCATTTTGATCTGAGACAAAGCAGGAAAATGCTCAATGGAAACATCCTTCAGGTCCAAGACCCAAAAAGGCAAAGTTCAACCAAGTGCAGGAAAAGTGATGCATTTTGTCTTTTTCTATAAGAAAGGCATTGTTTAACATCGCGTGGTGGATAAGCAATGTACTGTTATTGTTACTGCAAATTACTATTGTGAGGAACTGAAGAGGTCATTAAGGAGAAAAATTGTAACAAAACAACCAAATCTTGCTCAAACAGGATGGATCCTTCATCAGAAAAATGCCTCCCCCTCATTGTGCCATCAAGACTCAGGAAACAATCACCAAATTAGGCACTAAGATGATGCCACATCCACCTTATTCACCACACCTAGCCTGTGTGATTTCCACCAGTAAAAAATGAGCTATGGGGTCATCATTTTCAGAGTGATTGAGAGCTAAACAATCAAATTGCGGGTGCACTCAACAGACTATCAAAAAGGGGCTTCAGGTAGTGTTTTGAACATTGGACTGAACACTGGGATTGTTGCATTATGTCTGAGGGAAAATACTGTGACTTTGTGGGTTCGTAAAATTCAAAGTCTAGTTTGCAGAAATTGAAAATGCTCTTTATTTACAGTAGAAACACACTTTGTACAGCCCTGCCAACAGCAGAATTACGTAACATACACAAATGCAACCTTCAAGATCGTCTGCCACACGTCTACACAGCTGCACACTCAATTCTAAACTGCGGTACAGTTCAAATGTCCACATGACTCACACACTGCACAAAAAAGCTGCCTGTATGAATAGCCTCGGCACTTTTATATCGCTACCATTCCTTCCAGAAACTTGTCGATGCTTCACGGCCTTTCACGAGGCAGCGAGGGAAGGAGAGTACTAGCCAGACTAGTTCCGTTTCTTGCCTTCTCGGCAAGGTTCAGCGCTAGCATGCGCGTGGACGTGGCTTGGGGCACTTTCTGTCTCTTTCTTTTTCTGCTCCTCTCTCTCTCTCTCTCTCTCTCTCTCTCTCTCTCTCTCTGCATTCTCCTACGCGCGACAGCCATTAGCCAAACAATACCTGGCGACATTGCTCCCTCCTCAGGCTGGTCGTCCCGAACAGCATCATCGTACCGGACCAGACGATCTAGTTGTACCACCATCATTCCTCGGGGCACCTTCTGAATGCCGTAGACCACATTGTTAATTCTCTTTACCACCCGCTATGGTCCTCGCAATGGTTGTTGAAGTTTTGGGCAGCGTCCCTTGGTCCGGGTAGGGTGGTACAACCAGACCAGGTCCCTTTGCTGGAATCCTTGGCTGTTGGCTTGCCTGTCGCTTGCCATCTGGATGTTCCGACAAGCCATCTCATGTATGTCGTGAAGATGGTCCTCGAGGTTCTCCACATACTCGGTTGCTGGCTGTTTTGCTTCCGGGGGGCTCCCAAAAGCCAGGTCACAAGGGAGGTGTAGCTCTGGGCCAAACATTAAGCTTGCTGGCATCATCACAGTGGTGTCGTATGTTGACGAGCGGTAGGCCTGAAAGAACAGAGTGGCACGTTGACGTCCCAAGACCTGGGATTATATTTTCCGGCAGTTTCTTCAAAAGTCGTTTTACTGTAGCTGTTCCCTTGTTTGGATTGATGGTGTTGTTCATGACATGTTCTATCAATAGTAATCGGGGAACCCACATGGTCTGCTTCTTTTTTACGGATGCATAAAAAGATGGACTTGGATTATGTTTTGTTGAGTATTTCTTTACTGGTCTATACTACTGCTGGTTTAAAATTTAAGGGAATGTTCCTGCATTTGTAGTGCCATAGTGTTACTTCTTTAATTTGAAAGTTGCAGCAGAAGGATGTACATAAGCCTGTTTTTTCCGTAAAGGCTGCTCTGTTCTTCCACAAATAGAAAAAAGAGATTCTGTTTGTCTTCGTTCAAATGAGTGATTCCATTCACTTTATCATGTATTTTGTTTTGTATGTTTATATCTAGGTCGCGTACTTGGCGTACGATTTCTAAGTATGATTTTGTCTCCAGCTGATGGGATGGGTCATTCATGCCTAAGGACAGACAGCCTTTCTTTACAATAGTGAAAGGAGAAAATATTCTTTGTTCGTTCCTATCTGTGAGTTCAGTTCCCTCACAATTAACCAATTCATAACATTTACAACTCTCATACTCTCTATATATTTCCTGGGTCTTTAACACTGCAATGTATACATCTTCGTTTACCTGCATGAATTGAATGAAAAATTGCTCTTCCTCTAACTGGTTTTCAGCTTCTGTTAATTGCATTTTTGAATCTGTCAGCTGAGAAAAAGGGATCAATGTCTCTTTGTTGTCGTGTCGTATGTTCAAGGTCCTGGCTGCATAGTTTATCTTTGCATAAAATACTTGGAAGAAATCACTTCCTAGAATAATTTGCACGGCCAAATGTGGTATTAAGAAAATGACTTCTACATGAATTTTGCCTAAACTGAATGGAATCATAGCTTGTTTTTGTATGTGTTGTTTTTTTCTTCCTATGGCCATCAATACATACACGTTTTTGGTGGGTAAAGTTTGTAGATGTATGCCTTTTGATTCCAGGTGATTATAGAATTTTAGACTACAAATTGATGCTGTCATGCTGGTGTCTAACATTGCTTGGAAATTTTAATCTGCTATGGTGATTTCGATTTGTGGCGTATCTGCTATACCTTGTTTTGTTTCTTCGTTTATGTTTCCGATATTGTTTCTGGCTGTCATGTCTTTATCCTCATCATGTATCTGTAGTTGTGCAATTGCATTTTTGGTTTTTCCATCTTTTTGAACATACCTTGGGGCAGAAAAAGGAAACGGTCTCCTACCTGAATTTAGTTTTCTGGATTCTGTCTCTCACTTGCACCATTTAGAGATGGGTACCCGAACCATTTTTTGCCTGGGCACTGCACCATTGTTGTAACTTGTGGGGGCCCTACTCCTCTGTGTTTCTTTCCTTGGTATCTGTTGGTTCTCATACTGTGTATGGTCTGGCCACTGGTCTGTCATGTGTAATTGGTTTTCTTGGTCGTGGCCGTTATTAGTCCATCTGCATCCTGGAGGATTATGTGTTCTATAAAATAGAAAATCTAAAAATGCCATACATATTGTGACTTTGTGGGTTTGTAGAATTAAAAGGCCAAGTTGCAGAAATTAAAAATCTCCTTTATTTCCGTAGAGATACACTGTTCAATTCTCACCTAACAAGATTACATCACATAATAACACAAACTTCCAAGGTCGATGACAATAACAAACCATGACAGCTAATTACATTAGCTCTCATTAGAACAACACTCTTGTTACACAACTAAAACTCGACTCCTGGCCAGTCGTCGCCTCTTTAAATACCTGCATCAATAATTCTAGATTGTTCTAAAAAAAAAATAGAACCCGAACTGTCTCTATCAGTCCAGGAATTTCCATTTATCTCAGTTTGTTTGCCTCGACAGACCCTTATCGGCATGCTCTCTCTGCCGGATCTTTGTTTTCACACTGCCGGCCTATCAGTTCCTTTGTGTGCGCAAGCCGCCTTATCGCGATCAGTTCACGACACTGCTCCCTCCTCAAGGCTGGTCGTCCCGCACAGCTCCATTGTAGTGGGCCAGACGATCCAGGTGTACCACCAACATCTTCTCTCGGGGCACCTTCTGGATGCAGTAGACCACGTCGTTAGTCCTCTTCACCACCCGGTACAGTCCTTGCCACGGCTGTTGAAGTTTGTCGATTGTTCGGTTTGCTCCCAGGTGTCCTCCTTAAGTACCGGCGTGCACTTCCACCAAGAGCTCTGGGACTTTACTTCGGGGAAGTACCAATTGCTCCCTCTGCATCTTCCCATCAGGCGATTCTCATACCCGAAACAGCACACCCTCTATTGTCTTCAGTGAGTCCCATTGGGCCCAGTATGACTTGTAGGAGGCGCTCCTCGGTGTGATGTCCTCCCAGGTTGGTCTTGTCCTGCCTCCACTTCACTCAAGAGTGGTCCCAAGTCTGCGTCCGCCAGCTGCTCCCTCCTCAGGCCTGCGCTATCCCAGCCATTCGCAGGCACTGCCGTGACTACTCGGACTGCTGCGGCACACTCCTTCTCTTCCACTCTTGTGCATTGGCCGCACTCCTCTGGGCAGGGTCTTCGGGACATGGAGTCTGCATTACCGTGGTTCTTCCCTCTACGATGTTCAGAGCCGAAGTCGTACTCCTGCAGCCTCTGAACCCAACGTGCTGTCTGGCCTTCCAGGTTTCTAAAGCTCAGTAGCCAGGTTATGGCAGAGTGGTCAGTCCTCAGGTGGAATGGCTGACCATACAGGTACTTGTAGAAGTGCTCCATGGCCTTTACTACCGCCAGTAACTCTCGCCTGGTGACGCAGTAGTTCTTCTCTGCCTTGGCTGAAGACGCATTGGTATCGTCTCAGCAGTAGTCGAACCTTCTCGAGCTGTTCTGCGGTCAGGTGATCGGCCGCCCTCTCCAGTAAGCCTTCCAGCCGGGGCCCCAGGTGATGCGTTGGCACCAGCTCCTGTGTCTTTGTCAATTGCTATCACGATGACCACGGGCTCGCACGTCCCCATCTCCGTTCCCGCCTGGACGTAATGATAGATGTCCGCTAGGTTAAGCAGCCTCACTGGCACCTCTCGGCACGGCAACAATGTTCTTCATTTGCTGTCCTTCCAGTCGCGCCGTCACCACCACCTCCTTTCTCACGGGGCCCACGTCTTCCTTCAAGATGACCCTGCAGATTCCAAGGCGTTCTTCGGGTTGCCGGAGTATGACCTCTTCTCCATTGAGTCGCAGGACCATCCTGCCGTCGTCAACCATCGCCTCGTGGCTCCTGAGGGCATCCAATCCCAGTATCACCTTCTTAGCTACCTTCGCGACAAACACCTACAGACGTACGGCACTTCGTCCCAAGGTCAACTGCAGCAGCGCCTCCCTCTCCACGATCAAGGTTTCGGCCGACGCCGTCACTAGCTGGTATGGTTGGCTCGGTTTCCTCGACGGCGAACCCCTGGCTACGTCGGATCTGATGATGGTCATGGCTGCCCCGGTGTCTATGAGCACGCAACACGGTTTCCCTCGTACCCAGCCATCTGCGAGGAGGCTGTCATCCATCCATCGGCTGACGCGCGCAGTGTCACTCGAGGGGATGGTAGTGATGGCGCCGATGTGCCCCTCTCCACGACGGTCCTGAATCGCTCTTCCGGTTCCTCTTCCTGGTATCGGCTGTCTCTCTACATGTGTCCCGGCTGGCCGCACCCGCAGCACACGCCACTAGGTCTTCGCCGGCGTCCCTCGGCTGGTCTTCTGTCTCCGGTGTAGCGGACACTTCTCGTTCTCGACGTCGGGATAGCTGTCACTTTGGCCGCCTCCAACCTTAATGCTGCCGTTAGCGTCTCGTGGATGGTTTTATAATCGCCAAGCATTAGGCGCTGACGAATCTCCGTGTCAACGAATGTGTAGGCAGCTTCCCGGGATACGAACTCTGGTGGGAGGTCGACTATGGTCTTCCTAGCCAGTTGCTCAACTGCCAGGGAGAACTCCTGCAGCGTCTCCCGTGACTGCTGTGACCTTGACTTCAGCTGGCTGCGGTACGCTGCGGCTAAGCGGTGATTTCCAAAACGATTCTCCAGGGCCTCCCAGATGTCCTTGGGCGCCGCCGTTGTCTGTACCGCGTTCAGGACTTCCGCGGCCCGTTCCTGGAGGCTGGCTATTAACTGTGTGGCTCTTCCTTTGGTGACCATTTGTTGTGCTTGGCCACTGCGTCGAACTGGCGGCGGAATACTTCGAAAGTTGTCGCGCCGTCGTATTTAGGTTTGACGCGCGCCGAAGTTGTGTCACGTCCCGGCTCGTCGGCCTTTAGGTCCTTCAACCTCCTGCCGACGATGTCCTCTAGTGTTGCTGTCGGCTCTCCATCCAGGTCGTTAACGCGGCTCACAAGGTCTTCGACGCGCTCGTCCACTTGACCCATCCGCTTGCCCAGCTCCGTGACGTCCTCCTTCACGCCGGCCAGCTGTTCCTCAAATTAAGCGGCGAGGGCCTCGTTCGCAGCCTTCATTTCTGTGGCCAGGCTGTCGTTCGCAGCTTTCATTTCTGTGGTTAATTCGGCCTTCATTGTAGCCACCGTTGCGGCCAGGTTGTTGTTTGCCGTTTCCGTCTTCGCGGTGAGGGTGTCATTTGCCGTCTTCATTTCTTCCATTTTCTCAGTGATGTTATCGTTAGCCGTCTTCATTTGTTTCAGCTCTGCGGCCAGGTTGTTATTTGCCGCTTCTGTTTTCCAGCGAGGTTGTCATTCGCCGTCTTCATTTCGGAGGTGAGTTCGGTCTTCATTTCCATCATCTCCAGAATCTTTTCCAATCCCGTGTCCATGATGGTAATATCCCGCTTCCTGACACCAGTTGTGACTTTGTGGGTTCGTAGAATTAAAAGGCCGAGTTGCAGAAATTAGAAATCTCCTTTATTTCTGTAGAGATACACTGTTGAATTCTCACGTAAAAACATTACATCACATAATAACACAATCTTCCAGGTCGATGACAATAAAAAACCGTGGCAGCTGATTACATTAGCTCTCGTTACAACACTCTTGTTACACAACTACAACTCTACTCCTGGCCAGTCGTCGCCTCTTTAAATACCTGCATCGATAATTCTACATTGTTCTAAAATAAACTAGAACCCGAACAGTCTCTATCAGTCCAGAAAGTTCCATTTATCTCAGTTTGTTTGCCTCAGCAGACCCTTATCGGCATGCTATCTCTGTCTGCCGGGTCTTTGTTTTCACACTGCCCACCTATCAGTTCCTTTGTATACACAAGCCGCCTTATCGCGATCAGGTTCGTGACAATATATATAATTTACCCAAGATACATAAACCCGAAATTACCCTCAGACCAATAATTAATAACGCTGATGCACTCACCAATTATGAAAATGGATGGTTCAAAACTTCAGATCTTTCACAAAGTTCGAAAATTTAAGTATCAAAATGTCACTTGAGTTGATAAATCTCTTGAAGAAAACAACTTTCAAGTCTACAGATGCATTAGTTTCTTTCAACATCACTTCTTTATACCTACCACTGAGCTTACCCCACTTCTCAAAAAATGGCTGAAATCAATACAAGTAACCTCCAAAGAAATAGAAGAACTTTCACAACTTACAGAAATTGGTATCAATCAGAATTTTTTCAGATTTAATGGACAGACCTATAAACAGAAGACGGGCCTCACTATGTGCAACCCATGTAGTCATGTTATGTTGTCTTTGGTGTCCACATTTGGTTGTTTTTGGTGGCAGTATCTATAACATAATATTCTTGTTGGGAAAACACTCTTCGATCAGGCTACAGTCTTTGTGCCTAGACCATGAATAACAAAGTAATAGATATCATCTCTCACCAACATGTACATAATGGAATCAATTGTAAAAGCTTTTCATGTGCTCTTTGGTCATTTTTCCACTTTTACTTGCTTCAATAGAATGTTCTTAGCAGATTTATTCATGAGTGCTTTTGAAACCCATATCACAAAAACCTTTCCAAGTTATTTCTAAGTTTGGTATCATTATGTTGATGACATTTTTGCAATATGGTGCAGGGATGGTGGGTGTGGTTCTGGTTCAGGAGAGGTCAGGATCCTTTTGATATAGGATGTAAAGACGGAACAACAGATTATTTTCGGAATAGCTAGTTATTCTCCGTCATCAGTCAAGGTGAGCATGAAGGTTCTCTTTCTCAGGGTCCAGCGTTTGACTGGAAGTAACAATGCTTCCTCCTTGGTTTCTCTCCGAAGTTTATTGATTCAAGATTTAAGTTGTAGAGATGCTCTCTCCCTCACGCTCGCCACAACGATTGTATCATGGCTTCCTTTATGTTACCTGGTTTCACGTTCCTATACCTACTCTTAAGTTTGACTCTTCACAGTCACATAACAGTACAAATTCACACACGAAGTACCGCGGCTCTCGTGGTTAAGTCCTTCCTAGCCGCTGAACTCTCTCCAGTGAAGTGCCACGACTTGCCTCGCTTTCTCGCGCCCTCACCCTCACTGGTTGATCTATCAATGCCTATTTTCTAGTTCATGTCTATTTCACGCCTCTCACGTGACATATGCCAAATTTTATTGAACGTTCTCTTTTCCTTACTTTAATCTGATTGGTCTTTCATCTCTTCTTTATCTATGCAGCAGTTTCATTCCACCTTCCCAGGGTACATGATCCATGGCGCCCTAACAGTAAAATTCCTGTGTTTTCTTCATGTGGCGCATTCCTAGTGGCGTTGGTCTGGCGGGAGGATTTTACCTTCTTTTGTTTCTATATTTTGACATTGTGTCTCAAACAACCCTTTCTACCTGAAGCTATGTCTACGTTGCTTTGCTTGTGTTAAATATTCTGCTTTATTATTAAATATTTATTCTTATATTACTTCCAAAACGCTTGTTAATAATTTCTAGTTTTATCGTCCCTCTCTTATATTCTAATATCAGAAATTTGTGGTTTCTGCTTCAAATAGTACCTAAAATACTCATACAAGATGCTCTTAGACTTTTGAATAGTCAGAATTCAGCTATAAAATTTACATTGGAATAGGAAAAGGAAGGGGTTCTTCCCTTTTTGGACATCAAGATCGATACCAAATTCGCTTTTGGTATTTACATGAAATCGACACGCACGGATAACTATATTAAAAATAACATTTTCAACCCAAAAAAATATCAACATGCCATTTTCAACAGTTTAATCTTTCATATGAACAACTTTCCACTGAGCAGAGAAGATTATCAAGTAAAACACCTCCCATAAATAATACCTAAATGCACATAAATACCTACATCTACACATGTCCCAAGGTTTCAACCCAATACTAGTGAACAAAAAAAATTAACAAACTCAACAGAGCCAAGAAAATAAAAGAAACCACCACCCTGGAACCTAAGGGGAAAGAGAAAAAAAAATTTAAGAAATTTACCTTCCACCCAGTCCATAATAAATTCCAAAAAAATCTAAACACGCAACATAGTTCTTGCACCACAAAATTGATTCAATATCAAGATTTTGTTAAAAGGCTCCCCAAAAAATTCAATTACTGCAAAAGAAAAACCAGGAATCTACGAGATCAAATGTGAAATTTGCTTTAAAATATATACAGGAAAAACAAAAAGAAATATTGATCTCAGAACTAAAGAACTTAAACACAACATTGAAAATGTTGAAATAGAAAAATCAGCAGTTGTTTTTGATTTTTTAAATACCAGACATAATATTAACTTGGAGACAGCTTTAATAAAACAGGTTAATCATCCCATAGATCTTTCCATATGGAAAAAAATGTTCATTAATAAAAATCGTCATAGAATCATGAATTTGAAACTCCATCATAGGACATCTTTGACAAATACATAATGCCATCTACCGACGACATGGAGAAAGAGGAAAACACTACAATTTGCACTTGTCGAGACTCAGCTGATGATGGGAGCAACAGCTCATTAAACATGTCCTGTGAAAAACATATCTCAATATCTTCTCGATTCATTTTTATTTTAACTTGTGCTTCACTGTCTCTACGCTTCTTTCAATTTTTATACTTTGGATTATATTATAATCCTTGAAAACCTGCCTAGTGAATAATTCTCTCTCTCTCTTTTTTCTTTCTTTTGCTCCCTGTGATATTTTCTGAAAACAATATTAAATACAGTGCCTTATTTCTGGCTCCTGGCTGGCTGCTTCGCGGCCCACTGCTGCTGCCAGCCAAATTTGATATTCACAGACCCTGAACTGAAGCACATATCATGCTGGCTGTTCAAGAGCATAGATTTACATGTGTACAACAACCACATAAGCAAGAACACCTCACAGTGGGTTATCACAGAAAATTGGACTTTCACAATTCTCGGCTTGGAAAGCTACTAAACTTTTAACTTAACACCTTGTAAGAAAACTAGTTCAGGAACTATGACCATGTGATACTGTGAGTAGAGTAAATTTTTGCAAATGGGTGTTAGGTTAACTTGCCCCTCCCACACCATGGATGAAATCTACAGTTTGTCCATCAGCTCATGGCATTAGATGTATGAAGGGGAGAGGAGAGACATCCCACATGTCTAATCTGAGTTTTATAAACATTAACGCAAATGTTGTTTTGCTTCAGGTGTTGCCAACCTACACCTCCAATGTTATTGACGTTATGTTTACCGACTGCTAATTTCTCTTAGATACAACTGCAACATCGTATGAGTCACTAGTGTTATTTGATCAAAATAAAACAATGCAAGAAAATGGGAAACGTATTTCTTATATTGATGAAAGCTGGGTGGATAGCAACATTATTTACGGCAAGTGCTGGCAAAGTGAGGAGGAATTTGTCATCCATGCAAAAATGAATGCAGGCAATAAGTTGATATTAGTTGGTGCAGGTAGCATAAGCGGTTTCCTGAAAAACTGTCTTCTCGTTTACAAGACCGGGACAACTGCAGGCAACTATCATGGACAAATGAATCATGTGAACTTTGAAAAATGGATCCCAGTAAAGCTCACTCCTAATCTGCCCCCTTCTTCTGTTGTGATGTTTTCACAGTATAGAAGTGAATAAACTCTCACCTAATGAGTACTGTGAAATCCGCTATGATATTGTGGATGCAGAACAAAGGGGTCCAGTGTGACAGTTTTATGCATAAAACAGAACTCTATAGGCTGACTGAAACAAACTCAAAGAGAATGTTTTTAAAGTAGATGCATTTTTGGTTTCATTGGGCCACATTGTTGTTCGCTAGCCAGCATACAATTGTGATCTAAATCTTATAGAACTAGCTGGGGCCCAAGTGAAACGAACAGTTGGAGAAATAAATGTAACACATGACTTATCCTTACAGAAATTGCATGATAATAACGCCTGAAGCTATATCACTTGTGACAAAACAGACTGGCAGGCTTTTTTTAAACACATAGAAAAGGTAGAAAATGATTACTGGGAGAAAGACGGTGTGTTGGAAACATCAACAGTATTGTGATTTCGTTAGAGCAGTTGACAGCAGCAGTTCTTCTTCCTCCTCTTCCTACTCCTGTAGCAAAAATGAATCTGGCTCCAAAAAAGAGCTGTCTACTGCACATGCTTGAGGTGAGCATATGGTTTTTATAAGGTAACATATTGCACGAAGTGAGTAACTTAATAACATTCAATTTTTGCTATTTTCAGCAACTTTTGCTTTAATCTGGCATGAATACATATTCCACGGTTGGCACTGGTGTCGTTATCACAACCAGAACCTGCCTCTAGATTCAGATATTGCTGTGCAGCTAAAATCGTTTACTCTATCACATTCCTGCAAGGGGCCATGAACTGATGGACAAACTGTAGTTTTCTTTAAATGGACATGCAGCAACAAAAAACAACAGATACTGGAGTGTAGAAAAATTGAAATGGAAATTTTCTCAAAAGGTATGAGAGATATGTGGCAACATAAGGACATCATTTCCACAACTTTTGACAAAGGAATGGGTTATTGTATGCAAGACAACTTTGAAACATAAAATGCACTATATACTCTGATATCTAGTGGCTAATAAGCTAAGCTTTCACATACGCTCTTTGTTTCTTTGACTTATGTTGTGGATGTTATGGTTCTCGAAAAGGGATATACTATTATTCTTCCCCTATGTATAACTGTGATCTGAATGCAACTGAACTGGCATGAGCAAAAATAAAAAAAATGCTTTCAGAGCATGCAATGTTACTAGTGACATGTCAGCCACAAATCTGCAGAAATTTGCAATAGAAGCATTCTTTTCCATAACTGCGATGGATTGCAAGAAGTTCTAAGAGCTGGAAATGTAACACTGGAGAAGCAATGATGTAATAAAAAAATGCAGTTGTTGAAATAAATTATCATCAACACATCAGAGGATAGCAGCGATGGAAGTGACACACCGGAATTGGAAATCGAAGAATCACAAAGCGAATGAGTGAGTATTTACAGCTGTCAAAATATTTGTTTTCTACTTTTGTGTGTTTTATATACAGTAAGTGTATAAACATACAACTTATCGGATCCAGTTCAATTTACTGTTTGTCCACATATCTCACACCTGCAGTGTGTATCTTCGCTTATCTTACACACAATTTTGCTGAGTTGTGTTTTTCTAGTTTGACCACACTGCAGAAATAAGAGGGTGTTAGCTCTCTTCTTCCCCCCTGCCCCCAATACTCCGTAAAACCAGCACTCAAGAAAACATACATGTATAGCATGCACACTTTTGCCACTATATAATAATTATATAGTTTTTGCTGAAGCTGTTTTCACTTACCTTGCAAAAGCATCTGCTGATAAGACACAACCTATTATATTGCCCAAATGAGGAACATTGTTCACATAAGGCAAAGCTGATGTTATCAATATATTTCGCTCCCCAGGTACTGGTAATCTGGAAGTTACAAGGGAGACTTTATTTGCCTGTTTACAATATATTAAAACACAATACAAATTATGAAACATTAAAATTATGCATTTGATAAAACTTATTTGTTAAAGAAAAGTTAAAAATAGGAAGGTAGGTACTCCTTCAAACGGATGAAACTGAGTATAAATGCATTTAAAATATGAAGCTGTGCCTCTTCTACCACCCATCAAGTATTTAACTGTAGTACTTTGGAGTTGTGTACAATCAATGTTTTGAAGAATAACAAATCTAAAGACTAAAGAAGCACATGTCGCTGAAGGAATAATACCATTTAACATAGAGTAATGACAAGCAGTTCTACAAACGGCATAAAAGAGGTATTATTAGCAAAAAGCTACACAACTTTTGCTTTAAACAATGTAAAACATTAACAGATGCATATGCAGCTATCCGTATTTTCCAAAGTAGATGATGCTATATTGTGGAATGTTCCTTTATTTGTCATCAAAGTGCAAATGTGGAGTTTCAATGAAATAATTAAAACATAATGGAATGGAAAAGTATGCACACTTGATAAGGGCAACATGTAGTCATGTTATGTTGTCTTTGGTGTCCACATTTGGTTGTTTTTGGTGGCAGTATCTATAACATAATATTCTTGTTGGGAAAACATTCTTCGATCAGGCTACAGTCTTTGTGCCTAGATCATGAATAACAAAGTAATAGATATCATCTCTCAACAACATGTACATAATGGAACCAATTGTAAAAGCTTTTCATGTGATCTTTGGTCATTTTTCCACTTTTACTTGCTTCAATAGAATGTTCTATGGACAAATTGCAGCTAGTTTCTTTGCAATCTGCAGACCAAACATTCCTTGTTTATCCTGCAAATAAATGTAAAGCTTATTCCATACATTGATACATTCACATCTATTGTATGCATAACCTGTGTGTGGCATTAAGAGCAGCTGTTTATTTTTCACCTCTGTGTGATAGTGTTGAAGATATTGATAGTTCATGAAAAAAATTGGCTCTAGTTACTATTCCATGCATGTTTCTTAACAATGTTACAGTGATGTCTTCTTTAATTTCTTAAAACTATCTGTAGCTCCCAAAAGCAGTCCTTCAAAAATTAAAATGTAAGTGATGTGTGATAAAAACCAATAACAAATAGTTTTATGAATTTAATGAACATGTTTACACCTGGCATAAATGTTTCTGATCTCTATCAGGTCTTCAATTTCTTTGCAAGACATGACCATATTGATATGCCTGGTAAAAATGTTATACTCTCTTTTGAAGCCATTAGCAAAATGCAAAGAAGCTTTAAAATTGACCAGAACTGCTTTAGCAGCTTCCAGAGCCCACACCTGAATATGACAATAGTGAACTATTGATCAATAGTTACTGGCTTTGTCAAACTGTGCTCTTGCTGATTCTTTAACAGCCTTTAATTTTTGGCCTTGAAATGGCCTGGTTCTTACCTTTTGCATGTTACATAATCTAAAATTATCTTGCAGTTGGATTTTGAATGAATACAGCTGTAACGTTCATAAGTTTTCTATAACAATTGTAACTTCAATTACAATAATCTTTATAAATTTATGGGTATAATCATTTCTTCCACACTAACCTGTGTAGCCTAAGGTATGAATGAGTAGAGCCAGACTGAAAAATTCAATGCCATAGGCGGGATCTGAACCATGGATCTCCTGCTCTCCATGTGATTGCTCTATGCAACTGAACTACACTCCTGGAAATGGAAATAAGAACACATTGACGCCGGTGTGTCAGACCCACCATACTTGCTCCGGACACTGCGAGAGGGCTTTACAAGCAATGATCACACGCACGGCACAGCGGGCACACCAGGAACCGCGGTGTTGGCCATCGAATGGCGCTAGTTGCGCAGCGTTTGGGCACCGCCACCGTCAGTTTCAACCAGTTTGCCGTGGTATACGGAGCTCCATCGCAGTCTTTTTCACTGGTAGCATGCCGCGACAGCGTGGACGTGAACCGTTTGTGCAGTTGACGGACTTTGAGCGAGGGCGTATAGTGGGCATGCGGGAGGCCGGGTGGACGTACCGCCGAATTGCTCAACACGCGGGGCGTGAGGTCTCCACAGTACATCAATGTTGTCGCCAGTGGTCAGCGGAAGGTGCACGTGCCCGTCGACCTGGGACCGGACCGCAGTGACGCACGGATGCACGCCAAGACCGTCGGATCCTTCGCAGTGCCGTAGGGGACCGCACCGCCACTTCCCAGCTAATTAGGGACACTGTTGCTCCTGGGGTATCAACGAGGACATTTCGCAACCGTCTCCATGAAGCTGGGCTACGGTCCCGCGCACCGTTTGGCCGTCTTCTGCTCACGCCCCAACATCGTGCAGCCCGCCTCCAGTGGTGTCGCGACAGACGTGAATGGAGGGAAGAATGGAGACCTGTCGTCTTCAGTGATGACAGTCGCTTCTGCCTTGGTGCCAATGATGGTCGTATGCGTGTTTGGCGCCGTGCAGGCGAGCGCCACAATCAGGACTGCATACGACCGAGGCACACAGGGCCAACACCCGGCATCATGGTGTGGGGAGCGATCTCCTACACTGGCCGCACACCTCTGGTGATCGTCGAGGGGACACTGAATAGTGCACGGTACATCCAAACTGTCATCGAACCCATGTTCTACCATTCCTAGACCGGTAAGGGAACTTGCTGTTCCAACAGGACAATGCACGTCCGCATGTACCCCGTGCCACCCAACGTGCTCTAGAAGGTGTAAGTCAACTACCCTGGCCAGCAAGATCTCCAGATCTGTCCCCCATTGAGCATGTTTGAGACTGGATGAAACGTCGTCTCACGCGGTCTGCACGTCCAGCACGAACGCTGGTCCAACTGAGGCGCCAGCTGAAAATGGCATGGCAAGCCGTTCCACAGGACTACATCCAGCATCTCTACGATCGTCTCCATGGGAGAATAGCAGCCTGCATTGCTGAGAAAGGTGGATATACACGGTACTAGTGCCGACATTGTGCATGCTCTGTTGCCTGTGTCTATGTGCCTATGGTTCTGTCAGTGTGATCATGTGATGTATCTGACCCCAGGAATGTGTCAATAAAGTTTCCCCTTTCTGGGACAATGAATTCACGGTGTTCTTATTTCAATTTCCAGGAGTGTACTATGGCTAACATGTCGACATGACATTAAATTCTCCAACTGACTCATATGTTCCCTGGTAGACCACTAGGGGTTTTCATATGCTATGAGACACGCACCTTTTGTGGCGACTTCCTATGCTGAAAGTACTTAAGTCCCAGACTTCATAATTAAACCACTATGTTATTCAGGTAAATTGATGGAAATAACCATTTCTTCCACACTGGCCATGTGTAGGCTAACGTTTGAATGAGTAGAGCCAGACTGAAAAATTCAATTCCATAGCCGGGATTTGAACCATGGATCTCCTGCTCTCTGTGCGGTTGCTCTAACCAACTGAGATACTGTGGCCAACATGCCAACAGGACATTAAATTCTCCAACTGACTCATATGTTTCCGGTAATGTCAGGAAGGCACGTTGACCATGGTAGCTCAATGGGTTAGAGCGACTGGACGGAAACCAGGAGATCCGTGATTCAAATCCCGGCCATAGCATTGAATTTTTCATGTTGACTCAATCTATCAAAAACCTTAACCTATATATGGCTAGTATGAAGAAATTATTAATTTCTATCAATTAAAAAATTTACTTACCATCCTTGGGTTAATAAACTTTCCAAAAAGTTTTTAAAGAGTTTGGTATAACTTTAGTTTCTCAAAATAAATATGGTATTAAAACTTTACTACATTTTTCTAAAAAATATAAAATTCTTTAAGATCAAAAAATCTGGTATTTATCATTTTAATTGTTTAGATTGTGATCAGGTTTATATTGGAAAGACGAAATGTAATTTGGAAACCAGAATGAAAGAACATTTTCGTAACATTAAGTATAAACAAACTGATCAATCGGCCGAAGTAGATCAGTTTTGGTCATTTAACCATGAAATAAATCATGAAGTTAAATTATTAAAACAATCAAATGGTCTGATAGATATAATGGTTTGGGAAAAAATATTTATTTTAAAAATAAAGAACATGTAATAAATTTTGAAATACCAGCAGTTGATTCTACTTTTAGGTTTGTTTTGTTTTCAGATATTGGTAATACTGGAAAAAACATAGTTACCTCAACATAGTTGACGACGAAGTTGTCTGATGACTGAAGATGTAGACAAATGTTTACGAAATCTATCTCATCAATTAATAAGAAAAATTTACATCATTTTCTTAAGATAAGTGAAGTTTTTGCTCCAAATAGTAGTATTTGTGTAATTCATAGGATTAATTGGCTTTAATCTAAGTATGTAACAACTTAGGCTTACACAGCCAGTATCAATCCTGTAATATGTAGAAGGCTTACTGGCCGTGGTCTAGTAGGAAAAACTGAAGTTCCTGACGTTTCGCTCGTATGTGCATCGAGCATCCTCAGAGGACTCATGGCAAACTACTTATGTTTGACACAAGTACATGCACTCCATTACCGAATACAATGATCTTGTTTCTATGTTTGTACAGCCATGATGTAATGAGGTTAGTATGCTTAGCACAATCAGCCACACACATAGATGAACAGTAATGATGATAGCTATTTGTACAGGTATAACATTCATTTTAAATTGTTTCCAGTTGATTTTAGCTGCTCTAACTGAGGTACTTCCTTTGTAAGAAGTGCTGCATAGATGATGAGGAAAACAATCAATGAATAAAAATCTGATGTGTCGTAATGACCTTCTCCATTGTTATTTTACCAACTGCTCTTACAAAAACTTATTGTTCTATTTACTTCTTGTTAATCCACATAAACTTTCATTACACACTTATACTATTCTACCAACTACTCTTACAAAAGCTCATTCTTCTATTTACTTCGTGTTAATCCAGATAAACTTTCATTATACATTTATACATTTTTTTGGAAGTATAAGGAGGATACTATAGACTAAAGCAAGTCAGACTTTTGAAAAGTGGACTGATATGTGATACTTTTAAATTCCATGCTCCTTGCATGACTTTTAGATAAAAATGAATACTGACTTAACATTTGAATAAAGCTCAAATATTTGAAAATTTAAACCAGTAACAGCAAATATCTTAGACATGGTTAATGCTACAAGAAATATATGACATGCAAACGTCTTATGCATGTACAATCGGATTATCTTGAGGTGGCAGCTGAGTAAAGATTCAGACTAAATGAATTAAGTCTATTACCACAGCTGGAAGCAGAGTGGATGATTTCTGCATGTGGAGCAGTTGATGCATGCATCATCAATGGCTCCACATGCAGAAGTTACTCTCACTGTCCTTCTAGGTGTGGTAATAGACTTAATTCATTTAGTCTGCATCTTTACTCAGCTGCCACCTCAAAATAATTGTACTATACATAGTTTAGTCAAAATCGATCAAGCCATTTTTGAGGGAAACTATTAACATAAAAAGGTTAATGAACATTTTTCCACGCAAAGATTAACTTGAAATTTGGGGTTTTCTTAAACATTTTTCCGTCATATATTGTACAATCTAGACTTTTCATTTTTGAATGATACTGTTCACCTTCTCACATGCAAACTTTTTTTTTTTCTAAGAATGCTTTTCTTATATTTTTTTATTGTTCAACGAGTCTCAAAACATATATTTACAGTAAATGTTCTAGTATCAAACTTTTGGGTGAACTGCAATATTTGTTGTACTTTATTTATAATATGTAAGTAGTATAGGTATACAAGTTAGCAAAGAATCCAACTTGGTTTTGGTACTCTCATGATTGTGGTGGGAGAGACAGGCAGCATTCAACAGGCAGTCTGCTAGACTGGGTAACACTAGTCCTTTTTTATTTCTGACAGTAATTCAACTACAAAGCTGAATTGGTAAGAACAGTCATCTGCAGTAATTATGAAACTGCTGATAGCATCATCCATTAATCCATCAGATTCCACATATATTTCTTGGACATTCTATATATGGTCACATTTTCCCCAATTCTGTTCAATACCTGCAGTAAAGCTACTTACAAGTGTTTTGTTTTGCACTTAAAAGTTGCAGTTGCAAATTCGTGTGTAGCTTCTTTTATTTCTCACCATTCCAACTCTCTTTGGTGTAAATCAGCATGAATGGTGCAAGTCACAATACTTCATGGCCGTGTACATTCAGAATCTGGTTAACTTAGTACGTCTTCTGCATGCACGCTAATTTCTCTAATTGCAATAGCTCCAGTTTTCGCATAATGTTGTCAAAGAATACATTATTGCTTAACTATTGTACAATATCCTTCTTCAAAGTAGTCATTGTTGGTTTTTTTATATATACTATAATTAGCTCTGTCCATCACAATGAAGAGTTATTGGGCAAATTAGGAATAACTTGTGTTCCCAACCATTTTGCAAAATTTAAAACATTCATATCTTCATGATAATCACCAGTTATTTTGTTTGGATTTTACATTAGTAGAGCACTTTTGCATATCTGTTTTCTCCTCCTGCATGGACAATTATCAGTCTGGGACCTTTTCTGGGCTTTATAACTCCCAACTCATTTACAGACTGCCAACAAAAACCAACTGTGTGACAAGTATTTATATATGTTTTATTAAAATATATGATATTCCTCTTCTGATCTCAGTTTCTATGAATTTTTTGCAGGTAATCTGTATGCCAGGACACAACTTAAGGTTTTTCACTTAGCAGCTGTCATTTAAAGGTACATTTTTTCCATCTAAAAGGGGTTATCGCAAAACCAGTTTTCTCAGGTATTCGCTTCTGCATACCAAATTTCCATCACTCTGCCAATAATACATAACCTTTGGTATCATAGACACTGTTTTCTTTACTGTATAGTATTCGTGCATTTTCCTTCCAATACCCTCAGTAAATGTATCACAGCTTCTTCACAGTCAATTGTACATGAGGATATTGTGCACTCGCTCAATTGAGATATCTACAATCTCAGCAATCTCACAAATTTTTATTTGGCTGCCTTACTTTATCACATGATAAAGTATGGTTTCCTGTGTGGTGACCTCAACTGGATGTTTTCACTGGATGTCCAATGACATTTACATTAATTAATCCAAAAATAAATGTTCTTCAATGATACCAAAGAGTCTGTGTGAACTTCATCCAATTTTTTTTCTGCAGTAGTATAATTCTTCAAGTTAGAGTGTTTAACAGCACAAAACTTGGTTTTCTCCATTTTCAATTGCAGTCAACATATTGAAGAATTTAGATAGCTGTCAACATGAACTGAAAGCTGCACACTGTTAAAATTCTTTTCACAATCTTTTTAATAACCAAGATTACCAACCATAAAGCTCATAAAGCTGGGGAAAAAAAATAATAATAATAAAAAAAACACCTTTCTATTATTTCATATAAATTTACTGGACTTAACCACCTCTGTGTATCTGCTTTTACACATCTTACTAGGAGGGGGAGTTGCTGACGAGATGTTGCCAAGATAAGACATGTCACGGCGGTGCTTAAGCTTGGGAAAAACATGGGTGTGCAACTGGAGCTATATAGGGCCAGAATCGGGTGTTTTTGCACCAAGATATGTATGGTGAAGAACAACATTGTCAAAAATGGAACGAGGGATGCTGCATGGACCAATCAGGTTGTGAGAAACAAAGTACAAGACATAGATAGGCAGGAGATTTGGGAAAGTATAGAAGAAAAGAAATATTTGAAATTTTATAAGCAATTAAAGACAGAATGGGGTAGGGAAAAATATATAGGTCAATGTGACAAAATTGGAAAAGAAGGCATAGCATGGATGAGAGTAGGAATATATCTAATAGGATTGAGAAGTAATGAGGTAGGCATATGTGAATTTTGTGGAGATGAAGAGAGCGCTGTTCATTACCTGATAGAATGTAAGGAGTTAACAAATTGCAGGAGAAAAATATGGGATAAGAAATGGAACAGTGTGAGCAAAGACATAGTGGCATTAAGCATGTTAACAGGGATGAGCGAAAAGAAAAATAGATGTATGGGAGAATTCTTATACAGGTTAAGAGAAAAGTGGATTAGGGTAAAAGGAGTGAAGGTCAGGAAGAAATGACAACAAGCTGCTCAGGAAAACCAAAGGCTTATGGCCAGGGGACCTGAGTCAGCAAGTAAATCTTAGGTCAGCAATTTCATGTATTTGTACAGGATGTACAATAGTGATTGTTAGATACCAAAGTCATTGTAGTGAAAATGTAATGGAAACTGTACAAATAAATACCAAATATCAAATGCTAGGAGGGAAGGAGGTAAGGAGGAAGGGAAAGAAGGTGGGTGGGTAGGAAGTTAATGCTCAGGTATTTAGCAGCAAAGCCATTCTTCTTCTGCCTCCGAATATTTTAAGGTTAAGTCTGACTAGTGTTTAGTCGTTCACAGATGCACCAAATTTATTTTCTCTTTCTTGTTGCATAACTTGTGATAATGGAGCAAATATAATTCAATAAATTACAATAATAGTTACTAATTATTATAAATTATTAAAAAATACTATTAATTTCATTTACTCTGTACTTCTAGCTAGCATGAAATGTGTAATGAAACAATTTCTGCAAAAGTTTATTTTGATTAACATGAAGTAATCAGAAAAATAAGCTTTAACATAAAAATAAAATAGAGAAAATTTTATGAATGTAAAGCTCAATGTAGTCGCTATTATATATGTTTTTTATGGTATTCCCCTTTGTTTCTATCAGTGGACTTTTCACACAACTAACCAACTTAAAATGCATAGTTCAAAACTTACATAGGTGTAACTTTGGGTTTGGGCTTGGGTCTTCTGG
The DNA here is from genome assembly GCA_030765055.1 of Mantis religiosa. NCBI lineage: Eukaryota > Metazoa > Arthropoda > Insecta > Mantodea > Mantidae > Mantis > Mantis religiosa. Next base: position 275,741 of record JAUKNK010000355.1, on the reverse strand, counting down.
CAGCACCATGTTCCCATGCTTCAGAAACAGCTTGAATTTCTGCTTCTGTAATTGGAGCTTCTTTGGATGCACCCTTAAAATAAAACAGTATGATACACAGTCTCAGAAAGTTTCAGATATTGTAATTAAGTGCTATAAAAACTAAAAAAGGTTATTAACTAATTTCTGCAATTCTTTTTCAAATAAAATACACTACTATTAACCCTTTCACCATCAAACAATATGTTTAATTCTGGCCAGCAAATTAACTCCATATGAGTTGGTTAAAATGCAAATTATTACAATACTTGTAACGATAATGAATGAAACAAAAAAACAAACATTAACCAAAATTTTAAGCAAAAAGGATAAACCTACTAAATGTAAGCATTATTGTGGTTATATCAGATAATGCCAAAGAGATTTTATTTATTTTCTATTTTTAGAAAATTTAAGTAGCTAATTTGGACTTTTTTTTTAATTTACGTCCTTCAATGTTTAATCATATCGGACGATGAATGAAATGGGTGAAATGGTGATCAAATGAGTCCAGGGTCCTTGGAGCTTAGAGCTACCTGACATTTGTTTTTCAGGATAAGGGAAAACCCCGGAAAAACCTTATCCAGATAACTCACCCTGACCGAGATTCGAACTCAGGACCTCTTGAACGTGAGGCAGACATGCTACCATCTACGCTATCGAAGCAGGCTAATTTGGACTCAATATGCAAAGAAGCTTCATTTCACTTCTGCTTTAATGTGCAGAGCAAAGCGCCAAAACTTTATGGATGCAGCATTGGTATTCTTTGTTTATTGTTTATTGATGAAAATGTATCTTTGTATATCATCCTCCATGAATAGGGATCATTATCGTTATAACACTAGAGGAATAAACAACTCCATAGAGAATATAAAGCAAAAACCTCTAACAACAAAGACCCATACACTGCAGGTATGATTTTGTATAATAAACTTCACTTCATATATTAGATCAGCATATATTTAAAAATCTCTTGAAAAAATACCTCATAGATAAATGTTTATACAGCCTAAGTGAATTATAATTGCCTTATATTCTTCTTGTAATTATTATACCTATTTCTTATATTGTAAAAAAATGTGTAAATATTAGCTAAAATAACTCTGTAAGCAATAGTTGTACTAATTATGTAACACAATAATTGTTAAGGTTAATGTAAATGGAAACTCCTCAAACAAAGCTAAATATTCATGTACATACTTTAGAATGTGACAATGTCTAATTATGTGATTCAGGCGTGAACAGAACATTCTATTTGTGTAAAGCCTATGTAACATTTACAAGATAAAAACATTCCATGCATACTGTGACTTTGTGGGTTCGTGAAATTAAAAGTCCAGGTTACAGACACCAAACATTGCACTTTATTTCCATAGAAATACACTTTGTACACAGCAGTCCAGAATTACGTCACATACACAATACAAGTTGCAAGGTCATCGACCACAAACAAACAGCTGTTCACGCATGCGAGTTCAATTAACAACTGACTCCCTTTGGCGGGCAGGCTCCCTTTTTTATAGATTACTCACATTCCGTAATGTTCTCCAACAATCAAGATGGCTAGAACAAAGAACTAGAACTCTCAAGAAATCCGTCTCCTTCCCCCCGCCGTTTCGGCGAGCTTTCATCTTCGCACTGACTGCCAGTCCCTTTGAATGCCTAACCACGTCTCCCCAATCAACAACGGACTCGCGACAATACTGTCTTTATTTTTAATAATTCTTTCTGCTGTAATAAAGTTAAAAGTAAGGTTCAAAGCTTATTGGGGAACCATGGTGGGCACACGTAACTTAAACTTCTTTTCTAATGAATTTTTTCTTCAATATTGCAATAACAGGAGCAAAAAAACATTCATATGCATAAAATCATACAATTATATAAAACATTATACTAAAAGGGTAAATTTTTTAGTTAATTGATGGAAATTAATCATTTCTCCACACTAGCCGTATGTAGGCAAAGATATTTGATGGATAGAGTCAAATGATGAAGCCTGGGACTTAAGTACTTACAATAGTAAGTCGCCACAAACGGTGTATCTCGGATGCGAGAGCCCCTAGTGGCCTACCGGGGAAATATATGAGTCAACTGGAGAATTTAATGTCAGGAAGGCACGTTGGCCATGGTAGCTCAAAGGTTAAGAGCGACTGGACGGAAACCAGTAGATCCGTGGTTCAAATCCCGGCCATGGCATTGAATTTTTCATGTTGACTCTATCCATCAAATATCTTTGCCTACATACGGCTAGTGTGGAGAAATGATTAATTTCCATCAATTAACTAAAATATTAAGAGTTAAATGATGAAGCCTGGGACTTAAGTACTTACAATAGTAAGTCGCCACAAACGGTGTATCTCGGATGCGAGAGCCCCTAGTGGCCTACCGGGGAAATATATGAGTCAACTGGAGAATTTAATGTCAGGAAGGCACGTTGGCCATGGTAGCTCAAAGGTTAAGAGCGACTGGACGGAAACCAGTAGATCCGTGGTTCAAATCCCGGCCATGGCATTGAATTTTTCATGTTGACTCTATCCATCAAATATCTTTGCCTACATACGGCTAGTGTGGAGAAATGATTAATTTCCATCAATTAACTAAAATATTAAGAGTTAAATGATGAAGCCTGGGACTTAAGTACTTACAATAGTAAGTCGCCACAAACGGTGTATCTCGGATGCGAGAGCCCCTAGTGGCCTACCGGGGAAATATATGAGTCAACTGGAGAATTTAATGTCAGGAAGGCACGTTGGCCATGGTAGCTCAAAGGTTAAGAGCGACTGGACGGAAACCAGTAGATCCGTGGTTCAAATCCCGGCCATGGCATTGAATTTTTCATGTTGACTCTATCCATCAAATATCTTTGCCTACATACGGCTAGTGTGGAGAAATGATTAATTTCCATCAATTAACTAAAATATTAAGAGTTAAATGATGAAGCCTGGGACTTAAGTACTTACAATAGTAAGTCGCCACAAACGGTGTATCTCGGATGCGAGAGCCCCTAGTGGCCTACCGGGGAAATATATGAGTCAACTGGAGAATTTAATGTCAGGAAGGCACGTTGGCCATGGTAGCTCAAAGGTTAAGAGCGACTGGACGGAAACCAGTAGATCCGTGGTTCAAATCCCGGCCATGGCATTGAATTTTTCATGTTGACTCTATCCATCAAATATCTTTGCCTACATACGGCTAGTGTGGAGAAATGATTAATTTCCATCAATTAACTAAAATATTAAGAGTTAAATGATGAAGCCTGGGACTTAAGTACTTACAATAGTAAGTCGCCACAAACGGTGTATCTCGGATGCGAGAGCCCCTAGTGGCCTACCGGGGAAATATATGAGTCAACTGGAGAATTTAATGTCAGGAAGGCACGTTGGCCATGGTAGCTCAAAGGTTAAGAGCGACTGGACGGAAACCAGTAGATCCGTGGTTCAAATCCCGGCCATGGCATTGAATTTTTCATGTTGACTCTATCCATCAAATATCTTTGCCTACATACGGCTAGTGTGGAGAAATGATTAATTTCCATCAATTAACTAAAATATTAAGAGTTAAATGATGAAGCCTGGGACTTAAGTACTTACAATAGTAAGTCGCCACAAACGGTGTATCTCGGATGCGAGAGCCCCTAGTGGCCTACCGGGGAAATATATGAGTCAACTGGAGAATTTAATGTCAGGAAGGCACGTTGGCCATGGTAGCTCAAAGGTTAAGAGCGACTGGACGGAAACCAGTAGATCCGTGGTTCAAATCCCGGCCATGGCATTGAATTTTTCATGTTGACTCTATCCATCAAATATCTTTGCCTACATACGGCTAGTGTGGAGAAATGATTAATTTCCATCAATTAACTAAAATATTAAGAGTTAAATGATGAAGCCTGGGACTTAAGTACTTACAATAGTAAGTCGCCACAAACGGTGTATCTCGGATGCGAGAGCCCCTAGTGGCCTACCAGGGAAATATATGAGTCAACTGGAGAATTTAATGTCAGGAAGGCACGTTGGCCATGGTAGCTCAAAGGTTAAGAGCGACTGGACGGAAACCAGTAGATCCGTGGTTCAAATCCCGGCCATGGCATTGAATTTTTCATGTTGACTCTATCCATTAAAAGGGTAAAACTTAGAATGCTTCAGATGTTACACTAGGTGTATTTATTTATTTGTGCTACAACAGACCAATGCTCCACCTACAGTAGCTACATACATAATAATTTACAACCATGGCTTTAATATAAATATAAAAGTAACAAAAAGGACAATGCAAAATGTAACACAAAAAAAAAACAAAAATATATCGAAGACAACATTGGAAATTGTGTTATCATAAAATACACAGCATAAAGAACACAATTGAGAATCACATGCCGTTAATTCCTGTATATAATTGTTCCTTAAATTGCTTGTAGGGGAAACTATTACCCAGTTTTATTCTGAAGAGAGTTCATTGGACTTGGCACATAACCTTAAGATAGGGGAATTTTTATGTGATGACGTTTTTGGTGTTCTAAATTGAAGTAATTGACGGTTTCTGAAATGTGCAATGCTGGCATTAAAATTGATTTGGCCAAGTAATTCTTCGCTACATATCAGGCCATACACAAGTTTATACAGGAATAATTGATCAACAACTATTCTACGAAAGACATTACTTTGAATTCCTTGCATAAATTTCTCACAAGCACCAATTGTGGAACATTTGTGCACTGTGACAGGCCAGCGTAAGAAGTGAAATAGCATTTCCTCTATTTCTGATGTAGTTATACCGCTAACGCTCGGTCCCTAGAGCCTCATTGGTAAAAGCAGATTGCACCACAGGCAGGTTGAGCTTGGGATTTGGATAGGAGAGAATAGATACCCGCCTGAAGAATGGTTACATATCTACACAGATGGATCTAACTTGGACAACAACTCAGGAGCAGGAATTAAGTGTGCACTGTTCTTCTCATTCTATCAACCAGCAGGATACCACACAACAAATTTTGATGCAGAAGTAACAGCTGTTCATATTGTCACCTAATTATCGGAAGGCCTGACCAGCTAGCGGCTGGGATGGCGGCAGAAGGCATTCAAGCCACGTCTACCCATTTATCTTGTAGCGCTAACGAGGGGATGGTTGGAAAAACATCACTAGCCATCTCTTTCCCCCTCTCCCGGACGTCTGGATCAGTGGGGATGATTCATTGAACCGCGAGACTTCCAGAAATAGCGATCTTCCTATAAAAAGGGGCTGCAGTTGGCAAGTCAGTTCAGTTCTGGGCGAGCAGCCGGAGGAGCGCCGTGCTAGTGAGCGGACTGGAAGACTGTACGTGCATCAGAGGAGTTGTACGTAATTGCGAGTGCAGAGTGGACCTGTGAGAGACGAACTGGTGAATTGTAATTGTGTGCGCCATGTAATTCTATGTAATCGGCAAGTGTTCCAACTGTAATTCGGTGGAAATAAAGAATATTTTGAGTTTGTGCAATTGGACTTTTAATTTCACGAACCCACAAAGTCACAATATTTCACTCCAACACCTTCTATACAGAATAGATAAATTCAAAAATGCTGTCATACTTTCTGATTCTAAAACAGCATTATGTGCCATAGGTTCATATAAAATGAGGTCAATCCAAATTAAAGAATGTCACAAAATGATCCAACAACTTCAAAAACTACAGAAAAGCATTATATTACTGTGGATACCTGCACAATGTGGAATTGCTGGAAATGAATCAGCTGATTTTCTTACCAAAAATGGTGCAAATTTAATTCAGAACAAAAGGAAAAACTTACCTTTTACATCCATAAAAAGATTAATCAGAATAGGAATTTATACAAGTCCAAATTGTCCTCTGTGCAACAAAGAAGAGAAAATGACTGAAGAACATCTTTTAACCTGTGAAGCCCTACCTGCTGGACCCATTACACAGAATTATTGGAGAGCAAGACAGCTAATGGCTTCATTGCCAAAAGCCATATTAATGTAAATTTAAAAAAAATATATATATTATTTTAGTGTTAAATAGTGTGAACAATTGATTTAAAAGAAACATTATATATATTATCAACTATTACAACGAACATCGTTATAACCACCTCATCGCCACGTATGAAACAATTTAATTTCATTGCACAAAGGAAAGGGAGATAAAAGCAACCCTGCAAACTATAGGTGGATAAGCCTACTTTCTATCTTACAGGCATTTTAGCAAACAGGTTGCAGAAGTGGGTAGAGAAGGAGAAGCTATCAGAATTCCAAGCAGGATTTAGACCAGGGAGGAGAACTGATAATATTTGTATAATCAAAACAGTCATAGATAAATATAGAAGTAATAAAAGTGGAAGGGTGTACATGGCATTTACTGATTTAGAAAAAGAGTTTGATACAACGGATAGTGAAGCATTGTGGATAAAATTAAACAGTAAAGAGGTAAATAGAGTCAAACTGAAAAATTCAATACCATGGCCGGGATTTGAACCACGAATCTGTTAATCTATCCAAAACCTTAACCTATACATGGCTAGTGTGAAGGAATGATTAAATTCCATCAATTAATACAAAAGTGAATCGAGAAGATATTGACACATTGCTTCACTCACACTGTTTATTCACAGGACATGTTTCAAGAGCTCTTGCTCTTATCATCAGCTGATACTCGACTAGTGCAAGTTGTAGTGGTTTCCTCTTTCTCCATTTTGTCAATAGATGACATGATGTACTTGTCAAAGATGTCCGGTGGTGGAGTTTCAAAATTCATGACTCTATGACGATTTTTGTTGATGAAGATTTTTTCCCATACGAAAGGGTCTATGGGGTGATTAACACATTTTATTAGAGATGTTTCCAAGTTGATGACATGTCTAGTATTCAAAAAATGAAAAGCCACTGCTGATTTTTCTGTTTCACCATTTTTAATGTTTCTTAGATGTTCTTTAGTTCTGATGTTAATATTTCTTTTTGTTTTTCCTATATAAATTTTAGGGCAAGTTTCACATTTGATCTCATAAATTCCTGGTTTTTCTTTGGTAGTGATTGAATTTTTGGGAGGGCCTTTTAACAAATTTCTGATATTAAACCTATTTTGAGGTGCAAGGTGAATTTTTTAAAAAGTTTTTCTTTTTCTCCTGTAGGTTCTAGGGTGGTGGTTTCTTTTATTTTCTTAGCTTTGTTGAGTCTGTTAACTGTTTTGTCTACTAAATTTGGGTTGAAACCATTGGATATAGCTACTTTTTTTATGTGTAGGTATTCTTCTTGATAATCTTCTCTGTTTAGTGGAAAGTTGATCATCCGAAAGATTAAACTGTTGAAACTAGTCGAGTATCAGCTGATGATAAGAGCATGAGCTCTTGAAATATGTCCTGTGAATAAACAGTGTGAGTGAAGCAATGTGTCAATATCTTCTCGATTCACTTTTGTACTAATTTGTGCTTCCCTGTCCCTACGCTTCTTCCAAGTTTATACTTTTTCCATCAATTAACTTATCACGAAAAAGTTTTGCATCAAATTGAAGGGAAGTAATGTAACTGATTGCATACAGAGCAAGGTGAGGGTAAGGCAGGGATGTAAACTGAGCCCTGTGCTGTTCAACCTTTATATAGATGACATCCTAGAGGAAATTTCGAAAAATAGGGTTCACTCACCAGTTATTCATAATAAAGAAATCCCTGGGTTATTATTTGCAGATGACTTAGTAGTTGGTTCCATATCATGTGGAGGGATGAGAAGAGCGATTGAGGCAGTAAGCAGTTACAGCAAAAAATGGGAGTTAAAAGTAAATGAAAAGAAAACGAAGATCATGGTTTCTTAAAAAAGGACATTGATGTGAAAAAATGAGAAATGGGAAATAAATGGAAAACAAGTCTAGGTCATAAAGAGATTTGATTATTTGGGGTAAGGCTGAGTTGTGATGGTAGGTGGACTGAATAAAAAAAGCTGGCATTAGCAAAAGGTAAAATGGCCATGAGTGTTTTAAGAGCATGTTTAAGGAAACTGCCTGACATTAATGTCAAATAGCTTGAAAGGACCTATACTGCGATGGTAGAAAACAAAATGCTACATCGAGCAGAGATTGGGAAGTAGATGAAGCATGGGCAGAGAGAGATGCTATTAACAGATCCTTTTGTAAATATATTCTAGGTTTGCCGGTAGCATCACCTAACAGGACAACATAGCTAGAGTTAGGAAGACATTCAACTAGGGTTAAAATTGTTTCATGGGTAATAAAATATTTGAAAGAGTTGACAACTTGGAGGAAAGCAATATTATTAAGGAATGTTTTCTTATGCAAATGAGAAGTAAATTGGATCTTGGACACAAAAAGTGAATTGATGGAAAAGATACGTATGGCACATATTTGGAGGAATGGGGAATATTGTTATAGAGGCTGTTGGAATCAAGATTAGAAGATATTGATAGTCAAGCTGTTTTTGTTAGTACAAGAGAGAAAAGCTGTTTGAGGATAAATGGTTGGTTGATTGCTAATGCTCATGGAGTTGGAGAATTTCCATTTTCCTTCTGGCCTCCCAATAACGTGTGACTAGTTGTGCTGTCAGTTCTCCATCTGTTTTTGTCAGGGCACTATACTGGAGCAGATGATCTCCGTCCATCAATGAGTTCGGGTCCCTCCACAGTGTGCAGGTCGGGGATTCAAAAATATTAATCCTGTATAGATGAGAGGCCAAACAGTCGTGGCCAGTAATCAGTCGGAAGATGGCAACAGTAGTCTGGGATGGGATTTTTACTTCCTTGTAGAATTTTCCATTGCTTGTTGCTACTTTTTTCTTTGCATTCTTCTTTCCAGAATAAGTTGATTCTATTGTTTATATGTAGTTTTGATGTGTGGAATGAGGTTTTTTGTTGGCAGCTTTGTTTTACTTGTGTTCCTTTCTTTGCCAAGGAATCTGCTATTTCATTGCCTGTAATTCCACAGTGGGATGGAATCCACTGGAAGTGTATTTCTTTTTTTAGACCTTGTAGTATTCGTAATGAACTGTAAATTTCAAGTATTCTATTGTTGTTAGGGTACAGTGAGGATAGGGCTTGAAGTGCTGATTTAGAATCACTGCTTTAGAGAAAGAGTTCACATGGTTGAAGAGTTGTTTCAGCGAGGTGTTGATTGCTTCTAATTCTCCATCATAGTGGGTTGCTAGTGTGCCTTAAACAGATGTAAATCTTGAATATTTTACTATGTATTCCTGCTCCAGCATTACTTTCTTTGTCAAATAGGGAGCCGTCTGTGTATATGTGTAGCCATGAGACTTGTGGATAATAAGTTTCAGTTGTTTCTAGAGCTAGCATTTTAAGTCTTTCTGCACTTACATCCCATTTTGACTCTATATTTTGCAGAAGGATTACTATGATTATTAAATTTTAGATGAGTCGCATTTTTTAACACATCTGCTTCACTTTCGTACCTATTTTGAGGACATGTTTCGCAAATCTTCGCTTGCATCTACGGCTCTTGTGCGACTGACGCTAGATCCAGCGGTGTGGGTAATTCTGGGGTTGTTGCTGCCATCTGTTGATTTAGTGATGAACTTAAATGTGGGATTCTCTTCTAGCGGGATTTCAAAGTTCATTAGTTGATTTTTATGTTTTTCTATGTATATCCTCTCCCATATGACGAGTTCACTATGTTTTTGTACGTATTTTAGTAATTCTGTGCTATCTTCAATTTCATGATTTTCAGACCAGAAATGAGCTGCTATTGCGGACTTATCAATATTTTTGTATCTTAAGTGCCTGAAGTGTTCTTTCTTTCTAGTGCCTATGTTCCTTTTTGTCCTTCCTATGTAAATTTTTTCACAGTCTTTACACTTAATTTTGTAAATGCCTGACTTTTCCTCTGGTTTTATCTTATCAGTATTATTACTGTGAAGTAGGTTTTTAATGTTGTAATTGTTTTTTGGTGCCAATGTTATATTGTATTTCTTGAATATTTTTTGGAACTTTTTTGTGGCCCAGGGGTGGTAAGTAAATTTAGCAAATCTAGTTTCTTGTTTTATTGGTGTGAGAGCTGTGATCTGTTTTAATTTCTTTTGAAGTTTGAATAATTTTAGTTTTTTATCTACAAGGTTTTTTCCATATCCATTTTTAATTGCAGTTTTTAAGATTTGATGGTATTCGTTTTGATATTCTTGCTGGCTGAGAGGTAGATTTACTAATCTGTGTGTCAGACTGTTGATGGTTGCATGTTTGTGTGGAATTGGGTTGAAACTATTTGCTTTGATGTAATTATCTGTGTGTGTTGCTTTTCTATGAATGCCAAATTCTAGTTTTTCATTGCCTTTTTTGATTTTAAGGTCTAAAAAGGTAGAGTACAGTCCTCTTCAGTTTCTACTGTGAATTGTATGCTGGGTTCTTGCAGGTTGAGTAGTTTCAAAGCATCATCTATTAGTTTGTAGGGCACTATTGCAAAGATGTCGTCTACGTATCTGTACCATGTTTTAAACATATGAGGGAAGGCTTTAGTAATATGTGTTTCGAAAAAGCTCATGTATAGATTGGCCAAAAATGGTGATAGCGGGCTTCCCATAGCTAGTCCTGAAATTTGTTTGTAATATTTTCCATCGAAGACAAAATAATTTTGATGTATACATAATTCAGTCATTGTCACATATCCTTCTATTGCATTGGCATCCAGGTTTATAGAATTTAGCCATTTTTTCAGTTGAATCAAAAGTTTGTCTAATGGAATGCTAGGGAAGAGGGAGCGGACATCAAAGGATACTAAAGTGTCATGAGGTTTTAGTTTAAGATTTTGAATTTTTTCTACCAGGTCTAAAGAGTTTTTTATACTCAGAGTATGGAATTGTGGAAAGGACTGAAATTTTTTGGTTAGCCATTTTGCCAGAAGGTAAGTAGGAGTGTTTATATTATTTACAATGGGTCTCATGGGTATGTTGGGTTTGTGTATTTTAGGCAAACCATATATTCTTGCAAGGGTAGGGTTGTCTGGTTTGATATTTATTTTAGGTTGTGATAGAGGGCAGATTGTATATATATATATATACTTGAGGATACATAGGGAAATAAAAACAGTGTGGGTTAGGGAAAAGTACATGGATATGTGCAATAAGCTAGGGAAGAAGGATTTGTTTGGGTGAGAACAAGAGTTAGAAATTTTAAAGGTATTGGGCATGATAAGCAAAAAGAGAAATGCCCAATGTGTGGAGATGATACAGACTGGCACGCTACAATATATTGCATACAAAGGTATGGAGAGAACAAATTTAGCAACATAAGTGGAACAGTTTTGAGGGGGGAAAAGTACTTACTAATCAGGAAAATATTGTTTGTAAAAGGAGAAAATAATGTAAGAAATATAGGTGATTATTTGGGGAAAGTTAGAAAGAAATGGTTAAGAATGATTAAGTATAACTAATAATTAAGGTTAGAGAAATGGGAACAAGGGATGAAAGAGAACAGAGGGTCATCAATACATGGGAAACCAGCAGTTGTGTGTATTGAGACCGAAATTTAAGGCAAGCAGGTAGAAAATATATATTGGATGTGAATAAGAAGTCTAAGTTAATTGATGGAAATTAATCATTCCTTTACACTAGCCATATACACACTAAGATTTCGTTTTTGGATAGTCGACATGAAAAATTCAATGCCATGACTAGGATTTGAACCACGGATCTCCTGGTTTCCGTCAGCTACCATGGCCGACGTGCCATCCTGACATTAAATTCTCCAATATATATTTATATTTCCTGGTAAACCACTAGGGGCTCTTATATCTGAGATATAAGACTTACTATCGTAAGAACTTTAATCCCAGGCTTCATCATTAAACTGTTATTATTAAGTTAATTGATGGAAATAAATCATTCCTCTACACTAGCCGCATACAGGCTAAGGGTTTTTTTTTTTTTTTTTTTTTTTTTTTGAGTGATAGAGTCGACATGAAAAATTCAATGCCATGGCCGGGATTTGAACCACGGATCTCCTGGTTTCTGTCCAGTCGCTCTTTTGCTTTGAAACCGGTCCCAAAGGATTGTGAATAAGATAAGTAATAGTGAAGTAGTGTTACTATATGTTTAGTTATTCTTAATACTTAGTTTACTTCACTGTCAGCAGCTTCAGTTTTTTACATAAATATTTAATTTAAATTCATTTCACCTTCCTGCTGGGACTGATCATGTTGCCATCTGGTGTTAAGGGCACAAAGTTTAAACACCTTGTTTAATGGTGGATTTCAAAATTTATTACACTGTTACTGTTTGATTCACCACATGCACAAAGTTCATTGAGCAATGAAGAGCTTTTAAAATAACAGCATGTAGTGGAAATAGCAAGGACAAATGGATTCAATCCAGACTTCATAAGGAATATGCTAAAAAGGAAGGAAAAACTCAGTATTCACAAACAATTGCATTAACATCGGTATCAATTACAGATTGGAACCACAGAAGGATCACCACCACCATTTCACTTTTAGAAATTTTGAATAGTTCTAATGTACATGCTTAGGCTTTCATGGCTGGTACTAATCCAGTACAATGTGTTTTCCGAGCTTGAAGGTCATGGTCCAGTCGATAAGAAAGCATCTGACATTTCGCCCATAGCTCTGTGAGGCACCCTCAGAGAATTGACTTCTGGCTGGTTTACAAGCTTGGAACTATACAGGTCTTCAGCCTATCACAACAAAATAGATTCAACCTGAAGAACTTGCTAAGATACAATCCCAAGCACATCAAAATCCAGAATCTATCAGATCAGTTGTGAGGAATGTGAGAAACCCTACATGGGCAAAACAGGAACTTGGAAATCAGACTAAAAAACACTAGAGAAATATAAAACTACAACAGGTAAATCTGCTGTAGCATGCCATTTTTGAATAGAAAATCATCACATTAGTCAAAATGTAAAACTGCTAAAATTACTTACTGCCAATAAAATTGAAAATCAGGGGAAAAAATTCACATAATTAAAAACAGTAACAGTGTAATAAAATTTGAAATCCTGCTACTAAACAAGCATTAACATAAAAAAATTATTTGTGGTTGGTTTATTGATACTCGTCACTTACTTTTTCATATATTTATGAGAGACTAGTTTCAAAGGCCCTGGCCTCCATTTTCAATTGATTTTGATTGAAAATGGAGGCCAGGGCCTTTGAAACTAGTCTCTCATAAATATATGAAAAAGTAAGTGACGAGTGTCAATAAACCAACCACAAATAATTTTTTTATATTAATTTTGACGTCACTGTTACTAAATTCCTCCAAACACACATCAAGCATTAACATATTGCATTCGAAACACAAAAATCAGCACAATCACCCTAGCAGAAAGGAGAAACATGAAAAAGAGAGCTCCAGTCACCCCACATCTGATGATGACAAATGTCTTCAAAACTGAGTTCTAATATTTAAAAGTGAAGGTAAGTGTAAATAAAGTGTGAATTTGACATTTGTAAAAATGTAAACCTTAACCCTCCGTCAATCGTGCAGGCCCTAACAGGCCCCTAGCTTTATTTAAATGTATTTCACAAACGAATGCACCTACTTAATTGTCTGACTAGGATAATTAACATTACACCTTACTGGAATGTTTGATGTGGTGACAGCTTTTTCTGTTTATTATTGTAGCTGCAAGAAAGACCAATCAGCAGTTACAATCCGGCCGCTCTATCTCCAGCTCTGACAGTTCTCGAGAGGGGGAAGCGTGCTGTTGCCAGTTGTTTAGCGGGAATTTCAAGCAGTGAAACATGTGTAATTTAAATATTTCACGCCTTTGTAGATAGCACTTTGAACTGAATAAGAGCAGTGCTCCTAGAATAAAACCACGTACACCACCAGCATGGAGCAAAATCAATCTGCTTCCTTTTCCAACTGGCACTTTCATTGTTGCTGCAATAGTGTCATCTGTCCATGCCTTTGTCTTAGTGTGTCCTGCATTTACCCACGTTTTATCAAGCCATACCACCTTTTCGGGACTGCTTTTTAGAATTTCCCGCAAAAACCTGCCTCTCCATGCAACAATGTCATTTCTTTCTATTAAAGCTTTCCTCCCAGAAAAATTTTTAAACGGAAAACCTAGTTCTTTTAGTATTTTACTTAGGCTGGTTTTTCTGCCGTCGAATAAGCCAGCTTCCTTTAAAGAACAGAGCAACTTCGCAGGAGTGGAAAATTCTTTTCTCATATAATATTGATATACATGTCGCCTTATAGTATCCTTTTAAAAAGCATCAAGTGAAGCTTTAATGCTGCCTCATTGCCTTGCTTTCCCGGTGTACGCAGAACTGCAGACGGCGAACTTAAATCAACTGGGCACTTTTTCTTTGTCACATTCCTCACGGTGGTTTTTCCCACCTTCAAGGCATCACAAACGCTGTCCAGCACCTTGGTAACAGGTAGTAGAGGTCCACCATTGCCCCGCTCCTTCTCGAAGTACTCACGTAGCCTGAATATAAATTCAAGGCTTTGGCTCTTATAAGGGCCGATTTTTTTCTTAAATTCTGACGAACCAGTAGCCGTATTCCTATAATAGCGATAATAAGACTTACAGACGCTACAAATCTGAATTCACGCACACACAACAAATTAAACAAACCACCATCGCGGGCACCAAAAGCAACTAAAAGCCACGTGGTCCACACAAAATTGCAGCGGCAACATGGTGCTGGATTTGCAAGCCACGCCTAGCAGCGACAACGGTGATTGGCACTAGCAGACACTTTTAACTTTCTGACCACGACACCGGATGTTCAGACTCCCAGTACCACCAACAGAAGCAGTTAGTGTGCGTGAAAGGTGTGAACGAAATATTCGAATAGAGTGATGTTGTAAAGAATATCTTAAATGATAATGAAATTACAAGCTGGATTTCAATGTTTTGAAGCTAATATAGTCCTGTACTCTCATTACAAAGATAATTCTGACGATATGTTTTCAATTACTCATTATTATATGTTGGTACTGTTAACCTTCCCCCTCCAGCTCCTGCAGCCACCAAACGTCAGAGCTGGAGATAGAGCGGCTGTACTGTAGGTGTCTTACCGGTCTAGTGGGCCCCTTGCACCTACTCTAGTTACATGTTGATGACATTTTTCTTTGATAGTAAGTTGTAGAATACAGACAGAATCAAACTGAAAAATTCAATGCCATGTCCGTGATTTGAACCATGGATCTCCTGGTTTCCGGACAGTAGCTTGTATCCATTGAGCTACCATGGCCAATGTGCCATCCAATTGACTTTATATATATATATATAAGTCAACTGGAGCATTTAATGTCATGACCATGGTAGCTCAATGGGTAAGAATGACTGGACAGAAACCAGGAGATTCGTGGTTCAAATCCTGGTCATGGCATTGAATTTGTCAGGTTGACTCTACCTATCCAAAACCTTGGACTATATACAGCTAGTGTGAAGAAATGATTAATTTCTACCAATTAACTTAAATTGTAGAATACAGCTTTGCCAGCGAAGGAGCTATCAGTACTTCGTCGTATCAGATGGTATTCACTGCTATTGAACAAATTGGCTGATGTCAGAGAAATGTTTACATCGTTGATGAATAAATGTCAGAAGCATTATTCTCTTTGATTCAAATGTCACTGTCACCGAGCAATTACTTTCATTTTGTGGTCGATGTGGTTTTAAACAATACATACCACGCCAAACAAGTATGGCATAAAAATATTATGTTTGAGTTATTCAAACCTGATACCGAAATTAAGAATTGCAATGTATAAAGAATCATGATGGATGTCAAAGGAATGTTGGTTCTTTGTTACAACACGTGCAAGGGCAGTTGAGTCGAATAGCAGTTTGGGTGAATAAGTTGTTTTAACAAAAGAAACATAAGAAACAGTGTCCTTAGCAAATTTCTAAAGGATAGCCCTTGACTTTTTGAATAGGGTATTCTTTGAACCATTCATAATGGCGACAAAATAGCCACAAAGAGAATCTTTGTGTGAAAAGAGGGTTTCGAGAAAGTTAAAGTTACATATACACTCACTCGCGCAGCTGTGGACACCAGTCTTCGGCATGGAGCCGATTAGAGCACTTCGTGGCTGGCAAGCCATTAAGAACAGTCTTTGGCGTCAGGCCGATTAGAGCAGTCTGAGGCATGAGGGCGATTAGGGCTGGTTCTGTCTTGGGCCAGGTATACCAGAGATGAGAGAAGATATTTGTCGGGTCATATATATGTGAGGAATGAATAAAGTTTATTGAATAATCAACATTCCGCCTTCAATAACTTTAAACAGGCATATTGGTAACCATTGGTCGGCAACTTCAAGTTCGATGTTCTGAGAAAAAGAAGCCGTCAATAAATCAGTTTGAAACGGGCACTCCAGTGTCATTAAACTATCCTTCTAACACATATCCACGCATACCCTGTGAGAAACCTCATTGCTTTACCCTGAGCTAAACATTATTTGTTTCAAACTGTAGCCCCAACGTAGAACACTTCGTACACCAATCATTTTGTTTCAAATTGGCGTCCCAACTTGGAACTGTGTGCCACCCACAATAAAATTTTGTTTCAAATCCTGGCCATAGCTTTGAATTTTTCAGTTTGACTCTTATCTATTCTAAAACCTTAGCCTATACATGGCCAGTGTAAAGAAATGATTAACTTCCATCAATTAACTTAAAAATAATGAGCACAGAAGTGAATGGAGAAGATATTGACACACTGCTTCACTCACACTGTTTTTTCACAGGACATGTTTTAAGAACTTTGACTCTTATCAGCAGGAACTCGACTAGTGCGAATTCCTCTTTCTCCATATCGTCGATAGATGGCACGATGCACTTGTCAAAGATGTCCCGTGGTGGAGTTTTAAAATTCATTACTCTATGACGATTTTTGTTAATGAAGTTTTTTCCCATACGGAAAGGTCTATGGGGTGAATAACGTATTTTATTAAAGATGTCTCCAAGATGATGTCATGTCTAGTATTCAAAAAATGAAAAGCCACTCCCGATTTTTCTGTTTCACCATTTTTAATGTTTCTTATATGTTCTTTAGTTCTGATGTCAATATTTCTTTTTGTTTTTCCAATATAAATTTTAGGGCAAGTTTCACATTTGATCTCATAGATTCCTGGTTTTTCTTTGGTAGTAATTGAATTTTTGGGTGAGCCTTTTAACAAATTTCTGATATTAAATCTATTTTGAGGTTCAAGAATTATGTAGTGTGTTGAGAAGATTTTTTGGAATTTATTATGGGCTGATGGATGGAAAGTAAATTTTAAATTGTTTTTTCTTTTGCTCCTGTAGGTTCTAGGGTAGTGGTTTCTTTTATTTTCTTAGCCTTGTGGAGTCTGTTAACTGTTTTGTCCACTAAATTTGGGTTGAAACCGTTCGACATAGATGCTTTTTTTATGTGTAGGTATTCTTCTTGATAATCTCTGTTTAGTGGAAAGTTGATCATCTGAAAGATTAAACTGTTGAAAATGGCATGTAGGTGTTGTTTTGGGTTGAAACCATTGTTCTTAATATAATTATATGTATGTCGGTTTCCCATAAATACCAAAAGTGAGTTTGTTTCACATTTTTTTGATCTTGATGTCCAAAAAGGGGAGCACACCATCCTCTTCTGTATCCAATGTAAATTTTATAGCTGGATTTTGAATATTCAAAAGTCTAAGACCATCTTGTATGAGTTTTTTAGGTACTTTGCAAAAATGTCGTTAACATAACGATACCAAACTTTGAAATAACTTGGAAAAGTTTTTGTGATATGTGTTTCAAAAGCACTCATAAATAAATCTGCTAAGAAGGGAGACAGTGGGTTGCCCATAGCTAGGCCTGTTTTTTGTTTATAGATCTGTCCATTAAAGCTGAAAAAATTCTGATTGATACAAATTTCTGTGTTGTGAAAGTTCTTCTATTTCTTCAGAGGTTACTTATATTAATTCCAGCCATATTTTGAGAAGTGTGAAAAGCTCATTTCTTTATACTTGGGTAAAAAGAAATGACATCAAAAGAAACTAAAGCATCTGAAGAGTTGACCTCTGTGTTCTTCAGGAGGTTGGAGGTTTATCAATTCAAGTGAGTTTTTGATACTTAAATTTTAAAATTTTGTGAAGGATCTGAAGATTTGAACCAGCCTTTTTGATAATTGGTAAGTGGGTGCATCAATGTTATTAATTATTGGTCTGAGGGTAATTTCAGATTTATGTATTTTGGGTAAACCATATATGTATGGTATTTTCGGATTGTCTATTTTATTCTTCAATTTTTCTGTTTTAATTATGATTTTACTATCTTTAATTGCTAATTCCACAGATATACATGAATTTTTTATTGGATTGTTTTCTAGTTTAACAAATTCCTTTACCTCTAAAATGTTCTCCAGCTTTTTGAGATAGTCTTCTTCGTCCATTATTACTATTTTGTTACCTTTATCTGCTTTTGTGTAATCTACCGCTTTTTCATCTAAATTTTTGAGTAACTTTTTATATGAACATCCTTTTGAACTTACTTTTTGAATATAATCCAAAGTTTCCATGCATTGTGTTTTAATCATAGATTTTCGATTTTCAAACAAATTATATATTGCTATTTCAATGTCTGTGATATAGTTTTCAATCTTTTTGTGTAATCTATACATGTTTTACGCCTTTGTTTAGAATATTTATTCCCAAAGAAACCACCACCCTAGAACCTAGAGGAACAAAAGAGTAAAAAACATTTTAAAAACTTTACCTTCCATCCATCAGCCCATAATAAATTCCAACAAATCTTCTCAACACACAACATAATTCTTACATCTCAAAATAGATTTAATATAAGAAATTTGTTAAAAGGCCCACCGAAAAATTCAATTACTACCAAAGAAAAACCAGGAATCTATGAGATCAAATGTGAAACTTCCCTAAAATTTACATAAGAAAAACAAAAAGAAATACATTAAAAATGGTGAAACAGAGAAATCAGCAACGGCTTTTCATTTTTTGAATACTAGACATGACATCAACTTGGAGACTTCTTTAATAAAATACGTTAATCACCCCACAGACCTTTCCATATGGGAAAAAATCTTCATTAACAAAAATCGTCATAGAGTAATGAATTTTGAAACTCCACTACGGGACATCTTTGACAATTACATCATGTCATCTATTGACGATACGGAGAAAGAGGAAACCACTACAATTTGCACTAGTCGAGTTCCAGCTGATAAGAGCAAAAGCTCTTGAAACACGCCCTGTTAAAAACAGTGTGAATGAAGCAGTGGGTCAATATCTTCTCGATTCGCTTTTGTGCTAAGTTGTGCTTCACTGTCTACGCTTCTTTCAATTTTATACTTTGTTAAAAATAATGAGTTTAATGATGAAGCCTGGGACTCAAGTACTTACAATAATAAGTCGCAACAAACGGTGTATCTCGAATACAAGAGCCCCTAGTGGTTTACCGAAAAAATATATGAGTCAAGTGGAGAATTTAATATCATGACGGTACATTGGCCATGGTAGCTCAATGGGTTAGAGTGGCTGGATGGAAACCAGGAGATCCATGGTTCAAATCCCAGCCATGGCAGTGAATTTTTCAGTTTGACTTTATCTAACTAAAGCTTTAGCCTATACACAGCCAGTATGAAGAAATTATTAATTTCCATCAATTAACTTAAAAATTTGTGTTAAACTAATTTTTAGGCAGTATTAAGTCTTTCTATGTATTCCATGTTCTGATGTTCAGACCTTACTTCCATCTAACGCACATACTTAAAAGATTGTGATTTTGATTGTTTCTTACTCTTTCTTTCGTTTCCATTGCAAGAGCTCCTTATTAGAAATAAACAATGTAACTTACTTGTGTACAAGTAAGTGACGGGTATTAATAAACCAACTACAAATAGTTTCTGAGATTAATTTTGACGTCACTGTTACTAAATTCCTCCAAACACATATAAATAAATTTAAATTAGTATCATTTTTTGGGGGTGGGAGAAATATCTATAAATGGAAAAAAAGAAACTATGGTTCTAATTTAGAAATGCCATCTAGTGGCTTACTTCAGAAGTTATCCAATCAACACCAGGAACAAAGGCCAACCACCGTGGAGAAATGCAAGCAGTCAAACAGAAACTGAGGACGGGAGCAAAACCTCCTGAAACACATTTTCCTTAAGAATAAACAAGTAAGTGACATAGTTACATGTGTTTAGAAGAATTTAGTAACACTGATGCACAAATTAATTGACAAAACTATTTGTAATCAGTTTTTCACACTATGTCACTTACATTTTTATTTTTTGAGAGATTAGTTTAAGGAGTTGTTGCCTGCGGTCTTCTCTCTAGTGTTGGAGCTATGAACTTCTTTATCAAATTATCAACTGAAGGAATTTCAAAGTTATTACTCAGTATTATATTTCCATATTAAGAAGTTCTTTCACAATGTTAGTTTAAGATTTATCATACCTTTTAATAATTTTGGATTTGAGTCAGATATGGTTTTCATTCCAAAAGTGAAATACTACTGCTGTCTTGTCTATTTCAATTTGATGTTTCTAAAAGGTTATTTGACTCAGGTTTTTAGGTTTCTTTTTCCAGTCAAGCAAGTCTAGTAAAAAAGGTTTCTTCTTTGAGTGGAAATCATTGCTAGGTAAAACCTAGTAACAAATAATGTAATTCACAAAATAAACACTAGACAAAAGTATAATATCCATTATCCCAGTGCTAAACTTTCTTGCTTTCAGAAAGGTGTGTTTTATGAAACTATCAAAATATTTGGCGCACTTCCTAATGTTCTTGAAGAAAAAGTTGATAATTTCAGTGCTTTTAAAAAAGCTGTTAGAGAGTACCTTTGCTCAAAATCTTTTTATTCTGTACAAGATTATCTGAATGACAAATTATCCTGATAATGCTTCTGTAGCTCTATAAGTAGTATTTAACTATTCCAATGACAAATCATTACTTATAAATATTTGATGCAAGTTGAAAGTTTATTTTTAATGTATATGTATTTAATAAATAACAAGAATGGTATCCATTGCAAAAAGGTTGAGACGTACTGGCATAAGCCAAGTGAAAGCTGGTTTAAAAAGTGTTTCATTTTGTATTATATATAATTATCCCTGCTTTGTTTTCCATATTGTTGTTCATATTGCCTGTGTACTATAATATGTGTTTTATGTTAACTTTTGTACATATATATGCTATTAAACTTTATACCTCTGGACATGTTCAATATTCACAGCCTTTTCTGGCTACAAGTGAACCTACTGAACGCAAATCAATCTAATCTAATCTAATCCTACCAACCATAAACCATTATGACCAGTTTTGTTTTTCCAGCACAAATTATGTGACAAGCATATGCATTTTGTGAAACTTTCCCAACTTTGGTACTAAATGTGTCAGTATTCCTAAACTTTTTTTTCATCTTTCTGCCAATGTTGTATATTGCATTAACCCTTTCACCGATATGGACGTCATATGACGTCCAAGTTAAAATGCCCCAAACCGATATGGACGTGTATAGACATCCTGCGCATACATGCATTTAATGCTCATGTAACGCCAATTATTTTAATCTTGCTGTTTTACAATAAATTTAAATTAGTTCTATAAGGAATGTAAACGTATCCTTAAAGGTTTCTTTTTGAATTGTACACCTCCAAACCTGGATAAACACCCAAGGGCACATCTGCAGATTCACACCCAATAATATTGGTTTCCTTGCGAACTTCTTTTTCGCAACACACTACACATTTTCGAAATGGTTACAAGTTTTTTGGGTGTGGGTGGTATACTTTTAGGAAAGTGTTTTCTCTCAAGTATGAGGGATGATGTGGTGAATTTTGCTACCCCCTAGTATAAAGAGGCCTCTGAGTATTATAATACTCAATTAGGTTACGAGCTCTTTATACGCGCAAGTACAGGTAGATGAATGTCTTTTACAGCTCTGAAAATTACTAAACAACTGTGCATAGTTACATCCAGTGGTATAAAAATACTTTTTTTTTTACCATTTAACTCTTTTCCGTAAAGAGGGATAGCTGGTAATAGCTGATCCGTATCACGCATATTTGACCCGCCATTTCCCCAAACAATGGAGTAGATAACATGCCAGCTGTAGACCAGTACACGTCACTGCTACGTATGTCCTAAAGATCTCCTTCATAATCGTACAACAAATCTTCCAGATTTTCTACAGTAATATCAGAAGCCTGCACACATCATACCCAAGCTAATTTATTTGCTACATTACCGGGATAAGCCATGGTTAACATTGAAATTTAACAATTTCAAATGTGCCATACATTTAGCTCTTGATAGCTACAAGAAATCACTCTGAACAAAGAGAGAGTATAAATAACTGAAATACAGAGCGAAAACTGCTGCATAAGGCTACTAGAAACCTTGGTTGAGAAACACTGTAATAACAGATGCTGACAGAGTTTTCATTCCAGTGTGTGAGTGTGTGACGCAACATATTCTCGTCATATTATCGCTTGGCATAGCATAAATAAACTAAACTTGAACCTGAGAAGTCACTTACGTAGCTATACATACATACTATGGCTCGTATACACACAAAACAAAATGATTCACATATTAGGCGCGTTCGGCACAAAGAATGGCTTTTGCTACAGTGAAACAAAGTAATGAAATTTCAACAATTTATTAATGTAGTCTCTACTTTATTGTTACTGTAGATTTATACTGCCTTTAATGAGTTTTAAACCAGTTTTTGTTTCGTTTAAATAACTTGATAAATACGGAAGATACGGAATTGTATTTATGATGCATTTTTACAGCATTTAACAATTTAAATGTCCTGTTCTGTTTATTGGGTATCCGTTGCCGGCCCCTGAAGGATTTAAATGGCCATCGGCGAAGCGGTTAAAGAACAGCCTATATATTAATATATTTTGCCTCAATAAAACCCGTAGTTTGAATCTAAATTCATAAATGTTTCTCTCTCCTTTATTCAACCGACAAAAAAGCTCTCATTTCTGCATGAATGAAATACTAACCAAAACTGAATAATGCAACAACATCAAGCAAAGAAACTATAAATCACTGTGTAGTAATTATATTATTACAGCTTTAGAAATTCTTGTTTATTTATGACTTTGAGGTCAATAACAACTGTATGGGCTGACTCTCATGCTCACATCAGTATAGTCTTTCACAAAAAGAGTTTCTTTAAATATTAGATTGTGTATATAAAATGACTACAGTTTTTTAAGCATACTTTAAGCTAAAAAACATTAAAAAATTAAAAATAATGCTGCATTTAAAATAGAGCAGCACTGTAACCAAATATGTTTAAAGTTGACCACGTTTTTCACAAATTAAAAAAAAGAAAAAAAGTTCTATATTTCCTTTTTTTATTTTGCCACGGCAGTATAACTAATTTTCTAACAAAAGCTTATAACAAAGCAAAAATAAAAATTATAAAACTTACATCTGCACTTGCAACAGATTGAACTCGTGAAACTGGTGCTTTATCAGGCTGACTGCTGACTATGTTTGCTGGAAACCAGGTTGCACTTGCAAGGGAATGTTGTGCTGCCACCCCAACTTTAGGACAAAACTGCTCAACAACTTCCTGTGTTATAAAATATATATGTTAATGTTACTAAGAGCTTAAATTTCATAAACATATACACCAAACATAAACATATTCACCATCTTATCATTTAAACTAAAAAATTCTATAATTCTGAATACAGATTTTGTTTCCAAAAGATAATCTATTTGGAAAAGTAGACTAAGGATGCCAGATTATTCTTAGTAAATTCTCAGATTCATTTGAAAAACATAAGTTTGTAAAAATGCTTAAACTGGTATTTACACAATATCAAAGAATATGCATCTCAAAATCAACTAAAATCCACTATACACAGTTCTGATACAGAAAGCTAGCATTAACGGCATATTCATAGTGTAAAATATGTTATTTACTGTGCAGGTCTCCACAATCTGTACAGCTGTAATGGAAGTTTTTTCTTTATTTTTTAATTTATGTCACATTACATGTTTTACATCCGTTTTAAACCATTTGATAGCTGTTTTTATTTTATTAAAGCTTCAACATATTACCAAAAAGACTGAAGTCATTGATAGACAGAAATACTTTTAGAAAAGAGCTCAAAATGCTTTTGTTAACCCATTGTTTTTATAATGAAGATGAGTTTCTTATCCATAATGGAAATTAATCACATTTTAAGCATAGTTGAGTTTCTGACATAATGGTATGCACAGATTTACATTATCAATATTTAGATCAATTCTATAAACTTGTATTCTTTATCACATGACTGATGTAGTCCATACTGAAAATATATAACCAGTATTTATCAACGCAGATAAGTCTTGGTATGAAGAATGAGTCACACTAAGTTTTTGTTATCATGCTATATAATCAGGTTGCTTTTTGTTAACTTGTTGCATATTTGGTACTTTTATAACTCCACACTCTTTAAAGACTCATAAGCAAAACATTAGTACATAAAAAATAGAAGCTAGCAACAGTGAGGCAACAAAATTATATTTATAATTATTTGTAACAAAATTATAATTATATGTAACAAAATTTCACTTATCTTTAAGGAAATTGATGAAAATTTCAAGGACCTGTGTTAAAACTGGTTTCGTAAACTTTTGTTTACATCTTCAGTTACTTCCACAAATCCTTGAAATTTTCATTAATTTCCTTAAACATAAGTGAAGTTTTGTTATAAATAATTATATTGTGTGAAGCAAAACATTTGTTTAATCCATATGAAATTTGTAAATTTTTTAAGATTCTTGATGAAACCTGGACTTGAGAATACTAGTATTCCAAATGAAGGTGAACCATACACAATGGAGTAATATGTAGTAACCAAGGTTCCTGAAAATGAATAAACCTTAGGCAGGAATGTGACTGTGATTTGCCCTGCACACTAATTATTTCTTTTCCACAAACAACAGAGGATTCTTTCATTTCATAAGCACAATAGTGCAATAGGCCCAGGTCATGGAAATGGCATTTTTAAAATCAATTCCATAAAGGATTCTGATTTCTTATGTGTATGTTTATAATATTACAGTACCTTATGTGTACATTTCTGTTTAAAATTAATTCATTTGATTTGCTGGATTAAATTAACAGATAGAGCAGTGAACTATTGTTTAACTTTCATAATCAATAATTTCAAGGAAGAAAGTAAATAAAAACAGGAAAAGAGAGATGATCTCTCAGCCAGGGTTGAACTTAGTATCTGGTGCCATTGGTTTCAGAACTGTCTACCTTACCACTTAGCTGCACAAATACACTTCTGGACTTTATGCAAGCAAATGTGTGCATATACCATTATCAGTGTAAGTAAGTAACCCATGACATAACAGTCCAAATCAAGCCTGTGCCTGCCAACCCAACTGCTGGCCTCATGCTCATATATGCAAGGCAGAGGTGGGTAATCAACCAACTGATATGGTGAGGATATGTGGTTGCGTCTCAGCATTCCAGCCAAAAAGTTGGCTCTTGACCATGATTTGCTACCTATTGTAGCTCCTCAAATTCCTCATAATGATCATGATGATGAATAGGCACCGGTCCTATAGCCAGGATTTACAATCCACACCCCCTAAAGATGGGATTGAATCCACATACATTCCTTGGCAGGGAACCATAGCAAAATGCTCCAGCCCATTACTCTATGGTGAAAGACCCATTATCAGTGAAATGGCTTAAATTTACTTTGGCTCACAAAAACATGCACCCTGAGACCATTAATGTCTCATCTTCTATTGTTTCCCCAATACCCCTATATAATTTCTAAAAGTTAATTGGTTGAATTCTGAAACATCTGGCGACGATCTAATGTCAAATGTCTTGTCTCCGGACAACCATGATTATCTGGAACACAAAGGTTCTAGCCAATTGACAATTTCTTAAAAATGCCTTCAAGTGGAGGCAAAATGCATTGAAAGAAAATTTGTGGTATGTGAAGTCTCAGTCAACTCACTATATAATTTTAATTTTATAATTAAAATTTTAAGTAGTACATTACTTCACAGAATTAATTCCAATGTAAGGTTTTCAAATTAACAAGGTATTAATTTAAATTTTGCAGGAAAAGCTTGGTCAGCACTAGAAAGAAAGAACACTTCAGGCACTTAAGATAGAAAAATATTGATAAGTCCACAATAGCAGCTCATTTCTGGTCTGAAAATCATGAAATTGAAGATAGCACAGAATTACTAAAATACGTACAAAAACATAGTGAACTCGTCATATGGGAGAGGATATACATAGAAAAACATAAAAGCCAACTAATGAACTTTGAAATCCCGCCAGAAGAGAATCCCACATATAAGTTCATCACTAAATCAACAGATGGCAGCAGCAACTTCAGAATTACCCACACCACTGGATCAAGCTTTAGTCGCATAAGAGCCGAAGATGCAAACGATGATTTGCGAAACATGTCCTCAAAATAGGTACGAAAGTGAAGCAGATGTGTAATAAATACGACTCATCTAAAAATTAATAACACCAATTATGATACTACAAAGCTTAACAAAAAACATGGCCAATGAACAGGAACTAAAGACAATTACCTCAGCACAAAAACTGCAAGTTAATAGAAATAGACACAAGTGGTATCACACAGCGGATAATATAAGCAATCTAAAAACCCAAACAAGTTTCAGAACATACTTTAATAACTCAAAACACAAGAACATAATAGCAACAAATATAACAACAATAGAGGAAACTAGCCCAACAGAATATATTGATATACATTATAAGAATGATCTGATATATAACATACATAAACAAAACAATTCACCAGATGAAACGAGAGCAATAGCAATAGCCACAGAAAATGAAAGATATCCAGAAAAAGAATGGCTCCGAATATATACAGATGGAACATTTATTAACAAACAAGACGCTAGTGCAGGAGTATACTGCAAATACTTTGCACAGTATCTAACACTATACGAAACTTCAACCCATTATGACGGAGAACAAACAACCATAAAAGCAGCACTGCAGAACATCCTATACAGACCGTACATAAAACCAAACATAGTTATCCTAACAGATTCAATATCAGCCATAGATAGGATAGTAAATTTAAAAACAAAATAACAAAAAACATCAAAGAAATAAGAAGTTTAATTAAAGCTGTTAAATCGAGAAATCATGTCACCCTGCAATGGATCCCAGTGCACGTTGGACTTTTGGGCAATGAACATGCAGATCAACTAGCAAAACAAGGTGCAATTCGAAAATTAAAACCTGTAAGACAAGCTGAAATTAATAAACAACTAAACAACATTAATTAACATTTTAAAAGACAGCAGAGACTTGATGAAGTTAAACTCAAAGACAAGATCTATAAGAACATTAGAGACAACGCTGACAAACAAAAATTGCCAAGGAAAACTGCAGTGGCACTATTTAGAATGGAAACTAGCCATGATTGTCTTGAACACCTTTATAAAATAAACTGCATACCTACACCTAAGTGCACTATCTGCAAAGAGGATGTCATCATGAACAAATACAAAGGTCTCAGAAGTGAAAACCTGCTGGGAAGCCAGGGGGAAAATGATACAGATCAACTAACCCCCAGTGCCATTAGTGAACAACAACATTTGCACACTTTTCTCTCTCCGAAATTAGCTCGTGCAGAGCAGTGATCATAAAACTATTTACAGTACTGTATTTAACCTTCCATTGGGCGTGCCAACTTTCGTGACGCCATTAGTCGCAATGTATCTGGATACATATGACGTTAATTGTGTTTTACTGTTTTCAATAGTTTTAAAACGAATGCATCTTATTATGAATCGGAAGCATTTCTCGGACATAGTCATCCTGAAAATATTGACACCAAGGTCATCTGTTGTCCAGAAGTCGTGAATATTTTTCTGTCCTCCACGGAACACTCCAGCAAGGTATAATAACGTAATAAAGGCTTTCATTTCTTTTATGTCTGTGTCTCTGCAATCACTCTCTCTTTCATATTTCACTTTGAAATCATCTGTGCGTCTGTGTTGCACAATAATTGTGCATCTAATTATTAGATGCAGAATATCATCACTGATGAAAAGCTTCCAGCAGTCAAATTCAGTTTTCATAGTTTTGGCATTCCCCACAACTCCAGGCAGTTTATTATGATGATGATGATGATGATGATGATGATGATGATGATGAGAAATGATCATCATCATCAATTCTTCATCGTTATCACCTTGTGTCTTTTGTACTCACCAAAATAGTAATTTTCACATTTTCTAGCACTTTATTACTTTTGTCATCATCAACATCATGATCTGTATCGGTGTCCACAGATTGTGTTTCAGTTATGTCTTCATATTCGGAATCAGTTTCTACAAAATTATTCTCAATTGGCAGCGCATCGTCGTCGAAAATAAGGTGATCCTCCTCCTCCAAATCCTCAGGATTTCCCAAATCATATATTTGACTCATTTTCAATCCTAAGATTCACAGTAATAATGAAAGGCACTCTAATTTACCTTGCGACAACGAAACCACTTAATCTGTTTCATATAACCTTGCCCGGCTGAAATGTATCACTCCGCATTCAACTACCCTCCCCCTCGCCCTAATTGGCTAATACTTTCGTGTCATAGGGCATAGGCGGTGCCTTCCCGTCACATTTAGACCTGCAGTAAATGTAATAATTGCCGGGAAGATAAATATAATCATACAAATAAGGATATGAAGGCATGCAAAAATACAAGTTTATAATGAACTGAGCAAATTGAAACAGAATGAGCAATGAAACTGAAAGAGTTTATAATGAAAGGCCTTTGGCCTTTTCCACTGGGATTTTTTAAACCAGCACACATACCTTTCAAAAATGCTTGTGTTTCAGTCTTAAAAGTCGTGTCACACCATACTTTACTTTTCATGTGTTCTTCGTGTATATTTTGCGATTTGTATCTCGGTGCAGTGTGGTTGTCCTTAAGTAACGTCTTCAACACACAGCAATATCGCCTCTGTCTTTTAGCACATTTTTCTTGCCTCTTTTTTCATTCACAAATCCCAGCTGTATAAGCAATCTGCTGAAATTTGGTAAATCTGCATCCTCAATTACAGCAGACGAAATGTTACATATGTTAGGGAGTTCGTTTCTAAAGAAAAACTACACACATGACGACGCACAACACTTTTCACGTATTTTCTCCGAGCACGCACTTTTGATTATTCTTGCTTTTGCCTGGAGTGGTAAGTTTTGATGTTTCCTCAATTTCATGTCGCGATGTTCCTACAGATCTAACACTCACACCTGTAACTTCAGAGCACAGCTGTTCGACTTCTCTCACTGACAAAGACGGATTCTTCTCTGTGAGTGCATTAAACACATGCAACACAATTCTTTTTTTGCCTGTTTGTAAATAATTATCCTTGCGATACATCAGTGAAAAACTGGCGGTAGACTCTGCCATTATACATATAATACGTACATGCGCAATAAACGATCAATAAAATAATTTAGCTCCCGCACTCTCGAATGGCGATGCATGACTAATCCAGTTCAAAACAAGGTCAGTGATAAAAGTCATATAAACAAATGTCACCACTACCAATAAATCACGTGCTATCGTGCCATGTGCTTGATAGCAAAGGAACCTCCTCTTTACTTCGTTTAAGAATTAACATGCATTTCAGATAAATCAATTCTGTTGCGTAATATATTTAATTAAAACAGTTACGAAAATATAAATTTGACAATTCTCTTCCAACATATAATGATATAGCACCATGTTAAATAACGAACTAATTTTTACAGCACGACAGTCATTACCACAACAGCAACCAATGAGAGGTGATTAGGTCACGTGACCGTTAAGAGATACTGGGCAAGCTTACGTGAAACAAGGTATATATCAGCATTCTCTAGCAATGACGTGGTTGGATCCGACAGCGGTGACAATTGTAGCTCGAGTTGGTGCGATGTATCTGACAGAACATGAGCTCACACATGATGACATTTGCCTCGTTTGCAAACTTAGCATCAGGGAGAAATGGTTGAAACTTAAAGGAAACCATAACAATGGTATGGTATGGATTAGAACCACAGATTTCCTCGTTTCTCCACCATGGCTCAATGGGTAAGAGCGACTGGACGAAAACCAGGAGATCCGTGGTTCAAATCCTGACCATGGAATTGAATTTTTCATGCTGACTCTATCAATCAAATAATAATTATTTCGCTTCGCTTCCAATACAGTTAAATCTCGAAAGTGTTTTAGTATTTCAATAAGCATCTAACACTGATGGAAATTTAAATTTACCATTATATTGGGTCAGATTATTGTAACACTTTCATCACATACACTTTCTATAATGGATGCACCCCAGCTCAAATGGCGAAAACCTATTAGAAATGCATTTAAAATCTAGTGTTGTACCAGTTATAACAGCTATTTATGCCATTCATGTGTAAAACTATGTGTTCGTCCATAGCGCCATCAAAAGGTCAGCGTACTAGGCTTGCTCCATCTGCTGAACGGACGTAGGAATGAGATCACTGCAGTGTTCAGGAGTTCAGTGCATGTAACGACAGACATGAATAAGCTGAAATTGATTAATGCTGTCAACATTGTTAACCTGCTTCATGACAGGGTACGTCAACATTGTTTACCGGATAATGAGGATGTAATTGGGGTGGAAGATGAGTAGTTTGCTTGAATGTTATGAGACATTTTACTGCAAAAATATTACGGGAACCTACCAGAAATACATATTGACACATTGGATAGGAACAGTGATTATGAGTTTAACGGTGGAGAAGTAATACATGTGTATGAAAGTTCCAACTGTTCTAAATGTGAATCTCATCACCAACAAATGTAGGAACTACAAATCAAGTGATTACACATGATATTACATTCCTTCAGCCACTAAAATATCATGACTGGGTGTGCTAATGGATATTGATGACCAAACATTGGACAATATATAGGAAGATTATGTTCATTGCAGTTACAGTTCATACAGTTCATAGTTGCATTCGGTCAAAATTCAATTGCAAGGTCATTCTAGATTATGTGACAAGCAAAATACAGGACCCAGGCCAATTCAAGGGAAACAAAACATCCAAATTGGAAGCTGTGAAAGAATATATAGTAGCCCAGTTTGATAGTGCAAGAGACTACAGATCAGTGATTCACTACTGGCATATTCAAGTGTGGGCTGTGAATGCTGCTCGAGCAGTTGGTCTAGACAATTTTAAAGCTTCTATGCATTTCATCAATAGCTTCAAAGACAAATATAACATTTCATCCAGGCATATTACTTTTGTCGTGGCTTGCAAGGTCATTAAAAAATATCATATTATTAGACAAATAGCAGAAATATTTGTAGCATATGTGAATATATTTATTAAAACAAATAACATAAGTCAAGAACAAGTGTGGAATAGTGACCAGAGCCATTTTTTTTATGAACTATCATCTTGTTCAACAATAACATACAGAGGTGAAAAATCAACCACTGCTGTGGTACAGTCTATTTATAGCTCCACACACACAGTTACACAATAGATATGGCTATTTCTATGGATGGTAGATTAGTGAACAATCCTTATATTTGTTTACATTTGTCAGGGGGCATTTGGTCTGCAGGTTTCAAAGTCGCAGCATTGTGTCCACAAAATATCCATGCTGATGTGAGTAAAACTGGAAAAATGATCAAAGAACATATAAAATGCTTTTTCAATTTTGTCCTCACCGATTGTGCTGGCGAGTAAAGTGTGTTACTTTTGATTCCTGGTCAGGACACAAAGACCACAGTCTG
The DNA here is from genome assembly GCA_030765055.1 of Mantis religiosa. NCBI lineage: Eukaryota > Metazoa > Arthropoda > Insecta > Mantodea > Mantidae > Mantis > Mantis religiosa. The sequence continues at coordinate 243,989 of JAUKNK010000355.1, read as the reverse complement.
ATAGAAAAATGTTTTCCCAACAAGGATATTATATCAAAAATATTGCTACCGAAGACAACCAAATACTGCCAACCTCTGGGTGTATATTTTTTTTAGAAGTACAAACTCTATGCCAGATGTCTTTTTGATTTTGTATGCTTGCAATCTGAGAAACCATAAATCACATTAAATGATCAACATTTTACCACCCGTCTTCACTATCTACAACTAACTTTCGGCACCGAGGTACAAACCTATATTAATATATGCATGGCAAGCGACTGGCTACGAAGTTGTTACATCATTTGATAAAGTGGTCACAGTAACTTTTGATATTAGACTATTGCAGTGCGGATACACTGAAGACGATGTAGCCTGTTCAAATACTGCTCTTGTGAAGTGTGCATTTTGTTCCAACCCACATTATCACTTCATTGAACCTCTACATTTGCACTTTGATGGCAAATAAGGGAACAACTTCTAGTATCGGCAATATGGACAGGTACATAACAACATGTATTCATATATAATGTTTCGACTAAATGATGTAAACCTTTTACCAAATCTGTACAGGTATGACAATGGACAAGGGCTGGAACGCTGACCTTTTGATGGTACTGGTAGTCAAACACATAGTTTATGAATGGCATAAATAGCTATTATAATTGGTACATCACTAGATATTAAATGCATTTCCAGCAGGTTTTCACAGTTAGAGCTGGGGTACATCCCTCATTCGTGGAAATAATTAAAGTGCTACAATAATCTAATTCAATTTAACCATAAAAAGTAAGTAGCCTAAAAATAAATTTATTCAGTGGTGGCTTACCTTAATCTGAGTTTGGGAATGTAGATTTTTGAACCAGCGTAGAACCTGAGTCCTTTTTGAGAATTCCTGTAGATATTTGGGTTCTGTTGCTAATGGAAACAATGTGCAGAACACTGCTATATCTGCTACTGTAAGTGTGTCCTTAAAAGAAACAAATTGCGCTATCAAATATATTTTCTTTAATAAACATATCATTTTCAATTAAAATAGTGATAAATAGGACTAGCTGCTATTTTAGAATAATTTTGTAGCTTAGTGCTCTTGATTTCTATATTACTATATTCACTCAAAAATATAAGCAGATGTTGAAAGGTAGAATCAGAATTGAAAAATTCAATGCCAGAAGAATGGGAAGTTTGGAAAAAATTAAAGAAGATACAATCTTTAAAGAGAGTCGATTAAAGACACTAGACAACACTTACTTTTAAATTTTTCCGGAACTAGTTTCAGAGGCTTTGCCTCTATCATCGGCCGGCTCTCGGTATATATCAAATGGAATGCAATGACTGTAGTCAAATTTATATTGGAAAAACAAAAACAAATTTAGAAACAAGAGCAAAGGAACACTTTAGAAACATAAAATATAAACAATTAGAAAAATCAGCAGTTGCCACACATTTTTGGGAGAAAAAAAAACCACAACATAAATCCAGAACCAAAACTACTAAAACATACATCAGGAAAACAAAAACTATCCACATGGGAACAAATCTTCATTTTAAAAAATAGGAACAAAGTATTCAATTTCGACATCCTCTGGAAAGATTTGTTCAACAAGTTCCTTGAACCGCCACCAGAGGAGACCTGTGACAAAATATCGTCAACTACACCAACGAGAACCAGTCGAGAGCCGGCTGATGATAGAGGCAAAGCCTCAGAAACATGTTCCGGAAAAATTTAAAAGTAAGTGTTGTTTAATGTCTTTAATCGACTCTCTTTAAAGTTAATTTATCATAACAACACTGTTTTCAACACTTCCAAGAAAGGAATTGGATTTCAATGTTTTAAAGATAATATAGTCTTATATTTTCATTCTAAAGATAACTTTGAAGATATGCTTTCAACTGCTCATTACTGTATGTTGGTACTATCAACCTTTACCTTCCACCTCCTGCAATCGCAAAAAGTCAGAGCCGGAGATCCAACGGTCATACTGTAGTCATGTAAGTTGCTACATCAGTTGACAGAAGTACTTCGTTATGCTCTAACTGGTTCTCATACACAGAAATATATGGAAGGCTACAGATATTAAGTCCATCATGAAGTACACTATGTAGGACACTAATAGACTTTTTGATAAGTTTACTTATGTTGCCATTTTTGGTGATATTTCAACTTACTAGCTGATTTCTTTGGAGGGTTACTAACCATACATAGGTATCTTATTTTCACCGTCTGCACTCACTTCCAGCTTAACTAATTTTTACACACTATCCCTATCCTTTATAACTTCATTCAATGTATACAAACACTTTCTATTTAGATATAAACCATCCCTACCAAGGAATGAGTAGTCCAATTTCTTGTCCAAATTCACAAAAATAACTCACAGAGCATGACATGCCCATTTAATATTCTATTTACACAATTTACATACCCTATTACCCAAACCACGCCTTCTCACTATACTGCTTACTACTATTGTTGCACTACATAAGTTTTTGGTAGCACATGTAAGGTTTTACAAGCTACTCAGAATCTCTTCAGCTTTACACAAGTTATTACATTATCAGCATCCTCATGTACTACCACTATCACTACTACTTCCCTATCCTCTGGGGTTCTAGTTACACTTGGATCATTTAGTATTTTACACATCTGTTGCAAATCAATTACTTGTAATGCATTAAGAGGAGGCATCTGTGAAAAATGCTAGAATCCAGAGTTTACATTAAAACTGCTTGAAATCTTGTCATTAGGTGGGGTGTAGGGAAACGAATTAAGCTCCCAAATTCATCTTTCTATCTTAAATAGTTTTAAAAAAAATATTCAGTGCTTTTTATAGTGTAATTTTTGTATGTTATATAAAAAGTCCCAAGTCATAGAGTTTTTCTTTTAGAAACTTTAAATTTTAGATTCAGGTTTCTATGTACATCGGTTATAAAAGTTGCTATACTTTTGAAGTGTGTGTCAAGTATTTTTGGAGAAAAAATTTGTATGTGTGAATATATTATTATTATTATTATTATTATTTGCACTTTTGAGATTTAAAATTCAATAATAAACTATTTAATATAAGTTTGATTTATGAGTCACTATGTTTACATTCAAACTTCACTTACTTGTTGTATAACTGAAACGTTTTCAAGATCATTTGATCTCATCCTCAGCTGTTTGGTGACTAAATGAACATGCTTCTTCCTCCACTACTACGGTGCTCCAATCCCTCTGCATTCTGGTGTTTGGGGCACTAAGTTTTAATACTTCATTTAATGGCGGGATTTCAAAATTTATACCTTTATCCCGGCTTTTGGTTATGAATATTTTTTCCCCAAATATCCAATTCTATAGGTGTACAAAGATTTTAACAGTTTTATGTTATGGCCAATGTTGTGGTTTTGTGTCCAAAAATGGTGTGACACTGCACATTTTTCTGTTTGTTTCAACTTTATGTTCCTCTGGTGTTCTTTTTGCCTGGCTAACAAGTTTCTCTTAGTTTTTCCTATGTAGCATTTATCACAGGTTTCACAGTTTATCTGATAAATTCCCGATTTCAAAGTGTTGGGGACTGAATTTTTTAGTGGCTTATTTAGCAGGTTCTTCAGACAGAATTTGTTTTGGGGTGCTAGTTTTAAGTTCAAATTGAAGATCCTTTGAAGATTCGTTCAAATTTTCTAAAAGCCCATGGATGGTAGGTGAATTTCTATATTGCCAGTTTGTGTTTTTAAGCGGTGTGAGAGTGGTATTTTTTGATATTATCTTGAGTTTTTCCTTTCTTTTCATCATGTTCCTTATGATGGCTGGATTGAATCCATTTAATATTGCTATCTCTTTTATGTGTTGTTCTTTCAAAAACTCCTCCTTAATCAGTGGGATGTTGTATAGCCGGTGAATTAGACTTCTAAAGGCAGCTAGTTGATGTGAAACTGGGTTAAATTCATTTTTCTTTATGTAATTATCTATGTGTGTGGGCTTCCTGTATATTCCAAAATCTACACCATGACGATTTCTAGTTATCTTGAAGTCCAAAAAGGGTAGGGTGTTGTCTCTCTCTACTCCCACTGTAAACTGGATATGATTATCTTGCAGGTTTAGTAATTTTAGAGAATCTTCTTTAAGTTTTTCCGGAATGATAGCAAAAACAAATGATGTTAAAATCTTTAAGTACACCCATAGAATTGGATATTTGGGAAAAAATATTCCTAACCAAAAACCGGGATAAAGTTATAAATTTTGAAATCCCGGCATTAAATGAAGTATTAAAACTTAGTGCCCCTAACACCAGATGGCAGAGGGATCGGAGCACCGTAGTAGTAGAGGAAGAAGAATGTTCATTTAGTCACCAAACAGATGAGGATGAGATTGAATGATCTTGAAAATGTTTAAATTATACAACAAGTGAAGTTTGAGTGTAAACATAGTGACTCATAAATCATACTCAAAAATGAATACTTCACTGTTAATAATGCTTCTGCTTTTAACATTTATTTAATATAAATCAGCAAAAATACTAACTTTTATTAAACATTTATTCAGGAATATGTATGCAAAAATTTCATACAAGTTCATTGAAAGCGGAGAAAAATGAGTTTAGAGATCTTGAAAGAAATTACACTACTTTACTTTAAAATCCCCAAGCATCATATGCATGCCATACAGCTATCTTATTACCTTCGTTCTCTTTAATTTGGTTGCCTTTGGCTCTTTTTTTTTATAATTTTTCTATCTACAGTAGTTTTTTAAAAAAAATTGAATTTTTTGTTGCCATTCTTTATATTTCTCTACAATTTTTGTAATAAATGATTCAAACTTTGGATTCTGGTTCCTTTAGATAATGGTTACAAAACTGCATGTACTCATTTGCCCATGTCTAATTGTTCTGGAGGAGAAAATTTAAGGAATATGATAGAATTTTCTTGAATTTTTGTCAACGTTCTGTTTTCAATACGAATCATTATTAAGTTTTTGATATACAGCCATGATACCAATTTTTATTGAAAACTTATCTAGGAATATACATATATGCAAAACTTAAAAGAAATTCATGGAAAACTTCAGCATCTGGAGTATTGGCAATATTAAAAAGTGCTAAAAATTGGACACAAAGAAAAATCTAGTTTTAAGCTCTAAATATAAACATTTGTTTCTATTATTAATTTATAGATGAGTCGTATTTATTACACATTGGCTTCACTTACGTACATATTTTGAGGACATGTTTCGCAAACCATCGTTTGCATCGTCGGCTCTTATGTGACTAAAGCTTGATCCAGTCGTGTGGGTTTAGTTCATCATTAAATCAACAGATGGCAGCAGCAACTCCAGAATTACCCACACCACTGGATCAAGCTTTAGTTGCATAAGAGCCGACGATGCAAACGATGGTTTGCGAAACATGTCCTCAAAATAGGTACGTAGGTGAAGCCGATGTGTAATAAATACGACTCATCTATAAATTAATTATTTCACTTCACTGTGGTGTTCCAATACAGTTAAATCTCGATATATTTGTCTCTATGTTTCAAAAACCTCCTGCATTATGTGAAGACCACTCAGCTAGTTTATTATCCTCTTCTTCTTTTAATTTAGTCACTTTTAACTGCTTCCTGGCAGATTTATATTTGCTCAATGAACCTTGAGCACTTTTGTTTTAGCTTTCAACTTTCCCTAATACTGCTAATTTTCTTGCTAACAGGAATTACTTTGCTTGCTGCAACTTTTAACTTAACATTTAGACTAGCTTTATAACCCATATTAAACTAACAGCTGCAGTCACTGCAATTTTTAATTTCTTTCTTGATACAAAAACTTCTTTGTGACATTTAACCCATGCAAACTTTCATTAGCATTCTATGTTTCTCCTTTGATGCAACTCTCCAGTAGAATAGTACTAATTAATCTCTTTATTTTTTGTCTATGAGATGAAAATTGCAAGTAGACTATTTCATGCGATTCATACCCATGGTCATACAAAACTTCTGCATAGAAATATGACCCTTACAAAATGCCCTGAAAGGCATCAACCATTCTTCTATTTACAGTACAAGGTGACCTACTAGAATCACTGGTAACTCTTGGGCTATAATATGTTTTCACTTAACATTTACCTCAAGCAGAGCATTCTAGTATCATTACTTATTATTATGACTAGCAAACCTTAAAGTTTCATTATATTTTGCATAATACTGCTAACCTAACCTGGTATGAATTATATACCTACTGTTGAACAAGAATGCAATATATTGTTAAATCAGGCTTTATTCCTATTCTAAACAATAGTAATCTAATATAAGCTGCTATCCACAGCTTTCACTTGCACATTAACCATACTTCACAAACATTATATGTGGAAATGTTTGTTTACTTTCAAAAGTAGTGGGAAACAAAGTGGAAAACAATACATGAAAATGGAAGCAGGTATGTTCAGTAGCTTTTACAAACATCCGAAGATGTCTGCGCATTACCACAGTGTATGGAATCAAACCGCATAGTTTAAACGTAAGAGTTCCATCAATTTCTTTGCAAAATGCTAGCAAAGGCAACATAAATGGCCATGCCAACCCACATACGGGCATTAATAATGACGTAGCATCTCTTTAAATGGCGCTAGGGCATAACTAACGGCAGATTCTGAAACTTCAATGTTTAAACGTAATTTTAAGGCAAAAAATGGAAAATGTCGGTTTTTGTCGTTTTTGACGTAATTTCACCTTTAAGACATTTCCATATTGCATAAGTACAGCAAAACCCTTTTCATATGTTACAAATAAACATCACCTAATTTAAATCTTACCTCAATCAGATAGTCCTTTCCAACTAGAGCAGTGTCCAATGTTGAAAGGAGTCCATCCAAATGAGTGTTAACTGTGTCTGTTTTTGGGGTAGCACTTAGATAGAATGTTACTATAGGCTGTAACAATAGAACAAAATAAATGCCAATATGAGGATTAACTATGGGATATTTGACAATCAAATAAAAGCATACTGGGTAACACTGATGTAATACTAGCATATATTTTAAGTACTACCAGGGTTGTTTGATAAGTTTGGTAAATTTCCTTGAAGACATGGAAACTTTTGTTGCCACTTTGTGGGTGGCAAGCTTAATTATAAGATTGTACAGAAAATTTAAATGTGCTACTATATACAGTTCATTGTTAACAGCCATCTGAATGGTCAGCGTGATACCTGCAATTGAAAATGGGATTTAAAAAAAAACAACAAAAAAAAAAACAGAGTTTTGTGCTGTTATTAAACATTTTCATTTGAAGGACTGGACTGCCACACAAGTCAAAACTGAACTGGATGAAGTTCACCCGACTCTGCACCAACATTGAAGAACCATTTATTTTTGGATCATTGAGTTTAAATGTGGTCGTAGAAGCAATGAAGATGAATCGCGCTCTGGTCGCCCAGTTGAGGTCACCACACAGGACACCATTAAAAAAATGCACATCAGGTTATGCAAGACTGCAATGCAAGTTGTGAGACTGCTAAGGCTGTAGGGCATCTCAACTAACTGTACAATATCCTGCATGAAAAATTGGCAATGAAAAAGCTGTGTGCAAGATGGGTACCATGATTGCTCAGTCAACCAAGCACATCCGTAAGAACACTTCTACCGAGTGTCTGGTAATGTTTAATAACAATCTGCAAGACATTTTGTGCTGATTTGTGACCATAGACAAAGCTTGGTACCATCATTACACACCAGTGTCAAAACAGCAGTGAAAACAATGGACAAAGGCTGATGATAGTGCACCAAAAAGAAGGCAAGGACCATTTTGTCAGCTGGTAAGGTGATGGTCACTGTTTTCTGTAATTCTCATGGAATAATCCTTGTAGACTACTTGGAAAAGCAGAACCATAATTGGAACCTATTATGTTTCACTGTTGGATTGTTTGCAACACGAGTTGATTGAAAAGAGACCGAGATTGAATATTAAAAAAGTGCTGTTTCATCAGGATAATGCACATTGCATACATCAGCATTCGCAATGGCGAAAGTGCACGAGTTGGGCTTTGAATTGGTTCCTCATCCACCTTATTCACCAGACTTGGCACCAATCAACTCCATCCTGTTCAAAAAATTGAAAATTTGACTTGATGGTAAGAAATGTTCGTAAAATGAAGTGATAGTCACTGCCAACAAGTATTTTGCAGCCTTGACAGAACCTATTTTTTTGATGGGATGAAAAAGCTGGAACATAGCTGGACCAAGTGTATAGCCATCATCTATGGAGACTATATTGAGAAATAAGGTGAGATGATAAAAAAAAAACTCTTGGCTTTTTACCAGAATTATCAAACAACCCCCATAAGTATATACACATATATCGACTCCCAATTAATTTAATATACACAGTTATTCTGGGCTTAATCCTACTTATTGTAACTAATTCAATATATAACAGGAAAACAGATTTCATATATAACCTCTGTCACGTAAATTTTATCTGTCACATTAAATTTATTTTTATTTCATTTCTTTCAAATGACCATCTCCATTTTACTCTCTCCTTACACAAAAACCATTCTAATTTAGGTAACTGTTCTACAAAACTTCTTTATACCTCAAACATTTCTCGCTTATTAAATAAACCTTTCCTCCAATCATTTCCTCTAATCATTTGTAATACGGATTTCACATTTCCTCTCTCTAAAACCGCGAGTAACATCTCTATCCTCATTCTCCTTAATTTTCAAAAACTTACCTGAAACCAGGTTATCCTTGCTCTTTTATTTATTTTTTTACAAATTAAATGTACTTATTTTTGTCTGGATCATCCTTTACTTTCTTGTAATATGTCAAATGATGTCTCCCTAATCTGGATAAATAAAATTGATGTCATGATTCCGGGCTTGTTATGTGCTGATGACATAATGGTGGGATCAGTAACAGGAATTGGCTTAACTCATGCAATAATTGAGATAGAGAGATATTATATGGTCTGGGGTCTTAAACTGAATTGAAATAAAATTAAAATAATAGTGTTTAAAAATGGAAATAAATTGAAGAAATCTAAAAAGTGGGTTATAGGAGGCACAGAAATTCAAGTTGTGCAAGATAACATCTATTTAGGGATTAAACTAAGCAGAAAAGGGGACTAGGAAATACAGAAGAAGTTGGTTGTAGCTAAGGGGAGCTCAGCCCTGGGTTTACTGAGAAAATGCTTATATATAGCACCAATGAAGAAGGTATCATGGTTTGAAAGGTTATACTCAGCCTTAGTAGAGGCTAGGGAGAGATATGGGGTGGAAATATGGGGGGTCAAAAAGGATGAGTGAAAATGGATCTTGTATAAAGAGCATACTGTAAATTTATGCTGGGCGTACCCCAGAACTCAGCAAATGTACGAATACTTTTAGAGATGGGAAAAAGTAGTGCAAAAGGAATGGTGATGGAAAGAGTGGTTAAGTACTGGTACAGGATACTGCAGTTGCCAGAGTATAGCTTGATTAAGTGCTGTATTAGTTTTCAAGAAAAGCATACCAATGAGGGAACCTGGTTGAAAAGAGTAAAAAAACAGTTGGAAAAGGGTGGTTTAGGTGATATATGGCTGCATAGACATAGCTTAGCATGGAGAGTATGGAAGGTAGCTCTAGATTCAAGGATATGGATCGTCAAACTATGTGGGCTCAGATGGAAGAGAAAAAGTCACTGGTTTTTTTAAGGATGTTTGGAACAAAATAAAGGTCAGAAAGTATTTAGAAATCTGTAATGAAAGGGAAAGAGAAGTGATAGCATCGTACAGATTAGGGGTTTGCAAACTGAGAGGTCTAAGGGGTAGTATACTGCAAGGTCACTGTCCGATATGTGGGGACAGAGAGGATGGAGAGCATATTATATGGGAATGTAGAGGTACAGATGAATGGAGGAAAAAATTGATTAGGGAGAAGTGGCTGGAGAAATAAAAGTATTGTAACCATAATGAACATGTTTGCTGATCAGACTCAGATTAGAAAATTAGGAGAATTTCTATGGAAGGTGAGATCCAAATGGAAATGGTCAATTGACAGATGTTATGAGTAAGAGTCGACAATGTAAATTTTATATCATATGTATGAGATAAAAAGGTTATGTAGGATTGGCAGTATTTAGACGTCTAATGGATAAGTGGCTTGGGTCAATTCCAGTAGATGCAATCTATATAATGCATCTACTGGAATTCCCTCTGGGGATCCAATAAATAAATGAACAAGTGGAGGATCACATAAAATTTTCAGATTTTCAGCTGTCATCTAACAAGAAAATTTTTCAGTTTCAATAAATTCAAATCGGCCAGAATAAGCCAAAAATTGGCTGAATTAGCAAACACTGGCTGGTTCTAATCCAGTTCTATTCCAGGCCATACAAATAAATAACATTATATACAAATATAATAATTTGTAACTTAAAACTTCATTTATCTTATAAGAAAGTATGATAATTATAAATTCTCCAGGATTGCGATTTCATGTATATTCATACACATTTTCAGCTGGAAAAACAAAGCTGTCGCCATAGTTACTCATTAACTATGTTAACACTATGTTCTACGACCACAGTTCATAACAGGGTCTCAAATGATTCTCTGCAGTGAGGTAAATGCGCTAGCATGCTCATTCACCTCAGTTATGTGGGCAATGGATCCTGCTAATTATCACTGGGAAGAACGTGACTGAACTGAAATTGAGATTACTTACTCAGCTATGTCACAAAAGATAGAAATGTCTGTTTCTGTAGGAAGAACTCAAATCTTTGTTTTGGAACCTTTGTATAGGGTTTCCTGTGTAATAAATTGTACGTAATTTATGATTTTTATCTCTAGTTCATCAATTGTTTTGGGTTATTCTTGTATACTGAGGATTTTGCAGAACCCCAGAGGAAATAATCAGGGAGAATAAGGTCTGGGGAGCAAGATAGTCACTATGCTTTACTGATTATCTCTTCCACAAAGACTTAATTTAATAGCCCTAGCATTGAATTGGAAGGAAAACAAAATTCATAAATTCATCTTCATTCAGAAGGTGAAGAATGGATAAATAATGTCTGTACAATAGACTCCTGAAATAATTGTGTTAAAAAGAAATTAGTCTTAAGACTTATCTTTGGAAATGGAAGTCTATGCTTCAATTTTGTCTGCATGTAAAGGCTTTTCTTCCAAATAACTGCATGAATTTTGAAGTTAATCCAGAAAGACTGAACAATTATCATTGAAATAAAGCTCTATTCAGAACTTCATGTGTCTAATGATGAATGACTAGAACCACTGACAATATTGTGCTCTTTTCTCACTTAGCCAATTACTTGAGTGAACACACTTTTCTTTTATAATTAAACAATTCTTTAAAAGGAGTTTCACTATTTTAGCATTCTATTTGTAATCAACCCTTACACACTCACGTTTGATTAATTCTAGATCCTAGATGCTTTCCCAGCAGTTACATGGAACTCTTAACAGCAATCTACCAAACAGTTTTAGTGACATATTCATTCTTCCTCTGTAATGCAGATCTTTATTCCAAACAGCATCTTTAAGCAGATATAAGATTGTGAATTTACATCTCAGGTAGAGTGTCCATCACAGTTATGAAATAGTTCCTGTACGGAGTAATGGGCCATTTGTTTTACTAGATATTCATAAAAGTAGTTAACAAGAGGGATTTCTTAATAGATTCTGGTAAGGTACTTAACGTGTATATATATATATATATATATATATATATATATATATATATATATATATATATATATTATTGATGCATGTATGCCTGCTCTAATGATAATAGCAATGATAATGTTCATGATAATGACTATAAATCATCATCAGTAGAAATATCATTTTACAATAAACTTATGTGGTGTGAAATGTTTAATGGCTTTATTGTGCTTGCATTCATGAATTTTCTACTACTAATTTCTGTCACGTGTACAGAAATGATAGTGAAACCATGACTTTAGTATTATAAAAATATTTTGTCAGATACCTGAAACTGTGAACTATCCCATTCTAACCACTGGTCAACTACTAAACTTATGTTTTCTGGTGGGGGGAATAAATATCGAGTGGCTGCATTTGACAGGAACAAATAGTCGCCAGAATCAAGCTGGAGAACTGGTAGACGACGAGGACATTGAAAGCGAGGATCTGTAAAAAATTATGTTTAATATTAAATCCCTGAAAACCAAAGACAACAACAGACAAGTTTCATTTAACATTCTGGAATAATAAATATAACTATGAAAGCCATGTCCAAAAGACTTTTCTACTTAAAAACCACATGTTAAGGTATATGAATATGATCTAGTCATTTATATACTTCTAATGGAGAAGATATTTCTCTCAGTCTGATATAATTTTGGATTTAATTTTGGGGCGCACAAAAGTTTAGTGAACGAACAGGAAAAAAAATGATGCAATGTAAACTCCTTTATTAACTTTCCTCGGCAATGTATTGGATATCCTTAAATTAAGGTCTCAAACATAGCCTATTTTACAATTTAAAATGGAAATAATACTACAAAGGTTATAGTCTTGAAGATATATCTAACGTTGTCTCGCTAACATATGCAACTCTTAACCTAAATCTTACCGTCAACATTCACTATCTCCGAAATAACATCTTTTTTCGAATACTTTGCAGCTAATAACAACTTTAGAGTTGCAGGATTATTTTCGTTAGTGAATATTTTCATTTCGAAATAAATACTGTTCGATTACGGTAAATAAATAAAAATCAATACGCCCGCACGACTTTACACCGCCACATGCCACATTTTATTCCTGGTGCGCACCGCAGAACATCAACTTTATGCGCACTCCAGGTTTACCAACAAGAATAACCAAATATAAAGTTTTCGAGGCAGAAGGATAAGCCTTATATTAACTTGTGAAATAATTTGAAACTATAAACACAGGTAAAGTGTGTCATTCTCAAGAGGTTCTACATTTATTATAGCAATCATATGGCTCATTTAATTATGTTTCTTACATTGGTAACTACTAAAACGATACCATACTAATAAAACGATACCATACAACGGCTATCGCATATAACAGCATATATTAATAAATGCTTAAGCATTCAGCTTTTGTAAGAGAACAATACTTTTTTATATGAAGTATTTGTAAGTTTTTTGCTATTTTGTATGCAGTCTGCGGTTGTATGTTCTATTCATGTAGCATTTATAAGGTAGTGGGTCTTTTCAATTTTGTATTTACTGCTTTAACTCCTGACATCTAATATAATTGCATTCTAAACTAAACGTAGCATACTTTTTAATCCGCTATAGTTAAAGTCTCGAGTGAGAATGTTTTAACCACATATTCGTATAAACCCAAAAAGTCGAAATTGTGGATTACATACGCTGATCATTCCTATGAATAACGCTGTCTTAAGTCGTGTGACACAGGAGTGACTTGTCTACGTCATTGGTTAACGTAGATGAGTAGACTTAGAAATTAATGTGTATGTTATAATTTGCTGATAATATCCAAAATGAAATGAATGAACAGAAATGACTGATTTTACTCTTAAAAATTCACGCTATAAGTTCGTTTATAGGCTTTCATAATCTCAAACGAAAACTGCATAATTATAATTAAAAAAAGGCGTGTATTATTTAGTAAAAAGTTCCATGCTTCTGTCGTAGGTACGTGTCAATGGATATCTGGAAATATATTACAAGGATATATTCATATTATTATCTAGCATTAATGAGCTGATTATTTAGTGACGCTGTGTTAGCTGCAACCTGTGGCTGCAACTCTTGTATAGTATTTAATATAAATTCTCTGTATGTAATTTCAGAATGATGGGTGTTGGATCAAGTCAAGCGACTCTTGATGTACCCGAAGAAGTCCTTGTTGACATTTTGAAGTTTGTGGATGTCAAAACATTAGTCAGTTGCAGAGCAGTTTGTAAATTGTGGAAATATTTAATTGACAATGAAGTGTGGAGAGAAAAGGCCAAAATTGGAGTTTATAGGAGCTTAAGAAATATTTCTTCCAAAAGGAAGCTACCACAGTACCTATATTACACTATATGTAGCAGAGATCCTTTTGAGAAGAATTTGTTAAGAAACAATTGTGGTCAAGGTAATTTATGGTCATTCAATAATGCTTGTGCAAGTCTGCTTCTAATGAAACCTCCAGTTTTTCTATTGCTGTTGAATACACCCACTGTCATCTGTAGGAATGTTGAAAATGAATGAAATGAAAAAAATGAGATTTAAATAAGCTTGGAAAAAACTTTAGAGATCTCTCTTTCAACATCACACAGGAAATAACTCTGGAAATAATTTATCCCTGAGCAACTTTTCCTTACTGGGTGATGAATCAGAGCTCTCCAAGCAAAGTGTTGTGGTAGTACTAACTGCATGCAATGTTTGCACTGTTTGACCAGTTGAAGCCAACATGAATGAAATGGCTGTAGATAATGAAGATAGCTGTATAATATATGCTTGAAGTAAGGCACATGCAGGATAGCCAGAAGGCTCATGATTTTAGCAATATACCTGTCCTAGAACTTGAGTAAATTTCCAAGTGTCAGAAACTATCTTAGAATCAGAATAAAAATTTATTCACCATCAAATCTTACAAGATATTGGTTTTGTAGTCATTTCTATTTACGTTATTTACGATATATAACCTATATAATCTAAGTACAATGTTTAGTTTTTAAATGTTACCACAATTACATACTTAAGATATAATCAATAATATATATCATCCATAGAACAATCTAAATATTCATTTATATCATAAAAGGCTTTAAGTTTTAACCATTTAGTAATCACGCATTTGAAACGTTTGGAGGAAGTCTGTTGTAAAGTTTAATACCCATTTAAGTATAGTGTGTTGGTTGACTGACAATCTTGTATTAGGAATATCTATTAAGTTTTTATCCCTAGTATTATATATATTCTGGGATTAAGGTTATTTAATATTTTCTCTAATATATAAAAGAGCATGCAAGATAAATAGGCTAGGGACCATTAATATGTCAAGTTCAATAAAATGACTTCTACATGAATCAGTTCTTTCAAGCCCTCTGATACATCTAATTGCCTTTTTTTGCCATTTAAATACTTGGTATGTACCTCTTGAGCTTCCCCAAAGAAGAATTCCATACTGTATTCGGATATGAAAAAAAGGCATAGTATGCCATTAATATAATTTTTATACATACAGCACTCTTGACAATTTACCACATACTTTCAAAGTGTGTTGATTCTAATTAAGTTTACCATTGAGATATATTCCAAACAATTTGACCGACTTATTCTCCTGATCTAATTTAGATATATTTTTTAAGGTAAAAAGTGAAAGTGAAAGAACTATAAATAACTATAAATGTAAATAATATCTACCAGAAAACCATGAAAGTTGCCTTTAGAGTTGATGTGAGTACTTTTAGAGCATGACACCTTTTATGATGCTTTCTTTAATAGGAAAATTATGGTATAAGAAAAGCATGCCATCTTGTGTTTCAACTGCCGAACTCCCAACTGCCTGCCTCGGTAGCGTGGTGGTAGCATGTCTGCCTCACGTTCAAGAGGTCCCGAGTTCGAATCTCGGTCAGGGTGAGTTACCTGGATAAGGTTTCTCTAGGGTTTTTCCTTATCCTGAAAGACGAATGTCGGGTAACTCTAAGCTCTATGGACCCTGTGCTCATTTGAACATAATTTCACCAATATCATTCAACAACTACCAAAACTACCTCACGATAGATGGCCCTGTTAATAAGCTACAAAGTGCAGCTAAGGAATTGAGGGCCCTAAGTTGCCAAGTGTAGCTGAGACAGGGTTGTTTTTTAAAAGTAGAGAAGTAAAGTACTGTCCTCCACAGCAAAGATAGTCTCCGAGGCCTGAGACGCAGGGGGTTGGCGAAGGTTCCCACGCCCTCCCTGGACAGGTTTATGACACCCCATGTGAATGAATCTTGTCGGTTTTAACGTACAGAGTGAATAGGGCACATTTTTTTTAACGGTCTGCTCCTTGTGTAGCATGCATTCTCTGCCCACACATTTGCTGTCCTTGTCCCATTGTGTAAGGCAGCACATAACTTCAGGGACCTTCTTTGCGTTGCTGGACAGTAGTTGTGACTGAAGGAATAGTAAGATCTTAATAGATTTTAATCTCTCTGGCACTTACCTCTGCAAAGTGGCATGTTTTGCTGACGCTATGCCATGATTTTCCTATAAAAGAAACCATCTTAAATAGGGTGAATAGATGAGTCCAGTCACTCAGGATGATTCATATGGTTAGGTACTGCCTGCTGATTCCAAGGTCATGGACCAAACCTGGTCCAGCCCAATGGTTTTTAAGTGTGCTTAAATGTGATGGCCTCATGTCAGTAGATTTATTCCCATGTAAAAGAACTCCTGTAGGACAAAATTTTGGCACACTGGTACATATAATTATGGCAATTGAAGCTATTTTGGTAAATTTTATACACAATGTAGTACTTCTTATCCGGTTTTAAAATGGGATCCTTACTTGGAAGCTTTACTAAATTTAGAATATGTTGCAGGTAATTCAGTTGTATAGCAGTACACTTAAATTTTGCTTTCTTTAAATGTAAAAAGTGAGAAATGATATAAAACTTATCAGCACATATAATGTTTCTTAATGCCATTCATATAATGTCACCTATTATTTAGGATAGAAAAATAACGTAAAGCATAAAATGAGTGTTACTCCAATGATCCTTTTAAGGGCTTCACCTATACAGTTCTTAGTGTAGCTCTGTACTGAAACTAAAACCTTTCATAACAGCTGTAAAAATTTAAAGCAAGCATGTCTCGCTGCTGGGTAAAAAAATGAATGAAATTTCTTAAAAACACTTCTGTTACGTCATTTAGTCGTGTCCAAAAATTTTATTGTAATATGACAGGTAACCAATTTACTGGCTCACATCCCATTGGTGACCAATGTGAACATGGTGGGTATTATGAATAAAAGTGAGAAGTATCTTACAAGATGCTAGAATTAGAAAATGTGAGGTGTGTGTAGATTTTAGTTAATTTAATATTAATAAATATTGCCCCTCTGTAATGGTTCCATATATATCTTGTATGTGAACACTGAGATAACTTATAAATGGCCTGCTTGCTTGCCTTTTTAAAAGACTTTCACAAAATATGAATAAAGTACCTACTTCATTTTGTTAATATTGTACATACTAAAAAAATTGCCTATGTATCTGTATTTGTGAAATCTTCAAAAATAACAGAGTTTTTAGTTTTTCTTTCTTTTAAACCAATTCACAAACTAACCTAACTTAACCTTGGGTGAACTGAGAAACCAGAGGTGCTGCTGATTTACTGCAGCTTTCTATATCCTCATGGTCTTTTCTTACCTTAAACTTACTTTTTCCTTTTTCTTTCTTGGTTTAATGGCATGGAAAGAGAAGTCACTGACTTTGATTTCTTGCAGTGTGTTTTATACAGATCATGGGGATTCTTCTGTCGAGCTGCCTTTCCACAAAGTACTTCTATTGGCCAAAGTGTGAACTAATTTGCCAAGATAAATTTGAAGAAAAGTCCTTAATCCTCTATGTTGGGATGTCTCATGTATATGAGATGTCTATGTATATTCAGCTTAGCAAGGTTTTGTATTTCAGGCATGAATGACTTATTTAATTGCACTCAAATCAAAACTTCAGAGTATGCATTTCAGATTTGTTGTTGTTTCTGCTGTAATTAAATGTTCAGTGTGCTGTCGCTGTAGCAGGATGTGTGAATAAACTAAGGGAGAAAGAGGGAAAATGTTATAAAAAGTAAAATATTGTGAAATGAAGTAAGTAAATCAAGTGCCTAGGCTTTTTTTGTGAGAAAGATGTTCTTCATCATTTATGATTCAGTTTATGTAGTTACAATGATGGAGGAAATATCAAACTTTCAACTGTGTTTCTTAGAGAATTTAAAAATCAAGTAGACATTAATGAAACTGCAAATGCGGGAAAATAAGGCAAGTAATTCTACTACAATGTCAGAATTAATGAAAATTTAACAATAATGTTTTAGAAAGTGAAGAAATGAAGATAAAATAAAACAAAAATGCAGATGTAAAACATATGAATAGCAATAAACCTAAAGAAGTCCTTCGATCTAATAGGAGGAGAAAAAGATCCATTTTTGAAAACAGGAAAGCTAAAAATAAAATATAAGACTGAAAAATTTGTGTGACATGGGTCTTCTGTTCCCCATCCAGTTGCTCTAACCATTGAGCTATCATGGCAACATGCCAGTACAACATTAATTTTCCAACTGACTCATTTTTCCCAATAACCACAAGGGGGATGCTTAATGACCACTTACAATGCTCTAAATTTTTAGTCCTGGGCTTCATAGTTTAAACCAACTGTTAGCTTAATTAATGGAAATTAATTGTTCTTTCTCAGTAGCTATGTGAATTTTAATTTTTCAGTCTGCCTTTTCAAACCTTGTCCTGCAAAGGCTAGTGGGAAAGAACAATTCATTTCCACTAAGTTTAAAACATTATATTAATTATTTTATATATAAAATATATGAATATTATTATTTTGTGTATTATGAATATTTCTATAATCTGTTCACTGAAAGAATAAAGTAAATGTCAAAGAAGCATGTGGTGGAAATGAATCGCATTGGTTGGTGGGTTTTAATACTCCCGTATTCTTCTACAATATAGTTCCACAGTTTATTAAGCTTTTTGTTTTACTTGCTTTCAATAAACCATTAGAGTAGTTACAATATAGAATTAACACTATATAGTGTTTACAGTAAGAACTATGGCTCTTAAAAGTTAAAAAATGCAATGGTTGTTGTAAACTCCAGTGACGTACTAAAGGCAGAGCTCATTGCGGAATGTGGAGTAATAATTTATTCTAACAGCAAATAGATTATACAATTATGCTCGTTATCATGACTTTTACTTATCATGTATAGTTATCCAGTATTAAATAGATGGAGCAATCCCATAAATATATAAAATTAAATAGAATATGAAATTAGAAGTTTACTTGTTGCAGATGTTGTATGACACTTTCAGAATGAATTATAATATTTGATACATAATTTCAACAAAGTTAGCATCAGGTATAAAATGAAAATTAACACAAAAAAAGTAATAGCTTTTCAGCAAACAACTTTGTATGGAGCAAAATGTATTTAGGTTAAAAGTGTAGGAAAGAGTATATTTATTCACCTGTCTTGGATATACATTAACACATTTAGATGAAGTAGACATCTTAATTAAATTAGTCATTTTAATAGAATTTTGGGAAATATAAACACAATAATGAAATCTTCATTAGTGCAGAGAGATGCCAGAGTACACATATACACAGCATTAAGAAGATCTGCACTTTGCTATGTGAGTGAGCCATGGAATTTACAGACAAGAGAGGAAAACAGACTAATGCTAGTGAAATGAGGATACACCAAGTGAGGTGTCAAATGCAATCATGATGTGGTGAACCAGAGAGTACCACAATAAATAAATGAATAAGATGTGAAAAATGAGTTGGTAGAGCCATGCTTCATTATCGTTGAACATGGAAGAGATCTCTGGGCACAAGAGAGTTTTGGACACAAAAGTTATCTATGAGATTATAACAAGCCAGTAAGTCTAAGATTTGTATGAAACAAGATGACTTCTCCAAATAAGCTACTATGTCATTATTTCAGGAAGTCTGGCCATTATTGTCCATTTTGCAATGCAACCTTCTGTGGTATCATTTTCTGAGAAATGGAGGACAGTGTAAGTACAAATATGACTCCCGGTGCAGCTTCCTGTTATGGTAGCAAACCAGCTGAAAAAGGTTGCCAGATGAACATGAAACTGAAAAACTAGTGTAATAACATTTTAGAAATTGTGAAGGAATGCATCCTACAGTGTAAGAAGCTGTGTGCAGGTGAGAAGTGCTGTGTACAATTGAAGAGAGGCAGGTGAAACAATCTTTTTAAATTTCTTTTTATTTTATTTATGGATGTTCTTTAACTACTGTGTTTCTGAGACTCCTATTTTATATTGGTTGTGAAAGACCACTTAATTTTGCTCAGAAACTTCTTTATAAGCCTTGAGGTTCTTTTGAGAGGCAGGTGAGACAATCTTTTTAAATTTCTTTTTATTTTATTTATGGATGTTCTTTAACTACTGTGTTTCTTAGCCTCCTATTTTATATTGGGTGTGAAAGACCACTTAATTTTGCTCAGAAACTACTTTATAAGCCTTGAGGTTCTTTTAAGTGCCACAAATCTACAACTTGGAATCACCTGCTATTTTTCCCTTTTGAAGGAAGCCATACTAAGGATTTATATGCCCAGAAAAATCCATTACTCTCTGGATTTGAACCTGCGAAACTAGGCTAGCTTATTACTCCTAAATCATGTAGGATGACAAGATGCTGTTGTTGTTATTAATAATAATAATAATTTAGCTCTTCTATGAACACAAAGTTCTCTCATTCTTTGGCTGTGGGCTTTCTTTCTCTCATCTGTTCATGTTGTTCCATTCTTTCTCTTTGGTTTTTCCTTTTGGTCAACTTGCCACTTATGCAGCTTCATTCTAAAGAAAGCCTGTCTAGGATATTGTTATATTCTTTTTCTGTATTTTCAGTATCTGCTTTTCTGTTCAAAATTAATGTTTCTGCTCCGTAGAGGCACTCTGGTTTAATTACACATTAATGGTGCCTTAATTTTGTGTATTTAGACATTCATTTTTTATTATATATGTTTTAAGTAAGCTGATATGCTGGTTCCATTTTTTGGCATCTGCTTTTGTTTTCTTTAGTTTCGATTCCATTTTTCTGAATTATTTCCCCATGATATTTAAATTTTGAAATTTATCATGTCTGTTTGATCACTTTTCTCCAATCTGCATGTTAAATATTAAATATGACCTGCTTCCAGTATCCCCATCTGATCAATATCAACATTATTTAGTTCTTGCTCCTGTCTCTTTCTCATTCTATTTATAGGAATCTCATAGTTGTCTTACTGACTTTCTTGGCTTTATTATGCAGAATTATAATGTGTGCTAACTGAACATACTCATCACTAAACTTATTTTTGATTAACATATTGAAAAGCGTTGTACTTGACTAAAACATATTTCTATTATAACATGTTACTTGGCAAGATGTGTTACACATCCTGTTTGTTGTACAGTGGTAATGTGGTGTCATGAGTCATGAAGAAATTCCTTAACCCATATTCCTAAGAAGTGTAATAATTAACATAGCGTCTTAACTAAAATAAAATTTGCTTACATATTTTACTTGGATTGTTCATAAGGGGATTGGATTATTCTGGATGTATAGCTGTTATTTAAATTGTATACCTACTTGTTGCTTATTGAACATATTTTGGTAATGAAGCATATATTTGAAAAAGGTGGCCTCATTACATATCTCAAAGTATATATTCTGATGGAACATCTGGCATATAGCAGTGGATTGTTTTGGGTGTAAAAATCCTTAGCATGGCTTCCTTTGGAAGGGAAGTAAAGCCAGTGATTCTGTGTCTTACATTTACACCATGTAAAGAACCTCAGGCCTGATAAAGAAGCCTCTAAGCAAAATGAAGCAGTCCTTCATGCCCAGTGTCCGCCTCAGTAGCGTGGATGGTAGTGTGTCTGCCTCATGTTCAAGAGGTCCTGAGTTCGAATCTCAGTCAGGGTGAGTTACCTGGATAAGGTTTTTTCCGGTTTTCCCTTATCCTGAAAGATTAAAGTCAGGTGACTCTAAGCTCTATGGACCCTAGGCTCATTTGAGTATCATTTCATCCATTCCACTCATCGTCTGTTATGACTTAACGTTGGAGGACGTAAATTACAAAAAAAAAAAAAAAAAAATCATGCCCAGTATAAAATAAGACACTGAAGACCAAGCAATGAAAAGCAATTACTGTCCAAATTATAACTTATGATTCAGAAACATGGGCGATGACTGTGAAAGATAAAAGAAGAATATAAACAGCTGAAATAAATTATTAAATTTTAGATGAGTCGCATTTTTTAACATGAGTCGCATTTTTTAAGCTGAAATAAAATTTCTCAGACCAGTAGCAGGATATACAAAATTAGATAAAAAGCAAAGTCTTGAAATAAGACAACTGAACATAGTAGAAATAAATAAAACAACGGTATATAGAGAAAATTGGAAATAACATTTGGACAGGATGACAGAAGAA
This sequence comes from Mantis religiosa, assembly GCA_030765055.1. Lineage (NCBI taxonomy): Eukaryota > Metazoa > Arthropoda > Insecta > Mantodea > Mantidae > Mantis > Mantis religiosa. The sequence goes on along the minus strand of JAUKNK010000355.1, from coordinate 221,860 downwards.
AGGATATCCAAAGCAGCATATAACTATAGATCCACTGGACAATGGATCCCCAGACAATCAAGGATCAAGACTTTGGATTAAGGGCTGAACAAGACTTTGGAACCGTAACAGGTTAAAATGGCCTAAACTGAGAAGACGACACTGAAAACCACAGCAGTTAAGGACCATCCATAAATCTAAACTCAGTATCAGTTTCAGGGGTATAGAGAGATTACAAGCCTTATACTAACAACTAATAAAATAGGAAAGCTATTGTAAAGTTACCATGACAACAGTAATTGTTCATTAAACATTTTTTTGAAGTAGTCATTATAGTATTTAAGACAGACTTCCAATGTGTAAGGACAATGATACAATGAAGCACAAAATTAATATAATTTTGAGTCGAACTAGTACTCAATGCTTCACTTATCGCTAGAATTGATAAATTCAAAAGACAATAAAGATGCAAACAAGTAACTACTCTTTCCCCAATCAGCAGTGAAACTTCATACAGAAAATTTACTTATCATCTCAGAGCTACACACCTTTCCAAAAAGTCTTCAAAGAGCACAGCATTACTTTGGCCCCACAGAACAAATTCACTGTACAACACCTTTTGAAATTACATAATACAAAGGAGATACCTACAGACAAAAGATCAGGTGTGTACCGGATAAACTGCAAAGGCTGTGACAACTTTTACATTGGAAAAACTAAAAGGAATTTGAACATTAGGCTTAAAGAGCATTTTAGGAACATCCGGAACAAAGAAATAGATAAATCGGCAGTAGCGTACCATTTTTGGAAGGAGAATCACAATATAGAACGAAAAATCCACTTATGAAAAAGTGTCCAAGGTCCAGATGCATTAATCACATGGGAAAATTTTTTTATAAAGAAAGAAAATTGTTCAATTTCGACACTACCTTTGAAGAGAACCCAAACTTCAAGTTCATCCAGATACCGACCAAGATGCTCCTATCACCTTCTAGGAGTTCACCAAATCAACATCCATTAGTCGACAACAGCTGATGATGTTAGGAAGATCCTAACAAAACGTGTTCTGAGTAAATACTAGCAATAAGTGGAGCATTAAGTACTAGTTTGACTCACAATTATATTAATGACAGACTTATTTGGATATCATAAATTTATTTTATACAATTAATGTACCCTTAGGAGCTTCAAGTTACTGAATTTATGAAGTCAGTGGATTTAAGAAGTTTGTGAATTATAAATATTTATTGGTGATATAATAAATAAATTCCCAAAAGATGTCTGCTTACTTAAACCACAGAAAAACATGAGATTAAGCATTGCAATGTTATATCAATTACAAATTATAAAAGATCACCACAGGTGCCTCCTGAATGTATGGCTTGGATAAAATAGAGTAAATAATGATGATGATTATGATAAATTTTAAAAATATAATCTAAAATTACTCCAAAAATAAAAATTTATAGGAAGCATGAAAATGGAGAAAGACATCACAGCTATGACGGATGACATCTCAGCTATGAAACAGATGAAATCACAGCAGTGAAAATACGGTGGGACTTCATGACTACAGAGTTAGGAATTTCAAAATTTTCAGGGATGACTCAGAACCAAGAGGATATGTAAGAGTAGAAGACATCAAACAGTAGTGATGAGACTTCAGTTTTTAATTCCTTTTTATTTTGTTCATTTATGACTTTGAGAAATAGAAGGAGTGAGTGTGCATTGTTGTAGGGCCCGTTGACAGTGAGGTCATTTCGACCTGTTGAGAAATAGAAGAAAAAAAAAAAAGGAATTGAACCAAAATGATGAATAAAGAAAGTGTAGATATTTCAGGAAGAATAAACAGAAAGAGAAATAGGAATAGTAGAGCAAAAATTACAGATAAGGGACCTAATGGGGGAAGGCCTAGTGCAAAGAATGATGGAAATGATAATACTTCAGAAAAATCTAGAAAGGATGTAAAAAGTAGAAGAAACAAAATGGTACAATTAAGGTAGAAAGGTAGAATCTGAGGAAAATAGAAGAAAGCAAACAGTAAAATTAAAATAAAGCTTAGGGCAGGAAGTTTTGGAATTAAAATAGAGTTTAGGACTGAAAGTTGAACTAAACAGGAAAGAACTACCTAGATAATAGAAATATGTAGAAAAGAATTTGAGTTATATTTAGGAAACCAAATATAATTAGGTAAAGAGGAATGTAAGCGAAACTTGGAGATAATGAAGAGAAATTTAACAATTGTATAAAGAGAAATAAATGGACCTAAAGTGCTCTGGAAAGTAAAATTGAAATTTGAGGTAATTAAAATAGGTAGTTTTGAGATTGAAATGGCAGAAAGCAAAACACTTCCATAAAAGGAGGTAGGAAAATGCAAGAGCGAAATGAGAGAATGTAGGGCTAACTTAGAAAGCAAAATTGATAATGTAACAATAGAGCTGACTATGAAAGTAGAGAAAATAAAAACAGACCAAAATAATTTTGAAATAGATAGAGGAAGTGAAAAGTCAGGAAATAGAAATAATTAGAAAGAAATTGTGGATGGCGATAATATAAAAAAAACTAGCATCAGAAATTAAAATGATAGAAAATGCAATGCAATCATAACAGTCCATAGATAGTATAAAACAAAGCCACATAGAAATAAGAAATGAAGTGAAGAATGAACTAAAAGGAATGAGTAACAGTGTGCAAAAAGAAAACCATCCCATACTAAATATGAGCGAAATTGTAATTGCATTACAAGCGTAAAAAGGAAAATATAAAAATATGCAGATGTTTTAAGGTATATATATATATATATATATATATATATATATATATATATATATATGTCACAAAAAGATGTAACCCTACTAATGCATATAAATGCTACGCAGAATACATGTTACACAAACAACACAGTGTGACAAAAAATGACTACACCTAAGTTGCACCAAACTCATTTGTCACTATAGATCGGCAACTTAGAATGTTTGGAGGGGAACTTACCATTGCTGGTTGATGGACTGCTTCCCCCGCTCTTGCCTCTCCCTCTCTCCTTCCTTGCTTGTTGTCTGCCCGCCTCTGCAGGAAAAAGGGGAAACATCTCCACTACTCATGTGCATGCATCTATGACCACTGTCCAGGATTCAAGGAAGAAGGAACACAGTGAGGGAAGCGTTCTCCCTACCTAAGTGCGTGCCTGCGCAGAAGAACATTCTTTCTAAGTTGTTGACCTATTGAATCGTTAGCCCAGTCCTAGCTTACAATCACTTTCATTTTGTACAAATACACGAAGTAAGCATGTTAGTCAAATGCTCCTTTATGTCTGTGTTGATGCACCAATTGACGCTGCTTGTAGCTTTTAACAATCACTGCCCATCAACTAATACGTTTATACTGCTGTGCTTGCTGACTGAGTGTTCACAAAAACTGTGACACTCATTGGTTAGCTCATAATTAGCAATTGAATTGAACTGAACTTTTAGCCAGCTTATGTGCTACCTTTTTATATCCTGTTAGTCACAGAAGAAACGATGGGGAAACCAAAACCTCCTTAATCAAAATAATGGAACACTGACAAAGTCAAATCTTCTAGACTTCATGAAATTGAATGATCTGGAACATATCAACACAGTACAACAGAGTCAACTACTTCTGGCTCATGATGTCAGCAGCTGTTCTTGAATGTTCCATTTTTTCCTTAAACCTTTTGTGGTAGGCGTTTTTTGATTGATGATTGATGTTTATCTCCAGCTGTAAAGCTTTTTACATGGATTGTCAATTTGTATATACATAAAATTAATACAATAATATTTACAAACATGTTTACAAAGTTGAGAAGTGTAAATAGCATATTCTACCTAATCTGTTTATATTCTTCCACGGAATAAAATACTTTCTGTAATAAATAAGTTTTGACAGCCTTTAGTTTTCTTTTCCCATTTGTTATCTGTTTGATTTCAGCCGGTAGGTGGTTATACTTCAGTTGTTGACACTGTGATGACATTAAACAAGATCACACCTTCCACATTTGTTGAACATGTAAATAATGTAACAAATAAGATCAACAAAAAGAACAACATCTTAAAACACCTAGCAGGAAAAACATGGGGTGGAAATATGGACCTCCTTAATAACACATATAAAACATACATAAAACCCAACTTACTATTTGGAGGAGAACTGCTGGCAACAGTAAGAAAGAAACTCAAAAGGAAAATAGAAACCTCACAAAATAATTCACTAAGAATAATAACAGGAGCTGTGAAAACAACACCAATTGCCATACTACAGAACTTCACAAAAAATATGGCCATAGAACTGGAACATGAACTAAAGCCAATTACCCTAGCACAAAAACTGCTAGTTAACAAAAATAGACACAAGTGGTATCACACAGCAGATAATATAAGCAAACTAAAAACCCAAACAAGCTTCAGAACATACATCAATAACTCAAAACACAAGAACATAATAACAACAAATATAACAACAATAGAGGAAACAAGCCCAACAGAATATATTGACATACATTAGAAGAATGACCTGTTATATACAATACATAAGCAAAACAATTTACCAGATGATATGAGAGCAATAGCCACAGAAAATGAAAGATATCCAGAAAAAGTATGGCTCCGAATATATACAGATGGATCCTTTATAAACAACAAGATGCTGGTGCAGGAGTATACTGCAAACATTTTGCACAGTATCTAACACTAGACGAAACTTCAAACCATTGTGATGGAGAACTAACAGCCATAAAAGCAGCACTGCAGAATGTCCTGTACAGAACATACATTAAGTAAAACATAGTTATCTTAACAGATTTAATATCAGCCATAGATGGGATTGTAAATTATAAAAACAAAACAACAAGAAACATCAAAGAAATAAGTTTAATTAAAGCTGTCAAATCAAGAAACTATGTCACCCTGCAATGGATTCCAGCCCACGTTGGACTTTTAGGTAATGAACATGCTGACCATCTAGCAAAAAAAGGTGTAATTCAAAATATAAAACCCGTAAGACAAACTGAAATTAATAAACAACTAAACAGCATTAATTAACATTTTAAAAGACAGCAGAGACTTGATGAAGTTAAACTCAAAGACAAGGTCTATAACAACATTAGAGACAACACTGACAACAAAAAATCCCAAGGAAAACTGCAGTGGCACTATTTAGAATGGAAACTAGCCATGATTGTCTTGAACACCTTTATAAAATAAACTGCATACCTACACCCAAATGTACCATCTGTAAAGAGGATGTCATCATGAACAAACACCATTTGGACAAATGTAATGGTCTCAAAAGTGGGAACCTACAGGAAGCTAGGGGGAAAATGATGCAAATCAACTAATCCCCAGTGCCATTAGTCAACAACAACAACAACAACAACATTTGTTGAAATAAAAGAGATAGCCCAACATTTTTTCTTAAAAAGATGGACGATTATTTCAAAATAAAGAGAATTTCAAATGAGTTGAAAATGATAATTGTGAAGAATCTAAAACATAAAGCACTAGATTGGCTGAGGTTACTCTAGCTGGACAATAAACATATTCTTCATTTAGAAATCTGTTTTTATCACGGTACTGGGAGGCTGCAAAACCGAATCAAGCAAGAGTTGAGTTTATAACAGGAAAGTACCAACCATCTAAGGAATGTCAGTTGTAACTATTTTATGAAGGTTGGAAATAAAGGAAAATTATTAGTTACTCATGTTGAAAATAGAACTTAACACAAGCATAACCAGATGCTTTCTGTATGTGGTGTGCCTGGGATAAATTGTAGCAAACCCTGTAGATTTTGTAGATATTATAGAACTTTTGATGGTATTTTGAAATACAAAAGATAAGCAAATGACTGCAAAAACAGGAATGGAGTATTGCCCGCCTCGGTAGCGTAAATGGTAGCGTATCTGCCTCACGTTCAAGAGATCCCAAGATCGAATCTTGATCAGGGTGAGTTACCTGGATAAGGTTTTTCCGGGGCTTTCTCTTATCCTTCAAGACGAATGTAAGGTAACTCTAAGCTCCATGGACCCTGGACTCATTTGAGCATCATTTCACCCAATTCATTCACCGTCCAATATGACTTAACGTTGGAGGATGTAAATTGCTTGAAATTAAAAAAAAAAAAAAAAAAAAAAAAAGAATGAAGTGCATAACCTGACACAAGACCAATCTAGGAACACATTGATAAGGATATCTCAGAATCCAACACAGAGGGATATTAACATATAAACGAAAGAGGAAGAGTGAGCTTAGACACTCAGCATACACAAATTATAACAAAAAAAGACTGTAGAACACAATGGAAAAGTATAACAAATTGGTCATGTAAATCTCTCTAGGGAGTATTTCAGGAACCTAGTACTATAAACCCTAGAGGAATGTATTACGAAAACAAAAGTTATAGGAGCACACAAGAGGCAAGATACAATCAAAATACTCTGTGTAAATAAATGGAGCAGAGTGTGATGCAGAAAAATACAATAAATATAGTATATTTCGCAACGAGACTATAATGTAGTAATTAAAATGTGAGAATTATTATTAACCAAGTGAAGTGAAGCAAGGTTAATTATGATACGAGCGTTTTAATTATTATTACAGTCAAGTTTATGCTCGATCATGTATCTAAATTATAGGTTTCATTTCAAAGTATTCATTTCTGGTTTGAGTGATATGTTACAATATTTATTCCTTTAACTAAAGTGAGATGTATGTAGGTGCAGAAATATTGATTACTTCCCTATAAACACCTGTTAATGTTTGACACAGTTTAACCTAAAAGAAAGTATAGACAAACTGGAACAAATTGAATTTATTGAAATATCATTTGCAATTAGTGCTTATGATAATATGAACCAAACTGACTTTATATCAAATATAGGTTATTTATTGTACAGTTAGTGAAATTAATTTGCTGGAATGAGCTTTGTTGAATAGCTGAAGTTGAAGGTGAATTGACATTAATTTGTGTGCTTTCTTTTTCTACTGATTTTAGTATTGTGTTTGAAATTTCAATTTTATTTTGTACTGATTCTTCAATATGTCAGCTGAGGCTTTCACATCCGGTGTCTTGAAGATAAACATTGTGTTCCTGGCTTTTGGGCCGTGGTCTAGAAGATTTTGAGTGAACCGACGTTTCACCAGGAACTGTGCCTAGCATCATCAGGGTTGATCCGTCTGCTCTGGAATTCAGAAGTCTAATGAAGTGGGTGTCCGCATGTCCTAATTTATATTGTCTGGAGAGGGGCAGGGCTAAGGCTGATCATGTTCTGATTGGCTCTTGTCGGGAAGTGACCTCCATGGGTTTACTATTTTTCTGTTTGTGTGATTGAAGCTTCTCTAATGCGGGAACCCATGCCTTGTTTATACAAAGTGCTTCTTCTTTGCGGTTAAGATTATTTTTGTGTTTGAATATTTCTATGGCTTCTCTTTGTAGGCGAGCATGGTAGCTGACATTTGATGAGAGGACTTGAGTGTTCTTAAATTCGATGTCATGGCCCCACAGTAATGCGTGTTCTGCAACCAAATATTTTTCCACTTGCCCTAACCTGCAGTTCTGGTTGTCTTCATTTAATCTGGTGGTGAGGTGGTTTAATCATAGTGGTACCAATGTATATGTGACCGCAGCTACATGGAATTTTGTATACCCCAGCTGATGAAAGGGGATCCCGTTTGTCCTTGACTGAGTTTAATAACTATCTGATCTTGTGTGTAGGTTTGTATATTACTTGGATCCCACATGGTCGGAGAAGCTTGCCAATCCTGTCAGTTACTTTACTCATAAATGGTAGGTATGCCGTCCCACATGTGGGTAGTTCAGTTTTCTTTGACGCGGCATCCAAGATGCAGCCCTTTTTCCAACTATCACATGAAGATTACTGAATTACCAAAAAATTAATACAAATACAGAGAAAATAAATTATATGTGTTTGGAGGAATTTAGTAACGGTGACGTCAAAATTAATTTCAGAAACTATTTGTAGTTGGTTTATTAATACTCGTCACTTACTTATTTATATTTATGAGAGACTAGTTTCAAAGACATTCGCCTCCATTTTCAATCTCTTTCCAACTGGCATCTGTTGTTGTCTGCTCTCTCTCTGGTGGTGGAACTATGAACTTCTTTGTCAAATTATCTACTGGTGGGATTTCAAAGTTCATTACGCGATCCTTATTTTTCCATATGAATATGTGCTCCCATGTTGTCAATTTATTTTGGTTTATCACACCTTTTAATAATTTTGGATTTGGATCAATGTCATGGTTTTCATTCCAAAAGTGAAATGCTACTGCTGACTTATCTTCTTGTTTCAATCTGATGTTTCTAAAGTGCTCTTTGACTCTGGTTTTTAGATTTCTTTTAGTTTGACCTATGTAGCATTTTTCACAATTCTTACAACTTATCTGGTATATTCCGGATCTGTTAACTGATGGGATTTCATCTTTTGTTTTTGAATTTAGCAATTTTAAAATTGAGTGTCTATTAGTAGATGCCAAGGTGATATTTTGTTCCTTGAAGATCTTTTTAAATTTATTAAATGTTTTTGGGTGATATTGTGAATGAACTGAATATGCTGTTGCTTTCTTTTTCTTTTGTAAATGTGGCTGCTTCCTTAATGGTTTTCTTTAGCTTAGCTTTTCTAATTTTCTTCAACACCAAGTTTTTGTTGTATCCATTTTCCTCTGCTATGTGTAGTATCGTTTTTTGTTCTTTGAAATATTCTTCTTTTTCCATGGGTATGTTGACTAGTCTGTGTGTAAGGCTGTTTATTATTGCATGTTTATGTGTAATTGGGTTGTGGCTATTATTTTTTATGTAATTTTCTGAATGTGTTGGTTTTCTGTAAATTCCAAATTTTATTTTTGTGTCATTCCTGATGATATTTAGATCCAAGAAAGAGAGTTGTCCATTGGTTTCCTTTTCTATAGTGAATTTTATAGTCCTTTCTTGCAGATTGAGTAATTTTAATGCATCTTCTAAATGTTTATTCGGTACAATTGCAAAGATGTCGTCAACATATCTATACCAAACTTTGAAGATCAATGGGAAGGACTTTTTGATTTGTGTTTCAAATGCACTCATAAATAAGTTAGCCAAAAAAGGTGAAAGTGGATTGCCCATTGATAACCCTGATTTCTGCTTGTAGTGTTTTCCATTAAAGCTGAAGAAGTTTTGTTCGATGCATATTTTTGTTAGAGAAATGTATTCTTCTGCTTCTATTGCTTCCATTTCTATTGTAGTTAGCCACTTTTTTAATACAGTCTGTAATTTTTCTGTTGGTATGCTTGGAAATAAAGATGTCACATCAAATGAAACCAGTCTGTCATTTTTGTCCAAATTTATATCTTTGATTTTTCCTACTAAATCTAAAGAGTTTTTTAAATTTGCACTTTCGAATTTTGGGAAACTATTAAATTTATTTAACAACCATTTGGCCAAATTATATGTGGGGGGCATTTATACTACTAATGATAGGTCTCATGCCTTTCCCTGTTTTATGAATTTTTGGCAGCCCATATACTCTTGGTGGAACTTTCAAGTGCATTCTACATAGCTTCAATATTGAAGTTCACAGTGCTTTTCCTATTAATGTATTCATCTCCAAATAACTTTGCTTTCTTAATTAATATATGTGTATAATCTAAAACCCTAATGGCAGAAACAACTTCCTAGAAGGTCATTTAGGTCATAATGGTGTGTGTGCCTCATGTTCAAGAGCTCTGAGTTTGAAACTTGTTTGGGCTAGTTACCTAAATATATACTTTATTAAAGGATGTTTCAAGTAACTTTAGAGTAATATTTTTTTATCATCCAATATGACCTGTGACCTACCAGATCAAACTTATTAAAAGGAGTACTTCCCACAATATTTTGGATATTGGGCTTTGAAAAACTCTAATATCTTCTGTGATGCCACGTTGGAATCTTGGGTCTCCAATGTGCCTCAAAAATAGTCTTTTTGCTTTTCTGCTTAAGCTTCATCTTTTCTTTCTGTTATTACAGTAAGAAAACCTGTAAACCAATGTATCATTTGTTGTTTAAATCTTTAAAATTCTCTTATAATTTACTTTATCACAATTGCTCATAATTGGTACCAAAGCTGTAAAATTTGTTTCACCTGTATCTGTATCTACTGACTGAAATTAGTAAATACATCTCATAGAATGAACTCTAGGATGCAACTCTATTTCATTAATTCAAATACAAGGTGAAGATGACAGCATTTGAATGAGCTCATCATAATCAAGATCATGCCCAGCTTGAATCATCAGCTTTAATGTGAGATATGACTTACAAATTGCATGTAACACTTATCAGTTTTATTTATATAACCTTCGACAGTAGTTCAAGCTACACGTTAAATAACAGTGTTGCTGCTGATAAAAAAAAATAAAGATAATGTTAACGATTTTGTGGTGAAAATGAAAAGCACTACATTTCTACTGCATTTTCACAACAAATATTAGGTGGTCTCGTAACTAAAGTTGATTTTTTGATTTTGGTGTTATGGAAAATTTATTGGGTTTCTTTGCTTTGGCAATGCTATTTACAGGATGCCATAGCTAGTGTTGCATACATTGTGAGCATGTATCAGTTTTCATTTGTTATTAGACAATCACGAAATGGAGATAACAACTTAGAGTCCTTCTAAAACACTACTGGAAACAAGATTAGAAAGCTGCTGCTGCAGCTCGAAGAATATGTGAAGTGGAAAGAGAAGTTGTTAGGGAGCATGTGGCACAGCGATGATTCCAACGTTTCAACAATGGAGATGAAAACACTAAAGATTTATCACGTTCTGGAAAACCTTAAGTATGGAGTATTGAGGATGCACGCCAAGTTTTGTGAGAAAATCTGCAAAAAAGTACTTGTAGGCTTTCACAAGAACTTGGTGCATCAAAAGATGACATACATCACCCAGAAGCTGTAGAACTGTACCTCATGAACTGATACCTCAACAGCTGAATAGAGTGGATATCTGTTGTCAGCTTATCTGTCACCATATGGATGATAGATTTGTCAGGAGGTTTGTCATTTGTGCTGAAAAATGGGTATATTACCAAAGCCCTGATGCCTCGAAACAGTAGCTTGATCCCCACCAACCTGCCAAAGTCATCGCTAAAATCATTTTGGTCCCAAAGTAATGTTGTGTCTGGTAGAATTTTTTAAGGTGTGATTCACTGGGAGTTTGTTCTAAATGTGCAGGAGATTGATGCAGACTTATATTCTCAACAACTGAAACAAGTTCATGAAATTTTGATGCGGAGATACCCGGCATTAGTTAACTAAAATAGAGTTCTATTGCAACAGGACAATGCAACACCCATGCTACATGAACAATCATGGAAAAAATTTAGGAATTGGGAGGAATTGAACTGCTACTACACCCAGCATACTTGCACCATCAGATTATCATATTTTTCGATCCATGGCCCGTTTTGTATGTGGAAGAAATTTTGACAACATTGAAGCAGTGCAAGTGGGTGTCACCAAATTCTTTGCATCAAAAACCAGAGACTTTCACCACTGGGATAATAAACCTCGCTGAATGATGGCTCAATACTATAAAATCTAATGGTCTATACCTTGAAAATTAGTTAATTGCTTCACAGAACACATTTCAAATAATAGTTTTTCATTAAAAAGAACATTACTTATGAGACAGTATCTATAAAATGAATGGTATTTCTCTATATATGATATTTATGAAAAATATAAAATTGAAGTGTCCGTATCAGGAGAAATAGGGCACACTCAAAGCAAAGCTTTGAGCTATATAATTATATAATTTAACTTGTGTGCATTATTATTGGGTATCATGCACAGTGCATAAGCTTATGCAGATATTGATGAGGGAATACTTCCAAAGTTTACTTTCTCTACTACGGTCCAATCCATATAAACCTGAACAATTTCAATAGGCTATAATTTCCCTTTGAAAGCTCTTAGATTGTAGAAATTTGTTTTAATGATCTCAGTGGCTCTGGGAGAATTGACAACACTGACAATTGTTGACAGTTGTAAATGGGATTGTTGGTCCCATTTTCTTTGATACGACTGTAGACACTGAAGTTCATATGGGTATCTTCAATACATTTGTGGAGCAGCAGGATAATATCGAATTGAGAGAAGGTTATTTCCAGTAAGATGGAGCAATGTGTCATACATCTAATGACACCATGGAACTTGTAACCAGTTTCTTTGATAATGGAATAATCTCAAAAGGTCTGTGGCTCCCCAGATCCCCTGACCTAATCTCATCAGATTTTTCCTTGTGGGGGTATCTAAAAAATAGGCCACAGAAAATTGATGTTCTCAAGAAATCCATTTGAACTGAAATAATTTCAAGGATAAGACATGAACACTTTTAAGAAAATTCCTCTGTCCCAAATTACGCTTTATACAGAAAATGTTTCATAATTTTATTTTGTGAAAAATAACTATATTGAATAAATTATTATATTTTTCTATTTTAAAGGGCAACAGATATAGGTGGTTGTTCTAACACATACATGTGTACTATATGTGCACGATTTCTTGAGCATTCGGGCTCCAAGTCCTCATTCGGTAGGTTTTGCCTATTTCCATAAACACAGATGACAACTTTGAAACATGAAATGTGCTATACACTCTGACATATAGTCGCCAATATGCTAAGCTTTCACACATGTGCCATTTCATTTTGAGCAAGTTTGAATTTAATTATTAGCTAACCAGTTTACAACAAATCTAAGAGCAAGACGTATGTTGTGGATGTTATGGCTCTCGAAAGGGGACACTGTTATTCATCTACTTCTGTATAACTGTGATCTGAGTGCAATTGAGTTGGTGTGGGCAAAACTAAAGAATGTTTTGAGACGATGCAACGAACTGGAGAGCCACAAATCTGCAGAAACTTGCCATAGAAGCGACAGATTGGGAAGGATACTGCAATAAGATCCAAGAGCTGGAAATGCAATATTGAAGAAACGATGGTGTAATAGTGCAACGATTGAAATTATTAACACATCAGAGGATACCAGCAATAAAAGTGTTGCAGCAGACTTGAAAATCAAAGAATCACAAAGCGAGTGAGTGAGTATTTATAGCTGTCATAATATTTGTTTTATACTTTTATGTGTTTCATAACATAGTAAATATATATAAGTATACAGCTTATTGGATGGAGTTCAGTTTATTGTTTGTCCACACATGTCACACCTTCAGCGCCTATCTTCGCTTACCTTCCCATGATCTGGCTGAATTGGTATTTTTCAAGGTTGACCACACTGCTGAAACAAGAGCGTGTTAGCTCTCTCTTCTTCTGCTCTGCCCACACCTCATCATAAATCCAGAACTCCAGAAAACATGTGCATATAAGTAGATGAACTTTGGAAGGCTAGAATCAAAACTGAAACATTTAATGACAGCCAAGATTTGTACCTCTTCTGCTCTATGTGCATATGCTCTTACCACTGAGCTACCATGGTAACATGTTGACATGACATTAAATTCTCCTACTGATTAATATTTTCATGGAAGATAGGAAATTTAAATTTGAGAATATTTACTCCATTGGCAAGTTACAATTCATAAGTACTTAATTCCTATGCTTTTTCTTATCTTTTTATCATATGTAGTTTTCTATTTATAAGGGTAATCAGCAGTAGGCAATTGTTCTAACATATACATAGCATATGTGGATAAACTTAAGAACTGAAAAATTCAATGCAGTAGCTAGGATTTGAACATGGATCTTTAGAATTTGTCATGTCGGGATGTAGCCTTGGTAGCTCAGTGGCAAAGCAGCCACACATAGAGTGGAAGATCCATAGTTCAAAACCTGGCTGTGGCATTGAATTTTTCAGTTCTGATTCTGACCTTCTAAAGGTTTTAAATGGAGAACTATGGTAAAAAGACATGAGAAAGCCTGGGAAAAAAGTACTATATCAAATGTAATTTAGGATTTAAAAACTTGTGACCTGATTGTTGTTTAGAAAACTTAATGTTTTTATGTATTTTATAATTTTTGCTAGGAAAAGTTTTAATAATATAAAAATCAATCTTCGTTTGTAAAGAACAATGAAAAATTGTATGCAGTTTAAAATAAAATTATCCTCATAAAATCTCATTTTTCACATAATAGGTTTCCTCTTTTAAAAATGGTTTTCTTAAGAAAGCTAGGTACATGAATATTCATTTCTTACTATATTGTGACTTTGTGGGTTCATAGAATTAAAAGTCCGAGTTGCAGATATTCCAAATGTTCTTTATTTCCATAGAAATACACTGTTTAATTCTCACGTAACAACATTACGTCACATACACAACACAATCTACCAAAGTCGATGACCACACAAACAGCGTACTAAACATCTATTTACAACACTCCTGTTACGTCTCTCTGTTTACTACTGACTCTTTCTTAAATACCTCATTGATAAATTCTAGATATTTCTGGAGCAAACAAAAAATCGAATGTTCTATACAGCAATCAAGATATCACTAGAATGTTCCATACAGGAAACCTTATCTGTGCCGGAAAGTCCTTTATCTCTCACTATGTTTATCTATTCTGGCATACTCTTTATATCCGTGCTGCCTGTCAGTTCCTTTGTGTGCGCAAGTCACGTTATCGCGATCGGGTCGCAACAATATTTTGCTGAACAATCTGTTTGAAAATGATTTCAGTTACATTGGTTAGAATTTGTAGAAATTAAAAGTTTGAGCATGAGTACCCTTTAAGAAACTACCTTTTTTGTGCAATTGTGATATTTGAAATCTGCTACACTGCATTTAGAACATAATTACTGTAACTTCTGTAATTACTGGAGAAGTTCATTTAGTGTCAAATAATTATTGTTTTGTTGCTATTTATAAAATTTTGCTTATAGAGAAACTGAAATACTGGAGAATACTTTCATCAGGGGGTGATCGTTGGAAAATTGAAAATCCACCAGAAGGAGCAGATCCATTGCCACAAGGTAAAATAAGCTTCCATTAATAATAAATTGAGTGCATGAAATTGTAGAGTAAATATCATGCTATGAGAGTATTCCATGAAGTGTCTACTTTTGGTTTTAATAAATTAAGTGTATATATATATATATATATATATATATATATATATATATATATATATATATTAAGGGGGAAACATCCCATTGAAGTTTCTTTATTTCTCTACTTAAACATATCCATAATTTAAGCTTTTGCTCCCCAGAGGCCTACTGAGATTGACGATCCCAGGGTCCCGAGCCAAGTCTCTTGATTGGGTGTCTCTGAGTGGTGAGAGAGCTGTTGCCAAATGCCCAAATAACTTTGATCCACATCCTGTTTACCCACACACATTTACCTCCCTGAACACAAGTGTGAAGAATACCTAGCATGGAGATGTATAAGGGGTGACTGGATATTGCATAACTCCCAGCCCCTGGTTATCATGTAGGGCTGTGTTCGTATCTGCTGATAAAGGTCAGTCCCAGGGAGCAGCCAGTGCATGAGCTGATGCACTCCTGAAGGCAATTGGATCCCTCTGTTCTTACATTGGAAGCCGAGACCATGAGGTGGGCAAGGTCTAGGCCAGGACTCTCGCCTAAGCCAGGGTAACACCCAGGATGTGAGCACACCATTGGAGACTTTTGCAATAGGAAGGGCATTATCGCTATGGCAGGAAATAAAAAAATAAAAGTGTTAAGAAGATTGGAAAAGTGGTAGTTGAGTCTTGTGGTCCTTGCTACATAGTCATTACTAGAAATGAGGAAGGTCGGAAATTTAGTACCGTGAACCCATTTATTATTCAGAAGAGTTTAGACAATATTGCTGGTCCTGTAAAGTCATGTATTTGATCTCGCAATGGCACGCTCCTGGTCAAAGCTTTTTCACTGACACAGGCTGCAAGAATTATGAAAGCCAATATGCTTGCGAGTTATCCGATGCACATTGAAATGCATAGAACTGTGAACTTCTTGCATAATCACCAACGCATTGGACGGTATGTCCAATGAGGAGATTCAGGAAAACTTGGTGGAACAAGGTGTGACCAATGTATATCGAGTTCACTGCAAAGAAGAGGTGAATTGGTGCCCACTTGGACCGTGTTTCTTACCTTTGATCAGGTAGATCTCTCACAAAGGATCAAGGCAGGGTAAGAAGCTATTGAACTGAGGCTGTATATATCTTAAATTTAAAGTGAGTTGATTAATGACACTAAACAACACTTACTAAAGTTGCAGTTACATTGGTTAGAATTTGTAGAAATTAAAAGTTTGAGCATGATTACTCTTTAAGAAACTACCTTTTTTGTGCAATTGTGTTATTTGAAATCTGCTACACTGCATTTAGAACATAATTACTGTAACTTCTGTAATTACTGGAGAAGTTCATTTAGTGTCAAATAATTATTGTTTTATTAAATTTTAGATGAGTCGCGTTTTTTACACATCTGCTTCACTTAATAATTTTTCGCTTCACTGTGGTGTTCCAATACAGTTGAATCTCGAATTATTGTTTTGTTGCTATTTATAAAATGTTGCTTATAAAGAAACTGGGTAAGTGTTGTTTAGTGTCATTAATCGACTCCCTTTAAATTTAATTTATTACAACAGTTTTCAACAGTTCCAGGAAAGGAACTGTATATATCTAATTCATTTGTAGCATTGAGGTGCTATAAATGCCAGCACTTTGGCCACACAAGTGATTCTTGTAATGGAGTTGCTACCTGCATTGACTGTGGGGAAGTCAAGCACGATGATGCATGTACTTCACCTAGGAAGCTATTAAGTATTCATCAGCCTTCTCTTCCTAAGACCATTACTTATAGTGCAGTTGCAGCTAAGCCGGTATCTAGACATGAAATCACAACACACACTTGCGACTTAAGTGGGGCAGTAATTGCGGAAAGAACAATTACACCAAGATCACAGCCAAAGCAATAGCACATCACGAACAACAAGCATCTGCTTCAAGAACGAATAATGTGAACCAGTAATATGTAATGCATCACCCAGAAAGTTCAAGACCACAAATGAAAGAACCGACTTCCTCAGGTAGAATAATAAGACTAGTGCCATGAAAATAAACCAGTATGAAAGTCCACGACCATCTCCTCCTAGATTATCTTCTGAGGAATCATCTGGAGAGGACTCAGATTGGCGACTATCATCTTCGTTGATCGCAGTTTCTGATCTTGTCGAGGCTCTCCTCCATAGAGGATGTAGAGCAGGAAGATCCTGCCCTCACTGCTAGAATGACAGTGAAAACAGACAGGATAAACCTGTTGAAAATGCTAGCCCAACCCCCCTAAGAAAAGGCAAACTGATTTGACCACCGTTGGGCAGGTAGTTTGTTTTTCCATGCTAGGTTATAGAATTTAATAAAGAAAATTGTTTTGTGCCTTTTGGCAGTTTATTAATTATTTATAGTCATTCATTATTTTTTTTCCTAATTGTGAATTTTATTTTAGTTTTTGTAATTTATAGTTAAATTTATCTCTGGATATTGCCATTATTTAGTTTTTGAAAGTGCACTGATGACCAAACCAATAGCTTTCCATATTGTTACATCAGTCCACCCATCTTCTTGCTTAATCTGTAATAAATAAATAAATAAATCTTGTTTTCATGAATGTTGTTCTCAACCCGTGATTGAAAGTTCCATCTTGTTGTGTAAGCAGCTGGAATGCATTTGTCAGTGCACTTTAGTGAAGATGAGAAAAATGTTGTGAATCCACTGATGTTGATGAAAGACACCTAACTGATTTTATGCTTTTGGAACTAGCATTTTGTATAAGCAAATTCAATTGGTGAGCATAGCAGTGTCACTCATTATTGTGGGACCATGGTATGCTTGAGATATGAGTTTTCTTTCAACATTAAAAGATTGCAACTTATTACACAAATACAACTATTTGCAACAAAAACTTCTTATCTTAAGAAAATGATATAAATTTTTCTTATTAATTGAAATCGATTTCACGAACATTTGTCCGCATCTTCAGTCAACACACTTCGTCGTTAAGGATACAGGCTACTTCGTTACTATGTTTTTTCAGTGTTACCAAAATCTTAAAACGAAAAAAAACCTAAAAACAAAATCAACTGGTGGTATTTCAAAATTCATTACACAATATACAGAATAAAAAGAAGTATTTCAGAAAGTGGAGTGCCATTGTTACTAAAATTAGGCAAATGAGTCAACCTTGTATATACTTTTCTCCACTTAAAAGTTTTTTGATGAAGACTAGTTTCTGGGAACCTCTTCCCTACCGTCAGTTCTGTGGTTGACTCAACCACAGTAAAGTATATATTAATTTGGTGTTACGCGTTTATGTAAATTACTCAAGTAATTAAAATTTTGAAAAGAAAGTTAAAACAATTATTTAATAATAATAGTAAATTTTATTCAACTTTTTAATTTATTTAACAAACTACTCACCTCTGCCCATCTGCAAGCACGCCCAAGGTAAGATTTGATTTTCATGTGAAGACTAAAGCAGCCAAGGTAACTACAAGAGAAAACATCATAACCAACTACAAGGGCAGGATGCTGCAACATCTCTTCCCTGAGATTCCAGAACACACGAAGCTCATCTTCGCATCATTATCTCATTAGAGATCCTGTTGCACATCAAAGCAGGAAGTTCTAATGAAAAAGCTCTAAATTCATTAATATGTTTTGCACAATGAGCTGTGTACATTTAACACAAGAAAACTGAAACAAGCCAAATTAACTGAATGGTTTAAAGCAGGACCAATTTCTAAATAATATTTGATTCTTACATATCTTTATTGTTTGTAAGTTTAATTACGATAAAAAAAAACCTGATGCATTATCAAAACCTCATTTGTAAGTAATTCTAGTTATAATCTTTCTCCTTTCAACAGTGTAATGCATCCCATAAGAAGCACAATATCTATTTTGATAAAAGTGTGAGTGTGTTTTTTTATTTTTATTTTTTCTTTTTTTATTTTTTTTTTTATTATTCATATGTTCCATTACGTTTTTAATATTACATGTTCTGGTTTGCTTTGCTTTCTGATTGATTGTTCATATTAACTGATTGAAATTGAAATTATTGTGTTTTTAGATTGTGTTCACACAGTCACTATAGTCTTTTAGAATTAATTTACTTATTTAGTTATTCAGCACTTTCTAGATTCATTGTGTTGACATATTCACTAAAGTCCCCTTAGATATTGTCCCACAAGTGCTAGTTTATGTAGTGGCCACTTGCCTCCTTTCTTGTTTATTTGCATCCTTAGTTTTTCCCTTTGGTCCTTCCATTTGATGCAGTCATACAGGATGTGATCTGTGGTTTCGTCTCCTCTGTTACAGGTGCATGTAGCATCATCAATTATGTTGAATCTCTTGTAATAGGCTTTAAGCCTTCCATGTCCTGTTAAAATGGTAGTGAGATTTGTTGATATGTTAAGTCTTCGTTCTAATTGTTTTGCTACTGTGGGAAAATATTGTTTTGTCTCTTGTCCTTTTGATGTGTTTTGCCATTTTGTTTCCCATTTTTTGAGTGTTTCTTCTCGTATTTTTTTCCTTATGGCACTTTTGGGATTCGTTTGTAGCTTTCTATGTTATCATTTATTGTTGCTCGTTTCGCAAGTTTATCTGCAAGTTCACTTCCTTCTATTCCTATGTGAGCTTTTACCCATTCTATTCTTATCGTCCATTCTTTTTTAGTTAATTGTTGTAGTTTTTCTCTTACAGCTTCTATCTGTTGGTTATGATTTTTAGTATTGTGTAATGATTGTAGTGTAATTTTGCTGTATATATTGCTGCTGTTTTCAAGTCAGTTTGTGTTATTCCCATATTATCTATTTCTTCAAGTGCCTTTAAGATTGCAAGTTGTTCTGCTTGATTATTTGAGCAGTTTTTGTTTAGTTTATACTGCAGTTGTTTAGTTAATTCTTTGTTTTCATAAATTACCACTCCAGAACCTACCCCTTGATCTGTTTTGCTACCGTCAGTGTAAACTTCAATGTTATATTAATTTATAGATGAGTTGTATTAATTACACATCGGCTTCACTTATGTACCTATTTTGAGGACATGTTTCGCAAACGATCATTTGCATCGTCGGCTCTTATGCGACTAAAGCTTGATTCAGTGGTGTGGGTAATTCTGGAGTTGCTGCTGCCATCTGTTGATTCAGTGATGAACTTAAATGTGGGATTCTCTTCTAGCGGGATTTCAAAGTTCATTAGTTGGTTTTTATGTTTCTCTATGTATATTCTCTCCCATATGATGAGTTCACTATGTTTTTGTACGTATTTTAGTAATTCGGTGCTATCTTCAATTTAATGATTTTCAGACCAGAAATGAGCTGCTATTGCAGACTTATGAATATTTTTGTATCTTAAGTGCCTGAAGTGTTCTTTCTTTCTAGTGGGAGGACAAAAAGAAACATAGGCACTAGAAAGAAAGAACACTTCAGGCACTTAAGATTCAAAAATATTGATAAGTCCGCAATAGCAGCTCATTTCTGGTCTGAAAATCATGAAATTGAAGATACCACCGAATTACTAAAATACGTACAAAAACATAGTGAACTCGTCATATGGGAGAGAATATACATAGAAAAACATAAAAACCAACTAATGAACTTTGAAATCCCGCTAGAAGAGAATCCCACATTTAAGTTTATCACTAAATCAACAGATGGCAGCAGCAACTCCAGAATTACCCACACCAATGGATCAAGCTTTAGTCGTACAAGAGCCGATGATGCAAACGATGGTTTGCGAAACATGTCCTCCAAATAGGTACGTAAGTGAAGCCGATTTGTAATTAATACGACTCATCTATAAATTAATATTTTTTTCGTTTCACTGTGGTGTTCCAATACAGTTAAATCTCGATATATTCAATGTTATAGTTTTGATTTTCATTTGCTTCTTTTATTTCTGAAATGTGTGACGGATGTGGCCATTTCTTGTAACTTAATGCTGTGTCTGTTTCCCAGTCTGTGTTCTGTTTTATTTGTTTATACTCTTGGAATATCTCCTGGATTTTCAGTATAATAGGTGTCAGTCCTGTTATTATACAGAGTACTTCCATGGATGTTGTTCGGAAAGCTTTAGCTATTTTGATGTTCGCTAGCCTTTGTACTCTAATGTACTTGACACAATTATATTTCCTATTTAATGTGTGTGTGTGTGTTTGTGTTTGTGTGCATGCGTGCGCGTGTGTAATGCTCAGAATTTTAATATAAAATCATTTTTCTCTTGCCTCCTAGTATTTGGAGACTAGATCTTGTTTTCAAAAATTTCATATACAGTTAGATAATCAGTGTTCATTAAATCACCTTTACCACATAAAGAGCACTCTCGGGAAGCTTTTAATCCAATCTTGAAAAAAAAAGAAAAAATTCTCTATCATGGCCTGTGATTATTTTGAACATTGCAACAAATTATTAATTTTTAGATGAGTCGTATTTATTACACATCTGTTTCACTTTCGTACCTATTTTGAGGACATGTTTCGCAAATCATCGTTTGCATCTTCTGCTCTTATGCGACTAAAGCTTGATCCAGTGGTGTGGTGGGTGTGGGTAATTCTGGAGTTGCTGCTGCCATCCAGAATTACCATCCAGAATTACCCACACCCACCACACCACTGGATCAAGCTTTAGTCGCATAAGAGCAGAAGATGCAAACGATGATTTGCGAAACATGTCCTCAAAATAGGTACGAAAGTGAAGCAGATGTGTAATAAATACGACTCATCTAAAAATTAATAATTATTTCGTTTCACTGTGGTGTTCCAATACAGTTAAATCTCGATATATTGCAACAAATGATTTTCTAGTAGATCTGGAATTGATAAATGTTGAGAAATTAAAAAATATATAACTCTCCTATCTCTCTTTTTTTGCCAGTTAAATATCAAAAACTTGTATTTTCAGCTGAAGAGTTTGATAACTGTGGTTGCTGTTTTGCCACATCTTATCATTCATGCACCAAAGAGCAGAAGGTAGATTTATGGAGAACAATTCCTGGGAATGTACTGGATCACCTTCAGCCAATTGTAGAAGTAAGTGATTGGTAGGTATACTTAGTAAGAAGTTTTAAATTCAATAAACTGAAGTACTTAAACTCCTGAAGAGAATCTGATATTGCATGAACTGCAACCATACACAACATTTTGTAATCTGTCCTAAATCTTTGAAAAATCAAAGCATTAATTTAGTGGATAAATTATATTAATTTATTGGATAGTTTCTCAAAACTTGTTTAGTTTATAACACAAATATAACTATTTGTAACAAAAAAACTTCACTTATCTTAAGAAAATTATATCAATTTTTCTTTTTAATTGAGATCGATTTCACAAACAAATTGCTTGCATCGTCAGTCCATCAACAAACTTCATCATTAAGGAATTCCGGTTACCATGTTATTATGTTTTTTCAATATTACCAAAATCTGAAAACAAAACAAACTTAAAAACAGAATCAAATGCTGGTATTTTAAAATTCATTACGCGATGATTATTTTTTAAAATAAATATCTTTTCCCAAACCATTAAATCTATCGGACCATTTCATTGTTTTAATATTGTGATCAGGTTTATATTGGAAAGCTGAAACTTAATTTGGAAACCAGAACGAAAGAACATTTTCGTAACATTAAGTATAAATAAACTGATAAATCGGCCGTAGCAGATCATTTTTGGTCATTTAACCATGAAATAATTCCTGAAGTTCAATTATTAAAACAATTAAATGGTCTGATAGATTTAATGGTTTGGGAAAATATATTTATTTTAAAAAATAAACATCGCATAATGAATTTGGAAATACCAGCAGTTGATTCTGTTTTTAGGTTTGTTTCATTTTCAGATTTTGGTAATACTGAAAAAACATAATAACATGGTAACCAGAATTCCTTAACGACGAAGTTTGTTGATGGACTGACGATGCAAGCAATTTGTTTGTGAAATCACTCTCAATTAAAAAGAAAAATTGACATCCTTTTCTTGAGATAAGTGAAGTTTTTTGTTACAAATAGTTATAGTGTTATATTCATTGCTTCACTGTAGCTAGCTTCATTTTGTACGTAATCACTTGTTTAGTTGTTCAACAGAAAATGGATCATTGGTATATTATGTTAGTTTGAAATGTTTTTAAGATAGAGAAAAATTTGATGTGTTGCACTTATATGACTTTCTCTACTCTTGTACAAACTATTCTTATTAATACTTATACTTCTACTTCATGTTGATCAAATTATAGTTTTGTAGAAATTGTCGTATTAGATACTTCCTTGTAGATATAATGAAAATAGAGAAATATAATAGATTTAAGTGATAATTAAGTCTTGTAAGAGCAGGTCCCTTTGTAAAGGCTAGAAAATTCTATTTGGCTGGCCAAGAGAGAGATAGAGAGAGAGAAAGAAATGAATAAAACATTTACTGGAAAATCATAGTTCATTGTCCAGTTTTCAAATTTGTCTATACAGTGTGTGCATACTTCAAATTTGGAAATGTTTAATCATATTATGATTTTCATTTATTTTTCCACACTTTAGGCCAGTCATTTCAAATAATAGCCTGAATAGCTGCTTTAGAATCTAATAAGAGAATTATTTTTGGAAATATATGTGTTTGGAGGAATTTAGTAACAGTGACGTCAAATATATCGAGATTCAACTGTATTGGAACACCACAGTGAAGCGAAAAATTATTAAATTTTAGATGAGTCGCATTTTTTACACATCTGCTTCACTTTCGTACCTATTTTGAGGACATGTTTCGCAAATCTTCGTTTGCATCTACGGCTCTTGTGCGACTGACGCTAGATCCAGCGGTGTGGGTAATTCTGGGGTTGTTGCTGCCATCTGTTGATTTAGTGATGAACTGAAATGTGGGATTCTCTTCTAGCGGGATTTCAAAGTTCATTAGTTGGTTTTTATGTTTTTCTATGTATATCCTCTCCCATATGACGAGTTCACTATGTTTTTGTACGTATTTTAGTAATTCTGTGCTATCTTCAATTTCATGATTTTCAGACCAGAAATGAGCTGCTATTGCGGACTTATCAATATTTTTGTATCTTAAGTGCCTGAAGTGTTCTTTCTTTCTAGTGCCTATGTTCCTTTTTGTAGGCAATTGTTGATAAATTTTATGTCCGCTGATATTAATCTTCTTTTTGTCTTTTTGTCTATAGTGACGTCAAAATTAATCTCAGAAACTATTTGTAGTTGGTTTAGTAATACTCGTCACTTCCAACTGGAAAGAGATTGAAAATGGAGGTGAATGCCTTTGAAACTAATCTCTCATAAATATAAACAAGTAAGTGACGAGTATTACTAAACCAACTACAAATAGTTTCTGAGATTACTTTTGGAAAGCTTATTTGTACAGTGAATAGATTATGTAAGGAAGCATAAATTGCATCAGTGTCTCCACAAAGATTGTGAAATAATTTCCAACATGTTAATAGAAGTGAAAGACTTTACAGGTAGTTTCCTGCTCCTGCTGAATATTTTTGGTTGTAAAGAGAGCCAACTGTATAGATGCAAGTCCAATCATCATCTGGATAGCTTACTTTAAATGGTTTCAAGGGCATATGCTTTACCTTCTGTAGATGAATTTTCTTTCTTTTTAACATCTGCCATTAGATTACTGTTGTATTCTAATTCAGTGATGTTCAATGGGTTGTTAAAAGACAGAGTTTCAAATGGATAATCTCATTAATTTGGTAGTTGTTGAACTTTTTCTATGAAGCCTAATTAAATTTTCAAACTGAAGGTAAATGTATGATGTTTTACTCATTTTTATTCTCTGGAAGTCTGAAGAGTTTCTCATCTTACCTGTCTAAATCTGGTCTATTACATTTAAATGCTTTTAAGTTCATTATAGGAGTAATTTTAATAGCCCCAGTAATTAACCTAAATGTTGTATTATAATGGTTCCTATTTTGTGGTGTTGAAAAGTGTGAAACAACTGCTATTTATCTGTTTGAATCCGACACAATGTCAGTGTTCCTTAAAGTGGGTGCATGTTCCTTTTAATTTTCCGACTATAAATCTTTCCAGTTTTAAATTAATAATAAAAGTTTTACATTTAATATAAACATTTACATTAGATAATTGTACATTAAATTGGAATTTGTTAAGACTTCTGATTTTTTTTCTCCTGAGATATGGGATAAGATTTTCTTGATTTGATGAGATTGTTGACACTGCATTTGTTGTAAGGTGCTAAGATGGTATTGTGGTTCTTGAACTTTTCTTAAGTTTGTGAAAGAGATCAGGCTTATTTAGATTCATCAGTAGGGCACCAGAGGACCCCCAGGTTTCCAATAGCAAAATGACTGTTAATTGATCTGGCAGTCAAAAGGCAGCTGACAGTGTTAGTTCATTCTCATGATACACATTCTGCACAGTAAATAGGTGATGAAATTATCAAGAGTGTTCAGGCGGACTTCATTTTTCATTAAGTGTATTCTAATATAATTTTGACTCAAACTAGTACTCATCCACTAGCTAAATATGTTAGGAAGTTCCTAATGAAACGGGTTTTAGGTAAATACTGGCAATAAATGTTGTATTGAGTATTTGAGTATTTGACTCAAAATTATATTAATTTTGTGCTTCATTGTAACATAGTCCTTACTCATAGGAAGTGTATTTTACTGCAAAGTTTGTTAGCTGCCTATTTTTTGACCAAAATAGAAATGATAATTATGAGTTACATAAGTCTCCATATTTTTTCAAAGGCTCTTCTAGCTACTATAAAAGCAGTTTTGCTTTATGCATGTAGAGGAGAAAAACTAAAGACAATAATATCAAAATTTTATAGCATTGGAACACCACAGTGAAGCAAAACAAATATTGAATTGTAGATTAGTCGTATCTTTTACACATCAGCCTCACTCACAGACCTATATTGAGGAAATGTTTCGCGAAATTTTGTTTGCATCATCAGCTCTATTGCGACTATATCTTGATCCAGTGGTGTGGTAGTTCTGAAGTTGCTGCTGCCATTTGTTGATTTTGTGATGAATTTAAATGTGGGGTTGTCTTCTGGCGGGATTTTGAAGTTCATTTGTTGGTTTTTATGCTTTTCTATGCATATTTTTTCCCAAATGACGAGCTCCCTATGTTTTTGTATGTATTTTAGCAATTTGGCGCTATCTTTAATCTGTGACTTTGTGGGTTCGTAAGATTAAAAATTCAAGTTGCAGAAATTCAAAATGTTCTTTATTTCCGTAAAAATATACTTTGTACACCTCTGATAACAGCAGAATTACGTAACACACACGTATGCAGTCCGTCTGCTGCAGATCCACACTGCAGCTCACTCACTCGGCTCCTTGCCAAAAACTGAAAACTATCTAGTCCGGTCCATCCTTTTTATATAATCATTCTCTGTATCACAAAGGTTGACGAAACTTCCCGAGGCTTCACGCCCTTTCGAGGCGGCAGGCGAAGGGGAAAGAACAGTTCAGTAACTTCCCTAGTTTCTTCTCTCCCCACCCCGTCTCTCCACCACAAGTGATTAGTGCTGTGCACACGCTCTGGGCGGTGTGTGGGTGTGGCTTAATGCTATGTGTCTCTTTCACTCCCCACTTCTCTCTCTCGCCACATAATAAGCGCCTCGCGACACTGCTCCCTCCTCAAGGCTAGTCGTCCCGAACAGCACCATTGTAGCGGGCCAGACGATCCAGGTGTACCACCATCTTTCCTCGGGGCACCTTCTGGATGCGGTAGACCACTAAGTTAATCCTCTTTACGACCCGGTACAGTCCTTGTCACGGCTGTTGAAGTTTTGGGCAGCATCCCTTGGTCCGAGTAGGGCGGTACAACCAGACCAGGTCACCTTGCTGGAACCCTTGGCTGTTGGCTTGCCTGTCATATTGGGTCTTCATGCGATCGCTCACCATCTGGATGTTCTGACGAGCCATCTCATGCATGTCGTGGAGATGGTCAACCAGGTTCTCCACATACTCGGTTGCTGGCCGTTTCACTTCTGGGCGACTCCCAAAAGCCAGGTCACAAGGGAGGCGTAACTCTCGGCTGAACATTAAGCTGGCTGGCGTCATCCCAGTGGTGTTGTGTGTTGGCGAGCGGTAAGCCAGCAGAAACAGTGGCACCTTGACATCCTAGTCTCGCTGATGGCTGGCCACGACCTTCCTCAGGTGTTCTTTTAGGTTCTTGATGTACCTCTCCACCATGCCGTCTGGCTGCGGATGTAGGGGCGTTGTGCAGGTCTTGTTTACCCCAAGTCTTTCCAGTGCCTCCTTCATTAAATTAGACTCAAAATTGTTGCCCTGGTCGTGGTGGAGCTCTAACAGCACCCCAAAACGGCAGAACAGTTGCTCCACGAGGCAGTGTGTGATTGTCTTCGCCTCCTGGTTCGGGATGGCATACACTTCCAGCCACTTGGTGAAGTAGTCCACGACCACCATCAGGCACTTGTTGCCTCGGTCAGACACTGGGAATAGTCCAGCTATGTGGACAGCGATGCGTTCGAATGGTGCTCCGACGTGTACTGCTGCATGCGAGGCCATGCCGTGGCTCAGTGGTTAGACCGCTTGGCTCTCACCAAGGCGGCCCGGGTTCGATCCCAGGCGACCACAAAGTGAGATTTGTGGTGGACAACACGGCGTTGGGGCGGGTTTTCTCCGGGACCTCCGGTTTCCCCCGCCATCTCATTCCACCGGTGCTCCATCCTCATCTCATGTATCATCAGTGTCATCGCCTGCGGTGCCGTATGTAGTAAAAGCGGGCGTTAAACACTACACACACACACACACACACATACACCGCTGCATGCGACCCCGGCTCCTAGTCTAGGGGCCAAGATTCGCAGCGCACACGTGACATTGACGGTACCACCTCTCAGCGTCTGCTCGGTGCCTCAGCCAGTAGTAACGCTGTCGGAGTTTGTCGATCGTTCGGTTTGCTCCCCGGTGTCCTCCTGAAGTACCAGCGTGCATTTCCTCCAAGACTTCCAGGACCTTACTCCAAGACTTCCAGGACCTTACTCCGGGGAAGTACCAACTGCTATCTGCATCTTCCAAAATGGGTGATTCCCAAACCCGGAACAGCACGCCAACTTTGATCTTCTATGAGTCATATTGGGCCTAGTACGACTTGTATGTGGCGCTTCTCTGTGTGATGTCCACCCAGGTTGGTCTTGTGCCTGCCTCCACTTCTGTCAAGAGTGGCCCCAAGTCTGCGTCTGCCAGCTGCTCCCTCCTCAGACCTGCGCTATCCCAGCCGTCCTCAGGCACTGCTATGACTACTCTGACAACTGTGGCATGCTCCTCTTCCACTCTTGTGCACTGGCCACACTCTTCTGGGCAGGGTCTTCGGGACATGTCGTCTGCATTGCCGTGGCTCTTCCCTGTACAATGTTCAGAGGTGAACTCATACTCCTGCAGCCTCTGGACCCAACGCGCAGTCAGGCCTTCCAGGTTCCTTGGCCGCGCCGTGGCTCAGTGGTTAGACAGCTTGGCTCTCACCAAGGTGGCCCAGATTCTATCCCAGGTGATCACAAAGTGAGATTTGTGGTGGACAACACGGCGCTGGGGCAGATTTTCTCTGGGACGTCCGGCTTCCTCCGCCATCTCATTCCACAGGGCTCCATCTTCATTTCATGTACCATCAGTGTCACCGCCTGCGGAGCCGTATGTAGTAAAAGTGGGCGTTAAGCACTACACATTTCATTTCCAGGTTCCTTAAGCCAAGTATCCAGGTTATGGCGGAATGGTCAGTCCTCAGGTGGAACGGCTGACTGTACAGGTACTTGTGGAAGTGCTTTAAGGTCTTTACCACCGCCAGTAACTCTCGTCGGGTGACGCAGTAGTTCTTCTCTGCCTTGGATAGCGTGTTGCTGTAGTTGGCTATCCTCGCTCGTGGCCGTCCTGGACTTGGGATAGACACCTCCAATACAATGGTCGCTTGCATCGGTGTCCACAATGAAAGCGCCACCTGGTTGTGGAAATCCCAAAATTGAAGCACTGCAAAGTGTCTTCTGCAGCTGCTGGAAAGCGCTTTCGGCATCCTACATCCACACATAAGACCGGTGTTCCTCTGTCAGGCGGGTGAGGACTTGGCGATGTTCGAGAAGCGGCACTAGTAGTTGCACAGCCCCAGGAAGCTGCACAATTCTCTCTTATCCTTTGGCCAAGGCCAATCTCTCACAGCCTGTGTCTTTTGGGTCTGGGGCCCAGAATATGTGGCCCAGGTAGTTGACTTCCTTGCGGAAGAGCTGGCACTTCTTCGCCTTCAGCTTCAAGTTGGTCGCCTGCAGTCTCTGTAGCATCTTACTCAGGTTGTCGAGATGATCTTTGAATGTCTTTTCGATGATGATGTCCAGGTATAGCAGACAGGCATCATAAGTCAGTCTTCTCATCACTGTCTCCATGAGGCATTGGAAGGTAGCTGGTGCATTGCAGAGGCCAAAGGGCATAACTGTGAACTGCCAAAGCCCTTGGCCAGTCGAGAATGCAGTCTTTTCCTTGTCTCTCGGGTCTAGAGCCACCTGTCAGTAACCTGACTTCAGTTCCAGGGTCGAGAACCACTGCGCACCAGCAAGCGTGTCCAGGGTGTCATCAATTCGTTGTAAGGGAAAACAATCCTTCCTGGTGACAGCATTCAGTTTCCTGTAGTCCACGTAGAAGCGTAGCTCGCCGTTCTTCTTCGTCGCTAAGACTACAGAGGGACACGAAGGGCTGTCAGACTCTTTGATTACTCCCCTGGATCTCACGTCCTCCATTGTGTCTCATACCGCCGCTTGTTTCGCCAGCAGAACGCGTTTAGGTGGTTGCCGAATACCCCAGGCGTCTTCATTGTCGATGCGGTGGAGCACTTGGTCCGTGCGGCTGTTTCGTTGGCTGAAGATGCGCTGGTATCGGCTCAGGAGTTGTCGACATATTTGCTATAGTACTCTACAAACAGCTAGATGATGCTTTGAAATTGCTCAACCGTTAAGAACCCAGCATACAATTCACAGTAGATACTGAAGAGGATTATACTCTACCTTTCCTGGACCTTAAAATCTCAAAAAACAATGAAAAACTAGAATTTTTTATACACAGACAAGCAACACACACAGATAATTACATCAAAGCAAAAAATTTCAATCCAATACCACACAAACATGCCACCATCAACAGATTAGTTAATCTACCCCTTTGCCAGCAAGAATATAAAAAACAGTACCATCAAATCTTAAAAACTGCAATTAAAAATGGATATGGAAAAAGCCATGTAAACCCCCCCCCCCAAAAAAAAAAAATCATTAAAACTTCATAAGAGATTAAAACAGATCACAGCTCTTTCACCAATGAAATAAGAAATTATTTTTTGCTAAATTTACATATCACCTCAGGGCCACAAAAAAAGTTCCAAAATATATTGTAACGGGGAGCGATGAAACACCCTGTAACCAGCTGGGAACGGAATGCAGGGGGGAGGCTCGGTTAGCCACACCTCTCCCTCGTTTGTCTTGTGGCGGTGACAGACTTGTGGTTAGGGGAAAAACATGACTGGTCGCCTGTTTTCTCTAACCCTGTTTCCCGATCTTTCGGTTACGAGAACAATCTTGTAAACACTAGAAACCGGCGATATTCCTATAAAGAGGGTTACAGACAATGAGTCAGTCAGTTGTTGAGTTGGTTTTGGTGTAGTCAGTCAGTTGTTGGTTGAGTTGGTCAATCAGTTGGTTAGTGAGTGTGAGCGAGAAGACAGTCGCAGTTCTTGGTGTAAGAGTTAGTCAGTGACGTGTTAATGAACGAAGGGATTGTGCAACGGAAGACTGTACGTAACTGTGAAGGTGTACCGGAGTTTATGTAATCGCGAGTACAAGTGAAGTTGTAACGGACGAACTGGTAAATTGTAATTGCGTGCAGCAAGTAATTTTGTGTAATTGGCAAGAGTTTAACTGTAAGTCGGTGGAAATAAAGAACATTGTTGAGTGGTGAAATTGGACTTTTTATTCCACGAACCCACAAAGTCACAATATTCAAGGAATATAACATACCACTGGCACCAAAAAACAATTACAACATTAAAAACCTACTTAACAGCAACAATAAAGATAAGATAAAACCAGAAGAAAAATCAGGCATTTACAAGATAAAGTGTAAAGACTGTGAAAAAGTTAACATAGGGAGGACAAAAAGAAACATAGGCACTAGGAAGAAAGAACATTTCAGGCACCTAAGATACAAAAATATTTATAAGTCCGCAATAGCAGCTCATTTCTGGACCGAAAATCATGAGATTGAAGATAGCACCAAATTACTAAAGTACGTACAAAAACATAGGGAACTCGATATCTGGAAGATAATATACATAGAAAAGCATAAAAACCAACTAATGAACTTTGAAATCCTGCCAGAAGACAATCCGACATTTAAATTCATCGCAAAATCAACAGATGGCAGCAGCAACTCCAAAACTACTCACACCACTGGATCAAGCTTTATTTGCAATAGAGCTGATGATGTGAATAATAATTTGCAAAACATGTTCTCAATATAGGTATGTAAGTGAAGCTGATGTGTAAAAAATACGACTCATCTATAATTTAATAAAGACATAATGTTTGTAAAGCAATTATGAGGCATGTCCATAAAATAAGGTCTCCAAGGTGCTGGAGCCATGAGGAATGCTATTATGTGAGATCTGCAAAACTGCCGTGTCGCTTGGTTTCACCCCTTCAAATCTCCACCACAACAAACCCGTTGCCTGGGCAGCCATTTGCGATGGAGCTTCCTATCACTTCCGACACCAAGTGCGAGTTGCGTGCAGTGATCCATTTTTTTGAGGACACAACCCCTACTGAAATTCTTCGTTAGTTATGCGAACTCTATGGGCCACAGTGCATGGACGTCAAAAGCGTGTGAAAGTGGCTCAGTGAGCTCAAAGACGGATGTACAGACATCCATGATGAACAGTGTTCTGGTCGGCCTTCGGTTTCAGCCGAAACAATTGCAAAAGTGGAGCAAGAAATGCTTAAAGATCGGCGTGTGACAGTTCACGAGCTGTGCGAACTTATTCCTGAAGTCAGTAACACAACGATTGAGAAGATTTTGACCGAACATTTGCACTATCGCATACTGCACATGTAACAGCTGATCTCCTGGCCTTGTTCGGATGGAACCTCCTCACCCATCCCCCCTACTGTCCAGACTTAGCACCTACTGATTATCATCTGTTTCCTGAGTTGAAGTCACACCTGGGTGGAACACATTTCCATACCGACGATGATTTGAAAAATGAGGTTGAGCGTTACCTGCGCCACTTGGCAGGAGAGTGCTATGACAAGAGTATACAAAAACTGCCACAGCGCATAGAAAAGTGCATCGATCGCAATGGTGATTACCCTGAAAAATAGCTGTAAGTTCCGCCTTTCCATCAATGTAATGTTACCCAATCGGCAAACTTGCGGTCGGTTACGCGAGGGGAAGGCCGGTGGAGGGGGCGTTTGGCATCGGTACCGCCTGCGGAGGCGTGACAGAATGGAGGGAGGGGAAACCTCAGGTGTTGCTGAATCTTCGTTTCCCCCTCCTGCCGCCTGAAAGAACGCGAAACCTCCAGAATATTTTTCCCCTCCATGGTAAAGAATCCTCTAGAAACATTTAGCCACCTATAAATAGAGGGACGATGCGACCGAGAGTTCAGTTCAGTTCAGTTCTTGGCGAGCAGCGTGAGGAGTGCCCAGTGAGGGAACGGATTGTGTACGTGTATGTAACTGCGTGCAGTGGACCTGTGACAGACGAACTGTTGAATTGTAATTGTGTGCATTACGTAATTTTGTGTAATCGGCAAGTGTTCCGATTGTAATTCGGTGGAAATAAAGAACATTTTTGAGTGGTGCAATTGGACTTTTCATTTCACGAATCCACAAAGTGACAACTGGCGTCAGAAGTGGGACAACGGCCATGAAATCGGCACTGGAAAAGATTTTACACAAAATGGAAGAAATGAAGGCGGCCAACGACAACCTTGCCGCCGAGTTGAAGGAAATGAAGACGGCAAATGAAAACCTCGCTGCAAAAACAGTAACGGCAAATAACAACCTGGCCCCAGAGTTGAAACAAATGAAGACGGTCAACGACAACATCGCCGAGAAGATGGAAGAAATAAAGACCGAATTGACCACAGAAATGAGGGCAGCGAACGACAGTCTGGCCACGGAAATGAAGGTGGCGAACGAGGTCCTCGCCGCCAAATTTGAGGAACAGTTGGCCGGCGTGAGGGATGACGTCGCGAAGCTGGGCAAGCCGATGGGTCAAGTAGACGACCGCCTTAATGATTTAGAGAAA
The DNA here is from genome assembly GCA_030765055.1 of Mantis religiosa. Classification (NCBI taxonomy): domain Eukaryota; kingdom Metazoa; phylum Arthropoda; class Insecta; order Mantodea; family Mantidae; genus Mantis; species Mantis religiosa. Next base: position 188,595 of record JAUKNK010000355.1, on the reverse strand, counting down.
AAGTTCCACAATAACGCCAAGTCCCTGAACGCCGTGGTGGAAGACGTCCAAGACCTTACGAACCGCGTAAACAACCTGAAGGTAAAGGCCAACAGTAGCGTCAAGTCCCTGAACGCCATGATGGAGGACGTCGTCGGCAAGAGGCTGAAGGATTTGAAGGCCGACGCACCGGGACGCGACACAACATCTGCGCGCGTCAAACCTCCCAAGTACGACGGCGCGTCAACTTTCGAGCTCATCCACCGCCAATTCGACGCAGTGGCCAAGCACAACAAATGGTCAACAGAGGAAGAGGCCACGCAGTTAATAGCCAGCCTCCAAGGAATGGCCGCGGAAGTCCTGAACGCAGTGCAGACAACGGCGGCACCCAAAGACATCTGGGAGGCCCTGGATAATCGTTTTGGAAACCACCGCTTATCCGCAACGTACAGGAGCCAGCTAAAGGCAAGGTCACAGCAGCCAGGGGAGACGCTGCAGGAGTTCGCCCTGGCAGTCGAACAACTGGCTAGCAAGGCCCTAGTCGACCTCACCAGAGTTCGTAACCCGGGAAGCTGCCTATATATTCTTTGACGGGGTATGAGACAAGGAGATTCGTCAGCGCCTAATGCTCGGCGATTATAAAACTATTCACGAGGCGCTAACGGCAGCATTAAGGATGGAGGCGGCCAAGGTAACAGCTATCCCGACGTCGAGAACGAGGAGTGTCCGCTACACCGGAGACAGAAGACCAGCCGAGGGATGCCGGCGAACACCTAGTGGCCTGTGTTGGGGGTGTGGACCGCCCGGACACCTGGAGAGAGACTGCCCACACCATGAAGAGCAGCTGGAAAACGAGTAAGGGCCGTCGTGGAGAGGGGCACGTCGGCGCCATCACCACCATCCCCTCGAGTGACACTGCGCGCCGTCAGCCGGCGTATGGATGACAGCCTCATCGCGGACGGTTGGGTGAGAGGGAAGCCGTGCCGCGTGCTGGTGGACACCGGGGCAGCCGTGACCATCATCAGACCTGACGCGGCGAAGGGTTTGCCGACAAGGAAGCTGAGCCTACCATACCAGCTTGTCACGGCATCGGGCGACACCTTGCCTGTGGAGAAGGAGGCCCCGCTGGAGCTGACCTTGGGACGGAGTGTCGTGCGTCTGTGGATGTTCGTCGCAAAGGTGGCTGAGGAGGTGATCCTGGGACTGGATGCCCTTAGGAGTCACGAGGCGACGGTCGACGTCGGCAGGAAGCGCCTGCGGCTCAACGGAGAAGAGGTCAACCCGAAGAGCGCCTTGGAATCTGCAGGGTCGTCTTGAACGAAGACGTGCTTGTCCCCGCGAAGAGCGAGGTGGTGGTGACGGCGCGACTGGAAGGCTAGAGAACCAGGAACATGATGCTGGACCAGAAGACGCCTGTACACGGACTGTGTGTAGCCAGGGCACTGCTGCCATGCCGAGAGGAGGTGCCAGTGAGACTGCTAAATCCAACGGACACCGATCACGACGTCCAGGCCTGGACGGAGTTGGGAACGTGCGAGCCCGTGGTGAGCGTAACAGCAATCGACAAGATACAGGAGCCGGTGCCAACGCAACACCTGGAGCCCCGGCTAGAAGGCTTATTGGAGAGGGCGGCCGACCACCTAACCGCAGAACAGCTGGAGAAAGTTCGACAACTGCTGAGACGGTATCAGCACGTCTTCAGCCAAGGTGATAGTGACTACAGCCGCACGGACAAAGTGCTTCACCGCATCGACACCGGGGACGGCCGGCCTATTTGGCAACCATCTAGACGCGTTCCGCTGGCGAAGCAAGGGGCGGTACGAGACATGCTGGAGGACATGAGATCCAGGTGGGTGATTGAAGAGTCTGACAGCCCTTGGTGTTCCCCTGTAGTCTTGGTGACGAAGAAGAACAGCGAGCTACGCTTCTGCGTGGACTATAGGAAGATGAACGCTGTCACCCGGAAGGACTGCTTCCCCTTACCCCGGATTGACGGCACCCTGGACACGCTAGCTGGTGCGCAGTGGTTCTCGACCGTGGACCTGAAGTCGGGCTACTGGCAGGTAGCTCTAGATCCGACAGACAAGGAGAAGACCGCATTCTCGACAGCCAAGGGCTCTGGCAGTTCACAGTTATGCCCTTTGGCCTCTGCAACGCACCAGCTACATTCCAACGCCTCATGGAGTCAGTGATGAGAGGACTGACTTACGACGCCTGCCTGCTATACCTGGATGACATCATCGTCGGGAAGACTTTTGAAGACCATCTCGAGAATCGGAGTAAGGTGCTACAGAGACTGCAGGCGACCAACTTGAAGCTGAATGCGGAGAATTGCCAGCTCTTCCGCAAGGAAGTGAACTACTTGGGCCATATAGTCTCAGCAACTGGAGTGGCCACAGATCCGGAGAAGACACCGGCTGTGAAAGATTGGCCTCGCCCAAAGGATAAGCAAGAGTTGCGCAGCTTCTTGGGGCTGTGCAGTTATTACCGACGCTTCCTAAAGGGGTTCCCTAACATCGCCAAACTCCTCACCCGCCTGACAGAGGAACACCGGCCTTATGTTTGGACGGAGGACGCCGAAGACGCTTTCCAGCACCTGAAGAAGACCCTGTGCAGTGCTCCAATTTCGGGTTTCCCACAACCTGGTGGCGCCTTCATTGTGGACACCGACGCCAGCGACCATTGCATTGGAGGTGTCCTATCGCAGATTCAGGATGCCATGAGCGGGTGATAGCCTACTACAGCAAGACGCTATCCATGGCAGAGAAGAACTTCGTCATCCGACGAGAGTTACTGGCGGTAGTAAAGACGTTGGAGCACTTCCAAAAGTACCTGTACGGTCAGCCATTCCACTTAAGGACTAACCATTCCGCCTTAACCTGGCTATTCAGCTTTAGGAACCTGGAAGACCAGACAGCACGTTGGGTCCAGAGGCTGCAGGAGTACGACTTCACCTCGGAACATTGTAGAGGGAAGAGCTACGGTAACGCAGACGCTATATCCCGAAGACCCTGTCCAGAAGAGTGCGGCCATTGCGGAAGAGTGGAAGAGAAGGAGCGTGCCGCAGCAGTCCGAGTAGTCACGGCAGTGCCTGCGGATGGCTGGGATAGCGCAGGCCTGAGGAGAGAGCAGCTGGCGGACGCAGACTTGGAGCCACTCTTGAGGGAATTGGAGACAGGGACAAGACCAACCTGGGAGGATATCGCACCAAGGAGCGCCACCTACAAGTCGTACTGGGCCCAATGGGACTCGTTGAAGATCAGAGAGGGCGTGCTTTTCCGGTTATGGGAATCACCCGATGGGAAGACGCAGAGAGAACAGTTGGTACTTCCCCGGAGTAAGGTCCCGGAAGTCTTGGAGGAAGTGCACGCCAGTACTTCAGGAAGACACCTGGGAGCAAACCGGACGATTGACAAACTTCGGCAACGCTACTACTGCCTGAGGCTCCGAGCAGACGCTTAGAGATGGTGCCGTCAGTGTCACGTGTGCGCGGCTAGTCGCGGCCCCCAGACTAGGAGCCGGGGTCGCATACAGCAGTACAACATTGGAGGGCCATTCGAACGGATCGCCGTTGACATTGCTGGACGGTTCCCAATATCCGACCGAGGCAACAAGTACCTGATGGTGGTCATGGACTACTTCACTAAGTGGCCGGAGGTGTATTGCATCCCGAACCAAGAGGCAAGGACAATCACAGACTGCCTCGTGGAGCAAGTGTTCTGCCGATTTGGGGTACCATTAGAGCTGCACAGTGACCAAGGCACCAATTTTGAGTCCAACCTGATGAAGGAGGCCTAGCGAGTCTTGGGGTTAACAAAACCCGCACAACACCTCTACATACCCAGTCGGATGGCATGGTCGAAAGGTACATCAAGACCTTAGAGGAACACTTGAGGAAGGTCGTGGCCAGCCATCAGCGAGACGGGGACGTCAAGGTGCCACTGTTCTTGCTGGCCTACCGCTCGTCAACACACGACGCGACGGGGATGACGCTAGCCAGCTTAATGTTTGGCCGAGAGTTACGCCTCCCTTGTCACCTGGCTTTTGGAAGCCCTCCGGAAGTGAAACGGCCAGCGACCGAGTATGTGGAGAACTTGGTGGACCACCTCCACGACATGCATGAGATGGCTCTCCAGAATATCCAGAAGCTGAGCGACCGCATGCTGACCCGATACGACAGGTAAGCCAACAGCCAAGGGTTCAAGCAAGGTGACCTGGTCTGATTGTACTGCCCTACCTGTACCAAGGGACGCTGCCCGAAACTTCAGCAGCCATGGCAAGGACCGTACCGGGTGGTGAAGTGGATTAACGACGAGGTCTACCGCATGCAGAAGGTGCCTCGAGGAAAGATGTTGGTGGTACACCTGGATCACCTGGCTCGCTATGATGGTGCTGTTCGGGACGTCCAGCTTTCAGGAGGGAGCAGTGTCACCCAATTATCGGAAGGCATGACCAACTGGAGCTGGGTAGGGGACAGGAATCAATCAGGCCACGCCCACCCATTTATCTTGTGGCGCTCACATAGGGGATGGTTAGAAAAGTGTCACGAGCCACTGTTACCATCTCTTGCCCCTCCCCCTGATGTCTGTAACAATCGGGATGATGTTCCGAGCCGCGAAGCTTCGAGATGCAGCGATCTGGCTATATAAGCGGCGCGTTAGACAACTCAGGCAGTTCTTGGCGAGCAGCTGTGAAGAGCGCAGTGCTAGCGAACGGAATGGAGGACTGCGTACGTGTATCAGAGGAGTTCTTAGTCAGCTCTAGAGAGAGTTGTACATAATTGTGTGTGTGGAGTGGACCTGTGACAGACAAACTGGTGGATTGTAATTGTGTGCGTTACGTAATTCTACGTAATCGGCAGGTGTTCCAACTGTAATTAGGTGGAAATAAAGAACATTTTGAGTGTGTGTAACTGGACTTTTAATTTCACAAACCCACAAAGTCACAATATATACTAACTTCATTTTGCATGAAAATATCTTAACATACTGTAACGGGTAATCAACAACTTCCCCTACATAATGTAGATGTTTAAGGCTCACAAAAATATTGTCACTCCTAGATTTTCCCCTTTCCACTCTGACCAGATGCCCGATCGTCTGCCTGTTCATTTGTTTTGGTTTCCAGCACGCTATCCACATAATTGTTGGTTGTCAGCAAGCGAGTTGTTATTGTAAAATGGTTAATGACAATACTGACATGTTTATAAGGTGTTTGTATTCTACAGAAGGAGTGTTTCTAGTAGAAAACATTTTTAATGAACATGGAAATTACACAGATAAAGTGAAACCAAATTACATTGCTTGGTTCCCTAACTCAAAACAACTGCACCGCATATTCTGTGTGATCTAATTAATAAATGTCATAAGCTAGGTTCAGTACATGGTGCTGCAAAGAGCAGTAGACTGATTGTCTTAACAGAAGAAAAACAGGACTTATACTTAAAGGTCAAAGGAAATGTGTAAACAGATAGTCTTAACAAAATATTTCTTATAACTCAGTTCCACAAACAAAAAACTTTTTTTATGTCCTACCATGTTAAGTCATATTGGACGATGAATGAATGTAATGGGTGAAATGATGCTCAAATGAGCCCAGGGTCCATAGAGCTTAGAGTTACCTGAAATATGTCTTTCAGGATAAGGGGAAACATAGGGGAAAAAAAACCTTATCCAGATAACTCACCCTGACAAGGTTTGCATCCCTATGAGGTGTCAGTCCTCCACTAATTAAAACCCCAGATTAAGGTGAGACTACAGAATTGTGAATATTTTCAAGCATTTATTGTGCACTATAAATTAACACTCTATTGGATATTCTTTTTTTACTGAGCCGACCGAACTCTCGAGGAGCGTGTTGCCGTGTTACCTTTTTGAGCGCTTGGGGGCGCTGAGGTGCTTAAGCCAAGCTTTGCTCATAAGTAGCTAGGTACCCTGGAGTGAGATCGATGTAAGCAACTCCGGTGGCATGTGGTGAGTGGTCCCTTTCTTCCATGATATAATTTTGTATAAATGTATTTCTTTTTCTGGCCTGATGCCTGTGCTCGTAAATTTGTACTGTTTAATATTCGGGGGATTAAACTACCAGTTAAGGAAGGGATAAAGAGGTATACTTATATCAGCCTGTATATCATGATAGTATAAAATAAATAATTCTTAGAACAGATCCACAAAATTTGTAATTAGGCATTCCTGAAAGGGGCACTCTTTCATGTAGTGTTTGGTGTTGCCGCATACCTTTTCTAATTTTTCACCATTGGGACCTCGTCTACCTGTTTCCCTGTTCAATAGTTTAAATTTGCTCCTTTACCTCTGATGAGAATTGGCACATTACTGACAAAGCTTGATTTCACTTATTCGGATGCATAAATTCACAAAATACACACACATGGTGTACTGAAAATCTTGGTGCCGTCCAGGAAAACCCTATGCATTCAGAGAAATTAGGAGTATGGTGTATATCTCTCACTTTGGTGCTCATGCGAATGATGGTTCTTCTGAAACAAGAAATCTGGCGGCAGTTCAGTGAGACTCAGTTAAACATTTTCTTGCATTACTTCACATTGTTAATTACAATTTGCTTTTTCGAAATTAAAGGTAGTTAACCTGTATCTTCAGAAAAGTAGTAAACATTTAAATACTTTTAACATCTTCTTTAAACAAGTGAGCTTCATATCTAAATATCATCAGGAATAACACAAAAATAAAATTTGGAATTTACAGGAAACCAACACATTCAGAAAATTACATTAAAAATAATAGCTACAACTCAATTATACATAAGCATGCAATAATAAACAGTCTTTCACGTAGATAGTAACATTCCCATGGATAAAGAAGAATATGTCAAAGAACAAAAAGCCATACCACACATAGCAGAAGAAAATTGATACAACAAAAGTCTGGTGTTTAAGAAAATTAGAAAAGCTAAGCTAAAGAAAATCACTAAGGAAGCAACCATATTTACAAAAGAAAAACAAAGCAACAGCATATTCAGTTCATTCACATATCACCCAGAAACATTTAATAAATTTAAAAAGATCTTTAAGGAACAAAATATAATCTTGGCACCTACTAATGGACATTCAATTTTAAAATTGTTAAATTCAAAAACAAAAGATGAAATCCCATCAGTTTAAAAAGATCTTTAAGGAACAAAATATAATCTTTGAAAAAAATATAATCTTAATTTTTGAAACGAAAATCATGACTTTGATCCAAATCCAAAATTATTAAAAGGAGTGATAAACCAAAAGAAACTAACAATATAGGAGACGTATTCATATGGAAAAATAAGGACCGCGTAATGAACTTTGAAATCCCACCAGTAGATAATTTGACAAAGAAATTCACAGTACCACCACTAGAGAGAGGAGAGCAGACAACAACAAATGCTAGTTGCAGAGAAGTTAAAAATGGAAGCAACAACCTCAATAATATAAAAGAGTAAGTGATAAGTGTCCATAAACCAACTACAAATAGTTTTTACGATTAAGTGAGCTTCAGTTATTTATTACCTTTCATGAATTACATAAGAGAAGCTAATATATTTTTCAACTTGCGGAACATTATGATCAAAAGCTCGCTGCAGCCAATGCTACCACTGAAATTCCTATCTAAGGGAAGTTTGGTTACACTAGAGCTTCTGAATGTCTTTTTGATGACCTGTTATTGTAATAAAAATTGTTAGTGGCATAAATATGTAAGATATGAAGCTATTAACAGTGAAACAAACAAATATATACAAATATAACAATATGTAACTTAAAACTTCACTTATAAGAAATTATGATAATTTATAAGAAAATTATCATTTCTTATAAGATAAGTGAAGTTTTATATTACAAATTGTTGTATTTGTATGTATTTGTTAGTGGCATATTTAACAAAATCAAATTTTTAAAAATATGTGCCATATAGGAAGCAATAAGGATTGTGGGGATTTTCTAGAACATTTGTGATGCTTGCTTGAAAGTTGCTGAACTTAAAAACTATGTTATTTAATCAACTTTTTTTTAAGTTATGCTTTCCATACCACACACACCCATGCACACACAGGAATAGGGGAATACAGAAGTATAAGCGATAGTCAAATCTTTTAAGAGCTGGTTACTGTGGTCCAAGGCTTTGAAATTTCAATTTCTTTGTGTGGTCAGGATGGATAAATATGAATATTGATTTCCTATTTGAGAAGAGTAATAGTATCTGAAAATTCAAACCATTGAGAATGAATATCTTGAAAATGTTTATTCTCTACAAAGAAGTTTGACAACGTGTGTGCTTTAACAAAACTTAAATTTTTTTATAGTAAGATCTTGTATATCTCGTATAGTTTACCAGTTATGCAAAAATCATCCAGAATGAAGAGGACTTCAGAGGCTATCTCCAGAAAATTCAAAATTTACATTTCACTTGTCATGAAAATATCTTAAAATATGGTATTTTGATCAAAATCACAAGAACAATTTTGAGTGGAATGCAACACTTCCTTACTTTAGTTAATTGAAGGAAATTAATAATTTCCTCACACTAGCCTATATAGGCTAAGGTTTTTAATAGATGGAGTCGACATGAAAAATTCAATGCCATGGCTGGGATCTGAACCACAGATCTCCATGGATCCTGGCCATGGCATTGAATTTTTCATGTTCACTGTCTATTAAAGATCTTAGCCTATATAAGGCTAGTGTGAGGAAAAGATTAATTTTGATCAATTAACTAAAATAATAAGGGTTAAATGTTGAAGCCTAGGTTTCGAGTACTTACAATAGTAAGTCACCACAAACGGTGTATCTCGAATGCGAGAGCCTCTAGTGGTCAACTGGGGAAATATACAAGTCAAACCAGGAGATCCGTGGTTCAGATCTCGGTCATGGCATTGAATTTTTCATGTTGACTCTCTATTAACTTCCTTACTTATTATAGTTAGGTATAAGAGGAAATAAAATCTTACTGAAATGTGCATTTCTACTGAAATTATGATGTTGAATTTTTATGTGTAATCCATACTTCTCTCTCATAGGTAAGGGTAGAGAAAGTAATTAACAGTATATTTAAACAGAAATAAAACCCTTTGGAAGTTCCACTACACTTAATATAGATTAAAAATAAAAATTATTTTGGTTAAACTTCTTCATTAGCTCTCATTCTTTTGACATGTTGGAAAGATTAACATGTGTGTAACTTATGTTGCAGGTATGCTGGGCGGTTTGATTGTGGCTGTGTATATGATATTCAAGCAACACTTTTAAGTGCAAACCAAAAGAATATTAGCTCGTTTCAACGCCGTGAAACAGTGGAACAGTGGCAAGGAGGGGCATGGAGTAAGGTAAATGTTCCATTTGAATAGCAGATAGAATGTGTATGTCCATAAAAGTTTTAATATGAAGTTAATAGTCAATTTGCAATCTTTGTAGGCATTAAGTCTGTTGCTTAATATCTTATACTGGGAACCAAACAAGAGTAAGTGTAAGTTTTGAAGCATTTTGATTCACAATAGACCAGGGACAGGATTGCATATCAGTAGCAGCACTATCAATTTGGTGCATTGAAATGTTTCTTATTACTGTATCAGAAATTGATATTGAAAGTGTTTATGCTATCAGGGAAAAAAGGTTTTGGCAGAAATTATACAAATATTTGAAATGATAGATTTTTTTCTTTACTTAGAATTAGTTCACGATACTCATATGTCAGCAATTTTTAAATGTCTTTCTTTATTTTATTTGTAATTTGTATGATGCCTTAGTTCCTTTCCATAGAAATCCAAATTATTTTTATAAGTATTCTTTTCTGTTATACAGAAATTTGTAATTTTGGGGAATATAAATAAATTATACTTTGGGGTAGTTTACTGAGGTTCACTTTATGTAATGATGTGCTACATGTACACATGTTGAAGTTTAAAATTACTTCCTACCCATTCTCTTGACTTGCTATTAGGTAATCTCCTATGGGATTTTTCCCATATTCACTCTCAGATTGATGTGGAAACTGGCTCTGCCTTGTGCTTTCATATTTGTCTTCCCTTCTCTTGTTTTATTTCTTCTTTTTGGATTTACTCTTTTCTGTAATTCTTAACATCTCTTCAGGATACTGTGGCATCTCTCATTTTTTATTTCCCTTTATCCTTACCTCATTGTATCAACTTTTTCATTGCTATGTTGTTCAACTATTCATATGAGTGCTAAGCCAGCAACAGAAGAGGAAGGTTATGTTTAACAGAGCTCTAATAGCCTAGACATAAGTACCAATAGGAGTGGATATAGAAACATACAGATCCAGAATAGGGCTATTTGGGAGCAGAAAATTAAGGGAAAAGAAAGTGTCTGGAAATCTGGAGGTGATTAAAAACTTAATAATGAAACTTGCCTTCAAGATGGCGGCAAGTGGCATCGTAACGAGAAGTAGGGCTCATGAAAAAGGTGAATTACGTAGAGAAATAGTGAATAAAAGTGAAGGAAGAATTGATGAATTTACCAAAGAAATGGAAATCACGGGAATTAAAAGGAAAACCCCGGTTAAAATGGAAAGACACAAAACAAATCTACAAGACCATGTGGCTGCGAGCCGGGAAATGCAGGAAATCGAGACCATATCATTTTTGCATATTATTATAGATATGCTTAATAAGGATTTAAAACGAGCTGAAGAAGTAATAAAGATGTTAGAAACTGAAAACAGTCATTTGAAGAAGGAAATTAAGCAATTAAAAGAATTGGACAGACAAGTTTTACATACTATCCAGAGTTCCATTAACAAGACTACGGAACATGAATTTATTGTTACCCTGCCTACATCAAATAAATTTCAAGTCCTAAACAACAAAGAAAACGATGACTCTGAGAAAGTGGGGACCAGTAGAGGCGCAAAAGTAAAATAGGATACCAGATCCAGGGAAAAAACCGGCAAGAGTAAGGTTATGGTAATGGGGGACTCGATGCTAAAATATGCCGACAAAAAGTGCCGCAATAACGATCACGAAGTATACTGCTTCCCGGATATCCAGATCGAGCAACTCAGACACAAATCAGACGCCATGAAGTTGGATGAAAACAAACCAGACATAGTAGCAATACATTTAGGGACTAATAACATAAAGCGAGGTGTGATGGCAGAAGACATCATGGGAGATATGATGTATTTTGTAGACAACATCAAAATCCTTAGTCCACACACCAAAATAATAATTAGTGGAGTATTATGCAGGAGAGATGTCAGCTGGCGGCATGTGACGAATATAAACAATCAACTTGACTGGTTATGTTCCATTCGGAACTGTGTAATGGTGGATGGAAACTGCTGGATAGGAAATGTAGATTGTGGCAGAGATGGTGTTCATCGGAATAGAAGAGGTTCAGCTAAGTTAGGTAACTTATTGTGTGACGTTATAAGCAGTTGTCAGGCAAATTCAAACATGCAGGAGGTGAATAATAGCTTTCAGTGTGCAAAAGTGGTAAGTGAAGTGAGCAAGCATGCCAAATGTGTCAGTGTTGCAAGTGAGACAAGCAAACTTATGCAGGATAGCAAACTGGTGAGTGTAGACAACTTAGTCATTGTAGAAGATGTAGCAGAAACAATGTCTCTGAATTCAAAAAACTAGAAATTACAGTTAGGTGTCACATAAATTCTGTAGTTCTAAAGCCTGGGAATCACAAAAGAAAAGTTACTGCAGAGAATTATTCTAAACTTGGATGTAAAAATCTAGATACTGTAGATAGTAATAATGCAAAATTTGTAAAGACACTACAACATTCTCAATCAAATAGATTACTACACTTAAACATGCATGGGGCTCAGTCTAAAATTGATAACTTTGAGATATATCTTTAAACAATTAAAGAGCAAAATATAGCTGTTATATGTCTAAATGAGCATTAGCTAAAAATTAATCAAAATACACATATTGAATAAATAAAACAACTACAAATTAGTAGACTTTTATTCCCAAGAAACTTCAAATTATGGTGGTTCTTTTATCCTCCTAAAAAATGGTTTAAATAAAAACATTAGAATTCGTCATGACTTAAAAACATACAAAGAGGACTTTATCTTTGAAGTATCTGCTGTCGAACTAATTGACTTGAGAACTGTTGTAGTTTCTCTATATAGGGTACCTTATTATCAAACCATGGAATCATTTCTTATTAAGTTAAGAGATGTTATTAGGTAAGGTTAGTAAAGAAAAAGGCAAAACAATCATCATAGCCGTGGACAGTAATATTGACACCATGAAGTAGAACTCAAATACTGCATTGCAGCTCTCAAATATATTAAAGATGTATGGTATGACCCTTCATATCAAAGAATCCACTAGAATAACTAAAACTACTTCCACATGTATAGATCACATAATCACAAATAATTTCAGTCTTGGTGAGTGTATTACAAGTGAGACCGGCCTATCAGACCATCTGGCCTTGCTGATCAATCTCCCCCACAATAAGACATCAAAAACTGATAAAAAGTATCGAACAACTAGAAAATATAGTGAAGAAAATATCAATGAGTACAAAAAGGAACTAAGTAATATAGACTGGCCTTTTGATCCACTAAATTCTCTAGATGTGAACTATAATAACTTTTTACAAGAATTTCTTCTCACTTTCAATTATTGTTTTCCCAGAATTACATATACATATACTAAAAAAATTTTAATCACACTGGATTACCCGAGGAATAAAGATATCCAGTCAGAGAAGGCGAGAGCTATATCATCAGTTGAAAACTAATGCAACTCTAGCTAATGCATAGTATTATAAAACATATAATAATATATATATATATATAAGAAGACTATTAAAAAGACAAAAGCCATGGTCATTGATAAATTTTTAAAAACTCAAATAATAAAAGTAGGGCTGATTGGAAGATAATACAAATAGAACTTGGACTTAAGGATAAACCTGAAAAGATTGCACAAATGAATAATCTAACAAGTGGAAATAACTTAAATAGGATAGAATCCCTAAATAAGTACTTTATTGCCTGCCTCGGTAGCGTAGATGGTAGCATGTCTGCCTCATGTTCAGGAGGTCCCGAGTTCGAATCTCAGTCAGGATGAGTTACCTGGATAGGGTTTTTTCCGGGGTTTTCCTTTATCCTAAAAGCCAAATGTCGGGTAACTCTAAGCTCCATGGACCCTGGACCCATTTGAGCATCATTTCACCCTTTCCATTCATCGTCCGATATGACTTATAAAGTTAAAGGACGTAAATTACACAAAAAAGTACTTTATTAATACATCCAAGCAGTTACAAGAAGTTCCCCCCTCTGTACAATTCTCCATGTACAAAACCTTCCATCTTAATTTAGCTCAACTTCCCCCATTTAGCACAAAAGTGAATCGAGAAGATATTGACACTCACACTGTTTACTCACAGGACATGTTTCAAGAGCTTTTGCTCTTATCATCAGCTGGTACTCAATTAGTGCAAGTTGTAGTGGTTTCCTCTTTCTCCGTATTGTCAATAGATGGCGTGATGTACTTGTCAAAGATGTCTGGTGGTGGAGTTTCAAATTTCATGACTCTATGACGATTTTTGTTAATGAAGATTTTTTTCCCATACGGAAAGGTCTATGGGGTGATTAACATATTTTATTAGAGATGTTTCCAAGTTGATGTCATGTCTAGTATTCAAAAAATGAAAAGCCACTGCTGATTTTTCTGTTTCACCATTTTTAATGTTTCTTATATGATCTTTAGTTCTGATGTTAATATTTCTTTTTGTTTTTCCTATATAGGCTAATTTGTGCTTCACTGTCCCTACGCTTCTTTCAAGTTTATACTTTTCCCCCATTTAATCTAGTTATAGCTACTACAAAAGATATTAAAATATAATAAAGTCCTTAAAACCAAAGACAGCTGCTGGATGGGATGAAATACCTCCCCTTATAATAAAGAAAGTGAAAAATCCAATTTCTTATCCATTAGCAAGAATTTTCAATCAATCATTTGCAACTAGCAGTTTCCCAGAAAGAATGAAATATGCGGTAATCAAGCCTATACACAAAGGTGGTGCTAATGAATTTAAAAATTATAGACCAATATCCATCTTGACCCGTTTTTCCACGATATTTGAAAAACTAGTATATTCTGTTTCATAGCCTATCTAGAGAATCACAAATTATCAAACAAGTGTCAACACGGCTTTAGGAAAAATTATTCAACAACCTTTGCTCTGATTGATCTTGTAAATGAAGTATCTAAAAGTCTAGAAGAAGATAACTTTACTCTGCTGTAATATGTGATATATCTAAAGCTTTTGATTGTGTGAATCATGAAATTCTGCTCAAAAAGTTGGAATACTATGGGATAAGATGTGATAGTCTGAATTGGTTTGAATTTTATCTTGGCAATAGAAAACAAAAGATTATTGCTGAAGGGAAATCAGGGTATATCCACTCACAATGGAGGCAGATCATATCAGGTGTCCCTAAGGGATCAGTATTAGGGCCATTATTATACATACTCTATACAAATGATCTAGCCATGAACATAACTGGTAGTCCAATCTTATATGCAGATGATGCAACCGTAACTATAAAACACAAAACTTTTCGAAACCTAAAAATCAACATAAATAGTGCCATAGAATCTTTGGAAAAATGCTTTACCTACAACGGTCTGAAATTAAATAAAACAAAAACCAACATAATTCAATTTATCACCTCAGGCAATACATAAAACTTCTCAAATGTAAGCGCAAATAATGTAAATAAAGTTTTAGGGATAATTTTAGATGAACGACTAAGATGGTCCAACCACATTGATTATATTGTAAAAAAACTAAATACGGCTTACTTTAATATGTATTACCTTGCACAAATAACTAGTCTAGAAATAAGAAAGGTATTATATTTTAGTTATTTTCAATCAGTACTTGCATATGGTATAAATCTATGGGTAATGGTTCTGGGCATGTAGGTTATAGTAAGTCATGTAGACTATTATTTAGAAAATTAGGAATACTTACACAGCCATCATTACACTTATACAACTTAATTGATTATGTACATACCAACCAGGATAATTTTTTGATCAGTCAAAACCAGCATAGCTATGATACACAACATAAGAACAGCATAAAATTTCCAGCCCATAGACTGGCCTTGCTTGAAAAAAAAAAAAAAAAAAAAAAAAAAAAACCTTGCTAAATGGGAATTAAGGTATTCAACAAACTACCACTGTCAATTCAGAAAGAAAAAATTAAAACACTGTTCAAAAAACATGTTAAGAACCTACTTTTTAAGAAAGCCTACTACTCTGTTAAAGAATATATGCAAGATGACATAAACTAATTATTGATTTTGTTAGCTATATAGTTTTAAGCAATAGCAAACATATTTATTCTTTTATATTAATCATTAATTTTATATGTAGTTTTTACATTTTAATATGTATACTGACGAGACACCAGTTTACGAGCTTTGCTTAAATATGTAAATGTTATTGTGTCAATAAAATTTGATTTGATTTGTCACCCTGATACTATTGGTAATAGGCGGCATTGAATTGAACCCAGGACCTATGGAGGGGCAATTTGCGCTGGAGGAGCTAATTGGAATGATGGAAGGAATGGAAGAATGTGTAGGGAACAAAATGAATGCAGCTACGAAATTCAAGTTGTGCAGAATTACATCTATTTGGGGATTAAACTAAGCAGGAAAGGGGATTGGGAATTACAGAAGAAGTGGGCTCTAGCTAAGGGGAGGTCAACTCTGGGTTTACTGAGAAAATGCTTATATATAGCACCAATGATGAAGGTATCCTGGTTTGGAAGGCTGTACTCAGTCTTAATAGAGTCTAGAGAGGGATATGGGGTGGAAATATGGGGAATCAAAAAGGGATTGGCAAAAATAGATCTTGTATTAAGAGCATATTGTAAATTTATACTGGGTGTACCCCAGAACTGAGCAAATGTAGGAATACTTTTAGAGATGGGAAAAAGTAGTGCAAAAGGAATGGTGATGGAAAGAGTGGTTAAATACTGGTGCAGAATACTGCACTTGCCAGAGGATAGCTTAAATGCTGTCTCAGTTTTCAAGAAAAGCATCCCAATCAGGAAACCTGTTTGAAAAGAATAAAAGAACAGTTGGATTAGGTGATATATGGCTGCATTGACATAATTTAGCCTGGGGAGTACGGAAGGTAGTTAGATCTAGATTCGAGGGTATGGATCATCAAACTATGTGGACTGTGATGGAAGATAAAAGGTCACTGGTTCTTTTAAGGATGTTTGGAATAGAATCAAGGTTAGAAAAATATTTAGAAATCTGTAATAAAAGGGAAAGAGAAGTGATAGCATGGTACAGATTAGGGGTTTGCAAACTGAGAGGTCTAAGCCGTAGTGTACCTGAAGGTCACTGTCCAATATGTGGGGACAAAGAGGATGAAGAGCATATTATATGGGGATGTAGAGGTACAGATGAATGGAGGAAAAAATTGATTAGGGAGAAGTGGCTAAGAAATAAAAGTATTGTAGCCATAAAGAAAATGTTTTCTGAAGAGTCAGATTAGACAGTTAGGAGAATTTCTATGGAAGGTGAGATCCAAATGGAAATGGTCAATTGACAGATATGAGTGAGAGTCAAAAATGTAAATTTTAGATCTTAGGATGTATGAGATAAAAAGGTGGTGAAGGATTGGTAGCATTTAGACGTCTACTGAATAATGAAGTGACTTGGGTCAATTCCATTAGATGCAATCTATATAATAGCTTGGCACTAAATAAATAAATAAAATAAAATCTATTCATATTATTCTTTCTTTGCATTCTGTCTAAACTACTGTCCATTCCAAGCCAGAGTTCTCACTGATGTAAATAAAAGCATGTGCTTCTACTTGTACCCGAACATCCTTATGCCAATGTAAGTAGTTTCTTAACTGCTTCAGCTATGGTCATTTAAACTCTGAACAGATTGGGAATGGGTGCCCAATAAACAATGCAAGACATTTGAATTGTTAAAGGTGGTAAAAATGCTTCATAAACAGGTTGCAGATTTTGATGAGATGTTGTCTTTTTTTCTTTACATCCTTTACAATGCTTGTAAATATATAAATCCTGGATATAAGAAACTGATTGCAAAAGTATGAAGTTTTTACATCAGTTTTTGGTCATTTTTCACTGTTTTAATTGTTAGGTCATTTTTTGGCATTTCAATACATTTTTGATCATTTTTAAAACTGTTTGAGTTGTTTTTATTTATTGCTTTATAATCTTCTAAGTACCGCTTTGATTTGTGAACAGGGAAATATAATATATTCTATTTCTATTTCCAAGTTATGAATCGCTAGAGCAGCTGTATGCACAATATGTTACATCTTTCTGCTGATGTGTCAGTAAGTTGATTGGGGCTCCAGTTGGGTAGCATTACATCACAGCAGAAACAGGGAAGCTCCTGAATCTGCTAGTGTAACCACGTTCTTCTCATATGTATCTGACTGCTTCAGTATACCAACAGATATTATGGTCGCAGGAGTACTATCTTTTGGTGACTTAATGTTATCTATTTATGTGTAATAATGCATAGCAAGCCTGCTGTTTAAGATATACTGTTTGTGAGTTTGGAGATTGAAGTTTTTTCAAGAGATGGTACTGTATTATTTTGTAAACTATTAAGGTTAGGATGGTGGCCAAGAAAAGATTTACAGCGCAACAGCATATTGACTATGAAAAGCATAAGTATGCAGTGGAAAATGCTGACAAAAAGAATAATTCACAATTGCTACTTATTCAGAGTGTAGGTGTACAGCCTGTGACACATCCTCCAATTTTTGTAAAGAATTTTGTGATGTCTTAGTATCTGCTAATATTCCACTAAAGAAAATAAACAGTGAGCTTCCTAGAACATCACATAGGACATTCTTTACCAGATGAATTAACATTAAAAAAAATTATATTCCTGTGTGCTATAATGAAGCCATGGCAAGAAGCCTGAGGAAGAAGATCGTTTCCATGGACAAAACTAGCAGTTCTGAAGGTCAATATGTAGCAAATGTTTTAGTGATGATGCTGGACCCAGATGGCAGGTAACATTTTTGCTGACTTCTGAAATTCTGTTTGAACAGTTTTTGTTCTTGTTGTGGTCTAGTGAAATCTGGCATGAAAAGGTGCTGCTTTTGTAACAGATAGTACTCAAGTAAAAGATTAATGCTGTCTTTAATATTTCCAATTTTTTGTTGCTACTTTGCTCAGCATACACGTTAGACCAAGTTTTCATTTCTAATATATTATTAAGTTTATCTAAACCTTATCTAACCTGTTTATGAATTCAAAAATTGTGTCTTCATTGTGTGCTGCACATTTCTGGTGAAATCTGTATACCAAATTTTTGAATGGAATACAGTGCTTCTTCTGTTCACTATAGGTAAGTTGTAGAGAAAGTAAAGACTTGTTCTGTAACTTCTAAATACTTCAGAACATGATTGTATCTATGGGTGAATTATGTTATATTGATTACCATGCCACAGAAAAGTTATTCTGTCTTAACATCTGGACTCTAGCTATAATATTTAAGATATTTAGTAAATTTATAAACAGAAAAGAAAATGTATGTGTGTATGTAATATGTTCGATTTCTCATGTTACAGGTCACTCATCGGTTTGAGCATTATGGTCCTGGCTTGAGGTATGTTGTATTTTATCATGGGGGCATGGATACACAATTCTGGGCTGGCCATTATGGAAGCAAAATGAGTGGAGCTTGTGTGAAGCTATTAATTCCTCCTCCGAATGTGATTGAGCACAGTGGAAGTAGCACCAGCATCAACAGTAATGATAGCGAAGTATAATAACAAACAACATAAAATTCTATTTCTTTGCCTTCAACACTGTTAAAAGTGGTGAATTGTTAAAAGGTATTTTGTCACTATTTGACACTTAATTTTTGTGCTGTTCACAAGCACATTAACTACAGTGTTAAAGTAACATTTTATACATCTGTATCTTGCAAAATAGAAAAGCAGAGATTCAATGTCTCTGGCTGCTGATTCTTTAAAACAGTATTGGGTGAAGTGAATAAGAATGAGTAATTATTAGTAAGAACTTCTTTATCAATCAAATACTTGCCAATTTTCCACTTTATTTTAAAGAGCTTACTTTTAACTTTATACCACTATTTTGGCATATATGCTTTTAAAACTAAGATGATAATGGTAAATGCATGAAGGACCAAATTTTGAGCATACAGAAATCAGTTATAACAGTTGTATTTATCACCACACTCTTTTGGTATCGCTTAGTTTGTACAGTCCAATGCACCCGCCTCATAGCATGATGGTAACATATCTGCCTCAAATTCAAGAGGTCCCGAGTTCAAAGCTCGGTCAGGGTGAGTTGTCTGGATAAGGTTCTCTCTGGGAATTTCCCTTATCCTGAAACATTGGGCTAATTTGAGTATCATTTCACCGATTTTGTTCATTGTCTGATATGAGTTATGTTGGAGGATATTAATAATAAAAAATAAGAAAAAAAACATGAGAATTTAAAGTTGTTAAGCTCTCTCTCTCTTTCTCTCTCTTTTTTTATGTGTTCATTTTCTATAATGTATTAAAAATTATCCATTTTTTTGCTTTCTGCACCATTCTTTGAGACACACTTGATACATTTAACAAACTGTCTGCAATCACTCCATTTTGAAGGTTTCATAAATAGCAAAGAAATGCTTCCCTCTTTTTTCTCTCTTTCTTTCTTTCTTTCTTTTCTTTTTTCCCCCTATTTATGATTAACCTTATAGGTTAATCATATATCTCAAACTGAAAAATTCAATGCTATGTTTCTCTGCACTTGGGAAGTCAAATAATACTTTCATCATTAAACATAAGTAGTGCTTATAATCTTCAGTGTTTTTATCTCTTCTTTTGTGATAGTGCTTTGCTTCCTGAACATGCATTTCAACTGCCATTTTAACAGAAAATGCAACAGTTATGCATGTTCAGTTGATGAGATTGTTTGACCAGTCTGCAAATGGGTAAGTATTTAAATTGTGTTGCACATATTTACTTATTGATCTGTATGTTTTTAGAGTATATTTGCGATTTTCCAGTTTATTTGCCTTTCAAATATTCACTTGAATACAAATATTTACTTGTGAAAGTGCAAGTAATAGCAAATACTTTTTTCTATTCACTTTACCCATTGAATTTGATTACTGTGACTGAGGCTGGTTTAACAGTTCATCATTTAGTTATTTCTTCATCAATAAAGCTTTTTGACAAGTGTAAGATATTAAACTTTTGAAAATTAAAGTGTAATAACTGCTTTTTGATTACTTTATGCTTTGATGCCAGTGAACACAGAGGTTATTGGAAGACCTTTTGTAATTCAGGTACTAAGGGGCTGTGGAAAGATCTTATTTTATCATTGTTAAAGTGCATAATATAATTTTTTTTTTTGTTGTTGTTGTTGTTGAGAGTATTGATGTTAATGTTTACAAAATATTGTATATTGAATCTTTCTATTAGTTTAAAACATTTTTTAATATGATATTTTTATAATTTTTCTCTAAAATAACTTTTGAAATACTGTTTTCTGTAATACAATGCAAGTCAGGTGTAATTTAATGTGCTGGCATGCTGCTATGGTAGCTCAGTTGACTACAGCCGTGGTATAGAATGCCAAAATTCCATGATTCAAATCCTGGCTGTGGAATTGAATTTTCCAGTCTAATTTCTACCATTCCAAATTTTTCAGTATTTACCTATCATCCACTACTGTTCTTAAAGAAAAACTCTCCCATGTTAAAACATGTACCTCAATAACTGTATTATGTAAGTATTGCATAGCAGTAAATAACATGGATTGTTAACATCCTCATCTTTTCTCAATTACATTTATTTATTTTATATCATTGAAATGTGAAAATTTCATGGATTATGAATATAACAAACATAAAAAATGTGAGGATTTTCACTTACCTGGAGTTCCTTAGAACCTGAAGTGGATGAAATGTGATATTAGCTATGTACAGTCATAATATTATGCCTTAGTAAAAGCTTGTTGTGTTAATTTGTTTTTCTTTCAAAACTTAATACTTATTTACTTGTATTTATTTAGCAGATAAGTGAATAAATAAATAAAAATATCTCAGAAACTATTTGTAGTTGGTTTTTAATACTCCTCACTTACTTGTTTATATTAATGAGAGACTAGTTTCAAAGGTATTCGCCTCCATATAATTTTGACGTCACTGTTACTAAATTCCTCCAAACACATATAGCATATAAATAAAAATATATTGAAATTTAACTGTATTGGAACACCACAGTGAAGCGAAATAATTATTAAATTATAGATGAGTCGTATTATTAACGTAAGTGAAGCCGATGTGTAATAAATACGACTCATCTATAATTTAATAAATAAAAATATGTTCTTAACTGTTTCAGCAATGACCACTTAAGTCCTGCACGGACCTGTAATGGATACCCAATAAATAGTGCATTTTAATGCTTTAAAAATGTTTCATAAATACACATTTGTATCTTCCATATTTCTTAAGTTATTTTAACAAAGCAAAAACTGGTTTAAAGTCCATTAAAAGCAGTATACATCCACAGTATTATTAAAGTACAGACTATATTCAGAGATCATTGAAATTGCACTATTTTGTTTCATTGTAGCAAAAGTCATTCTGTGCATTGAACACATCTAATTTGAGTCATTTTGTTTTGTGTGCATATATAGCTGCATAAGCAAAGTTTTCTCCAGTTCAAGGTTTCATGGTTTAGTTTATGCTTTTATTAACTTACCAGAAACAAAATGGAGCACGTCAATCATTAAGTCAGGGATAGGTGACCATTCAGGACAACTGTTAAGATTAAACTTTAAAAGAGATATCACACAAGTTACTTCTGAGTATAGGCGACAAATAAACAAGGAAAGCTTAAACAACCTTAGAAATTATCTTAGAGAAGTAAGCTGGGAAAAGGTGTATAACACTGATGATATAAATGAAAAATATAACATTTTAAGTATAATACTGCAAAATGGTGTACAAAAAATTATGCCATTAAGAAGCTTCAAAATAATTTCAGGTGGTAAGGTAAATGATTTCACAAAATGGATGACAAAAGGAATAAAACAATCATGCAAAAGGGTGAGGTTTTTAAATTCAATAAAACAGCCAAATATGAGTGAGAAATCTCTAAATTATAATGAAAATTATAACAAAATACTAAATACAGTAATTACACAGGCTAAAATGAATTATAACAAGGAACAAATTGAAAAAGCAGAAAACAAAACAAAAGCAGTGTGGAAAATTGTAAACCAAATACATAAAAACAGCAAAACTAAACAAATAGAAAATATTGAAATAAACCATAAAAATAATAAGATAACAGATCCTGAACAAATATGTAATATATTCAATGACTACTATATAAATGTTGCAAAACAGCTAAATTCAAAGCCCAAAATTCTAAACTCAACAATAATATCAAATTTTGCCCAAATTAATTCTATGGTAATCTTTGAAACAACAGAAGAGGAAGTTTTAAGAGAAATAAATAAATAAGCTAAAATTTAAAAAATCTGTTGGTTAGATGAAGTATCAAACGAAATGCTAAAGAACATACAATATGAAATTGTTGAGGCTCTCACTCATATAATAAACACTTCACTGATGCATGGAGTATTTCCAGATACATTAAAAGGAGCGATTGTTAGACCAATATACAAACAAAAAGAAAGCAAATGCAATATAGAAAACAGACCAATCACATTATGTTCTGCAATATCAAAAGCGATGGAGGCTGTGTTTTTGAAACAACTACAAGGATATTTTGAAAAACAGAAAATCTTAGCAGAGCTACAATATGGATTTCAATAACATAAATCAACAATAAATGCGATAGATAAAGCAAATGATAAAATTATTAATGCACTCCATAATCGTGAATTTGTAGTCGCCATATTTCTGGATCTGTCTTAAGCTTTTGACTGTGTAAATATAAACATCCTTGAAAATAAGCTAGAAAAATATGGGGTTTGAGGCATTGCACAAAAGTGGATTGCATCATATCTAGAAAACAGACAGCAGTGCGTAGAAATAAACTACAAAAATGAAAAGGGTATGGTAAATAAAGTAGGATCAAAATTTGAAACAATTAAACAAGGAGTTCCGCAAGGCTCGAAATTGGGTCCTTTTCTATTTCTAGTTTATATAAATGATCTTTTTGAAATAGTAGCAAACAATGGAGGTACAGCAATTGGCTATGCAGATGATACAATAATAGTTACAGATCCCACTACTAAAGGTGTAGAAAACAAGGCAAACAGTATCATAAAAATATTAAAAGACTACTTTTCAAATCTGGATCTGGTATTAAACATAAAAAAGACATCATGGATAAATTTCACGCTAAAAGAAAAACATGCAGATCACATTGATCTCAAGGTAGATGGGGAAAGTATTCCTGAGGCACAAGTCACAAATTTCCTAGGAGTGCTTATAGACAGAAATCTTAATTGGCAACCACATATAATGTACATAACAAGAAAGATAAATAAGGGTTTATACATTATAAAACAGGTTGGATAACATGGATAATAAAACGCTGAAGCAGGTATACTATGCTTTTATTTATTCGTATATAAAATACAGCATAACACTATGGGGGAACACTACAGCTAAGGAAGTACTAAAAATATTCAAATTACAAAAAAGGGCAATTAGAATAATTGGGAAAATAGAAAAAAGACAGTTGTAGGGACTGGTTCAAAAAATACAAAATCTTAACAGTTCCGTGTATCTACATTTATGAAAGCATCAAGCATGTTCTACTAATTGGAAAAATTGCTAAAAACAATCACATGCATAGCTATAATGTTAGAAATAAACACGATTATTACAGAACTGCACTCAGGGGAACATTAAATAATCGTTCAATAAAAAGTATAGGAAAAGAACATTATAATGCTTTACACAAGGAAATAAAAGACTTGAAACAAAGAGAGATACAAATAAAAACCATTAAGAACTATTTACTAGAAAATGCTTTCTACAATACTGAAGAATTTAAGTACAACACTAAATGTAAACAAAATGTGTAAATGAGTGTAGATGTGTTTTACAGGTATGTGAAATTTGAGAGAAACAGATTTGTAAATAAACTTTGTAATTAAACCTTGTAATTAAATTATGTATGTGATGTATCCTTGTAATTAAACCTTGTAATTAAATTTTGTAATTAAATTATGTATGTGACGTATCCTATGTACTTTTAACACAAGGAAGAAATGAAATGAAATGAAAAATCACACGATAATCTTGTATATGTTGTATAGCACACAAGCTGCAAAGAAAGCAAACCTCTCTGTCAGCATCTCTATGTACAATTTAGCATGTTTCACAACCAAAGTTTATGGTAGTCTTATGCAACTACTTGGTTATTTAGATATTCAGGGTTCAGAGTGATTTCTTTTAGCTATTAGGAGTTAGTTGAAAAGAAAGTTTGACATTGTTAAATCTCAATGTTAACCATGGCTTCAGCTAGCAATGTAGCTAGGAAGTGTATAGATTTCTGATATCAGATAAGAAAATGTGGAGGACTTATAGATCTGACCTCTAAAAGCAATTTAAGCCTTAAGAGGAGAATTCAGAATTAGTCATTCATATGCATTAGGGATGTACTGGTCTACAAATGACATGTTAACTACTCCATTTTTGGGAAATAATAGGTTAAATATCAGGCTTGCTTCCATTTTACAATTCTTTCATTTTAACTGTGCAGAAAATATAAATGTTGAACTACAAAGTCAGGCCAGTTTTTTTCTTACATTATTTCAAAATTCAAAGAAATGTACTTGCGGGGTGGAAAGGTTACTGTTGATTAAAGCTTGATGCTTTGGAAGGGTCGCTTAGGTTGGAAACAATACATCAAAGCAAAGAGAGCCAGATTTGCATAAAGAGTTTTGATCTAGGCAAAAGTATTCAATTGAATTTATTTATACAAATATTTACAATATTTTATCTATATTAAATACATATTTCTTAGTCTATTTGTATAAATTTTGGTCCTCTTTCTTCTTAACCCTGCTAGATCAGCCTGCTTGGGTCCCAGGCCTTCTAGCATTGCTGAGAAGCATGGTCACTCTTACATCCTCTGCTATAGTTTGCTGTTTCCCCTTGTTCT
This sequence comes from Mantis religiosa, assembly GCA_030765055.1. Taxonomy (NCBI): domain Eukaryota; kingdom Metazoa; phylum Arthropoda; class Insecta; order Mantodea; family Mantidae; genus Mantis; species Mantis religiosa. Next base: position 163,479 of record JAUKNK010000355.1, on the reverse strand, counting down.
CTCAGCATATTGTCTTTTCCCCTCTTTACTTTTCTCAACCATTTCTCTTTAGCCTTCGAAAACAAGTTCTCTATATTTCTGTTTCTACTTTCATTTTCTCTGGTAACCATTTTAATGGCTATCAGCTTGCTTTGCATCTTTTCCCATTTCTTTTCCCATTCTTCCTGTCTCCATGCTGCTAGCTCTTTGCACTCTGTCAGAATATGAACTGTGCTTTCTGTTTCTCCACCTAATTCACATATTTCTATCAAATTAATCCTGTCCTAATCCAAGCTAAATCGTCATCATTACAGCACTCGGAAAGAGTCCAGCATAAAATACCCCATGCATAGATTAACATTATATGAAAAAACACCCTATTATATGGGTATAAAAATATACAATAAATTACCTCAACGACTCAAAGAAATAAAAACTCTGAAACTATTTAATAAAGGTGTAAAAATCTGTTATTACATAAGACATATTACTCCATACAGGAATTCATGGATGACACAATATCATAACTACTGCATTACTTGTAATTGATAATTTATGTACATATACATTAGAATTAGTTTTTCTTTTAAATTTCTTTTATGTATAGCTTGACGACTCACCAGTTTACCAGCTAGGCTTACAATGTAAACGTTATGTGACAATAAAGATTCTATTCTATTCTATTCTATTCCATTCCCCCTCCTGTCTGTTACATTGGTCTATATATCGTTCTCTTCCCCATTATCTCTTTATTAAGCTATAAAATTGTAATGATTTTCTGTTTTCTAACCCTCCCCATATTTCTTGTCTTTCTATATCCTTCTATCTAGTTCTGACTATTTTCCGAAAACCTTCTACATTCCTATTTTCTAGTCTCCATAAATTGCCCTTTCCTATTCCTTCCATAGTTTTTTGTGCCTCTGACCACCAACCTTTTCTACTTCCCATTTTCTTTTGTTGATTCATACATATCTTTAGGATGTGAAAGTAAAATAGGATATCTTTGCAATAACTGCACATGCATTGGTCAGTGGACTGATAATAATGGAGATGAAGATTTGGGGTTATCTAGCTCAGCACCTGATGGAACCTGTGCTTAATCAGGGTAGGATTTATATTTAGATAATTGGTACAGATCCCCTAAATTTTTTATGGCCTTAAATAAATGAAAAACAAATGCAATTGGAACACTATGTATCAAATCGTATTGGTTTGGCAAGAAGTGAATATAAAGGCCCTAATTAAAGGAAAAATGCAGGTGCGTCATCTCCTACTTTGGCTTATGTTGCTTGGAAGGACAGGAGGGTAGCTGCAGCATTTTCTAATTGCAGCTCTAAGATGTTGATGATTGACACTGAAAAATAGATGCTCATAACAAAATGTCAATTTTCTGGCCCAATATGAATGTTGTGTATCTAGTAAATCAGGTATTACAGTTATATTCCTCTTTATGAAAAACAGTTAAGTGGAATACAAAGTAGTCTTATCCAGCTGGATATAACCATATACAGTTCTTAAATAATTTGTAGAGCCATGTGGCAATGACCTATAATGTGTTTCAAAAGGAAATATTTCTGAAGTCCAGCTAATCAAATGCGTTAGCACACTCAGCATTGCCAACTTGTTACCCCCACTCTTTTCATATTTCCCTCTTGCATACTCATACAATGTGCAGGTCTGCCTGGCGCTAGACCTGAGGGTAACCAAATTAAATTACCAAACTTTGATAGTGATGCAGTTGCCAAAATCAAAATTAGAAAAAGCATCTTCGCAAATTATGTATGTTTTTAAATGCTATAATTATAGCATTACCATTATATGAATTACCTGTTTTTCTAATCCAATGGAACTGCCAGTGGCTCATCCATATTGTCAAGAGACAATTCGTCATTATCACTGTCTTCATCGTCTGAGTCTTGCAATTGTATGATTATAGATGGAGTCAACATGAAAAATTCAATGACAATGCCGGGATTTGAACCACGGATCTCCTGGTTTCTGTCCAGTCGCTCTAACCCATTGAGCTACCATGACCAACGTGTCGTTCTTACATTAAATTCTCCAATGGTTCAAATCCTGGCCATGGCATTGAATTTTTCATATTGACTCTATCAAAAACCTTAGCCTATATACGGCTAGTGTGAAGAAATGAATAATTTAAATCAATTAACTAAAATAGTATGATTATAGGTTCCAAAATCTCGTCATGTGCTATTTCTTTCTTAAAATCATCTTCTTGTAGGTTTCTGCATGCCTCATGCAGTAAGAGCACAAGTTATTTTCTGTATAGTTGGAATTCACCTTGGTCATAAAACTCAAACACAGTTCTACGTACAACATCCTTGTCAAAGTCACTTAAATTTGTAACCCTCTTCGGAGGACCAACACGTTTTCTGGGAGACACAAACATTTGGGCAGCACTGGGATCAGATTTTCTTGCCCCTCCACAAATGCAGGACACACTTGCTTTACCTACACCACACGCTTCAACAGTAAGCCGTTGAGCATTTTTGAAATCGAGCTGATTCCTATATGCCTCATTGTCCAAATTTTTGAAGAACGTGTAAACTTTAAAAATAATGTTTCGAGCCTGGCTTCGCAATACCTGTCTCTTTGACTCGCCATTAAATTCACTGCAAGAAGCCATTCCACTATTTAACTCTTACTCTAGTGTTGTCAAGAATATTGAACTGAATAATTCAAGAAGTTCTGAAGAATAATATTGAAATAATATAACAATAAAGCTGAATAATATTGATTTGAACTCTCCAGAGTAAATAAACACTCCTTATCCAGCATTCATTCATAAATGTAAGCATACAACATACCATAGGCTAACAGGAAATGAAGTTATATGTGTTTGGAGGAATTTAGTAACAATGACGTCAAAATTAATCTCAGAAATTATTTGTAGTTGGTTTATTAATACTCGTCACTTACTTGTTTATATTTATGAGAGACTAGTTTCAAATCTTTCCAACTGGCATCTCTTGTTGTCTGCTCTACTCTCTGGTGGTGGAACATCAGATTGAAACAAGAAGATAAGTCAGCAGTAGCATTTCACTTTTGGAATGAAAACCATGACATTGATCCAAATCTAAAAGCCAGAGTCAAAAAGCACTTTAGAAACATCAGATTGAAACAAGAAGATAAGTCAGCAGTAGCATTTCACTTTTGGAATGAAAACCATGACATTGATCCAAATCCAAAATTATTAAAAGGAGTGATAAACCAAAATAAATTGACAACATGGGAGAACATATTCATATGGAAAAATAAGGATCACATAATGAACTTTGAAATCCCCACCAGTAGATAATTTGACAAAGAAGTTCATAGTGCCACCACCAGAGAGAGTAGACAACAACAGATACCAGTTGGAAAGAGATTGAAAATGGAGGCGAATGCCTTTGAAACTAGTCTCTCATAAATATAAACAAGTAAGTGACGAGTATTAATAAACCAACTACAATTGTGAGGAAATGAAGTGTTTGCTATTTCTCGAATTTAACACCTTGGCTTATTCAAAGTAATTCTGTTATCACGTGATATCAATAGTATAAGTTTCTGTTCTGAGTAATTACAAGTATATGTACACACATACGGGCCCAAATGACCTTGTTGTCGACGGGCCCTAAAACACCACACACTCACTCACTCACTGTACACACATACAAACCAACCAATAATGATAGTGCTTTACCTCATGATGCATCAGTAAATATATTGATATTTCAATTCCTTTCTTGGAAGTGTTGAAAACAGTGTTATTATGATAAATTAAATTTAAAGGGAGTCGATTAATGACACTAAACAGCACTTACTTTTAAATTTTTCCGGAACATGTTTCAGAGACTTTCCCTCTATCCTCAGCCGGCCATCGACTGAGGATAGAGGCAAAGTCTCTGAAACATGTTCCGGAAAAATTTAAAAGTAAGTGTTGTTTAGTGTCATTAATCGAATCCCTTTAAATTTAATATTGATATTTAGTTGTTTATATTAAGAAATCTATATGAGCTGATACACTTTTGCATGGTTTTTAAACAGAACAACTAAAAAATACTGCTTTGAACTCTCTAGAGTAAATAGAGATTATGAACCATTCATAAACATAGATATAATGTGACCAGACATGTCCTGCCAGGCCAGGAGGAAGTGTGCTGTTCCCTCTCACTCGAATTTAACAAACACCTCAGCTTATTCAAAGTAATTCTTTCATCACATCATGTCAAACGTTGATGTTTCAATTCTGAATAATTACAAATATACGTACATGCATACATACCAGCCAATAATGCTATTCATTACAGTGCTTATGTCGCGATGCATTTCTATAATATATTAGTGCTTTATTTATTTGTATTAGGAAAACTATTTGAGCTAAAAAATATGGGGTTTTCACGGGTATGTTAGATACTGCGACTTTGTGGGTTCGTGAAATGAAAAGTCCAATTGCACCACTCAAAAATGTTCTTTATTTCCACCGACTTACAGTTAAACACTTGCCAATTACACAGAATTACGTAATGCACACAATTACGATTCACCAGTTCGTCTTTAACCGTTCCGATGCACATACACAATTACGTAAATTCTTCTGTTGCACAGTCTTCTCGTTCTTACACTAGCGCTGCACTCTTACAGCTGTTCGCCAAACACTGACTGACTGTCTCACTGAAGCCCTTTTTATAGGAATGTCACTGTTTTTCTAGAAGTCTCTGGTTTTCCGCCGATCACCACGAAAGTTCCGGAGGACAGGAGAAGGGGAGAGAAGCGTCCAGGGACAAGTGACATTTCCCTAATCACCCCTCAGTTAGTGACAGATTAATGGGCGGGGGGCGTGGCTCGGCTGCCTCAGGTCCCTTCCAGCTGTCGCCGGTCGTGCCTTACGCTAATTGGGTGACACTGCTCCCTCCTCAAAGCTGGTCGTCCCGAACAGCACCATCGTAGCGGGCTAGGCGATCCAGGTGTACCACCAACATCTTCCCTCGGGGAACCTTCTGGATGCGGTAGACCACGTCGTTAATCCTCTTCACCACTCGGTACGGTCCTTGACATGGCTGCTGGAGCTTCGGGCAGCGTCCCTTGCTCCGGGTAGGACGGTACAACCAGACCAGGTCACCTTGCTGGAACCCTTGGCTGTTGGCTTGCCTGTCATACCTGGTCTTCATGCGGTCGCTCGCCTTCTGGATGTTCTGGCGAGCCATCTCGTGCATGTCGTGGAGATGGTCCACCAAGTTCTCCACATACTCGGTTGCTGGCTGTTTCGCTTCCGGAGGGCTTCCAAAAGCCAGGTCACAAGGGAGGCGTAACTCTCGGCCGAACATTAAGCTGGCTGGCGTCATCCCAGTTCTGTCGTGTGTAGACGAGCGGTAGGCCAACAAGAACAGTGGCACCTTGACGTCCCAGTCTCGCTGATGGCTGGCCACGACCTTCCTCAGGTATTCCTCTAAGGTCTTGATGTACCTTTCGACCATGCCATCCGATTGGGGATATAGAGGCGTAGTGCGAGTCTTGTTCACCCCAAGCCTTTGTAGTGCCTCCTTCATTATATTGGACTCAAAGTTGGTACTCCTCAGCCAACTTCGCGACGAACACCCACAGACGCACGGCACTCCGCCCCAAGGTCAGCTCCAGCAGGGCCTCCTTCTCCACAGGCAAGGTGTCGCCCGACGCCGTGACCAGCTGATATGGTCGGCTCGGCTTCCTCGTCGGCAAACCCTTCGCCAGGTCAGGTCTGATGATGGTCACGGCTGCCCCAGTGTGCACCAGCACGCGGCACGGCTTCCCTCTCACCCAGCCGTCCGCGATGAGGCTGTCATCCATACGCCGGCTGACGGCGCGCAGTGTCACTCGAGGGGATGGTGGTGATGGCGCCGACGTGCCCCCCTCCACGCCGGGCCTTACTCGTTCTTCCGGCTGCTCTTCCTGTTGTGGGCAGTCTCTCTGCAGGTGTCCGGGCTGTCCACACCCCCAACACAGGCCACTAGGTGTTCGCCGTCGTCCCTCAGCTGGTCTTCTGTCTCCGGCGTAGCGGACACTCCTCGTTCTCGACATCGGGATAGCTGTTACTTTGGCCGCCTCCATCCTTAATGCGGCTGTCAGCGCCTCGTGGATGGTTTTATATTCGCCGGCGCTGACGAATCTCCGTGTCCCGTACCCCGTCGACAAAATTGTAGCCGGCTGCCCGGAATACGAACTCCAGTGGCAGGTCAACCAAGGCCTTGCTAGCCAGCTGCTCAATCACCATGGCGAACTCCTGCAGCGTCTCCCCCGGCTGCTGTGACCTTGCCTTCAGCTGGCTGCGGTACGCTGCGGCTAAGCGGTGGTTCCCAAACCGATTCTCTAGGGCCTCCCAGATGTCCTTGGGCGCCGCCGTTGTCTGCACCGCGTTTAGGACTTCCGCGGCCCGTCCCTGGAGGCTGGCTATTAACTGTGTGGCCTCCTCCTCCGGTGACCATCTGTTGTGCTTGGCCACTGTGTCGAACTGGCGGCGGAAGACCTCATATGTTGACGCGCCGTCATATTTCGGAGGTTTGACGCGCACCGATGTTGTGTCGCGTCCCGGTGCGTCGGCCTTCAAATCCTTCAACCTCCTGCCGACGACGTCCTCCACCATGGCATTCAGGGACTTGACGCTGCTGTCGGCCTTCCCTTCCAGGTCGTTAACGCGGCTCGCCAGGTCCTCGACGCGCTCGTCCACTTGGCCCATCCGCTTGCCCAGCTCCGTCACGTCATCCCTCACGCCGGCCAACTGTTCTTCACATTTGGCGGCGAGAGCCTCGTTCGCCACCTTCATTTCCGTGGTCAGTTCGGCCATCTTTACGGTCATTCTCGTGGCCAAGTTGTTGTTTGCCGTTTCCGTCTTCGCTGTTAATTCGGCCTTCATTTCTTCCATCTTCTCGTTGATGTCGTTGGCCGTCTTCATTTGTTTCAGTTCCGCGGCCAGGTTATTTGTAGTCTCCAGCTTCACGGCCAGGCTGTTATTTGCCGCTTCTGTTTTTGCAGTGAGGTTTTCATTCGCCGTTTTTATTTCTGTCAATTCCGCCTTCATTTCCATCATCTTCGGTGATGTTGTTGTCCCGCTTCCTGACACCAGTGTGACTTTGTGGGTTCGTGAAATGAAAATTCCAATTGCACCACTCAAAAATGTTCTTTATTTCCACCGACTTACAGTTAAACACTTGCCAATTACACAGAATTGCGTAACGCACATAATTACGATTCACCAGTTCGTCCGTTACCGTTCCGATGCACGTACACAATTACGTAAATTCTTCCGTTGCACAGTCTTCTCGTTCTTACACTAGCGCTGCACTCTTACAGCTGTTCGCCAAACACTGACTGACTGTCTCACTGAAGCCCTTTTTATAGGAATGTCACTGTTTTTCTAGAATTCTCTGGTTTTCCGCCGATCACCACGAAAGTTCCGGAGGACAGGAGAAGGGGAAAGAAGCGTCCAGGGACAAGTGACATTTCCCTAATCACCCCTCAGTTAGTGACAGATTAATGGGCGGGGGGCATGGCTCGGCTGCCTCAGGTCCCTTCCAGCTGTCGCCGGTCGTGCCTTACGCTAATTGGGTGACAATACATTGTTCTCTACGTTCCACATGGATCAGTTGTGGTAAAATCTGAATTTTCGTCTTAGCGCAAATGGTATTTAATAGAGATTGATTAGGTTGTTGTTCATCACACACCACTTAGGGAGAATGCAATACTTGGTTGCTCACCTAGTAGCGCTCAAGGACAAGTATCATCCCATTTGAAACAGATAGTAATTAGGCTGCTGCACATCAATAGCTTGCAACCTAATTAAGCACTATAACATTTGGAGGCTTCTTCATACTGGGGGTAAAAAATCCACCACCCTAACACCCTTCATACTTGAAGGAAGACACTTTTTTGATAGTATGCTACCAACACCAAAAAAGATTGCATCCATTTTGAAAATGTCTTCTGTGTTCCAAAAGAGAAGTTTGTCATGGACGTGGAGGTGTACCTTTGTGTATTTACCTATGTTTTGAGGGTGTACCATTCAAAAAGAAACCTTTAAAGGTAAACTTTTATCTCCTATAGAAGTTATTTAAATTTTTTGTATAAGAGAAAAATTTAAATAATTAGTATTAAATAAGCATTAAGTGCATGTACGGACAGGACATCTGTAGACGTCCATATTGGTTCAACTGCATTTTAATATGGATGCCATATGAAAATGGTTAACCTTTATGTGGTCACATATTTTCATAACATTACTAGTCATGTGAGATGTTAATGACACCCCAACAAAAGTCGCTCTAATTACATATTTGTTTAGCATATCATTAATATAGGAATGTTTACTGAATAAATGACTCTTCAAAATGACCTTTCACTGTATATGAATTCCTTTAAATATTAATCAAGTACTAAATTACCTTCTTTTTAAAACTAGATACATTATGATAGAGTCAACATGAAAAATTCAGTGCCATAGCCAGGATTTGAACCACGGATCTCCTGGTTTCCGTCCAGTCGCTCTAACCCATTGAGCTACCATGGCCAACTTGACTCTATCTATCAAAAACCTTAGCCTATATATGGCTAGTGTGAAGAAATGATTAATTTCTTCATTGTGTTTTTCATGTTGACTGTATCAAAAACCTTAGCCCATATATGGCTAGTGTGAAGAAATGATTAATTTCCATCAATTAACTAAAATAGATACATTATTTCCATTTTCTTACAAATTTTGAAGAAATTATTTATTTGTGGTACTCTTTGCTCTGTTTTACAGATTTAAGCCATTACACATCACTAAACATTTATTCTGCCAATAGATACAAAAGTTTTATGAATTTAGTCACTGTCACTGCCTGCAATGGGTGTTTTTGGGGTAATTTTACGTCCTCCAACATTAAGTCATATCGGACGGTGAATGAAATGGGTGAAATGATGCTCAAATGTGTCCAGAGTCCATGTACTTTAGAGCTACCTGACATTTGTCTTTAAGGATAAGGGAAAACCCTGGAAAAACCTTATCCAGGTAACTCACCCTGACCAAGAAGAATGGGTGTGATATCATAACACTTTTTGTATACATTTTTCATGTGCTTTATACACATGGCTTTCAAACATCGAGCACAGTGCAATTTAACTTTTATGCCTTTACTCCAAGGACAAACTGCACAGCACCTGGGCTTAGATAACCTTTCTTCAGGAGGTGTTACATTGTTGCTGTCTTTGATTTCCGCCAATTTAGCTGCGTTCTCTCTAACAAGTTTAGGCAAGAAGTGAGTGACTGCTCTCTTGCAATAATGCATTTCCCACTTCATGTAAAAACATTCTTCGGGACATCCTCTCATTGTTGTTACTTGCATATTTGATAAAGGCATTATGCCAGCAAAGTCAATCATTTGAAAAAAGACAGCAAGTGGCCATAATCTGGTTTTCCTTGAGACTGAATAAGTAGTGCACACATCTATTATGTCTACTCCTGTTTTGGTCATATTATACATTGTTTCTGGTTTCTTCTCAATCTGGAGTAATAGTGTCAATGGCATTGTCATTGTGCAAAGATGAAAGGAGGATACCATTCCTTCCTTTCTTTGGCACATTCAGATTCAGATTTTATTCTGCCATTTGCAACATGTTTTACAAAGCATCGTCAAAAGTAACACTACAATTACATTTTTACAGTTCAATAATAAAACAAATAAATCTATTTACAGATTATTAGCAGTTCTAGATATACACAATAGATTGATAACAAAATTTAATAAACTAAGTCTCTCTTCCCTTTTTGTATTCCTCAATTGAGTAGAAAGCGTTTTTCACTAGGTAAGTCTTTATTGCGTAAATTTTCTTCACTTCTTCATTTATTGCCTTGATAGAGTGAGGTAAATGATTGTATACATTTTTTACAGTATTTTCAATACATTTGGCAGCTAATGTTCCCCTGAACCTATTTCTAAAGTAGTTCTGTTTTTTTCTTGCATTATATTCATGAATGTTTCTATTTTTTCCTTCTATGTGGTTTCTTATTACATGTTTGAGACATTCAAATATATATAAACAGGGTAATGTGAGTATTTTAAGTTTTTTAAAGCTACCTTTACATGATTGTCTCCTAGGGATTTTTTCCATTATTCTTATTGCTCTCTTTTGTTGCCTAAATGTTTTTAACATATTTTTCTTACCTGCTGCCCCCCATAAAATGACCCCATAACTTAGGTGTGCATATATAAATGCATAATAAACCTTCAGTGCACTGACTTCATCCATAATTTGTGTTGTCTGTTTTAATACATATATGCCCTTGTTTATTTTCTTGTTGATCTTTTCTATATGTTTGTGCCATTTTAAACTACTATCTATAACTAATCCTAAAAAGTTTGTCTGTGCTACTTGGCTAATTTGCTTATTTTGTACTGTTAATGTGATGTCAGATTTTGTTCTATTACTGAGCTGAATTTGCATCCATTCGGTTTTGTTTGTGTTTAGTACCATTTCCAGTGCTTCTAAATAAGTGCTAATGGATTCTAATAAGGAGTTTGCTTTTTCCTGAACTTCTGCCTCTGTCTTACCTGTTACCACTACAGTTGTATCATCTGCATATCCAATGGCTAATCCTCCTGCATCCTGTATTATTTTAAATAAAAGATTTATATATAGGATAAACAGATATGGTCCCAATTTTGACCCCTGAGGCACATATGAAACTATGGTACTATCCTTTTAGAATCCAAAAAGGATGCTTCTTAATTCGCAAACTCTTGTGCAAGCAAACTCTAGAGGTAGCTCCCTCTTATTCTTTCTAAGAGTTCTTACTACTGTAAGCTGCTTCTTCAGAAGCTCTTCAGCCAGTGGGATGGAACAAAACCAATTGTCAAGTGTTACATTTCGTCCTGTCCCTTTGATAGGCCTTACAAGTCTATTTACTACCTCATTAGGTGAGTTTGACAATGCAAAGGCTTCGGGTTGTTTTCCAACATAAATTTCCATCCCTAAAGTATACCATGTTCTTGCATCGCACAGGGTGAAAATCTTCAATTCATATTTCGCTGGCTTGCTGTTTATATACTGATGGAAACTGCATTTGCCTCTAAATGCAACCAGTAGTTCTCCACTGTCGTATATTCAGACACACTATAATTGTTTTCACAGTTTGACAGAAATACTTCTCTGAATGGAGCTAGGTGATCAAGCTCTTTACGCTGTAGTCTGTCTCGAATGTCATTGAATCGTAAACAATGCAGCAAGAAACAAAAGTGTCATAAACTCATTGTTGCATAAAATATAGAAATTTCAAAACCATTTCTATCCCATAAGTCTTCCAGATTTTGGTGTCCTGCTCAGTGATGTCCTGCCAATATCAATAGACCCAGAAAAGATTTGATTTGCTTCTCATCGGTTATTTTGGCAACACAATATCTTGTGAAATTTGTTGCAATATGCTGTGTATAAATGTTTGTGCATGATGTAATCATTCTAATGATTACTTCATTTATAAATAGCAAGAAACAGCCCACAGCTGTATTTGCTGCTTTAGTAACAGCTTTCACACCAGGGAGGTGAATTACATGATCTTCTTTTCCAGTTCTAGCGTTGCGATTAGGACAGGTTTTCAGCCATTTGCTAACTTTATCCTTTCCAACATAGAAATTATGCAGCTTTCATTGTTTACTGTACTTGTGATTCTAGGCTGTCTTCCTCTTCTTCAGAAGATTCATCTAATACCTCTTGCAGAAGCTTCTGCATTTTTTCTTGTTCTATTTCATAAGGATCCATTGCTGAATGAACCACACCAAGTAGTAACTGCTATGGAATACAATTATAAGCTTTGTCGGCACACTATAACGTACAGATAGTCAACATGAAAAATTCAATGCCACAGCCGGGATTTGAACCACGGATCTCCTGGTTTTCGTCCAGTCGCTCTAATCCATTGAGCTACCATGGCCAACTTGCCATCATGACACTAAATTCTCCATTTGACTCGTATATTTCCCTGGTAAACCACTAGGAGCTCTCGCATTCGAGATACACTGTTTGTGGCGACTTACTATCATAAGTACTTGAGTCCCACGTTTCATCATTTAACTCTTATTATTTTAGTTAATTGATGGAAGTTAATCATTTCTTCACTCTAGCCGTATATAGGATAAGGTTTTTTGATAGATAGAGTCAATATGAAAATTCAATGCCACAGCTGGGATTTGAACCACGGATCTCTTGGTTTCCATCCAGTTGCTCTAACCCATTGAGCTACCATGGCCAACTTGCCGTCATGACACTAAATTCTCTATTTGACTTGTATATTTCCCTGGTAAACCGGTAAACCACTCGGGGCTCTCGCATTCGAGATACACCATTTGTGGCGACTTACTATCATAAGAAATATATATGTATATATAATGTACAGAGTCATGCAGGGTGTTGACAACACCCCAAGACATATTGTTGCATATTTTCTTGGAACTCAAGACTTCCATTATTGATTCTATTTTTACTCAAGGCTTGCACATAACTTCCTAGAAAGGTACCAAAGATCATGAAACGACATTTCTATCCATTATGTCATAACACATAGATAAGAATGACTGGGGTGTTCTGAGCACCCCACACGACCACTCAAGGGTTAAGGGATTTAGCTCTAAATGCATAATAAATAAGAGAATTAGGAAATAATGAGAGGGTAGAAACATTTTGATCTGCTTTGCGGGCAATTTCTTGTATCTTAATGTCCTTGAAATAGTTAGATCATATAGGACAATGAATAATAGGATGAAATAAATGCTCAGGGGAGCCCAGGGCACAATTAATGACTTTTCTCTTCCCAAGATAAAGCAAAATCCCTGAATAATCTTAAGCAGATAACTCATCCCAGCTAGATTGGGCTCTTCAGATGAGGCAAACATGCACACCATGGCACTGCTCAAAGGTTTAGTGAAATGTGCAGATAGAAACTAATATATTTACACTTAAATTATAATGTTTTACTTATACAGAGAGATTACCGCTTTAGCATTATGAATGTATACAGAAATAACATAACAGAATCTTCTACATGCCCATCTGTAATCAATCAATCCTCCAGTTCAAGATGCGTATTTACATTTAAAAACTGATCTCGTCTGTCGCTATCACTGCCCAAAGAACAGCAAGTGTGGCAACTCCTTATGGAACAAGAACTTGGGGACAGAAAGCCTTCCCAGTTCCTCCGTCATCTCCGCTCATTAGCCAGAACTGTTCAGATCCAGAACAACCTCCTGAGACAACTATGGATCCGGCATCTTCCTAAGCAAGTACAGGCTATTCTACAAACACAAACAGAAATTCCGGTGGACAAAGTCGCCACCTTGGCAGACAAAATTCTGGAAATGACACCGCCACTCCCGTGGCACTCCACCATCCAAGCTATAAATTCGGAAAATCAAAACAGTGAAATAAGCGAGCTTCTAAACGTTTGGATCAATGAAGCCAACAGATGGCTTTACAACCATCTCTTCGGTCCCGATCAGGTTCACGAGGCCGACAACATTGCTCCCAGAACAGGCGGACATCACTAATGACAACGGCGATGCATGTTGGTAACCTCGACGCTTCCGCAAGAAGCGTGTCAAGCAAGAAATGTGTCTCTCCGTGCAACTTCGCGTCAAACTCCAAAGGCAAACCTCTAATGGCGGTGAACGATTGTCCCATAAGTGGAAGCCGCCTCTTTGTCACAGACCGTAGCCGCAGATTTCTTGTAGACTTATGCTGTTTCACTCGACACCTGTTAAAAGGTCGTCGCCAGTAAACAGACTACGAACTCGTCGCAGTCATCAACTCAAGTGTCCGCACATATGGCATTTTGAGTTTAAAGCTGGATCTTGGACTGCGACGAGATTTTTCTTGGAAATTTGTTATCGTTGACGTTGCTATTCCAATCATCGAGTCAGACTTAATTTTCCTATCTTCTTCCTGACTGTCATAACAAGCGCGTAGTCGATGGTATCACAGGCCTATCCGTAACCGCTCGCCCGGCATCCATGGCACAACCCAATGTGAAATCCATAAACGCCCTGTCCTCTTATCACAACATCGTTGAAGAGTTTCCTGACCTAACCCGACCGGCCGGAACGCCTAGGGAGATACGCCACAACACAGCGTATGTGATCCGGACCATACCAGGACCACCACTCCCATGGAGACAACGTTGCCTACCACCAGATCGCCTCCGCATTGCGAAGAACGAATTCGATACCATGCTCAAAGGTGGCACAGCACGACGCTCAGTGGGACCATGGGCCTCGCCACTCCATCTAGTACCAAAGAAGGACGACGGATGACGCTCCTGCGGAGACTATCGTGCACTCAACTCCCGGCCAATACCAGACAGGTATCCCCCACGTCACATCCATGACTTCAGTCGCCAGCTCCGTGGATGCTCAATCTTTTCCGTCGTGGATCTCGTGCAAACCTACACGCAGAACCCCGTCAATCCCAATGACATACAAAAAACTGCCATAATTACGCCCTTCGGGCTCTTCGAGTTTCCATTTATGTCTTTTGGACTGCGCAACGCTGAATAGACCTTCCAAAGGTTCATAGATGAAGTACTCATAGGCCTTGACTTTACTTTCCCTTATATCGACGACATCTTAGTGTTCTCCAAAAGCACTGAAGAGCACGAACGCCATCTGAGAACTCTTTCTCGCCGGCTCTCCGATTATGGCATCCTAATCAACGTTCGAAAAAGCGTTCTAGAAGCTCAAAGAGTGAAGTTCCTAGGGCATGAGGTTGCAGCCGAAGGTACACGTCCTTTACCTGACCGCATCGTAGCGTTGCAGAACTTCCCATACCAAAGGCTGCGTGGGACCTCAGACGATTCATGGGAATGATCAATTTCTATCGTCGGTTTTTGCTATCTGCTTCCGAACACCAGGCCCCACTTAATGTAGGTATATCCAATCTTAAAGGATCTCCGTCAGTACAGCCAGTACAGTGGTCTTCGGAACTAGAAAGCAATTTTAACTCCTGCAAACACGCACTATCCTGACCCACTCTCTTGGCGCACCCAGACCCCGCAGCACCTTTAGGACTCTTCACCGACGCGTCTAATACAACCGTAAGTACCACACTTCAGCAGCTACAAGGTGACAACCGGGAACCGTTGGAATTCTTCTCAAAGAAGTTAACTCCTAAGCAGACTGAATAGTCTGCCTACTATCGCGAGCTACTCGCGGTGTATGAAGCCGTGCAGCTCTTCAGGCACATTCTAGGAACCAATCACTGCACAATCTACACTGATCACAAGGCTAACATATGAGTTCCAGCAATGTCGTGACAAACTTCCTCCTGTTAAACTCGACCAGCTGTCGTTTATTGCACAGTTCACTACAGATAGCAAACACATCGACGGTGTTTCTAATGTCGTCGCCGACGCGTTCTCGCGAGTAGAAGCAGTCTCAAACCACACCTTGGACTTCTCCGCACACGGACAATCACAAAACGAGAACGTCGAACTCCGTCAGATCTTAAACAGCGATTCAGCACTTCATCTGCAGCACATCCAAGTTCCCGGAACTGACATCCAACTCTTCTGCGGCACAACTACATCACAGCTACACCACAACCAAGGCCCTTCATCACGCAACCATATTGAAGACAAGTTTTTGACTCGCTCCATGGACTAAGATATCTTGGTATCAGGGCTACTGCTCGAATGGTATCAGACTGCTTCGTATGGCCCAATAATCAGAAATACTGCCGCACGTAGGCACGGGCTTGTCGGGATTGCCAGCGCAGTAAGATCAGCCGTTACGTCTCAGCTCCAGTTCAAAACTTTGCCATACCGTCTGCTAGATTCCAGCACGTGCACCTTGACATCATCGGGCCTCTTCCTCCTGTAGGAGCGTTCCGGAACTGTCTAGTTGCCGTAGACACTCTTGCTGGCCAGATTTTTGGCCATTGGAGCGCATCACAGCTGAAGACGTCGCAGAAGCTTTTGTTGCATGTTGGATCTCCCGCTTCGGTTCGCCAGCCCGCATCACCACTGACCAAGGCCGCCAATTTGAATCTCAGCTTTTCACAAACCTATGAATCGTGACTGGCAGCTCCAGGTCCCGCACCACCAGCTATCATCCATGTTCTAATGGCATGGTGAAACGTTTCCATCGCCAACTCACTTTGGTTTCTGCTTCGCCTAAACGGGACGTTAGGGACTAACCCACCCCTAATCAATCGGCCAGAACTAGGTATTGTACCGAACTCCAGGATGAGTGGGACGGCGAGCTCGCTATATCCCCTGTGTAGCTCTGTCATTCCTATGGGATGACTCCTTGTCGGGCTCCGTGGTGGGTGGGGAGTACTGGGGATGAAACTTAGTCCATCTATTATGATAAACCCCTCTATTAATAAAATTATTAGCAAAAGTGGAAAGGAAATAGCCGAGTGTAGTGGTCCTCGCTATTTAGTTATTTATAGAACTGAGGAAGGTCGGAAGTTTAGTACCGTGAACCCGTTCGTTATTGAGAAGGGCTTAGATAGTATTGCTGGTTCTGTGAAGGCATGTACTAGATCTCGCAATGGCACGCTCCTGGTCGAAGCAGTTTCTTCGACACAGGCTGCTAAAATCTTGAAAGCCAATATGCTTGCGAGCTATCCGGTGCACCTTGAATTGCATAGGACTCTGAACTCCTCGCGTGGTGTTGTAAACACCAGCGCATTGGATGGTATGTCCAATGTGAAGATTCAGCAAAACTTGTCGGAACAAGGTGTGACTAATGTATATCGAGTTCACCGCAAAGGACGAGGTGAACTAGTGCCCACTCTTACCCTGTTTCTTACCTTTGATCGGATAGAACTCCCGAAAAGGATTAAGGCAGGGTATGAGTCTATTGAAGTGAGGCAGTATATACCTAATCCATTGAGGTGTTATAAATGCCAGCGCTTTGGCCACACAAGTGATTCATCTAATGGAGTTGCCACTTGCGTTGACTGCGGGGAAGTAAAGCATTACAATGCATGCACTTCACCCGTAAAGTGTGTTAACTGCCGTGGTAATCACTCAGCAAACTCCAGAGAATGTCCTAGTTTTATGGAGAAGGCGATTCAAGGGATCCGGGTAAGAGAAAGGGCGTCCTTCGTGGAAGCCCGGAAACTCCTGCGTATTCGCCAGCCTTCTGTACCTAGGACAGTTACTTATTGCAGTTGCAGCATCCGGTACCTAGACGTGAAATCGCAATACAAATCTGCGAAATAAACGGAGAAATAGTATCCGAAAGATCAATTACACCAAGATCACAGCCAAAGCAACAAACACCAACACGAACAACAGTGAGCGCGCCGACCAAGTCCAGTCCTAAGAAGAAGGTTTTAGCCAAGTCACCGCCGAAAGCATCTACTTCAAGAACAAGTGAACCGGTAGTATATAATGTATCGCCAAGGAAATTTAAGGCCACTTATGACAGAACGGACTTCCTCAAGGTAAATAGTAAGACAAGTAAAAGGAAAGCTAGCCAGTACAAAAGTCCGCGAACATCTCCGTCAACATCTGAGGAATCATCTGGAGAGGACGCCGATCGGCGACTTCCATCTTTGCCTGTCGCAGTCCATCTCTCCTGCCGAGAGACCGGATTCGAAGTTACCAGTGCGTAAGCCGTCCTCTTCCATTGACGATGTGGAGCGGGTGGATCCTGTCCTCACTGCCCAAACGACAGTGAAGAAATGGCAGGAGAAACCTATTGAAAGTGCTAGCCCTGACACAAAGAAAAGAAACAAGTTGGTTCGACCACCACTGGGCAGGTAGCTTTTGTCATGGCAAGTTGATATTGAAAGTAGTTACTTTTATGCCTTTTGGAATTTTATTGGTACTTATAGTTTTTTACCCATTTGGGCTTATTTGTTTTATAGTCATTTTGTTTTGATCTGTTTTTTTTTTTTTTTTAATTTTTTAATAATTTATATCTGGCTATTGCCATGAATTAGTTTTTGTAAGGGCGCTGATGATCGCTGCAGTTGAGCGACTTTATACACATCATCATCATCATCATCATCATCGCCAACTCAAGGCAGCCATCATGTACCATCCCAGCATGCCTTGGATCCAGACACTACCAATTGTCCTATTGGGAACACGCAGCGCCTTCTAAGAAGATCTTGGCAATCATCAGCTGAACTGGTCTATGGGAAGCCCATTCGGCTTCCTGGAGAGTTATTGTGCAACACGAACAACCAACACTTTGAAGATGCTTCCGATTTCGTGGCAAGCTCCGTCAGCAGATGGAACGACTGCGTCTGATACTACAACCACGCCACGGTCAACGCTCGATCTTCATATTTAAAGACTTGGCTAGATGCACCCATGTCTTCTTGCGTGATGATACTGTACGAGGTTCCCTCCAACCACCGTACTCCGGTCCTCATCTCCCACATCTTGCAACGGGACAACAATATCATCACATTACAGATCCACAATAGGCCAGTCTATGTCAGCATCGATAGAGTAAAACCTGCCTACCTCGCAGACAATATGACTGAGCCGCGAGCTGACGTACAACAAAACAATAGCTCCGAGATGCCTGCCGGACACACGACTCCAGCCTCTGAACCCACAACACAGTCGGGATGTCGGTTGAGATTTTCGATTATTTTGGAACCTAACCTTCTCTACTTCCTGGGAGTCTCCTGGCTGCGGCTCGTACTGCGTACTGACACCACCACAACGTGAGGGCAGCACTGCAGCTAGATGATCGCTGCCATGGCAACAGTTATGTAACAGTTACAAAATTTATGTAATGCTAATTGCTGGTATCAATAAATAATTATACTTTGGAGCAGATATTTAATTTGGCGTATATCACAGTAGTGAATACCCACAAACAGATTGATAAGTCAGCAGTAGCAGATCATTTTTGGTCATTTAACCATGAAATAGATCCAGAAGTTAAATTATGAAAACGGTTGAATGGACCAATAGATTTAATGGTTTCGGCAAAAATATTTATTTTGAAAAATAAAAATTGCTTGATAAATTTTGAAATATTGCCAATAAATTTGGACATTAAATTTGTTTTGTCCCCAGTGAATGGCAGCACGATAGTGAACTATTCATCACCTAATGGCAGTGACCGAGCAAGTTAATCAGTCAGTATTAATCCATTGTTTACTGGCTGAGGCTGTGATGAAAACACCACAAAACTGGCCCGGAGGATTCAACAATTTTAAAAAACGGATAAGTGAAGTTGGTTACCAGTGTTGTAGTTTATTTATAATACAATTGTAGAGTTTGGGCTCTGGCTGATCCACATGTATTTCAAGAGATTCCCTTGTACTCATCAAAAGTGTTAATGTGTTATGGCTTTACTGCTTCATTCATAATCAAATCAAATCAATTTATTCATTCCTAGAGATCACATACATGATATAGGACACGTCAAATTGTGTAAGTTACATAACTAGATAAATAAAATTATTTACAATGTTAAAGAAAAATCAAAATATTTACAATGTTAATGAAAATCAAGATGATGCACTTACAATAAAAGATACTCCAATATTACAAAGAAAAATATTTCCTGAAGTGAATCGGAAGACAGGAGCTGTATCCAATATATCCAGATGTACAGTGATTATGTATATGAATTTGAGGCCTCTAAATATTCCTCTACACTGTAAAAGCAATGTTCTTGCAATAGAGATACTATACTGTGTTTAAACTTCTTGGAACACCTAATTGCTTTCAATGTTTGTGGCAGACTGTTATATAGCTTAGTAGAGTTATATAATGTGCTTTGTTGAAATAATGCTGTGTTATGGCTTATACTGCTTAACTGCTGATTATTTCTTGTGTCATAATTATGCTTATCTTTGTTTAATTGAAATGATATGAGATTTTTCTGAGTGTGTATTAAGATTTCTAAAATATAAACGCAAGGAACCGGTAATATCTTTAATGATGTGAACAATGCTTTACAGGATAAGAATGATTTCTTATATGTGATGATTCTAATTGTCCTTTTCTGCATTTGAAGATAGCATCAGAGCTTTTACCCCAGAATATGATTCCATATCTTATAGGCTGTGAAAATATGCAAAGTACAGGTTTCTCAACGTCTTTTGACTTACCCTCTCCCTTATTATTTTGAGAACAAAACATATTTGACTCAACTTCGAGGTCAGCTTCTCAATATGCGTGCTCCATGGCAGATATTTATCAATCCATACTCCTAAGAATTTAATATCGTTTGCGTAGGTAATAGTTTTATTTTCAAGTTGTATAGACGGTTGGTATGAATTTCTATTCCTTTGATGTCTAAAATATATAGCTTGAGGTGTGTTTGGAGGGGGAACAGATGCTAGTTGGGAAGAGATTGAAAATGGAGGCCAGGGCCTTTGAAACTAGTCTCTCATAAATATATGAAAAAGTAAGTGACGAGTGTCAATAAACCAACCACAAATAATTTTTATATTAATTTTGACGTCACTGTTACTAAATTCCTCCAAACACACATCAAGAATAGGTTAACAAATCTTGAGGAATAACAAAATGGAGTTAAAGTGTGGAACAAGGAACATGGATACCACCAACAAGGTAGAATTTGGACATTTATCATTTGAAATCAAACAGGATATAAAACTTTTCGGAAAATTACAAGAAAAAAGAAGAAAAATTGCAGCGGACATAATATTTATAAATTTATGTATCAAGAAAAAAGTAGTACCTAATTTCGTAAGAAAAGTAGTAAAATTTGATAAAAATAGTAGACAACAAAAAGCAGCAGAGAGAAAAGTATTAATTGTAGAAAAGAATAAACACTATAGAAATAAAAACACGCTAGAAATAAAATTGTACAATTTGCATCAAAAACTTACCAAACAATTAGGAAGTATATTTTGGGAAAATTTTGAAAACAATTTATTAGCATATCTTAATAGAAAAATGAAGACAAAAACAGCAAAGTTAAAGAATAAATTCAAAAATTTATGCCAGAAAGCAGGCACTTTTAAAAAGATAAATCAAAAAGACAAACATAACCTAAAAGAACATCTAAACTATGTGGTAAACCTATCAAACCAAAATTTTACAAAAACAGAACTGAATATGCTGAATCTAGGTTTAAAGACATGTGTAGATTATTCCAACCAAATTGAAGATTACATTGCTGACATCCAAATTGCTACACAAACACTTAATGAAGAAAGTAAAAACACAGTAAAAAACAAATGCTCCAAAATAGTAGAAGAGATTAAAAATGAAAAGAAAAAGAATTTTAGTAACCAAATCATAAAAGCTCTTAAAAAGAAACCGGTTATTTATACTAAAGCAGACAAGGGAAATAAACTAGTAATTCTGGAAAAAGAAGAATGCACAAAGAGGATGGAAGATTTGTTAGAAGACAGTAATTACCAAAAAGTAGAAACCAATCCATTAAAGTACTGCATTGAAACCACAAATAAAACGCTAAAAGAGAGCAAAATAATCAACAAAAAAGAATTGCACAAAATTAAAGTAGATAATCCAACATTACCAAGAGTATATGGGCTGCCAAAAATTCATAAAACAGGGAAAGGCATGAGACCTATTACTAGTAGCATAAATGCCCCCACATATAATTTGGCCAAATGGTTACTAAGTAAATTTAATAGTTTTCCAAAATTTGAAAGTGCAAATTTAAGAAACTCTTTAGATTTAGTAGAAAAAATCAAAGATATAAATTTGGACAAAAATGACAGACTGGTTTCATTTGATGTCACATCTTTATTTCCAAGCATACCAACAGAAAAATTGCAGACTGTGTTAAAAAAATGGCTAGCTACAATTGATATGGAAGCAATAGAAGCAGAAGAATATATTTCTCTAACAAAAATATGCATTGAACAAAACTTCTTTAGCTTTAATGGAAAACACTACAAGCAGAAATCAGGATTATCAATGGGCAATCCACTTTCACCTTTTTTGGCTAACTTATTTATGAGTGCATTTGAAACACAAATTAAAAAGTCCTTCCCATTGATCTTCAAGGTTTGGTATAGATATGTTGACGACATCTTTGCAATTGTACCAAGTAAACATTTAGATGATGCATTAAAATTACTCAATCTGCAAGAAAGGACTATCAAATTCACAATAGAAAAGGAAATCAATGGACAACTACCTTTCTTGGATCTAAATATCATCAGGAATGATACAAAAATAAAATTTGGAATTTACAGGAAGCCAACACATTCAGAAAATTATATAAAAAATAATAGCCACAACCCAATTACACATAAACATGCAATAATAAACAGCCTTACACACAGACTAGTCAACATACCCATGGAAAAAGAAGAATATTTCAAGGAACAAAAAGCAATAATACACATAGCAGAAGAAAACGGATACAACAAAAGTTTGGTGTTGAAGAAAATTAGAAAATCTAAACTAAAGAAAACCATTAAGGAAGCAACCACATTTATTAAAGAAAAAGAAAGCAACAGCATATTCAGTTCATTCACATATCATCCAAAAACATTTAATAAATTTAAAAAGATATTCAAGGAACAAAATATCATCTTGGCACCTACTAATAGATACTCAATTTTAAAATTACTAAATTCAAAAACAAAAGATGAAATTCCTTCAGGTAACAAATCTGGAATATACCAAATAAATTGCAAGAATTGTGAAAAATGCTACATAGGCCAAACAAAAAGAAATTTAAAAACCAGAGTCAAAGAACACTTTAGAAACATCAGATTGAAACAAGAAGTTAAGTCAGCAGTAGCATTTCATTTTTGGAATGAAAACCATGACATTGATCCAAATCCAAAATTATTAAAAGGAGTGATAAACCAAAATAGATTGACAACATGGGAGAACATATTCATCTGGAAAAATAAGGATCGCGTAATGAACTTTGAAATCCCGCCAGCAGATAATTTGACAAAAAAGTTCATAATTCCACCACCAGAGAGAGCAGATAACAACAGATGCTAGTTGGGAAGAGATTGAAAATGGAGGCCAGGGCCTTTGAAACTAGTCTCTCATAAATATATGAAAAAGTAAGTGACGAGTGTCAATAAACCAACCACAAATAATTTCTATATAGCTTGAGCTTTTTCTTTGTTAATCACTAGCTTATTTTTGAGAAACCATCACTGTAATTGCTTTACTGATTCCCTTATGTTACTGGCTACTTGTATTTTGTCCCTCCTGAAAGAAAGATTAGTGTCATCCGCAAAAAGGGTTATTTGACAGTTTTTAACTTGATTGGGTAAATAATTTATATAAAGTAAAAAATAACAGGGGACCAAGTACAGAACCCTTGAGGAACACCCACATTGAGGCATTTTACAGTGGAATTATGAGCCTCATAAGTACTTGAATGTTCGTTTCGACTGACTATTTCAACAAATTGTGTTCGATTGCTGAGGTAGGAATGGAACCAATCTCTTGCAATTCCCCTGATACCATGGCATTCCAGTTTTTGAATAAGTATTTTATGGTCTACCAAGTCGAAGGCCTTAGATAAATCTAGAAACAGACCAATATTATGCTCCCTTTGATCTGTTGTTTTGTAAACTCGAATTACAAAAGCATGAATTGCTGTCTCTGTTGATTTCTCCTTTATAAATCCGTGTTGTCCCGAGTTTAGGATATTATGTTTATTGAAGAATGAGACCAGTCGGTTTAGCATTACTTTTTCAAAGAGTTTTGAAACTGAGCATAGTAATGATACTACTGGCCTATAGTTTTCAACATTTGTTTTTTCCCCTTTCTTAAAGACTGGGATTACTTTAGCTGTTTTCAAGCAGTGTGGGAAGGTGCCAGATGATAGTGACATATTTATAATGTGACATAGGGGTTTAACAACATTTTCGCTACATCTTTTCCAAATAATATCAGGTATGTCATCTACTCCACTTGTATATTTGGATTTTAAGCTTTTTATTACAGTTTCCGACTCAGAAATATCTACTGGATAAATGAACATTGAACTGGTTGAAAAAGGAATACCATCAGGGGACCATATTTCTGAACTTTGTTGTTGCAGTTTATTGGCAATTCTAACAAAATATTCATTGAATTTGTACGCTACTTCACATGGTTTAGAATACATTTTGCCTGATTTAGTTTTAAGCTGGTATGTTTTTTTATGTTCTTTAGCTCCATCTCATTTTTTGCCACCTTCCACATTGCTTTAGATTTATTTTCAGATGAATTAATGATATTATAGTTATGGCATTTTTTAGCAGCAGTTATGACTTTTTTATATATATTTTTGTAATTAAGGAAATAGGCTTTAAAATTATCACACTTACTATTTTTAAACAATCTATTTAGAAACTTTAATCTTTCTGAGGACTTTTTTATACCTAAAGTAACCAAAGATTTATCAGAATTCTTATTTACTTTTAGTCGCTGATTTGGCATAGCCAAATTAATGTAGTACTGCATTATTTTTATAAATGACTCACAGGCTAGATTTGTATCATTTTCCTTGTAGACATTTTCCCAGTTTTTATTCATTAGCAGTGAATTTAGAGTGTCTATATTGTCATTATTAAATACCCTCCCAATTTTGTATTCACTGACATGTTGTTTACGTTTCTTCTGAGTATTATTAACTACTGTAAACTCTTGTGCAAAGTGATCTGAGAACCTGGTATCAAGGGCTCTGATGTTTTTTACTACAAGGAATGACTGTCTCACTAGTATTTGATCAATAATAGTTTCTGATTTTGAGGTTACTCTAGTGGGTTCGTGTATAAGAGGTAACAGGTTATGCAGCACCATGAATTCCTTAAATTTTTTGTCCAACTTCCCTGGGGTGAAGTCTAGGTTCCGGTCACCTACTATTAAAATATTTGTTGTATTTGCTATCCCTTCTATTATTTCTCATATTTTTTATATAAACAAGTCTATATTTACTTCGGGGGTTCTATAGCTACACACAATTATAATGTTAAACTCAAATATTTCCACCATACATGCCTCAAAGGGGGTGTTAATACAGATGGTATGGTATTTGGTCACTTCTTTAGATGCAATACTATCCCTGACAAATATGCTAGAGCCGCCAGCCCACCTTGGTAGCGTGGTAGTAGCATGTCTGCCTCACGTTCAAGAGGTCCCGAGTTCGAATCTCGGTCAGGGTGAGCTACTTGGATAAGGGTTTTCCCGGGGTTTTCCCCTATCCTGAAAGACGAATGTCGGGTAACTCTAAGCTCTATGGACCCTGGGCTCATTTGAGCATCATTTCACCCATTCCATTCATTGTCCAATATGACTTAACGTTGGAGGACGTAGATTTAAAAAAAAAAAAAAAAGGAGCCGCCATTTTTCATTGAGGACCCACAGTAATATGAAGTTAATGAATAATTGGGTAAGTGTATTGCTTTAAGCTCAGTTTCATTAAACCAATGCTCTGTGAAGCATAGAACATCATAATTATTATTTTCTATCATAACCACAATATTTAGTAATTTATTTCTAATACTTTGTGTTTTTTGATGATAGATATTCAAGAACTGACCTCGAGTTGTTTGGGCAGGTACAGTATCTTTTCGTGATATATTCCCCCCCCCCCTCTTTCCTATTTGGTTTAGAAACCTGCACTTTACATACCTTGTTTATAAAGGACTCCTTCGGCCACTTTGCAGTTGGTTGAACAAAGTTATCTGGTTTCTCTGCATCCACCACCTCACACATCAGTTTCCCTTAAGCACTGAAGAAATCATCTAGTTTAGCAGCTCCCTGAATTTGTAAGATCTTGTTTGATTAAGATGAACGTCATCCTTAGCAAAGTCAAAATCTTGAAGCCAGAAGTTTCCATCTATGAATACACAGTCTTTAGTTGAGCACAGCCAGTCGAGTTCACTGTTAATTCTCATCGTTTTTCTTACTGATACTCCACGGCGTCGAAGCACTCCACTTACAATTATGTTAGCATCTCTCATTTGTGATCTAATGCTATGTACTAGGTCCATTGTTTCTCCCATGATGTCCTCCGCCATTACACCCGGTCGGATGTTATTCGTGCCAGTGTGCACTAATATCACTTCTGTATTTGCTTTCTTTAAGTCTATCACTTTCACCTTGTTCTGCAGTTCGTTCAAGCGTATTCGAGGGTAGCAACATACCTGGTAACCTTTCTCCTTGCATGCTTCGCCCGAGAATTTATGAATGGAATCTCCGAGTACTAACACACGCCTGTTATTGTGATTCGCTTTCCTTGGTTCATAACTTGAGCACTGATCCACTTTTTGCGCATCTACGTTTTCATTTTCGATTTCATGTGAGGTTTCCAGCTGGTTGTCGTACAGGCATAAATTGGCGCTTTGGAAGCATCTTCCTGGTGACGACTGAGTGGGTTTCCTTTTGGGTTTTCGTTTTCAGCCTATTTTTTAATGCTTCATTTTCCGTTTTCAATGCATTGATCTGCTTTTGGGCATTAGTAAGATCTCTATTAAGCAGCTTTATTACAGTGTGAAGTGATGCTATTGTTTCTGCATCATGTGATAGCGCCATGCTTGTCGGCTCTGGTCCGTACCGCTTTTCACAGTCAGATAATTTAACAAATATTTCTTCCCTAGCGTTGTCTTCATTTCTTCTTCTTCCTTGGACAGTGTGATTGTTGTACAGAACTTTTGGTGAAACATTTTGAACTTCCTCACTGTTATTTAAATGCAAAAGTTGAGCATGCGAACGCGTACTACACCTACGGCCGCCATAATTGGGTCAAACATTTTTAAAGAATGTACACAGTTAAAATAATGATCTGCACTGTCAGTGCTTAGAGATAGCAGTGAAAGCTATCCAATTTTGTTATTCCAACAATGTGGATTTCTTCTTGATACTGGTATATGTTGGATGGAGCACCGCCTCACATTAGATTGAGGTGTAGGAAGTTGTTCAAGTTATACATTCCTACAAAATGGCCCTTCCATTTGCCATATCTCTCCCCATGGTTTTTGGCTGTGAGGCTATTCATAGAGCAAGATGTGCTGGATATGTAAAATGAAATGTGTAGTGTTTAACACCCGCTATTACTAATGCGGGACCGCAGGGGTGACACTGATGATACATGAGAGAAAGATGGCACACTGGTGGAATGAGATGGCGGGGAAACCGGAGATCCCGGAGAAAACGCACCCCAGCGCCATGTTGTCCAGCATAAATCTCACTTTGTACTCACCTGGTATCGAACCCAGGCCACCCTGGTGAGAGCCATGGCGTGGCCTTACTGGACATGTGAAAAGCTTACAAACATTAAAGGAGTGCATAACGTGCCTTGAGTCAGATGAGGATGTGCTAGTTCTTCAGTGGACCATATGATTCAGTGACAGCGGTTTATGGAACATGTTCAGCCCAATTTGTAATTGTCATTTATACTATTTGTGTTGAATTAAAGTTACCTGTACATTTTGCTTTCTTTTATACCCCAAATGCCTATAGTGTCAATTTTTAAAACTATTCTTTTTAGTACAAAAGTGAATCGAGAAGATATTGACACATTGCTTCACTCACACTGTTTATTCACAGGACATGTTTCAAGAGCTTTTGCTCTTATCATCAGCTGGTACTCAATTAGTGCAAGTTGTAGTGGTTTCCTCTTTCTCCGTATTGTCAATAGATGGCGTGATGTACTTGTCAAAGATGTCCGGTGGTGGAGTTTCAAAATTCATGACTCTATGACAATTTTTGTTGATGAAGATTTTTTCCCATACGGGAAGGTCTATGGGGTGATTAACATATTTTATTAGAGATGTTTCCAAGTTGATGTCATGTCTAGTATTCAAAAAATGAAAAGCCACTGCTGATTTTTCTGTTTCACCATTTTTAATGTTTCTTAGATGTTCTTTAGTTCTGATGTTAATATATCTTTTTGTGTTTCCTATATAAATTTTAGGGCAAGTTTCACATTTGATCTCATAGATTCCTGGTTTTTCTTTGGTAGTGATTGAATTTTTGGGAGGGCCTTTTAACAAATTTCTGATATTAAACCTATTTTGAGGTGCAAGAGTCATGTTGTGTTTTGAGAAGATTTTTTGGAATTTGTTATAGGCTGATGGGTGGAAGGTGAATTTTTTACAAAGTTTTTTCTCTTTTTCTTCTGTAGGTTCTAGGGTGGTGGTTTCTTTTATTTTCTTAGCTTCGTTGAGTCTGTTAACTGTTTTGTCTACTAAATTTGGGTTGAAGCCGTTGGATATAGCTACTTTTTTTATGTGTTCTGAATATGAAATTCTCAATGAAACACATACCCAAATTTCAGTTTATTTACGCTCACCCTTATGACCCCTCAAACATCTTACCTTCAATTATGACCACCTAGTACATACAATAAAGGCTGAACTAGACCAGCTGTAACACTAACTTACTGAGGAAAATCTGGCATTAATATTTCCTTAGTAACAAAAATATATATAACTTATGTTCAGTGACTGTCAGAATTTTTCAGACGAGTATCGCTGTTATATGTTTAACAACAAACCTATTTTTTTCCATTTTGCTCACTTCAGATTGTACAGTTATACATACAGATAGCAAAAATAAAGTTTCATTTCATTTCATGAAGCACAAAATATAAAACTTATGAATATAATTAGAGCAAAACAAAATTTACTATTCAAAAGTATTCAGACAAAAAATATAAGTAAAAAACAAATAGAAAGAATGGAGGCCATGTAGGAATATTAATACCTGGTGATTCCTCCCTTCTTCCATAGCACTTAAGTCTGCCTTCTCGGTATGCTGTCCATCAGTTTGCTAGTGGTAGAACAGGGAATTTCTTCCATTCCTCTTGCAGTCGCCTCCTCGCATCAGCTTTAGAATTTATAGGAAATTTATGTACATTCTTCTTGAGTATATTCCATAGATTCTCAACCAAATTGATGTCGGGACTAAGTGGGGGAAGATTCGTAACTTTAGGACAGTTGTAGGACAACCTTAGCCATACATTATGGAATGTATGTTTTGGGTCATTGTCCTGATAAAATTTAAGTCTCCTATTCCCATATTTTCTGCACTTTTCTTCAGGTTATCTTATAAAATCTGAAGATACTGGCGGTTATTCATGTGTCCATCTGTAAAAACTACTTCACCTACTCGTTCAGTGCCCGCATCGGTAGCGTAGATGGTAGCGTGTCCGCCTCACGTTCAAGAGGTCCCGAGTTCGAATCTCGTTCAGGGCGAGTTACCTGGATAAGGTTTTTCTGGGGTTTTCCCTTATCCTGGAAGACGAATGTCGGGTAATTCTAAGCTCTATGGACCCCGGACTCATTTGAGCATCATTTCACCCATTTCATTCATCGTCCGATATGATTTAACGTTGGAGAACGTAAATTACAAAAAAAAAAAAAAAAAATACTCGTTCAGCCGACATACAGCCCTAAACCATAACAAGTCCCCCTCCATGTTTTACTGTCGCCTGCATATTTCTTTCTTCAAATTGTTTATTGGACTGTCTCCAAACTATAATTTGCCCATCTGAGCCAGAAATGTCAAATTTTGATTCATCACAAAAAATTACTGTTTTCCACCAGTCCATATCCTTGCTGAGGTGCTCCTTAGTGAATCTTTGCCGCTTGATCCTATTAATTTTGTTCACATAGAACTTTTTTCTTTCAGTTCGTCCGTGATAATGTTCTGTGTATAACAACCTCCGGATTGTGCTGGCGCTGATCCTCTTTACAAACTCATTTGCAGCCTGAACATCAATAGAAGTTGCAGTAAGACTAGGATTATTTTTCATTTTGCTTATTACTGGCCTCTCTACTTTCCTATTAAGGACCTTTGTGCGACCTGTCTGTGGCAAATGTTCAATCCTGTTTTGATATTTGTATTGGCAGATAATGTTAACAGTATTTTTCTTCATGTTCAACAAATTTGCTATTTGTCGACATGTTTTTCCCTTTTCATGATGGAATATTACTGATTGTCATTGCTCAAATGATCTGTTCTTTCCTCTGCACCCCATTTCACTCCTGAATGTTTACGTCTGCTTTGTGCAAGATTAAGGTACTGATTGGGAACTCCCCGCAAGCATATAACAACTGCAAAGCATGCATTGAGCTGCCAACCATCCCATGTCCGAAAAATATTGACAAGCGAATTTTCATATCTCAACAAATTTACAGGTATTGTGCATTTTTAAAATAATTTACAAATCACAACTGGATTACTGCATAGAGTTAAGATTTTAGCAATTTTGAAATGTTTAACAAATTTCCCTTTAAAAACAAGTATGTTACATGTACAGACCACCTTGTCTGAAAAATTATGACTGTCGCTGTATATTTGAGCTCTCACTTGAGCCTGACTTTAACAATCAGCTATATGTGGAATTAAGGTGAGTGGCATATCACTTTAAAATTCCAAAAGGAAATGGGGGTCAAATAAGGTGTATTAGAGAAGAGCTCTTCAAAAGATACAACTAAACTAAACTAAACTGCTTTTATTTTTTCTCATTGTACATGGGCTGCAAAATGTATAAAACATTGATGGCCCTGTTGAGGATATATCACGGCATAAATGTTTGCAACCTGAAAATGTATGCTATTGCTCAATACCATCAATGTATGAAAATTTCATTTGTGAAAAACTATCGCTATTAAATATAAGCACTTAATCATTAACTACAGTAATGTGGAATACAAAACACTTAAGTATCATTGTATTATGCAAGACCGTCTAAGCTTCCTTTGCCAACATTAATTGCAGCTTTATACAGTATTTCTCATATGAATGACATTCCTATCTGCATATCAAGTATTTTAGCGTGCTGTCTTTTTGTATACTTTTCTCTGTGAAGGGGTATAAAGGAATAAAAATGTTTTCATTCAAAATTAGTTTGCTTTGAAAACCTCTATCTGATGATATCCTATATGATCACAATTTTCATTTGAAATTTTTAAACTAATCCATCCTACTTCTGGTTATGTCTGACAGATGAAATCAAGCTCAAATGAAACTTTTTATGTGCTTTAGTTATGAATATTTTGTCTTTAAAATTTTATTTGTATATTTTATGAAATAGGCAGTGCCATGCTCAAATGGCTAGACTGCTCATCTCTCATCTGGGTTTGATCCCAAGTACTACATGTGGGATTTATGTGGACAAAGCAGCGTCTGTGCAGGTTTTCTCTAGGTTCCCCAACTTTCCCCACTAACTGCTCCATCATTACCATTCCTTTCATATATTGCATGCCATCTGATATCATCCACTTCTTCATCCTCAGAACAGGGACTGGGTTGATCCCCCATGCTGAATATTCTCTTGGATCCAGAGTTCTTCTGCTCCTTGATAGGCATCTGAGTCCATATGAAGAGTGTAAAAAGAAAGTGAAAAAAAAAAAACTGAAATAAATGAGCATGGGTATTTGGGCTTGCAAGGGTCAAAGTAATTTCAGTAATTTTTTGTGAATCCGTTATATTGAAAAGCTACGAGGGCCGTTCAGAAAGTAACCTCCGATCGGTCACAGTGCGGGTAGTGGGGGGAGTAGTGATGCCATCTGTGCATTCACGCACTCAGCAGGTCAGGCGGCATCAAGCCGTGGTCGAGTGAAGGTCATATCTGCGCTAGTTTAATGTTTGTGGCCGTTTGAAATGTGTGTTGCAATAGAAAACCCCGACAAATGTGAAGTGCGTGCTGTTATAAGGTTTTTTACAGCCAAAGGATATTCTGCAGCAGCTATTCATCGTGAGCTTTGTTCCGTGTACGGACCAAGAGTTATGAGTGAAGGAGTGGTCCGTGAATGGGTACGTTTATTTAAAAGTGGACGAGAAAACGTTCATGATGAAGAGAGGAGTGTTAGACCATCATTGGTGACGGACGAACTCGTTCAGACAGTTGATGCAAAAGTTCGTGAAAACCGACGTTTCACAATGTCGGAGTTGTCTACTGATTTTCCACAGATTTGATGACGACGAAGAGCTCAAAGATGCGGTCACAGGCTGGCTCCAGGCACAAGCGGGTGATTTTTATGCAGAAGGAATTTCAAAGGTTGTGAACAGATACGATAAGTGCCTCAATCGTTATGGAGACTATGTAGAAAAATAGTGCAAAGATGTAGTTGTAAGATGTATATATTAAAATATTTTTATTTAACTTGGTGAATTTTTTGCAATCAACCGGAGGTTACTTTCTGAACGGCCCTCGTATTAAGAATTTAACAATTTTTAAATATTCAGAAAATGATATTCAATGAAATTTTTAGATATGCCAGCAATACTGAAATGAAATACTAAACCTTACTCTCATAATTTACTTTGCACAATGCATATACATGTAAAATGCCTAAAAATAAATAAATGTATTAATCATAAAACCAAACTCATTTCCATGCTGTGTGCTTTAATTTTTTTTTTTATTTTTTTTTTTGTAATTTATGTCCTCCAATGTTAAGTCATATCGGAAGCAATGTGCTTATTTTCTTCTTACACTGTCCTGCAACAGTTTCCCAGTTTTGATGAAGATAAGCTACTTATATAGAAGCAAACACTGATTTTAAAAATTATAACAATTTTCACATACCATGTACTATTTTTAAGAAATTTGATATTTTGATATAATGGACACATATAATATGTGTATACTTTTGCAGCGAAAGATGAAGAATAATGTACACATTTTGCATCTTCAGGCTTCCACCTACAAACAAATCACCCCTTTTGTGCTTCCCTACCCTCTATCCCTTACCTTCCTAAGCAATGAGCTGATGACTGACACAAGTAGTAAAACTGTCAACTGTTACATAATAAACAGACATGTACTATACACTCACCATTTAGGGGCTTATATGTATTATCATCTGAGAACTTTAGTTGCTATAACTTGCAGTGATTGGTAAAAAAATCATTATTATTATTTGTATTTTTAGTATATGTAGTGTAGTGATACACTCTTCACAGTGCCTTCCACCTTTTCTTGGAGAAAATGTATGAACAATTCAAATAACTGTTACATATGTGGTTCTTTCTTGCAAAAACAAGACAACTAACATTACGCAGTTTGTGAAGAAAGTGTGTTTTGCATATTTTAAGGTTAAGTTAGAAGTTTAAAGTTAAACATGGGCACCACACTGTTTTTAAAACATGTAATGAAGGCTTAGGCAGTGGTATAATAAAAACAGAAATCAATGGAGTTCGGGATTCCTATGATACGGCCTGAACAAAAGAATCACTATGATGATTACTACTTCTGCATGTCTAAAGTATCAGGGTACAATAACAAAATGAAACAAAACTGAAATATCCAGATGGCCTTGCTTCAGCTATTAGACTTGTACCACACTGAGATATCCCTATTCCTACTCCACCAGCTTGACAAGAGGAAACTGAGAGTTTACTCTCTGGGTCAATAGAAAATTCCAATACAGATGAGGATTTCTCAGCACACACTGCTTAAGACAAGTGATAGCATTCTAGTGAAGAAGATTTGAATGACTTAGTAAGAGACTTAGCTATTACCAAAGCGCCCGCCTCGGTAGCATGGTGGTAGCGTGTCTGCCTCACGTTCAAGTGGTACCAAGTTCGAATCCCGGTCAGGTTGAGTTACCTGGATAAGGTTTTTTCCGGGGTTTTACCTTATCCTGAAAGACGAATGTCGGATAACTCTAAGCTCTATGGACCCTAGGCTCATTTGAGCATCATTTCACCCATTCCATTCATTGTCCGATATGACTTAACATTGGAGGACGTAAATTACAATATATATATTACCAAAGACAAGAGCAAATTACTTGGATCAAAGTTAAAAGAGAAAATATGCTGGCTCTAGAAACCACATTATCCTGGTATAAAAATAGAGACATGGAGTTTACCAAGTTCTTTAAGATGCAAAACCAACTTGTTTATTGTTGTGATGTACCAGATTTGATTCAACAACTTGGAAGATGAACATATGTTAGTAACAGCCAGCATTTATTTATTGATGCTTTGAAAATAAATATTGTGACTTTGTGGGTTCGTGAAATAACAAGACGAGGTTACAAACGCAAAAACTACACTTTATTTTCCTAGCAATACACCGTTTACCATTACAAAATTGCTAGATCACCTCAAAACTGTTTATTTCTCCAACACTACGCTCAACTGTCTCTTCCGGTAACGATCGGCCCCGAAGTTTCCCGAATCTCCACCGGCCATCATTTATTCATCAGCTTCGCGAGTCTACCGCCAGGGTGACACTGCTCCCTCCTCAAGGCTGGTCGTCCCGAACAGCGCCTTCGTAGCGGGCCAGGCGATCCAGGTGTACCACCAACATCTTTCCTCGGGGCACCTTCTGGATGCGGTAGACCACGTCGTTAATCCTCTTCACCACACGGTACGGTCCTTGCCATGGCTGCTGAAGCTTCGGGCAGCGTCCCTTGGTCCGGGTCGGGCGGTACAACCAGACCAGGTCACCTTGCTGGAACCCTTGGCTGTTGGCTTGCCTGTCGTATCGGGTTTTCATGCGGTCGCTCGCCTTCTGGATGTTCTGGCGAGCCATCTCGTGCATGTCGTGGAGGTGGTCCACCAGGTTCTCCACATCCCTCAAGAGTGGCCCCAAGTCTGCGTCCGCCAGCTGCTCCCTCCTCAGGCCTGCGCTATCCCGGCCATCCGCAGGCACTGCCGTGACTACTCGAACTGCTGCGGCATGCTCCTTCCCCTCCACTCTTGTGCATTGGCCGCACTCTTTTGGACAGGGTCTTCGGGACATAGCGTCCGCGTTACCGTGACTCTTCCCTCTGCGATGTTCCGAGGTGAAGTCCTACTCCTGCTGCCTCTGGACCCAACGTGCTGTCTGGCCTTCCGGTCGCGCCGTCACCATCACCTCGCTCCTCGCGGGGACAACCACATCTTCGTTCGAGATGACCCTGCAAATTCCAAGGCGCTCTTCTGGTTGACGGAGTATAACTTCTTCTCCGTTGAGCCTCAGGATCTTCCTGCCGACGTCGACCGTCGCCTCGTGGCTCCTGAGGGCATCCAGTCCCAGAATCACCTCCTCAGCCACATTCGCGACGAACACCCACAGACGCACGGCACTCCGTCCCAAGGTCAGCTCCAGCAGAGCCTCCTTCTCCACGGGCATGGTGTCGCCCGATGCCGTCACAAGCTCGTATGGTCGGCTCGGCTTCCTCGTCGGTAAACCCTTCGCCACGTCAGGTCTCATGATGGTCACGGCCGCCCCGGTGTCCACCAGCACGCGGCACGGCTTTCCTCTTACCCAGCCGTCCGCGATGAGGTTGTCATCCATCCGCCGGCTGACGGCGCGGATTGTCACTCGAGGGGATGGTGGTAATGGCGCCGACGTGCCCCTCTCCACGACGGCCCTTACTCGTTTTCCGGCTGCTCTTCTTGGTGTGGGCAGTCTCTCCGCAGGTGTCCGTTCTGTCCACACCCCGAACACAGGCCACTAGGTGTTCGCCTGCGTCCCACAGATGGTCTTCTGTCTCCGGCGTAGCGGACACTCCTCGTTCTCGACGTCGGGATAGATGCTACCTTGGGCGCCTCCATCCTTAATGCCGCTGTCAGCGCCTCGTGGATGGTTTTATAATCGCCGAGCATTAGGCGCTGACGAATCTCCGTGTCCCGTACCCCGTCGACAAAGTTGTAGGCGGCTTCCCGGAATACGAACTCCAGTGGCAGGTCAACCAAGGCCTTGCCAGCTAGCTGCTCAATCGCTATGGCGAACTCCTGCAGTGTCTCCCCCGGCTGCTGCGAGCTTGCCTTTAGTTGGCTGCGGCTAAGGGGTGGTTCCCGAAACGATTCTCCAGGGCCTCCCAGATGTCCTTGGGCGCCGCCGTTGTCTGCTCCGCGTTTAGGACTTCCGCAGCCCGTCCCTGGAGGCTGGCTATTAGCTGTGTGGCTTCCTCCTCCGGTGACCATCTGTTGTGCTTGGCCACTGTGTCGAACTGGCGGCGGAAGACCTCAAATGTTGACGCGTCGTCATATTTCGGCGGTTTGACGCGCGCAGATATTGTGTCGCCCTTCAAATCCTTCAGTTTCCTGCCGACGACGTCTTCTACTATGGCGTTCAGGGACTTGACGCTGCTGTCGGCCTTTCCCTCCAGGTCGTCAACGCGGCTCGCCAGGTCCTCGACGCGCTCGTCCACTTGGCCCATCCGCTTGCCCAGCTCCGTCACGTTATCCCTCACGCCGGCCAACTGTTCTTCAAACTTCACGGCAAGGGCCTCGTTTGCCGCTTTCATCTCCGTGGCCAGGCTGTCGTTCGCTGCCCTCATTTCTGTGGTCAATTCGGTCTTTATTTGTTTCAACTCCGCGGCCAGGTTGTTATTTGCCGCTTCTGTTTTTGCAGCGAGGTTTTCATTTGCCGTCTTCATTTCTTCCATTTTCTCTAAAATCTTTGCCAATGCAGCTTCCATTGTCGTATATCCCACTTCTGACATCAGTTGTGACTTTGTGGGTTCGTGAAATAACAAGACGAGGTTACAAACGCAAAAACTACACTTTATTTTCCTAGTAATACACCGTTTACCATTACAAAATTGCTAGATCACCTCAAAACTGTTTATTTCTCCAACACTACGCTCAACTTTCTCTTCCGGTAACGATCGGCCCCGAAGTTTCCCGAATCTCCACCGGCCATCATTTATTCATCGGCTTCGCGAGTCTACCGCCAGGGTGACAGTATAAAAGCCATTTTATTGCACAATAGAAGCAAATTTCCCTCTTAGTAGTTGAACGTTCTGTGTTTCTAAAAGAATCATGTGAAAATCTTGAAACCATTTTAGAATTACAAGGAATATCAATGGCTAGTGTGTGGAGACCAAAACTTATGCAGTTTCTTACAAGGGCAGCAAGAAGGATATGCGAAATACCCACATGCTTTTTGTAAAAATAGAACGTTAGAAACAGGGTTAAACACTGGACAGTGAGATAATTGCATAAGAGAAAGGGTTTAGCGCCATGAGAGAAAAGCGTAATTCGTGCTAGTCTAGTTGATAAACAAAAAGTGTTTTATGTAACTGTTAATGAAAGCACCAGACAAGAATGGTTCATGTTTCTAATACCTGAGTAGTAAATTTTCAGTGATGTCTGAAGCTAAGATAAAAGAGAGTATATTTAATGGCCATCAATAAGATAGCTAATGAAGCTAGTGCATTTTTGGACACCATGAATGATAGAAAACTGCAGCCATGGTGTATTTCCAAAGCGGTAGTCAGTAAGTTTCTTGGACATATAAAAGATCTGTGCTATGAAAATATTATGAGAAATATTCTTCAAAAGCCATGAGCTACAAGGCCAAATATGAACTTAAAGCTTCACTGCTGAACTATTTTCCTGATAATTTTGGATCCCTCGAAGGTGAATAAGGTGAATGATTTCATCAAGAAATCAAAGAGATGGACAGCAAATATCAGAGTCAATAGAATATTGTGAGAAAATTACTGTTGGTGCATGAAAAAGGAAGTTCCTTAATCATGACTTAAATGTAAATTAGCGCATCCGACTTTCCAGCCAAGGAAAATGTAACTTCACACCTTACTTTACAGATATACAGGTATGTTTAAAAATATTACTCAGAAATTGCTTTTTGTATTCATTTTGTAACACATAATTGTTATATAAAAACACTATTTTCAAATTATTATTTTGTGATTTGTGAGAAAACTTTACTTGATAGAGAAAAATGGACAGCATCATTCAATTTAGCATACAAAAATTAGTTAACATCATCACGTTTCATATCACATACTGGCAAACAAAAGTTATATCTTGCAGGACAGTGTTATAAGTTTATTGTAGGGATAGTTATTCCTTCAAGTTTAATTCATTGCCTGATTACTGTTGTGCAAATAATTTGTTACATATGCCGCTCTACCTTTAATTCTTAAACTATTTTTATATCTTCCTCACAGGCATGTAAATATAAGCAATTTGAATGGCCATGATCATTAAAGTGAGACAAAGTAAATTGACCATCCATTCAAAGCTGAACATCATTGGTTTGATTTCCATTGACTGCAGATAAATGTACCTGTGTTAAAGGATGGGGAAGCCTCACCTAATCACCGTGATGGCACATGTGGATGATGACAAAATTACATTTGAACTGCAGTTGCATGGATTTTGCTTTTTGTTTTTAAAAAAAAACACTACAATAATATTGAAGTAAATTAATATATTTAAAATATAAAATAGCTACAAATACTTCTATTCCATTATTAAAGTTGAGTATAATATGAAAATAAAAAAACCACCTAAAATATTTGAACTATTTTCTAAAAATAGTTATTTTACATTGGACGTCTATACACATCCATTTGTGAAAGAGGTTAAGGAACAAATACCTAGATATGTACCCAATTCATTATTTGTTGAAAACTATTGTAAACTCATTAAATTTATGTAACATAAATCAACCCAGTGCTTTAATTCTGCTTTAGTCTGCTTTAATTCTGAGCATCTCATACTTAAATACTTTTCCATATGCATGCATAGTTATTATTTAAACTTACAGCTAATGTGCCCTCAGTTTTCATTTAACACCAAAAATGTCTTTTTTGTACCTCACCCACCTTGCAAATAGAAAAAAAAAGGCTTTTTCAAATCATTATTTAAATTTTATTGTTTCTTATCCTCATGATGGCAAGACAAAAACATACTATTTAACTCCTTTAAATTATATTACAGAGCAATTACATTTATATAAAAGCAAAAGAAAACAAGACAAGAAATAATGGGCTACAATAAGTTTTAATCACAGTAATAAAAATTAATGGTACAGCAGAAATAGGTTTTTGATAACAAATTTTCATTAGGTAACACAATCTTCTGTAAATTTTCATGGATTTTCTTAATTGCTCATTTGCTTTATCTTGGCAGAAAGTAACAATAATATGTGAAAAATAACACACTTTTTATTTTTCTATTTGAAGAAACATGTGATAAAACATGTTGTATAAGCAAAACAGCTAATTTTATATTACATTGGTAATAATACTCTAAGTAAAATATTGTTATGCAATAATTCATATTGAGTTAATTTCCAAAAAACATAAACTAGCTTTCTGTTCTATCAGAGTAAAAAACAAGAACAGCTAAACTGAACTAATATTGTGTACATATGTTACTAATTAACTCTTAAAATTAAAAGTTGAATTTAACTGTGTAATCCTTACATTTTTATTATTGAGACACTTCTTTGAGGGTTATTAATTTCTTCTCTTTTATATAATGAACACTTTTAAGAATCAATGTAAAATATGATGAAATATGTTTAGCAATGAAATAAAGCATGTACATTTTTTCAACTTAAGTGCATCACATTAAGTGTCCTTAAATTAATTGTAATAATTACATTCTCATGCCGGCCATTACTAAGAAGAGATATGTGCAAATAAGCATTTTAAGAATATCTTATGATCCTCCAAAAGAGGATGTCCTCATTGTGCAGATTCATAGATCTAACCATGAAATCTACAAATGTTGTGAGAAAAAAGCTTGAATCATAATTGAAAAAAAAAAATGTGACAAGTATAATTTAAAAGGAGTTGCTCTCAAAACTGTGAAGCTTTATCATAAAAAATATGTGTGAAACAGGAGCCCTTGCCTCTTCAAACATCTCATGGTAAATAACCATTACAAAATAATCCTTAAATATTGCATTTATAAGTTCAGCAACTTTCTTTTATTTAACAAACATTTACACACCAGTTTCAACATTCATTCAAAATATGCACATAAAGATTACAGATAGCATGATGTGAATCTAAACTGAAGATGGCAAATTATGACTGCATTTTATAAAAAACATTACGGGTCTTTTTTTTTTATTAATCATGCATCTGATGTTACAAGTTAATATGTGTCAGTTGCTACTTCTACATATTAGGTAGCTATCTAACAAAAGTCTCTTAAATTTACTTCTGAATACGAACATATTTAATTCTGAAAAACACACACAAGTTTACCATTCAGCAATACTGGTTCAAGAACTGCAAATCCAAATAACTGAAACATGACCATATAAATTTAACCATACACTTAATACAAATTCAGCTTTATTCTAACCTATTTCATTGAGACTGACGTTTTATTAATCTACTACAAAATGTATTCATAAGCAAATAACGAATTAGTTCAAGTACTTAAGTGATATTTAGAGGAATTTAGTAACACTAATTGATTCATAAAACTAAAAACTGACTACAAATAGTTTTATGAATTACTTTAAATTATCTATCTTTAAATTATCTTTAAACTCTATCTATCCAAAACCTTAGCCTATATATGGCTAGTGTCAAGAAATAATTAATTTCCGCCAATTAACTTAAATACTTTAAACTTATTATTTTAGTTAATTGATGGAAATTAATAATTTCCTCATACTAGCCGTATATAGGCTAAGGTTTTAGATAGAGTCAACAAGAAAAATTCAATGCCTTGGCCAGGATTTGAACCATGGATCTCCTGGTTTTTGTCCAGTCGCTCTAACCCATTGAGCTACCATGGCCAACATGGCATCCTGATATTAAATTCTCCATTTGACTCGTATATTTCCCTGGTAAACCACTAGGGGTTTATATATTTGAGATACACCATTTGTGGTGACTTACTATAATAAGTACTTGAGTCCCAGGCTTCATCATTTATATATATATGGTTAGTATGAGGAAATTATTAATTTTCGTCAATTAACTAAAATAGTAAGAGTTAAATGATGAAGCCTGGGACTCAAGTACTTATTATAGTAAGTCACCACAAATGGTGTATCTCGAATGCAAGACCCCCTAGTGGTTTACTGGGGAAATATACGAGTCAAATGAAGAATTTAATATCAGGATGCCACGTTGGCCATGGTAGCTCAATGGGTTAGAGCGACTGGACAGAAATCAGGAGATCCGTGGTTCAAATCCTGGCCATGGCATTGAATTTTTCTTGTTGACTCTATCTAAAACTTTAAACTTATTTACTTTATTTTTTGTTTTAAATACTACACTATTTTGAATTGTGTAGACCTCAATTACATTAAACAATGTTCGCTGATCTCAAGCTTACATTATGTACAATTAATTGTCAGTATCTATGCAGCAGCAAGATCCAAGATTACTCATAATTCCTTGATGTTCTCTTGAGAGTAAATAGAGATCTAGTCTCTACCTCTGATCTCTAATCTCAAAGAATGTGTAATTTGAAAAACTCATCAGTATGGATTAATTTAAGAGAAGAAATTAAAAGAAAAAAATGAAGGGAGCAAAAGACCATGGTTAGAATGAGGAAATGTAAATAAATGAATATTTTGTTTCTTCAAATATTAAATTTAACAACATTTCTATCTCTTCACAGAATTACTTGATATTGGAATATCCATGATTTCAGCAACCTGGCGAAAGAATAAATATTGTGATGCAGCTATTTTGCATAGTAAATGAGCTTATTGCATAAAAAATGCACTGTCTGACTGGCCAACTATAAAGATAAATGCTCTCTCAGCATGAACACTAATTGGAGGATAACAGAATCATTCTGAAAGGTTATTACTCCTTGACTACCAAATACTTTGAAACTGTGGAAAATTCCACTGTATGAATAACATGTTTTTGAGTGTAGCAGTTGATGAGTTAGTGAGTGTATTTTCTTAGTGAGGTATTAACAATAGTTGTGATGCATAATGAGGGCTGCTACTGTAAGAAGTTACGGAGATTTTGCATTTGACTCTCATGGGCTGAACCATCTGAAGAACAGCCTGTATAAAACATGTATTATGTCACTTCACTTTAAAATAATGAAAATTGGACAAAGTCACAATAATTGACTGAGGTCAATAAGTATAGAGCTTCAAAAAATTGTTTTCTAGATCACTATCATCAGAGAAGATAAGTTTGGCAGAGTTCTACCTAGAACTATAGCTCCCCTCCTATAATCAGGGTAAGATGCCAATCTAGCAACACTCTTCTCCCTTGGGCTTTTCTTTAGGACAATACTTGAGTCTAAAAGCTTACCCCATGCTTTTGTGGAAAAGGAAATGGATATGATACGCATGTTAAACCATAGGGAAAACTACTGAAAACTTTGTGAGGCTTACAATCATCCAAGCTCTCTAGGTTTTACCCACATGTATCCATTCTTCCATTGATATCAGAAACCACTGTCCTGTTGAGACCAATGCCATTGAAACAACACACCTGTAGAAGGGATTCATGTACAATGCTGTTAGTTTAAGAATCGGCGCCTCCGACAGTTATCGTGCCGCTGCGGTCATCCGCTTGCTCGCCGATGCTCGGAAGTTTTAACTCACGGAACTAAAAGCAACGTAACTTTAATTACAGAACTACTACTACTACTACAGAAATCGGTAGTCACCTTTATCGCAGTAGCTGCTGTAAGTGCTGTTCATTTTGTGCTACACACAAATCACACCGTCGTAAAAAACTTGCATTTACGTTCATCAATTCCATTTCACCAATCTTACCTATTTCCCTACGAATGTTTTGAGTTCATCGTCAAAGGTGACGAACCGACATATTTTGAAAGATTAAATGCGTATTTTCAGCAGGATAGTGCCACCGCGCATACTGCTGGGACATCCATGACAGAGCTCCGCCGTATCATTGGCAATAAAATTATAAGCAGCGGACTATGGCCGGCCCGTTCCCCTGATTTGACACCATAAGATTTTTATTTCTGGGGAGCAGTAAAAGGTAAAGTGTATGCAAATAATCCACATACCTTATATGAACTTAAAGAAAACATTCGCAAGGAAATAGGCAAGATTGGTGCAGTGGAATTGATGAAAGTGAATACAAGTTTTTTACGGCGGTGTGACTCGTGTATAGCACAAAATGGACAGCACTTACAGCAGCTATTGTGATTAGAGTGAGTACCGACTTATGCAATTAATACAGCACAGTAAGCAAGTTACGTTGTTTTTAGTTCCGCGAGTTAAAACTCCCGAGTATCGGCTAGCAAGTGGGTGACCGCCGCGGTACGGCAACTGTCGCGGGCGCCAATTCTTAAAGTAACTACACTGTACTTCTAGTAACATCAGAAATACTACAAGTGCTTGGGATGCACAGTACCTGCACAAGGGCATTTGAAAGTGTGAGAACCCCTTCTCAATGAAAAGACAGCTACAGTATATCTCTATAACATACGAAGCAAAAGTAGTGGTTTACCGGGAAAATATGCGAGTCAATTGGAGAATTTAATGTCATGATTGTTCGTTGGCCATGGTAGCTCAGTGACTAAGGGTGACTGGACGGAAACTGGGAGATCTGTGATTCAATCCAAATCCTTAGGATGGAAGAACAATTAATTCCCATCAATTAACTTAATTATTCAGGAATGTTAACATATTTGGAGCATTTTTGAGCATGACTCATAATGCTAGCCTTCTAAATATCATGTTCTTTAGGCAATTTAATATACTTATACATACTTCAGCATAGATGTAATTTTAAACTTACATTGCTCACCTGAGGTACCTCACATTCCAGAGGTTTTGAGGTCAAATCTTGATTAAAGTGAGTTTCATGGAAAATTTTTTTTTCAGGCTTTTCCCGTATCTTGAGAAGACAAAATGTTGGGTAAATGTAAGCTCTAAAGAACCTGAGCTTATTTGAATACAGTTTTAAATATTTCATGTGTTTGATATAATCTATCAGAATTAAAGGACATTAATTTTCAAGGAGGGTAAAAGACAGACATGATGAATATTACTATTTTTGTCAGCATTTTTTTTTCACAAAGGTAAACAATTTTTAAAAAATGTGTGACAGGACAGTAATAAACTTCAATCATCTTGTTCCAAAGTTAAAATGCTTGCTTACATTCAATTAAGTTTATATCATCATGGGAGCTGCGAATGCCTGTTGCAAAGTGATTAAGCATGCATCAACGCACACCACTACTTTTGTTATTTTCCAGATAGCAAATGAAATAATAAGCTGTTAAGGACAAGTGCTGCCTGTCATCACAAAACTGGGAAACCTTTACTACTGACAAAGTTTTGAGACCTTTTGATTTTAGCAACTCTAGAAGAATGGACTTCATGATGTTTTCAGAACCATTCTGCCATGACCCAAGGATATATAAAGGAGTGCTGAAGCCATCCAGGGTTGTTTAGTCAGTCAGTTGACCAGCAGCAGGTCAGTGAATGAGAGAGAGAGAGAGAGAGAGAGAGGGAGGGAGGGAGGGAGGGAGTAAGCGAGCCAACCAAGTAACTTGATGTGTAGCATTGAGAAGCAGCAGAGACATGGTGTGAGCAACAGAAACATAAGTAAATATTAGCACTATGAAAATCTTTTTGGACTATTCTGAGCACTAATACATAAATGTAAGTCAGCACTATGTTAACTTCGTTTTAGTGATTAAATAGAGTTAAGTACA
This sequence comes from Mantis religiosa, assembly GCA_030765055.1. NCBI lineage: Eukaryota > Metazoa > Arthropoda > Insecta > Mantodea > Mantidae > Mantis > Mantis religiosa. Next base: position 119,219 of record JAUKNK010000355.1, on the reverse strand, counting down.
TGTTGGTGGTGTCATTTCATTTGTTACTCAAAGCAGAAAACAGATCTTAACTTGATAACTTGATATGTAACAGTGAAATTCTACTTCAATGAAGTGTGAACAAAATGATAACTCATAATGAAGGTCTCCATAGGTTTATGCAGCTGTATATAAATCAGTAAAAGTTACAATATATGTTATAAATAAACTACAACACTTGGTAACCAATTTCACTTATTTGCTTTAAAATTGTCAAATAGTTTGGGAAAAGTATATTATCTCAGGTTTCAATAATTATAGGTTTTGAGATATAATAAAGATAGTATAAAATTTGACCTATTAAGATATAAGGATCTTCTACAGGATGAGCTCTGAGTAAGGACTTTTATTGGACTTTTATTAATTCCAACATCTTTATGATTAAATCCATCTTGAACAATTTTTATGAAAATTGTTTTGGTTTTGTGATGTTTCCATCACATCCTCAGCTAATAGATAAGTGAAGTTGGTTATCAGATGTTGTACCTACTTTATTTATAATATTTGGATTGCTTCACCTCAATAGCTTTCGTTTGTTACAAAATTACAATATATATTCTTTTTAAACCACTTCTCGAACTGTAAAAACACTTAAGCTCCACTTACTTTTGAAATTAGGACATGTTTCAAGGACTCCGCGTCCCCATCGTCAGCTGATGTTCAACTGGTTCTTCAGGTGACTGCCTCCCTCTCCTGGCGCTGTTCAATGAGTTCAATATACACATTTTGAAGAATAAAAAGAGAGCCATGAACTTTGAAATTCCAATAGTAGATGACGTCATTCAACTCATTGAACAGCGCCAGGAGAGGGAGGAGATCACCTGAAGAACCAGTTGAACATCAGCTGATGATGGGGATGTGGAGTCCTTGAAACATGTCCTAATTTCAAAAGTAAGTGGAGCTTAAGTGTTTTTACAGTTCGAGAAGTGGTTTTTTTCAATTGATGAAGCTCCACTGTTTATAAATACTTCTATTTATAGTTTTATTACAATATTGTTTTATTTTCAGTAATAAATGTATTTGCAGCATCTTAGAATTGCTATAGGTTAAACTTCATGAGATGTTAGAAGTTAAAAGGGCTGAGTGCTGAGATCCCTGAACACAACTATAACAAATGAAGCCTTCAATCGTTTATAACTATTTGTAAACATAACTATGGTTAAAAACTACAATTGTACTCAATCTATTTGTTGTTTTGTTCGATAAAACTTTGATATGCAATTAGCTTTCATTCTTTTTTCATAGTACAAACTACTTAACAGTATATTTACATAACTATATATACTCTTATATACAAATTCAGTGTTTTATGTATATGTAATTAACATTACTGCATAAACTGTAGTAATATAGTATAAATATAATAATGCTTCATTTATATATCTAGATATTTTGTAATCTAATATTTAGAGTTTGGTCTTTGTTCTTAGTGTAGGCTAAATTTATATATATATTTATGTATATATGTATAATTATTTTATTCCTTCTGGGCTACAAAGTGGTACATAAGACCAGAGTTTACTGGAATTTCATGTAATAATAGGATATTATAACAGTTTAATGTTGATAAAAGTTTATCTGGTGTCATGCATGAAGAGGCAAGATTATTAGAGAGGTCCCACACTAAATAGTTTGCTTGCCTTATATTCAACTTTGGTTGAAGAAAAGGTTCATATACGAAAGAAAGAAAAAGGGGATAAAAAGGAAACAGGTAGAAGAATAAAACTTAGTGGTGCACAAAGTTGTGGAGATGACTAAAGAAAACTTTCTAATTTGATTAAAAAAAAAAAAAATAGTGGATCATTAGTAATATCAGAATTATGGGAGAATTGTGCTTTTGTTTTAACATTCAAAGTTCACTTCAATTTGAGCCATTTCCTTAATCCATAATTCTTCAGATTATAATTTCAATACAGGAGAAGCATGAAAATATGGATCTACAAATTTAAAATTATGTAACTGTTCAAAAGTGCCTAAGGATATTTGTCTTGTTTTAATATATGAAATGAATATTTTCTTTTTCTTTTTTTTAAGCTTCCTCTTCAGAGCCAGTGGACGGATTTTGATCAAATTTGGTACTAAACTCCCTTGAAATATTTTCTAAGGAGAAATAACTTTAATAGGCTATGGTTTACATTGAGTAAAGATTTTAGTTCATCATTTTAATATATTTTTCCATGTTATATTAGATACATATAATTAAAACAATTATTAACTCTAATAATTTTAATTTCACAAGTAAAATATTTTATTCTTTAGGTTTATAATTTGTAATTTATGCTTTTGTCAGTAGCACAGTATTATGCCAACATCATTATTACAAGGGGGAACTGAGTACCCTGGTGTTCATAGATATACCATCACTCTGATTTGTGCATGTTTTTTAAAATTTATAAAATTCTAGAAATTCATATATTTTCAGCATAAAACTCAGCTGTTCAACAGCTTTACCAATCAGCTGTGAGACTCACTAATTATAAAGACATTCTCACAATATCTTTTAAAACATCATCACATACACATGATATTTATTTCAAATTTCATGTTTTCATTAAAGAATAGAGAAAGTTTCATGTAAAAGTGTATATATGAATTATTTTTATTTTTTAATAAAGTTCAATATGAGGGACCTCTCAGGCAAAAAGGTAAACAACAGCTGTATGCAAGAGGGAATTAAATGGAATGGGAGTAAGTAGTTGAAAGACGCTAGGTTTATGAGTATTGTTACTTTTTTTGGTTCTTTTTCAGTTTGTATATATTTTGATGTAGAAGGTAATGAGAAGCACCAATGTTTTTAAAAATTTCTTAAGGTATGTGATGAGTGGGGTAGCAGATATAAATGCATTTACTTATTTTTGGAAGAATTTTTTTTTTAGTTGATATTTAGAGAAGTAGTTGGCAAAGAGTTTAAATTTCAAATTGTATAACAGATAGAGGAGTCAGTCTGTAAAACGAATCACAGATATAATGGTATATCTCTATTATTTTACTTGAGTTATGTTTATTTAATCTTTTAAAATTCTTAAATGAGCTTCTAATTGTGTAATATAATGTATTACAAAGCATATATACATATATACAAACAATATAATTATTATATTATTTGATTTTATAAGGTTGATCTTATGTAACAATAAACATTTAAGTATAAATTAATATTAAAAATTTAGCTAGCAGCTAAAATAGTCAGAGAGTCTCATATATTACTCTGGGAACATATAATATTCCATTCAGAGTAAACTAAAATGTGGAGTATTGCTTAATTTGTAATCTGAAAGTCTCTTAAAATATTAAAAATCAGTTGCATGCATTCTTTGAAAACTTCACATCTCATATAAATAGGTTGTGCCCAAAGAATACAGTTTCCTCAAATGGTAACCCACATTTTTCATCTTTTAGCTGTACTCTTAAATTTTTATTTTATAATTTTAAAACATCAAATATGCCACTTTTCTGTCTTGTTCTCCTAAAAAATTGCTCTAAATGAAGACTTTGTACTGCCAGATGGTCTGCACAAAATTTATATAGTGATACTTGGGTATCCATTCCCTAAAAATGTGGTCAATTTCTGTAGGTTGCAGTAGTACATTTTCTTTCATAATACTTATAAAACTACGTATTTAATTATTACTGTACTTCAACCAGCTCTTATCATTTCTCTTTTTGAATAAGAAATAAACATGAACCTGATTGATGTTATATTTGGTCTTAAACAAAATATAGAGAGATCAGGAATAATCTCTTAATACAATGAATAATGGGTACAATAGGCGTGAACAAAACCAGTTGGTTCATCCCAGTGTAATATGATTAGGAACTTTTGACTTGTAAAGGGAGTAGTAGGAGGACATCACCTGTAGTAAAATGCAAAACAGCAAAACTGTGATAATAATATCAAAGCTTCTTCAGAAGTAGACATGCAGATGGAAAATGAAATTATTGTCATCAATGAATAGTGATGTAGTTGTACAGAACTGACATACCTTGAAGAACCAAAACCTCCATAAGAGGAAACATTATCAAAAAATAGGCTACATTTACATATATTGATAAATTCCATGCTACTTTGATGATCCATAAGCTCTGAGATTCTAGCATGATGATGATGATGATGATGATGATGATGATGATGATGATGATGATGATGATTGTATAATGATTATTTAGTCATTAGAATTATGTGAGAGAGGATGAAAGGGTGATGTTGAAGAGGAAGAAGCTATACATTTAATTATTAACTCCTTCCTATTTGAGCCATTTTATTGAGTTTCAAATAAATTATTGGTGAGAAATTATCTTGTGATTGATGTTCAGGCTGTTATGCAGCCATCTGAGTATGCTGTTGCCATATTTACTCACTGTCCGTTCCCAATGGCAAGACTAATATCCGAAAGATATAAAAGTCTATAAGGTCTGATTATAATATAAACACTTAGAATTATTAAATTTTTATGTAACACTTTTCTAAATGAAATGTTTGCAAACAAAGAATCAAATCAGTATTGGTATCAGTTGCACTGAGATCTATAAGAGAAGACTATGTCCATGCCACTAAAGATGTTTAATGCTGCTTCGGATAAAACATCTGGAAAGAGAGCTTCCACTGGACTATGAACCACAGGCCAAGATAATCATTTCCTATGTAAAGAATCAGGCCAGTATATTCATGTGAAAGTTCACTTAAATTTTCACTGAAGCCATAGCTTTTCCAATGTTAACAATGTCATGTCTCTGAAGATAATGTGTTCTTATTCCTGACTGGTCAGGAATCAGACAAGTCCCTGTCAGCTGACTCACATCACAAAAGTCGCAATCACAAGGTAATTTCTTACTGACTGCATGGTAATTCCATTAGAATGGAGTATAATCTTCCCTTTCTTCCCTTCTGCTGTTCAGAGACAAAAGTAAAAGTTATCAAATTTCAATCCAAGCAAATAGAGAGAGTTCAGACATAGAAAAGCAAGCATATACTACCATTTGGAGAATGTTTTAGACACAACCTTTAAGCTAGAGAGTATAAATGCCCCAAAATGCATGCATAATATTAAATGGTGTACATCCTACAAATATGCTGTTACATTTTAACGTTTATATGAAACTTTCAGCATTAGAATTGTAAAGTGATAAGCAATTCTCCATACTTTATATTCACCCTATGGAGCATTAAAATGCTCTGGACAAGGTAAGAATTATTTTTTGTGAAGATATTGAAGTATTTAATTAAATCATTAACAGGTTAAAAGCAATATATTTCTGAGTTTAAATGATGGTTTTACTGTCAACAAAATAACATGATAAATGTTTTAAAAATCACAGGAAACATTCATTCAATTTACAGGCAGACTCCTGGTAAAAAACATTTGCCTTAAACAAATAACAATGTAGATGATAGAAAGTAGATTTGTATTATAATGTTTCTTTTTTAAATATCACTTATTTTAAGCAGTCTCAGTAAAATAAAAAAAAAAAGCTTCATCTGTTGAGTCCCTCTCATTTATTTGTATGTACAGGTATGTTCATTGTTACGTTTATGCTGCTTCAGTGCTGATTTTATTTATAGCAGTTTTGAGTTGAGTTTGTTAAGGCCGTTTAAGGGTTATTCCCATATAGGCTTCACCACCCTTTCATATCTACAGTTAGTTTAGATGTGTGTGTGTGTGTTACTTCTATGAAATTTCTTTGTGTACCTTTGAAGCCTCAGGAAGGCCTTTGTCATTTGAATTAACTTAGCATTTTGTTTATTTCACTTCTTAAACACACATTTAAAATTGTCTTTTTGTTCTTGTAGTTGCAATTGCTACACTTTGCACCATAAATAAAGTTTTAGTGAAAAGAGACAAGCATCTCCATCATTTGGGAAAAGGAGTGGGGAAATGCAGAAAGCCATTTGTCAGAACAGAAACAAAATCACACTATTTTAATATTCTTCTTCTCTCTTCTTTTTATATTGACAATTTCACACTTTGTTACACAGACTTCTTCACAGCACTGAAGGATTACACTTCATAAATTTATCTTGCTCACAGTTTCACTTTTATTTTTCACATCTATTTATTAACATGTTTACAGCATAAAAAACGTAGCACACATAAACAGTGCATCCCTTGAAGGCAATTCAAAACTTAAATCAAAAGCTTCACAATCCAGCAGTTATTTGGCGTGCTACAAAAGCTACGCCCGGACGGCTGCCGCCATGCTGGCGGTGTGGTCAGAGTCAAGAAACGGGTGGGAAGGACTACAGCAATACAATGCTTATGCTAACAGTGTTCTGATCTGAGTGCGTAACCCAAGCATGGGAAACAAATAATGACATTCCTCGCACTTAAAAGAAAATTATTGGTTTCATAAAGCTTTCCTTCAACTTTTAATGGATTAATTGAGACTATGGCACAGTAAAATGAATATACTGTAATGCTTCATATTGAAGTGAAGTGTTGGAATTCAGTATTTCAATTGGAATTCTTGAACTATATGTTTATATTGTCACTTCATGAGGAAAATATAACTGATAGTGGATAAAAAGGATAGCTATCATGTGTAATCTGAATTAGTAAATAGTATTGATTTAGAATCTAATGATACTTGAAAAATCTCTTATTCCAGCTGTTTCTATGATTTATTTTCATAGATGTGTTAGAAGAACCAAAACGCTCAGTGGTGCTGCAAGTATAGCTTTCTCTTTTATTAATATCGCTTGGAAACATTCTGAGAATTTTGGATATAATAGAGCAGCAATTAACTTTTGACACTATTTTATTGCCACAAGTTATCTAGTAGAAATTGTCGGTGCTAGTAGCAAATGTTTGGTGTTCAGTCGTAAGTTCCTTCCATTGTTCATGCTTCATTTTTCGTAGAGTGTCTTATAAGTAGGGTGGGGTGGGGTAGTTGTTTCTTTCACTTTTTGCTACTTTGGCTTTGTAAACAAACTGCGAGTCCCTGCATGATATTAAGTTTAGAAAAAATTTAGAACCCCCAGCCCCCCAAAAAATTACAAGAGTTCCTAAATTGTTATATTTTTAAATAGACCTAAATGTTCCATTTAAACAAAATGAAAGTACGGCTTATAATACAAACAAGGTTCATGTTTTAAAGCAGTTATGGTTGGTCCCATTCTATTAAAAATATTTCAGAACATGATTATTTTCATAATTTTAAGTACTAGCCAATTGTATATGATGATGACAACAATAGAAACTTAAATATTTCATAAACTAATGAAATAATATGAAACTTCAATACCATTATTCAATTTTATATATGTTAGGCATTTATGCCTGCCATCAGACATAAGTCATATCTACCAGTTTATACTGGTATTACTTTTCCTTTCACATGTAGTTTATATAAACTCCATAATTGTTTGCACTTCTAGTTTTATCTACTAACCTTTTGTGAAACTTGCAGCATGTACCTACATTACTTTAACCTTTATTTTGATTATTCTTTAGAATTATCTGTTTATGCATTTTTGCTTTTTAAAAAGCCTAATGTATTTATATTTGAATTTTTTACTAATGCAAAGAATGGTATCAAGAAAAAGGCACAATGAAGCAGTTGCATAGCATTAATTGTAAATGTGACATGTGTTTCAAAGCCATAAACAATCATGAAATGGGCATGATTTAATTAATCACACAATTTTTATTATACTGTGTTTGTAACAATATCTTATGAGAATAGGTTTGATTCTAGGATGAACACAACGCATGGATAGAATATTTATCTGAATTTTCATTCTTTTGATGAAATTTTCAGGTTATGAAGAAATCCCTTATTAATCACATCTACATGTTTGAAAGCCCTCTAGTTTCAAAAAATCCTAACTTGGTAGTTGCATGTATGGTATGTTTTTATAGCATGGTCAATGTGAGCATGTAGTAATGAGTTAGAAGAATCCATTCTACTGGGTGTAAGGAGAGGAATATAAGGGTTAATTATTCCCCCACAAGTGATTCAAGGTTTGTGCCACATTAATTACCATATGGTTTCTCCTTCTCTCTCCAAGATTATGCAGCTAAGAGTTCCATGCTGTACTCTTTTTTGATTATTTCTGCATATCAGAAGCTGAGGTAGAATATTTTTGCTAAGCAGTTTTTGAAAATAACCAACAAATATGCTGTCTATATTTATGCCCGCCTCGGTAGCGTGGTGGTAGCATGTCTGCTTCCTGTTCGAATCTCGGTCAGGGTGAGTTACCTGGATAAGGTTTTTTCCGGGGTTTTCCCTTATTCTGTAAAAACGAATGTCGGGTAACTCTAAGCTTCACGGACCCCGGACTCATTTGAGCAGCATTTCATCCATTCCATTCATCGTCCGATATGACTTAACGTTGGAGGACCTAAATTACACAAAAAAAAAAAAAAATGTCTATATTTATAAACGTAGAGAGGGTATATATCATGTTAGGGGCTTAGAATATTTTGTGAACCAGAAGGGTATAGGTAATAAATATTAAGAGTGCATGTCAGTTTACTAATAATGGATAATTTCATCATATTTTCTGCTAATCATATGTCATTGTTTTTTGTTATAAAAACCTTTTTTGTGACTTAGTGACAAACTTAGAGAATAAGACCTACTACCATGGCTTATTAGAAGACCAAGAATTTTTGTGTCTATGGAGTGAAAGCAGGAAAAGTATATTATTTTTGAGATATAAAATATATATTTTTGCTTTGTACATGAATAAGTTTTAAATGCTAAAGTTAAACATATTTACCCTTTTTTCAATAGTTAACATTTGATGCTAACTATTATTCTTCTTGCAACATTACAGCATGGGCCTTTTCTTTTATCGCCTACATGTCCTATATTTACTTTTTCATATATTTATGCCGCATACAGTATGCTGAAGATTTATGTTTAAATAAGAGTATAGAATGGCATTTTGAAAGAACAGTTCTTTTTCTTGTGATTTGACCTTTCTTATATTTAAAACTTAGCGTCAGTTGAAAGCATAATAAGAAATATGAACACAAAACATTAGAATATCTATTGTGAGGAATGGCATTATTTTGATCTCATTGAGGCTTGTGCTAAAAGCTATGATTAAAATGAAGACATTCTTCAGCTAGATGACATAGATGATGTCACTGTAGTGATGGTGGAAGTGATGCTGGGTGCAGTGGCAGAGGTGGGTGAGGGTCGCATCGGTTCGGGTACGAGATGAGGTGTGCGACTACTTATGGGGGGCAGGATGGGACTAGGTGGCCAAGGATTTGGCACGCTACGTGAATGAGGAAGCAACAATGGACTGGTCACTGTGCTGGTGGCAATGCTGGTGGTAGTTGAACCCAGCAGTAATGGATGATGCATTGTTACTGGAGCCGTTGACACCAGAGCAGACTCTGGATGAAGAAAGTTACGACGCTGGTCCATGCGCTCTGCATGCTGTGTGAGGCACCTTGTTAGTACATCTGGCAGCATTTCTATTTGCTCCTGCAGTGCTGCCATCTTATCTTCCAAGCCTGATAATCTCTTTTCAAGCACCTCCTGACGACCGCTCATGTCTGACACAATCTCATAAACGGTGCTTTGTGTCTGTTATAATAAAGATACAAACAACATACTGTAAGTTTTCTACTCTTTGTAGTAATTACAGAATAATCAAAATATTTTTGGGCCTTGCATTTGAAAATTTGAGTGAGAGAAATTTTCTTCAGCTATATTTGTGGAATCTATGGCTATCAAAGAAGGTCTATTACTATTGTCACTAAATATCAGTTCAGCAGTTCTTCTGATAGTAATTCACTTTTTTCAGTGCAGTTGAAATGCCACTAAAAAACAATGAATTTTCTGAGTGTATAAACAATTTTAAAAACTGTACTTATTTCTGAAAAACTCTTCATTGCTTTTGATTTCTCAAAATTCAATAGCAATTTACTCATTGACTATTTCCACTGTAAACATGGATATTACCACTATTGTTCTAATTTAATTTTATCTCATTTTTACCACAATTATGATTATTGTTCCATTTAAAAGAATAACAACTTTGGCTTAAACAATTTCTTTTTTTTAATTATTATTTTTTAAAAAAATGGTATTAATGCTCTATAGTTTAGACCTTTTTCTCTTTAAGCTCCTTTAATATAATGAAAACTACTCATTGATATCCATAATAGTAAAAAATATTTAAGATGGTAGTTTTAAATGCCTAGCATACATTGCACCTATGTTACAGCCTATCATTGTTATCCTTCATGGTCTAGAGTTATCCATCTAGTGTCCAAGACTGCGGATTCAAACCTGCAGAGGGCAGTGTATTTTTTTCAGGCATAAAATCCTTAGAATGGCTTCCTTCAGAGAGGAAGTGAAGACAATGATCCTGTGTTGTACATTTAAGGCATGTAAGAGAACTAAAGCCTGATAAAGAGGCCTGAGAGCAAAATTAAGCAGTCCTTCATGCCCAACATAGAAAGGGATGCTAAGAACCACAGCAGTTAAGGAGCATAGAAATGCATAAGTAAAAACTCAATTTTACTTTTCCTACTATATGGTCAGTCTGGCTGGTTCAATCCTACTGACCCCAGGTCATGGATTCAAATCTGGCTGAGACCAATGGTTTTTATGTGTATTTAAATAGAAGACAACCATATGCAGTAGATTTACTGACATGTACAAGAAGTCCTTTGGGATGAAGTTTTAGCTTGCTAGCAGTGCTGATATGATCCTGGCAATTAAAAGTGTTATAAACAAACATAATATGCAAAATATGCTATCCTCATAGGCTTTTTGTAAGTTTACTCCATACCTACAATTCTATTAAAAGTATGAAGAATATTTGATTACCCTGTATTTGTAGCAAGAATCATAGGGTAAAACAAACCATTTGTCCATGTAACAGATAAGTAAATGACTTACTCAAATACAATAGAGGCCCAAAATAATGCAGTTGCCCCCTTTACTGCCACTTTTTAACCTTACTGTGGTATATAGGGCTGTAATACTTGAAGGACAAAATATCAACCCCGTGCAGTTGGAGGAAGGAAATATGTATGTAATAATACATTACCGTACAGTATTAAACTCTTGCATATAAGGCAAATATATTACAGTATTTTTAAAATTACTCACTGGTTATGCTGGGAGATATATTCCAGTCCATAACTGATCTTGATTTATATTCCACTGTACATATTTTACACCAACCTAATTTTTCCTTTTTTAAAAAGATCAGTAAGTTTTAGTCAGTTTTAGTTGATACACTGATTTGCTACCTTTTTCTCCACGTAGTGTTTGATTGCACCAAGATGGAGGACATGAATGCTCTTTGATTCATTTTGCCTCTCCATCTACAGAATCACATTGTTTAAATGAGTTATCACTTCATTAACATTCAGAATGTTTTCTTCTGCCTCCACATCATTTTCACCACTATCAGCTTCACTGTCATTCTTGTTGTGCACAGAAGCAAATTGTTGTGTCAGCTTCATGTTCTACTTTGATAACACACTTGCTAAAATAAGTGGTGCAGTCCTTGCAGAAAAATGTCCACACAGTTTACCAGCTGAATTAGTTTGCACAACTAATTGTATACAACTGTTTGTATTAATGCAAGCATAATTGCAGATATTGTGAATAAATTTATTCAAGTTGTTCAACACCAGATTAGACTGTCTTCACCGAGTACGTTTAGAGCCAATGTTGTGCTTTTCTATAAGCATTTTCTGTTTGTTTTAGTGCTTTCCATTTAAAACCCATTTCTTTCACTATTCTGTTTAGATAACTTACTGCCCTGAATATTAATGCTTTCTCTTAAAATAATAAGTAATTTTGCTATTGTAGGAGCACCTTTTTCCTGAACCTAAGAATTTTGAATCCTTCTAATGACACATTTGTCAAAGTCATCTAGATCTGTTACTGTGCTTTTTACATGGAGTTCCAAAGGTGTGCTCTGATTTACATTTTGTTTGCGTTCTTCAACAGTTCTCTTCACTGTTCTTTCTGATTCTCCCATGTTATTTGTTATGCACTTTTTGAAAAAATATTCTGATGTAACCAGTTCTTTGCTTTTAGCTCGTTTCTTCATGTATGCTTATACATTTGAAACAGTTTCTTGACTCTGTGTAATGTTTCGGATCCTAATTTACAAAGCACACTGATTGCATAATTTATTTATGCAATGATCAATGTGTGAAAAAAGAAGGAACTATACATTTTCAAGGACTGTGGTTGTGGTTTCCTTTACATTTTTGAAGAATTTTTTGAATTTATGTGCTCTCAGCTACAGAAACTAAAATGAGCTTCAAAAAATTCACTTACCATCCATGGGCCTTTGATAAATTCAAAAAAGTCTTCAAAAAACAAAACATTCAACTAGCACCAGTGAACCATTATTCCTTAAAAAACCTAATTTGCTCAAATATCAAAGATGCCATTCCATCTAACAAAAAATCTGGTATATATCAAATTGAATGCTGTGACTGTAGTCAAATTTATATTGGAAAAACCAAAAGAAATTTAGAAACAAGAGCAAAGGAACACTTTAGGAACATAAAATACAAACAATTAGAAAAATCAGCAGTTGCCACGCATTTTTGGAAAAAAACCACAACATAAATCCAGAACCAAAATTACTAAAACATACAACAGGAAAACAAGAACTGTCCACATGGGAACAAATCTTCATTTCAAAAAATAGGAACAAAGTATTCAATTTCGACATCCCCCAGAAAGATTTGTTCAGCAACTTCCTCGAACTGCCACCAGAGGAGACTGATGACAAAATATTGCGAGCTACACCAATGAGAACCAGTCGATGTCCGGCTGAGGATAGAGGGAAGGCCTCTGAAACTAGTTCCCGGAAAATTTAAAAGTAAGTGTTGTTTAGTGTCATTAATCGACTCCCAATAAATTTAAATTAGGTTATCATTACTTTCCTGAAATGCAGCGGCCAGTGTCAATGAGTACATGTGGTGGTGAAAATTATACTGCAGACCCTGTGTTTGCAGAATATTTTTAAGCAACTTTCCAAATAAAGAAGCAAATAAAATAATTAATTACAATATTTTATGTGGACTTATGTACTTTTTATCCACATTAAATAAAAATCTGCAATATTTTGGACCGTGATATTTTGGGCTGCTACTATATTAATCCTTAAGCTTGTTCACTGAACATTGTGTAAAAAGTTCTAATGTGTAATATTTGCATGGCTCTCTCTAATCATTTCATTTCACTGCAATTTCAGTAGATAATTCATACAAAATATGATAATTTCATAAACAAAATATATCGACGAGGTTTCAAAGGAGAAAAAAATTATATGTTTATCAGTCTTCAAGGTGTCAGGATATATGTGGGAAAGACAGAGATATATCATATCTGAAAGAACATGTGAAAAATGTAAAATATATAGACTGAAAGTAAAGTTGACGATAAGCAGACATTTTTGGGAAGATTGACATGAAGTAAAAAGATAAGGAAAGTATAATCCACTATCAATTGTTACAATGGAGGAGATTGGGGTGATTTTTAGCTGATTTAATAAGTAATTGCATAGTTAACTTGCTAAACACAAAATTCATGCTATACTTCTTGTATACTCAGAAAAATAGCAATAAAGGTAATTGCTGGCTGCAGGTCAGGACTGCATGTAAGATGTGATCAACCTTTGTTCTGAGAAAGTACTTATTCACTTGCATGTATCGTTGTGGCTCAGTGGTTAGACCGCTTGGCTCTCACCAAGGCGGCCCGGGTTCGATTCCAGGCGACCACAAAGTGAGATTTGTGGTGGACAACATGGCGCTGGGGCGGGTTTCCTCCGCCATCTCATCTCATTCCACCGGTGCTCCATCTTCATCTCATGTATCATCAGTGTCATCGCCTGCGGTGATGTATGTAGTAAAAGTGGGTGTTAAACACTACACATTCATTCATTTTTGAATTTTGTATATTCGTTGCTAGATGACAATTTACATTATAATCACTACTACTGTCTGACTGCATCGCCAGTTTGTAATTTGTAGAACTTAAACTAAAGGCATTACAACTTCTGGCTGGAGTACTTGTTCATTCATCATAGGCAGCAATGTAACATAGATTTTGATTGATTATTTGCAAAGTGCACTTTTCTGGAGAATTTTTGGAATACTGAAATCATCTGTTGGTAATCAATAGGCTTAAATTACCTGCAAGCACATATCCAAGATAGTTCAGTTACAGGAATAATTTCATCTTTCACAAAATGTAACAAAGATGTTAAAAAAAAAAAACAGCAAAAGAAAACAAAACAGTTAATCAGCCGAACGGTTAAGTAAGTAATGGATAATCAAGGTTCTACTTTATATCTATGACAAACTACAGGAACAAAGATGGAATTCACAAACTGAGAAAAGAAATATACTAACAAATTTCAACCAATTTTAATAATATGAATTCAATAATAATATGAAAGAAGTTAGAAATGACGATGTGTTAGGATGTAATTTACTTAAGATGATTTGGGACTTTTTTAATTTTTAACATGTTCCCGAAACAGAAAAATATTAAGAAAGTGATGTTAGTGTTACTAGTACTGACTCTCCAGTTTGAGTTTTGAAACACATATTGACCATCAGCTGATATCCGACATTATTATTTCTAATGACATAGGTCCTAAACATTGCATGGAGGAAGAGAATCAGAACAAGTTAATAAGAAGGTGAGGATATGAGAGATGTCTTATGAAATATGTGCATATGCATATGCTTTTGATAACTGATAAGTGTTAAAAAGTCTACAAGTAAGATGTATTTTAATGAAGAAGAAGAATAAACACACAAGAAGAATAAAGAAGAACTTCTTTAATAAAGAAGCAGTGGTATATCATTGATTTAAATGCAAAAATCAGGTTAATTTAATATTTATTGTAAAGTGCACTTGCAACTTCAAGACTATGTATGTAAAAACATATGAAAGTCATTAAGGTTATACAGAATTGTTCCTTTAATGATCATTTGCTTTACTCAGTATTTTCTTGCGGCAATATCTCACCACCACTTAATAAACCAGAATATCTGGTTATGATGCTCCCTTACTAACTTCATAAAATATTGTGCAACATGTACCATTGTTATTGTCACATACTTAAATTATTTGTCATTTTGCTTTCAACTGCAATATGCATGGTAATAAAGATTTGTTAATTTTGGAATAAGGTTCAACCTGCAATGAAATAGCAAACCTTATTTAAATTCTATTAGAAGAATCTTTATTCTTTGGTTTGCTAAAGGAAAAAGCTAGAGAATTACCTCAAAAAGGTAACTGCACTGCTGAAAGACTCTTATCATTAGTATATTACATGCATTACCAAAAACAGAAAGCCAAAGATTTATGCTATGAATTGATTGTGTTCTGCTTTAAAATCTAATTTCTATAGAAAAGAAAAGGAAATGATAAATCAACATTTTATATTAAAATCATAAAATGCATTGAACAAATATATTTCCTTTTAGAACTTACTCTAAATTGTTTAGTTTCATATATTTTTTTCTCAGATTTCAAAAACACATATTCTCTCTGGCCACTTGCATTCAGAAAGGGATATAAGATGTTCCAGTTACAAAATTATCATATCTCAAAAGTTTGCTAGCAATTGTCATCAAGCAGTAATAGCAAAGATCTCACCTTTGCCATATCTGTGATGGTGTTGGCATTATCCATGAGCTTCCGTTGGTCCATCTTCACTTTCCGCAAGCTAAAAATGAATCACCAAAAACAGTTTAGTGCTAATTTTAGAGTAAAATCTTAGTATATGTATGAAAAGTACTGTTAAGAAACTTTACTTTATATTAATCTCTATGAAACTCACTCTCCTGATCATTTACTTCATATGGACATCCATTATAAAGAGAACAAGGGAGAGCTAGTAGAGAGATGGTTAGTTACTTGGGTTGATGAGTTTTTGTGTCAGCTTTGAGAAAAAAATGAACAATTCAAACTGCAAAAATAGAAGGCCAAACAGTGGTGCTTATAATAGCTACATAGAAATAAAGCTTAATATCCATAGGAAGTTCTATAGATTATCTCTCACTGTTTTTGTAAAAGAGCCTGCATTTTATAATTACTTATATAGATATACAAAGGCGATGAATTATTGTAATACCAGAACATGATTTTATACTCTAATAAAGAGTTATCAACATCAAATGATATAGGTAGGTGAGTGTGGGTGGATAGTTAAGTGGGTATTTATTTTTATTTATTGAACATTAACTGCATGCCCCAATATAGCGTTCGCCCGCTCAACTTATGCGTTTAAATAATAGTGAGTAAATTCAAAATGTTTCACCAAAAGTCCTGTACAACAACCATACTGTCCAAGGAAGAAGACGAAATGAAGACAATGCTGGGAAAGAAATATTTGTTAAATTATCTGACTATGAAATGTGGTGCGGACCAGAGCCGACAAGCATGGCGCTATCACATGATGCGGAAACAATAGCATCACTTCACACCGTAATAAACCTGCTTAATAGAGATCTTACTAATGCCCAAAAGCAGATCAATGCATTGAAAACGGAAAATGAAGCATTAAAAAATAGGCTGAAGATGAACACCGAAAGGGACACCCGCTCAGCCGTCACCAGGAAGATGCTTCCAACGTGCCAATTTATGTCTGTACGACAACCAACTGGAAACCTCACAAGCCATAACTGATACAAGGTTCTACATGAAATCGAAAATGAAAACGTAGATGCGCAAAAAGTGGATCAGTGCTCCAGTTATGAACCAAGGAAAGCGAATCACAATAACAGGCGTGTGTTAGTACTCGGGGATTCCATTCCTAAATTCTCGGGCGAAGCATGCAAGGAGAAAGGTTACCAGGTATGTTGCTGCCCTGGAATACGCTTGAACGAACTGCAGACCAAAGTGGAAGTGATGGACTTAAAGAAAGCAAATCCAGAAGTGATATTAGTGCACACTGGCACGAATAACATCCGACCGGGCGTAATGGCAGAGGACATCATGGGGGAAACAATGGACCTAGTACATAGCATTAGATCACAAACGAGAGATGCTAACATTATTGTAAGTGGAGTGCTTCGACGCCGTGGAGTATCAGTAAGAAAAACTATGAGAATTAACAGTGAACTCGACTGGCTGTGCTCAACTAAAGACTGTGTATTCGTAGATGGAAACTTCTGGCTTCAAGATTTTGACTTTGCTAAGGATGGCGTTCATCTTAATCAAACAAGATCTTACAAATTCAGGGAGCTGCTAAACTAGGTGATTTCTTCAGTGCTTAAGGGAAACTGGTGTGTGAGGTGGTGGATGCAGAGAAACCAGATAACTTTGTTCAACCAACTGCAAAGTGGCCGAAGGAGTCCTTTATAAACAAGGTATGTAAAGTGCAGGTTTCTAAACCAAATAGGAAAGAGGGGGGGGGGGAATATATCACGAAAAGATACTGTACCTGCCCAAACAATCGAGGTCAGTTCTTGAATATTTATCACCAAAACACACAAAGTATTAGAAATAAATTATTAAATATTGTGGTTATGATAGAAAATAATAATTATGATGTTCTATGCTTCACAGAGCGTTGGGTTAATGAAACTGACCTTAAATCAATACACTTACCAAATTATTCATTATCTTCATATTACTGTAGGTCCTCAATGAAAAATGGCGGCTCTTTATTTTTTTTAATTTACGTCCTCCAACGTTAAGTCATATTGGACGATGAATGGAATGGGTGAAATGATGCTCAAATGAGCCCAGGGTCCATAGAGCTTAGAGTTACTCGACATTTGTCTTTCAGGATAAGGGAAAACCCTGGAAAAAAACGTTATCCAAGTAACTCACCCTGACTGAGATTCGAACTCGGGACCTCTTGAACGTAAGGCAGACATGCTAACACCACGCTACCGAGGTGGGCTGGTGGCTCTTGCATATTTGTCAGGGATAGTATTGCCTCTAAAGAAGTGACCAAATATCATACCATCTGTATTGACACCCACTTTGAGGCATGTATGGTGGAAATAGTTGAGTTTAACATTATAATTGTGCGTATCAATAGAACCCCCGATGTAAATATAGACCTGTTTATATAAAAAATATGAGAAATAATAGAAGGGATAGCAAATACAACAAATATTTTAATAGTAGGTGACTAGAACCTAGACTTCACCCCAGGGAAGCTGGACAAAAAATTTAAGGAATTCATGGTGCTGCATAACCTGTTACCTCTTATGCACGAACCCACTCGAGTAACCTCAAAATCAGAAACTATTATTGATCAAATACTAGTGAGACAGTCATTCCTTGTAGTAAAAAACATCAGAGCCCTTGATACCAGGTTCTCAGATCACTTTGCACAAGAGCTTACAGTAGTTAACAATACTCAGAAGAAACGTAAACAACATGTCAGTGAATACAAAATTGGGAAACTGGGAAAATGTCTACAAGGAAAATGATTCAAATCTAGCCTGTGAGTCATTTATAAAAATAATGCAGTACTACATTAATTTGGCTATGCCAAATCAGCGACAAAAAGTAAATAAGAACTCTGATAAATCTTGGGTTACTTTAGGTATAAAAAAGTCCTCAGAAAGACTAAAGTTTCTAAATAGATTGTTTAAAAATAGTAAGTGTGATAATTTTAAAGCCTATTTCTTTAATTACAAAAATATATATAAAAAAGTCATAATTGCTGCTAAAATATAGCATAACTATAATATTATTAATTCATCTGAAAATAAATCTAAAGCAATGTGGAAGGTGGCAAAAAATGAGATGGTGCTAAAGAACATAAAAGAAACATATCAGCTTAAAACTAAATCAGGCAAAATGTATTCTAAACCATGTGAAGTAGCATACAAATTCAATGAATATTTTGTTAGAATTGCCAATAAACTGCAACAACAAAGTTCAGAAATATGGTCCCCTGATGGTATTCCTTCTTCAACCAATTCAATGTTCATTTATCCAGTAGATATTTGTGAGTCGGAAACTGTAATAAAAAGCTTAAAATCCAAATATACAAGTGGAGTTGATGACATACCTGATATTATTTGGAAAAGATGTAGCGAAAATGTTGATAAGCCCCTATGTCACATTATAAATGTGTCACTATAATTTGGCACCTTTTCACACTGCTTGAAAACAGCTAAAGTAATCCCAGTCTTTAAGAAAGGGGAAAAAACAAATGTTGAAACTATAGGCCAGTAGTATCATTACTATGCTCAGTTTCAAAACTCTTTGAAAAAGTAATGCTAAACCGACTGGTCTCATTCTTCAATAAACATAATATCCTAAACTCGGCACAACATGGATTTATAAAGGAGAAATCAACAGAGACAGCAATTCATGCTTTTGTAAATCGAGTTTACAAAATAACGGATCAAAGAGAGCATAATATTGGTCTGTTCCTAGATTTATCTAAGTTCTTCGACTTGGTAGACCATAAAATACTTATTCAAAAACTGGAATGCCATGGTATCAGGGGAATTGCAAGAGATTGGTTCCATTCCTACCTCAGCAATCGAACACAATTTGTTGAAATGGTCAGTCGAAACGAACATTCAAGTACTTATGAAGCTCATAATTCCACTGTAAAATGCCTCAATGTGGGTGTTCCTCAAGGTTCTGTACTTGGACCCCTATTATTTTTACTTTGTATAAATGATTTACCCAATCAAGTTAAAAACTGTCAAATAACTCTTTTTGCAGATGACACTAATCTTTCTTTCAGCGGGGACAAAATACAGGTAGCCAGTAATATAAGGGAATCAGTAAATCAATTACAGAGATGGTTTCTCAAAAATAAGCTAGTGATTAACAAAGAAAAAGCTCAAGCTATATCTTTTAGACATCAAAGGAATAGGAATTCGTACCAACCGTCTATACAACTTGAAAATAAAACTATTACCTATGCAAACAATATTAAATTATTAGGAGTATGGATAGATGAATATCTGCTATGGAGCACGCATATTGAAAAGCTGACCTCGAAGTTGAGTCAAATATGCTTTGCCCTCAAAATAAGGTAAGTCAAAAGACGTTGAGAAACCTGTACTTTGCATATTTTCACAGCCTTATAAGATATGGAAACATATTCTGGGGTAAAAGCTCTGATGCTATCTTCAAAATGCAGAAAAGGACAATTAGAATCATCACATATAAGAAATCATACTTATCCTGTAAAGCATTGTTCACATCATTAAAGATATTACCGGTTCCTTGCGTTTATATTTTAGAAATCTTAATACACACTCAGAAAAATCTCATATCATTTCAATTAAACAAAGATAAGCATAATTATGATACAAGAAATAATCAGCAGTTAAGCAGTATAAACCATAACACAGCATTATTTCAACAAAGCACATTATATAACTCTACTAAGCTATATAACAGTCTGCCACAAACATTGAAAGCAATTAGGTGTTCCAAGAAGTTTAAACACAGTATAGTATCTCTATTGCAAGAACATTGCTTTTACAGTGTAGAGGAATATTTAGAGGCCTCAAATTCATATACATAATCACTGTACATCTGGATATATTGGATACAGCTCCTGTCTTCCGATTCACTTCAGGAAATATTTTTCTTTGTAATATTGTAGTATCTTTTATTGTAAATGCATCATCTTGATTTTCTTTAACATTGTAAATATTTTGATTTTTCTTTAACATTGTAAATAATTTTATTTATCTAGTTATGTAACTTACACAATTTGACATGTCCTGTATCATGTATGCGATCTCTAGGGATGAATAAATTGATTTGATTTGATATAAGGTAATTAAATTACATTATTACGTATATGTGTTTGGAGGAATTTAGTAACAGTGATGTCAAAATTAATCTCAAAAACTATTTGTAGTTGCTTTATTGATACTCGTCACATACTTTTTTATATTAATGAGAGACTAGTTTCAAAGGCATTCGCCTCCATTTTCAATCTCTTTCCAACTGGCATCTGTTGTTGTCTGCTCTCTCTCACTGGTGGTGGAACTATGAACTTTTTTTTCAAATTATCTATTGGTGGGATTTCAAAGTTCATTACGCGATCCTTATTTTTCCATATGAATATGTTCTCCCATGTTGTCAATTTATTTTGGTTTATCACTCCTTTTATTAATTTTGGATTTGGATCAATGTCATGATCTTCATTCCAAAAATGAAATGCTACTGCTGATTTATCTTCTTGTTTCAATCTGATTTCTAAAGTGCTCTTTGACTCTGGTTTTTAGATTTCTTTTAGTTTGACCTATGTAGCATTTTTCACAATTTTTACAACTTATCTGGTATATTCCAGATCTGTTAACTGATGGGATTTCATCTTTTGAATTTAGCAATTTTAAAATTGAGTGTCTATTAGTAGGTGCCAAGGTGATACTTTGTTCCTTGAAGATCTTTTTAAATTTATTAAATGTTTTTGGGTGATATGTGAATGAGCTGAATATGCTGTTGCTTTCGTCTTCTTTTGTAAATGTGGTTGCTTCCTTAATGGTTTTCTTTAGTTTAGCTTTTCTAATTTTCTTCAACACCAAACTTTTGTTGTATCCATTTTCTTCTGCTATGTGTAGTATTGTTTTTTGTTCTTTGAAATATTCTTCTTTTTCCATGGGTATGTTGACTAGCCTGTGTGTAAGGCTGTTTATTATTGCATAGTACAAAATTGAATCGAGAATATATTGACACATTGCTTCACTCACACTGTTTATTCACAGGACATGTTTCAAGAGCTCTTGCTCCTATCCTCAGCTGATACTCAACTGATTGAGTTTGTGCTTCACTGTCCCTACGCTTCTTTCAAGTTTATACTTTTAGTTATTATTGCATGTTTATGTGTAATTGATATTCAAAGTTTGGTATAGATGTGTTGACGGCATCTTTGCAATTCTACCAAATAAACATTCAGATGATGCATTTAAATTACTCAATCTGCAAGAAAGGACTATAAAATTCACAATAGAAAAGGAAATCAATGGACAACTCTGTTTCTTGGATCTAAATATAATCAGGAACGACATAAAAATAAAATTTGGTTTTTACAGGAAACCAACACATTCAGAAAATTACATAAAAATAATAGCTACAACCCAATTGCACATAAACAGGCAATAATAAACATCCTTACACACAGACTAGTCAACATACCCATGGAAAAAGAAGAATATTTCAAAGAACAAAAAACAATACTACACATAGCAGAAGAAAATGGATACAGCAAAAGTTTGGTGTTGAAGAAAATTAGAAAAGCTAAACTAAAGAAATCCATTAAGGAAGCAACCACATTTACAAAAGAAAAGGAAAGCAACAGCATATTCAGTTCATTCACATATCACCCAAAAACATTTAATAAATTTAAAAAGATCTTCAAGGAACAAAATATTACCTTGGCACCTACTAATAGACACTCAATTTTAAAATTGCTAAATTCAAAAACAAAAATGAAATTCCATCAGTTAACAGATCCGGAATATACCAGATAAGTTGTAAGAATTGTGAAAAATGCTACATAGGTCAAACTAAAAGAAATCTAAAAACCAGAGTCAAAGAGCACTTTAGAAACATCGGACTGAAACAAGAAGATAAATCAGTAGTAGCATTTCATTTTTGGAATGAAAATCATGACATTGATCCAAATCCAAAATTATTAAAAGGAGTGATAAACCAAAATAAATTGACAACATGGGAGAATATTGCAATTCCTTTCTTGGAAGTGTTGAAAACAGTGTTTTTATGATAAATTAAATTTAAAGGGAGTCGATTAATGACACTAAACAACACTTACTTTTAAATTTTTCCGGAACATGTTTCAGAGACTTTGCCTCTATCCTCAGCCAGCCATCGATGATCGCGTAATGAACTTTGAAATCCCAATACCAGAGAGAGAGCAGACAACAACAGATGTCAGTTGGAAAGAGATTGAAAATGGAGGCGAATGTCTTTGAAACTAGTCTCTCATTAATATAAGAAAGTAAGTGATGAGTATCAACAAAGCAACTACAAATAGTTTTTGAGATTACATTATTACATTTTGAGTACATTGTGTCACATACACGTTTTGAGGTAGTAAATACTAATCTATTTTTTATATTAAAATTGGATCGTAACATTATATTTTCTGATAAAATTATATTTCTACATCCTTTCTTACGTTGACAAACCTAACAGTTTTTAAAAGTAACAGGAAATTCTTAGCTCGTTATTTCATGGAACAGTCCTCACTGATTTTATCATTACAGCAGCATACTCATGGCTTTCTTTCTAAGTGTAATAAACTTAAGTGATAGAAAAGTCGTAACACATCACTTCATGTAACTATGGAGAATTTGAGAATTCTTATGTATTGTGTTGGGTTTATTGAGATAGCCTAAACCCAGGGTGATAACACGCAATTTTTGTAGAGTTCCTGGATCACTGACCCAGCTTCCTCCTTAGGTCTAGGGACATAACTTAAAGCTGCAGCCAGTTTGGCCTTATAGTGAATTCTTGTTGAAGTGTGTAGCTTGGATGAAACTTTCTGCCATTATGCTGACACATCTCCAAGGTAAGCCACAATGCGTGGAACACTTTAACAATCAATTAAGCTTGAGCCTCTGAGCTCGACTTATAACCTTATTATACAGTCCTACTAATTACTGCTGTTTCCGTCTAATACTAACCAGAGTTTATTGTGTTTGCTATCATTTACAAAATGCAGAATAAAGAGGGTCTATGGCTTATATGTGAGTGTTGCCTCTGCCATCTGTTTTCTACTGTGCAACCCCAGTCACCTCATTTAACCCTTTGGTTGTGACAATATTCTAATATATTTTGAATAAGATTCATTTCTGATGGCATTTCGATATCGCGGTAAAGTTCCTCGAACCCAAATATATATAAAAAAGCAATAAAAATTAACTTTAAATAAAAAGTAAATAAATTTAAATCAGAACCTAAAAAAATTACACATATTAATATACTCATAAATAAAATATGCTAACATCCTGTTGTACATTACCTTATTTTTAAAATGTATATCTGAAAAGTCTCTAGAATGTGCATTGTCAAGACTATTTAACATAGTTGTTTACAAATTAATTGGTGAACAAATTTATAAAATGCTTTCAAGTGATTATTTACAAGATTCTGATTTGTCACTGGCCAGCTTTTACTATTTTTATATATTTACATCTTCTATTAATTTGTCTTTGTTGCCTGTGTCCCTGCATTCATAAGGCTTTGGTTTTTCTATGGACTGAAACTATTGCAGTAAAGGTTGGTGTTATGGTTGCCCAGTTTTATTTTTCCTTGTATTATTAGATCACTAGGATGGATGCTGTAATATCACAAGAAGCATCATATGAAACTGTCCAACATGCTTGCATAATTTTCTTATTGAACAATGTCTGGATTCTCTTGAATTTTCTCATGATTTTTATGCTTTTGTAAGGCAGAGGTCCATATGTCAGTATAGATTCAATTGTGCCTCTGTAAATGGTTTCATCACTTCATTCTCCAGTCACCAGTAGAAGGTGTATCACTTTATCATGTACTTAATCTATGTAGTGTTCAAATCTGAAGTGCTTATTGATGTAATTATGGAGAGATTTGAGTATTTTGCTTGTTCCAGAGCTCTATTATTCATGTGTAGGCTGATTATTTCATTATTAATATTTTTCATCATAGATATTACCAAAACTTTTGATTTAGTCATTAAATTTAATTTTCGAGATTTAACTGTATTGGAACACCACAGTGAAGTGAAAAATTATTAATTTTTAGATGAGTCGTATTTATTACACATCTGCTTCACTTTCGTACCTATTTTGAGAACATGTTTCGCAAATCATCGTTTGCATCTTCGGCTCTTATGCGACTAAAGCTTGATCCAGTGGTGTGGGTAATTCTGGGGTTGCTGCTGCCATCTGTTGATTTAGTGATGAACTTAAATGTGGGATTCTCTTCTGGCGGGATTTCAAAGTTCATTAGTTGGTTTTTATGTTTTTCTATGTATATCCTCTCCCATATGACGAGTTCACGATGTTTTTGTACGTATTTTAGTAATTCTGTGCTATCTTCAATTTCATTATTTTCAGACCAGAAATGAGTTGCTATTGCGGACTTATCAATATTTTTGTATCTTAAGTGCCTGAAGTGTTCTTTCTTTCTAGTGCCTATGTTTCTTTTTGTCCTCCCTATGTAAATTTTTTCACAGTCTTTACACTTAATCTTGTAAATGCCTGACTTTTCCTCTGGTTTTATCTTATCAGTATTATTACTGTGAAGTAGGTTTTTAATGTTGTAATTGTTTTTTGGTGCCAATGTTATATTGTATTTCTTGAAAAATTTTTGGAACTTTTTTGTGGCCCAGGGGTGGTAAGTAAATTTAGCAAATCTAATTTCTTGTTTTATTGGTGTGAGAACTGTGATCTGTTTTAATCTCTTTTGAAGTTTGAATGATTTTAGTTTTTTATCTACAAGGTTTTTTCCATATCCATTTTTAATTGCAGTTTTTAAGATTTGATGGTATTCGTTTTGATATTCTTGCTGGCTGAGAGGTAAATTTTTTAATCTGTGTGTGAGACTGTTGATGGTTGCCTGTTTGTGTGGAATTGGGTTGAAACTATTTGCTTTGATGTAATTATCTGTGTGTGTTGCTTTTCTATGGATACCAAATTCTAGTTTTTCATTGCTTTTTTTGATTTTAAGGTCTAAAAAAGGTAGAGTACAGTCCTCTTCAGTATCCACTGTGAATTGTATGCTGGGTTCTTGCAGGTTGAGTAGTTTCAAAGCATCATCTATTTGTTTGTAGCGCACTATTGCAAAGATGTCGTCTATGTATCTGTACCATGTTTTAAACATATGAGGGAAGGCTTTAGTTATATGTGTTTCGAAAAAGCTCATGTATAGATTGGCCAAAAATGGTGATAGTGGGCTTCCCATAGCTAGTCCTGAAATTTGTTTATAATATTTTCCATCGAAGACAAAATAATTTTGATGTATACATATTTCAGTCATTGCCAAATATTCTTCTATTGCATTGGCATCTAGGTTTATAGAATTTAGCCATTTTTTCAGTTGAATCAAAAGTTTGTCTAATGGAATGCTAGGGAAGAGGGAGCGGACATCAAAGGATACTAAAGTGTCATGAGGTTTTAGTTTAAGATTTTGAATTTTTTCTACCATGTCTAAAGAGTTTTTTATGCTCAGAGTATGGAATTGTGGAAAGGACTGAAATTTTTTGGACAGCCATTTTGCCAGAAGGTAAGTAGGAGTGTTTATATTATTTACAATGGGTCTCATGGGTATGTTGGGTTTGTGTATTTTAGGCAAACCATATAGTCTTGCAAGGGTAGGGTTGTCCGGTTTGATAGTTTTTTGTTCTGCAGTTGTTAGAATTTCACTATTAATGATGGTTTTTTGTACATCTTTTTTGCATCGGTTGAGTGGATTAGAATCTATTTCCTGGAATTCTTTTTGTTGTAGTAACTCTAACATTTTTTCGTTATATGTAGCTGTATCTAAGATTACTATTTTGTTCCCTTTATCAGCCCTTGAGAAGATTACATCCTTTTTACTTAAAGATTTAATTATCTGAATTTGTTTCAAATGTTTTCCTGGTTTTTTATTGATTAAGTTTTCCAATATAGGAGCTGATTTTTTCCTAATTATATTTTTGTCCATAGTTTCCAAGCCTTCTACTGCTAATTCTATATCTACAATGAATTCATCCGGGTCGCTGGAGTATGTTATACATGCTTTTAGGCCTTGGTTAAGCACATCTATTTCTTCATTGTTAAAATTTTGCTTTGAGAGATTAATTACATTGTCTAGGGATGTGTTCTTTGCTGAAATTTTGTTATGTTTTGGTTGCCAATGATTATGATTATGTTTTAGTTTCTTATTTTCACGATAAACTTTTTCTTTGACTTTATAATTTATATGTACAAATGATTTGGCTTCTAAATGGTCCCATGCTGTGTTTCCTAGTAATTTTACCAGTTTCAAATGTAGGTTGTACAATGAGAGCCCGCTATCACCATTTTTGGCCAATCTATACATGAGCTTTTTCGAAACATATATAACTAAAGCCTTCCCTCATATGTTTAAAACATGGTACAGATACGTAGACGACATCTTTGCAATAGTACCCTACAAACAAATAGATGATGCTTTGAAACTACTCAACCTGCAAGAACCCAGCATACAATTCACAGTGGAAACTGAAGAGGACTGTACTCTACCTTTTTTAGACCTTAAAATCATAAAAAGCAATGAAAAACTAGAATTTGGTATCCATAGAAAAGCAACACACACAGATAATTACATCAAAGCAAATAGTTTCAACCCAATTCCACACAAACAGGCAACCATCAACAGTCTCACACACAGATTAAAAAATTTACCTCTCAGCCAGCAAGAATATCGAAACGAATACCATCAAATCTTAAAAACTGCAATTAAAAATGGATATGGAAAAAATCTTGTAGATAAAAAACTAAAATCATTCAATCTTCAAAAGAGATTAAAACAGATCACAGCTCTCACACCAATAAAACAAGAAATTAGATTTGCTAAATTTACTTACCACCCCTGGGCCACAAAAAAGTTCCAAAAATTTTTCAAGAAATACAATATAACATTGGCACCAAAAAACAATTACAACATTAAAAACCTACTTCACAGTAATAATACTGATAAGATAAAACCAGAGGAAAAGTCAGGCATTTACAAGATTAAGTGTAAAGACTGTGAAAAAATTTACATAGGGAGGACAAAAAGAAACATAGGCACTAGAAAGAAAGAACACTTCAGGCACTTAAGATACAAAAATATTGATAAGTCCGCAATAGCAGCTCATTTCTGGTCTGAAAATAATGAAATTGAAGATAGCACAGAATTACTAAAATACGTACAAAAACATCGTGAACTCGTCATATGGGAGAGGATATACATAGAAAAACATAAAAACCAACTAATGAACTTTGAAATCCCGCCAGAAGAGAATCCCACATTTAAGTTCATCACTAAATCAACAGATGGCAGCAGCAACCCCAGAATTACCCACACCACTGGATCAAGCTTTAGTCGCATAAGAGCCGAAGATGCAAACGATGATTTGCGAAACATGTCCTCAAAATAGGTACGAAAGTGAAGCAGATGTGTAATAAATACGACTCATCTAAAAATTAATATATTTAATTTTGTTTTCTTTAGGTACCATTGTTCAATTTTCTTGAAGTCCTGATTGCAGAATGTTCAGCATCTAGTATATTTTTCCCCTTTGTCATGAGTAAGTCATCGGCAAATGTTATTGCTTCTGTCTGCTGTGCAAGATCTATATTCAGCCAAGAATTTTATAAGATATTCCAATATCTAGGCTCACAATATGATCATATTGTTGGCAGTCTCACTTGGGTTGTACTTCTGTCTTGAATTTATTTGTAGATAAGGTATGACTTGCTTTTCTGTTTTTAAAGTAATCCTGAGTAGCTTTGCATTAATTTCTTGGGCATTGCATCTCTCTTAAGTTATTTAAAACACTCGGCCACCGCATTGAAAGCTCCTTTTATGTCCAAACTCACTAAGACATACCCAAATGACTTTAAGTTATCCTCAATAAATGCCTTCATCATCATTGTTGCATCTATTGTGCTTTTCTGAGCTTTAAATCCAAAATATCTTGACTGTAAAGGTTTCTTCAGTTGATATGATGTTCCATCCTGTTTATCGTTACTTTTTCTATACCCTTTCCCATATGTTGAACAAGCTAAACAGGTCAATATTTTATTACAGTCTTGCTGTTTTGTTTGTCTGGCTCTACCATATGAACTACAGCTGAGCACTTCTATCCTTCCAGGAAAAGCCCGCATTTAAGACATTTATGATATATTGCTATGAAGCTCCATGGAAGGATCTTAAATGCGTTTATTACAATGTCACCAGTTGTCCCATCTTCTCCTGGTGACCTTTCTGAGTTAAAATTTATTAATAACACCAGTATTTCTGTAATTGTAAATTACTTGTTGTCTGATGTATCAATTGGCTTTTTACCAGCCTCCTCAATTCTTTGAGTCACTGATTATCATGCTGTTCTTTTTCTTTCTAGCATGTATTTAATGTGCTTGGAGTATCTGCAGTGTAGATTCCATCTTCTGTTTGCAATGCACTAAGTGAATTCTGAACTTCTTTTTACCAGCTGTGATCTTATAGACACAGCCCATGGATTTGTTTCATCAGTTGCATTACAAAATTCCCTCCAAGATTTGAGCTTTTCATCATTTATTTTCACTCAATATTGCTGATTGCCTTCCAAATACTGATTGCCTATCTTTTCTTTTAACTGCTCATTATTAATGATTTGTCGATGGGGGCATCTTAGTGAATTCATCCTTTTTCTTCATATGGTTAATTCTCATCCATAAGAAGCTGATTTGCCTCTGAGTTCCTGCTACTTACTAAATCCTAAACTGTAAGGGTTGTTTATGCTATTGTAGTATGTTTCAATTATGTGCTTGACATTTGCGTTTGTATTTACTTTTGGTACAAGCTCTTCATCCACTCTCCTTGCTACTCTGACAATTAAAAATTTGAATAAGTTTTTCCAATAATATATTATCCTATGATTTGTAATTTTCTACATTAGTAACCATATATGAGGGGATGTCAAAAAATAACCAGGATTATTTTTTTTACTGGAAAATGCTGTTCATCTTTATTCAAATTCCATTACACACCTTCAAATACAATGATTCCAGCATTCAGTTCTTGCAATTCAGCATAAATGAAGAAAGTGCACAAGAAAAGAACCAAAGAAGAATGTTTTGCAAAAGTATGTAGTTACTTACGCATATATGGCAAGGAGGAATTTGCGCTGGTGTGTTCTTACTCTGCCAGGATTCACACGTTTAACCAGACGTGTGTGTTTGTATATGAGCCATGTTTCTCGTAGCACATTAGCTGCTGCATTTTTAAGCTGTAACAAAGAATATACATACATAAATTAATTATATTTTCAAATGATATAGTTATTAGATTTTTAAACTAGACAGAACAGAGGGGGAATTAAGAGGGTATAAGATAAAAATATATTTGCTGGAGTAAGTACTGAAGTAGTCACACATTCCAATAATGTTGTTTTGGAAATATTGAACCTGCACAGCCTCTGCTTCTTGCAATTCTCTCTTTGTTACATAATATATATGTTGCCAATTATTGTGTCAAAAACTGTTGTTGACCCAAAATATAAATGAAGACTCCATCCTAGAATTGTGCTGGTTTTTGATGCTTGCCATAGCTTAATGTAGTGGCCTCTATCCAATTGTTGATTATTTTCAACAATGTAGTCACACTTGTGATACTTCAATACTCCAACAAATGAAGAATATGTTTGGATAGAGTCAGACTGAACAATTCAGTACCATAGCCGGAATTTGAACCATGGATCTCCCAGTCTTCACTGCTTTTAACCATTGAGCTACCATGGCAAGATGCCAGCATGGCATTAAATTCTCCAACTGACTTATATTTTTTCCTGTAAACCACTAGGACTTCTCAAATACAATGAGATATACACCTTTAGTATAGTATAGTATAGTATGAGATATACACCTTTAGTATAGTCCCAGGCTTCACAGTTAAATCACTATTAGGTTAATTTATGGAAATTAATTGTTCTTCCACACTAGCTGTGTGTAGGACATGGTTTGGATAGATAGAGTCAGACTGAAAAATTTAATGCCATACCTGGGATTTGAACCATGGATTTCCCGGTCTATGTCCAGTTGCTCGTAACCATTGGGCTACCATGTAACATGCCATAATGACATTAAATTCTCCAAGCAACTCGTATTTTTCCCACTAAACCGCTAGGAGTTCTCATACACATGGAGGTATTCACCTTTTGTGGTCACTTACTATGCTATAACTTCTTAAGTCCCAGGCTTCATAGTTAAATTACTATTACGTTAATTAACCTAATATCTTGCCATATGACCTAATGTCACATTCAAACCTTGGCTAATGTGGAAGCGTTATGAATACTTCATCATTAATAGTGCTTCTGTTTTTAATATATAAAATATATGTTTGTTTTATTTATGTATTTTGAAACTCACTGGGTATCATGTTCATCTTTTAATGCAAATTAAAACCAAAAGCAGTACCTACACAGTGAAGCAGAATAACTATTTTATATAGCAATTTTTAGTCAAATTCACATTCAACTTGCTTCATTAACTATTATTGCTATAGAATACATGTTTTACAAATATGTTTTACAGCAACAAAGGTTAGTGAAGTTAGTTAGGTGCTGAATAAATAGTAGCTCAAGCACAAATTGTATAACTACTATTTTCTACACTAACAGCAAATGCTATATTCCAATGTGTAAGGACTATGATACAATGAAGCACAAAATTAATATAATTTTGAATCGAACTAGTACTCAATGCTCCGTTTATTGTTAACTGTGCTCCATATAGTTTTAACAAATGCTAGTTTAGACTTTCTGGAAAATGTGAATGGAATTTTAATTATTTTAATAACCTATTACTTCTTGTAAGTATTAGTAATGATGTGTAAAATGACAACAAAGTACATCAAGGCATACTTATTCATAATAAAAGTGAAATAAATAAAATTTCACTAGTATGTTCTTCCAGTTACATAATAGTGTCACCCTGGTGGTAGGCTCGCGAAGCCGATGAAAAATGATGGCCGATCGTTACCGGAAGTGAGACAGTTGAGGGTAGAGTGAGAGAAAAATAAACAGTTTGAGGTTAGCTAGCATAATGTAATGTTGAACAGTGTATTTCGAGGAGAATAAAGTGTAGTTTTTGTGTTTTATAACCTCGTTTTATCATTTCACGAACCCACAAAGTCACACTGGTGTCAGGAAGCGGGATAACAACATCACCGAACATTATGGCCATGGAATCGGCATTGGAAATGCTTTTGCAGAAGATGAACGAATTAACAGCGAAGTCGGAAGCGGCAAATAACAACTTGGCCGCGAAGATGAACGAGTTAACAACAAAAACAGAAGCGGCAAATAACAACCTGACCGCAGAGTTGAAAGAAATAAAGACCGAATTGACCACAGAAATGAAGGCAGCGAACGACAGTCTGGCCACGGAAATGAAGGAGGCGAACGAGGTCCTCGCCGCCAAATTTGAGGAAAAGTTGGCCGGCGTGAGGGATGACGTGACGGAGCTGGGCAAGCGGATGGGCCAAGTGGACGAGCGCGTCGAGGACCTGGCGAACCGCTTCAGTGACCTAGAGGAAAAGGCCGACAATAACGCCAAGTCCCTGAACGCCATGGTTGAAGACGTCGAAGACCTCGCGAACCGCGTAAACAACCTGGAGGGAAAGGCCGACAGCAGCGTCAAGTCCCTGAACGCCATGGTGGAGGACGTCGTCGGCAGGAGACTGAAGGATTTGAAGGCTGACGCACCGGGACGCGAGACAACATCGGCGCGCGTCAAACCTCCGAAATATGACGGCGCGTCAACATTCGAGGTCTTCCGCCGCCAGTTTGACACAGTGGCCAGGCACAACAGATGGTCACCGGAGGAGGAGGCCACACAGTTAATGGCCAGCCTCCAGGGACGGGCCGCGGAAATCCTAAACGCGGTGCAGACAACGGCGGCGCCCAAGGACATCTGGGAGGCCCTGGAGAATCGTTTCGGGAACCACCGCTTAGACGCAGCGTACCGCAGCCAACTAAAGGCAAGATCGCAGCAGCCGGGGGAGACGCTGCAGGAGTTCGCCATAGCGATCGAGCAGCTGGCTAGCAAGGCCTTGGTTGACCTGCCACTGGAGTTCGTATCCCGGTAAGCCGCCTACAATTTTGTCGACGGGGTACGGGACACGGAGATTCGTCAGCGCCTAATGCTCGGCGATTATAAAACCATCCACGAGGCGCTGACAGCGGCATTAAGGATGGAGGCGGCCAAGGTAGCATCTATCCCGACGTCGAGAACGAGGAGTGTCCGCTACGCCGGAGACAGAAGACCAGCTGTGGGACGCCGGCGAACACCTAGTGGCCTGTGTTGGGGGTGTGGACAGCCCGGACACCTGCGGAGAGACTGCCCACACCAGGAAGAGCAGCCGGAAAACGAGTAAGGGCCGTCGTGGAGAGGGGCACGTCGGCGCCATTACCACCATCCCCTCGAGTGATAATCCGCGCAGTCAGCCGGCGGATGGATGACAACCTCATCGCGGACGGCTGGATAAGAGGAAAGCCGTGCCGCGTGCTGGTGGACACCGGGACGGCCGTGACCATCATCAGACCTGACGTGGCGAAGGGTTTGCCGACGAGGAAACCGAGCCGATCATACCAGCTTGTGACGGCATCGGGCGACACCATGCCTGTGGAGAAGGAGGCCCTACTGGAGCTGAACTTGGGACGGAGTGCCGTGCGTCTGTGGGTGTTTGTCGCGAAGGTGGCTGAGGAGGTGATTCTGGGACTGGATGCCCTCAGGAGCCACGAGGCGACGGTCGACGTCGGCAGGAAGGTCCTGAGGCTCAACGGAGAAGAGGTTATACTCCGTCAACCAGAAGAGCGCCTTGGAATTGGCAGGGTCGTCTTGAGCGAAGACGTGGTTGTCCCCGCGAAGAGCGAAGTGATAGTGACGGCGCGACCGGAAGGCCAGACAGCAGGTGGGGTCCAGAGGCAGCAGGAGTACGACTTCACCTCGGAACATCGCAGAGGAAAGATGTTGGTGGTACACCTGGATCACCTGGCCCACTACGAAGGCGCTGTTCGGGACGACCAGCCTTGAGGAGGGAGCAGTGTCACCCTGGTGGTAGGCTCGCGAAGCCGATGAAAAATGATGGCCGATCGTTACCGGAAGTGAGACAGTTGGGGGTAGAGTGAGAGAAAAATAAACAGTTTGAGGTTAGCTAGCATAATGTAATGCTGAACAGTGTATTTCGAGGAGAATAAAGTGTAGTTTTTGTGTTTTATAACCTCGTTTTATCATTTCACGAACCCACAAAGTCACAATATAAATGTTTTACGTCATATTACTGTCATATAAATACTTTTCCTAGAAAAAATTATGTTTTACTAATGTGTATGCCCATAAAGTCGTAAGTAATATGAGTACAATTCTGGCTCAGTTTCACCACGGTAGTAAAACATAAGCAACAGTTTATGTCTTTGTAATTAGCTTTTGTCACTACAAAAATTAACTGAAACTGCTCTGAATGCATTACTGATGTTGTGGAGATTATTGTCTGTCTCACAGTCTCTCCATGTCACCTTTCTTTATGTTTCCATTTCTCTCTTCCTCTCCATCTCTCTCCATTGCCCTTCTTCCAAGTAATGTACATGTCACATAAATTTTGAAAAGCAATAAATAATAAAACTATTTTCTTTGAATTATTAACAAAAATTAAAACATATTTAAAGTTTTAATAGCACACAGTGACAAGCCTGTTCCTTGTGCTTGCAATATTATTGGAACTAAATGAATGCATAGGCTTCCACGGCCTATGTCTTGATAAGTATCCTTAGCTTCCAATGAAGGTCGCGTCATCCTGGTCAGACTTGCTGACATGAGCTTCTTCTGCGCTCTTGTCCAATCTTTCCATCCATCTGTCTGACCATCTGTCCATCCATCCGTAGTGCTGTCAGGTTGTATAAAGACTGGAGGTTTTTGCTTCATGCCCATCCATAAAGGGTTTTACCACAGGTAGGGTTTTTCTTTTAGGGATTTTGTCGGATGATACGGGCCTATTAGGTTGAAATTTTGAAATTTGATTATCAGATAACATTAGTTCCTGAGGTATAAGGAAAGGAAGCAAAATCTCATGCATTCTGGTGTTTTGATTTAGAATTTATTAATTTGAGTTGAAATTTTGGTGCTAAACAGCTTGGAAGGATTATGTGGAGCCTAGCTTTAACTGTTGTTAGGATTAGCCTGTCCGATCTTTGTGTTGTTCTTGCTTATATATCTGCAGTTCCCCAGTGGCTCTACCACGTTGTTCTTGATTGGCTGCCTGAGCTCCAATCGAAGATGGTGCCAGTGTCACTGTTTCCTGATGCTTATGTAAATCAGTTCTGTTGCCCTTTTCTTCATTATTTCATTATTTCTTCACGAGATAATCTCATGGCTCTGCTCCTTGTTTTTCACTGGTTGGCCTCTGGCTAATAACTACACTTGTGAACAGGTCTTCCAAGGTTTCCCATGTCATCCTCTGGGAGAGGCTGCTGCAGTGGCTAGAAGTTCCATGTTGTCAAGATAGATATTGTCACCCGAACGTCGAAACTCCCTATAGAACCAGCCGACAGCAGCAGGAGATGGTAGGCGTTCGTCACGCCCCCCTCATTTGTCTAGCGGTAACGAGGGTTGGCTGGAAAAACATCACTGTGCCGTCCCTTTCCGTTCCACCTGAGTTCTCGAACTTACGGGATATTTCATCTAATCCAGAACCTTCTCGATTGGCCAGCTGACCCTATATAAGCAACACGTCGGTTCAGTCAGTCAGTGCTTGACGAGCTAGCGAACGGACGAGAAGACTGTGTACGTGCATCGGAACGGTAACGGACGAACTGGTGAATTGTAATTGTATGCATTACGTAATTCTGTGTAATTGGCAAATGTTTAACTGTAAGTCGGTGGAAATAAAGAACATTTTTGCGTGGTGCAATTGGACTTTCATTTCACGAACCCACAAAGTCACACTGGTGTCAGGAAGTGGGACGATAACATCACCGAACATTACGGCCATGGAATCGGCATTGGAAATGCTTTTGGAGAAGATGAACGAATTGACAGCGAAGTCGGAGGCGGCAAATAACAACCTTACTGGCGAGTTGAAGGAAATGAAGACGGCAAATGAAAACCTCGCTGCAAAAACGGAAGCGGCAAATAACAACATGGCCGCGGAACTGAAACTAATGAAGACGGCTAACGACATCACCGAGAAGATGGAAGAAATGAAGGCCAAGTTAACCACAGAAATGAGAGCAGCGAACGGCAGTCTGGCCACGGAAATGAAGGCGGCGAACGAGGCTCTCGCCGCAAAGTTTGAAGAACAGTTGGCCGGCGAAAAAGAGGACGTCACAGAGTTAGGCGAGCGCGTCGAAGACCTGGCGAGCCGCGTTAATGAGCTGGAAGGAAAGGCCGACAACAGCGTCAAGTCCCTGAGCGCCATGGTGGAGGACGTCGTCGGCAGGAGGTTGAAGGATTTGAAGGCCGACGCACCGGGACGCGACACAACATCGGCGCGCGTCAAACCTCCGAA
The DNA here is from genome assembly GCA_030765055.1 of Mantis religiosa. Taxonomy (NCBI): domain Eukaryota; kingdom Metazoa; phylum Arthropoda; class Insecta; order Mantodea; family Mantidae; genus Mantis; species Mantis religiosa. The sequence goes on along the minus strand of JAUKNK010000355.1, from coordinate 83,024 downwards.
ATATGACGGCGCGTCAACGTTTGAAGTCTTCCGCCGCCAGTTCGACGCAGTGGCCAAGCACAACAAATGGTCACCAGAAGAGGAGGCCACACAGTTAATAGCCAGCGTCCAGGGACGGGCAGCGGAAGTCCTAAACGCGGTGCAGACAACGGCGGCGCCCAAGGACATCTTGGAGGCCCTGGAGAATCGGTTTGGGAACCACCGCTTAGCCGCAGCGTACCGCAGCCAGCTGAAGGCAAGGTCACAGCAGCCAGGGGAGACGCTGCAGAAGTTCGCCCTGGCAGTTGAACAACTGGCTAGCAAGGCCCTAGTCGACCTCCCACCAGAGTTCGTATCCCGGGAAGCTGCCTACACATTCGTGGACGGGGTACGAGACACGGAGATTCGTCAGCGCCTAATGCTCGGCGATTATAAAACCATCCAAGAGGCGCATTAAGGATGGAGGTGGCCAAAGTAACAGCTATCCCGACGTCGAGAACGAGAAGTGTCCGCTACACCGGAGACAGAAGACCAGCCGAGGGACGCCGGCGAACACCTAGTGGCCTGTGTTGGGGGTGTGGACAGACTGGACATCTGCAGAGAGACTGCCCACACCAGGAAGAGCAGCCGGAAAACGAGTAAGGGCCGTCGTGGAGAGGGGCACGTCGGCACCATCACCACCATCCCCTCGAGTGACACTGCGTGCCGTCAGCCGGCGTATGGATGACAGCCTTATCGCGGACGGTTGGGTGCGAGGAAAGCCGTGCCGCGTGCTGGTGGACACCAGGGTGGCCGTGACCATCATCAGACCTGACGTGGCGAAGGGTTTGCCAACAAGGAAGCCGAGTCGACCATACCAGCTCGTCACGGCATCGGGCGACACCTTGCCTGTGGAAAAGGAGGCCCTACTGAAGCTGACCTTGGGAAGGAGTACCGTACGTCTGTGGGTGTTCGACGTGAAGGTGGCTGAGGAGGTGATACTGGGATGCCCTCAGGAGCCACGAGGCGACGGTCGATGTCGACAAGAAGGTCCTGCGGCTCAACGGAGAAGAGGTTATCCTCCGTCAACCAGAGGAGTGCCTTGGAATTTGCAGGGTCGTCTTGAACGAAGACGTGGTTGTCCCGCGAGGAGCGAGGTGGTGGTGACGGCGCGAGTAGAAGGCCGGAGAACCAGGAAAATGATGCTGGACCAGAAGACGCCTGTACACGGACTGTGTGTAGCCAGGGCTTTGCTGCCGTGCCAAGAGGAGGTACCAGTGAGACTGCTAAATCCAACGGACACCGATCACGACGTCCAGGCCGGGACGGAGTTGGGAACGGGTGAACCCGTGGTGAGCGTAACAGCAATCGACAAGACACAGGAGCCGGTGCCGACGCAACACCTGGGGCCCCGGCTAGAAGGCCTACTGGAGAGGGCGATCGACCATCTGACCGCAGAACAGCTGGAGAAAGTTCGACAACTGCTGAGGCGATACCAGAGCGTCTTCAGCCAAGGCGACAGTGACTACGGCCGCACGGACAAAGTGCTTCACCGCATCGACACCGGAGACGCCCGGCCTATTCGGCAACCACATAGACGCGTTCCGCTGGCGAAGCAAGTGGCGATACGAGAGATGCTGGAGGACATGAGATACAGGGGAGTGATTGAAGAGTCTGGCAGCTCTTGGTGTTCCCCTGTAGTCTTGGTGACAAAGAAGAATGGCGAGCTGCGCTTCTGCTTAGACTACAGAAAGTTGAACGCTGTCACCCGGAAGGACTCTTTCCTCTTACACCGGATTGACGACACCCTGGACACGCTATCTGGTGCACAGTGGTTCTCGACCCTGTACCTGAAGTCGGGCTACTGGTAGGTAGCTCTAGATCCGAGAGACAAGGAGAAGACCGCATTCTCGAAGGGCCAAGGGCTCTGGCAGTTCACGGTTATGCCCTTTGGCCTCTGCAACGCACCAGCTACCTTCCAACGCCTCATGGAGTCAGTGATGAGAGGGCTAACTTACGACGCCTGCCTGCTATACGTGGGCGACATCATCATCGTCGGGAAGACTGTTGAAGATCACCTCGAGAATCTGAGTAAGGTGCTACAGAGACTGCAGGCGACCAACTTGAAGCTGAACGCGAAGAAGTGCCAGCTATTCCGCAAGGAAGTGAACTACTTAGGCCACATAGTCTCAGCAACCGGAGTGGCCACAGACCCGGAGAAGACACAGGCTGTGAGAGGTTGGCCTCGCCCAAAGGATAAGAAAGAGTTGCGCAGTTTTCTGGGACTGTGCAGTTATTATCGCCGCTTCATAAAGGGGTTCTCCAGCATCGCAAAACCCCTCACCCGCCTGACAGAGGAACACCGGCCTTATGTGTGGACGGAGGACGCCGAAAACGCTTTCTAGCACCTAAACGAGACCCTGTGCAGTGTTCCAATTTTGGGTTTCCCACAACCGGGCGGCGCCTTCATTGTGGACACCGACGCTAGCGACCATTGCATTGGAGGTGTCCTATCGCAGATCCAGGACGGCCATGAGCGGGTGATAGCCTACTACAGCAAGACTCTATCCAAGGCAGAGAAGAACTACTGCGTCACCCGACGAGAATTATTAGCGTTAGTAAAGACCTTGGAGTACTTCCATAAGTACCTGTACGGTCAGCCATTCCACCTGAGGGCTGACTATTCCGCCCTAACCTGGCTATTGAGCTTTAAGAACCTGGAAGGCCAGACAGCACGTTGGGTTCAGAGGCTGCAGGAGTACGACTTCACCTCGGAACATCGTAGAGGGAAGAGCCACGGTAACGCAGACGCCATGTCCCGAAGACCCTGTCCAGAAGAGTGCGGCCAGTGCACAAGTGTGGAAGAGAAGGAGCGTGCTGCAGCAGTCCGAGTAGTTGTGGCAGTGCCTGCGGACGGCTGGGATAGCGCTGGCCTGAGGAGGGAGCAGCTGGCGGACGCAGACTTGGGGCCACTCTTGAGGGAAGTGGAGGTGGGGGCGAGGCCAACCTGGGAGGACATCGCACCGAGGAGCGCCACCTACAAGTCGTACTGGGCCCAATGGGACTCGTTGAAGGCCAGAGAGGGCGTGCTTTTCCGGGTATGGGAGTCACCCGATGGGAAGACGCAGAGAGAACAGTTGGTACTTCCCCGGAGTAAGGTCCCGGAAGTCTTGGAGGAAGTGCACGCCGGTACTTCAGGAGACCACCTGGGAGCGAACCGAACGATTGACATACTACGGCAGCGCTACTACTGGCTGAGACTCCGAGCAGACGCTGAGAGGTGGTGCCGTAAGTGTCACGTGTGCGCGGCGAGTCGCGGGCCCCAGACTAGGAGCCGGGGTCGCATGCAGCAGTGCAACGTCGGAGCGTCATTCGAACGGATCGCCGTTGACATTGCTGGACCGTTCCCGGTTTCCGACGGAGGTGCCACTGTTCTTGCTGGCCTACCGCTCGTCTACACACGACACAACTGGGATGACGCCAGCCAGTTTAATATTCGGCCGAGAGTTACGCCTCCCTTGTGACCTGGCTTTTGGAAGCCTTCCGGAAGCGAAACAGCCAGCGACCAAGTATGTGGAGAACTTGGTGGACCATCTCCACGACATGCACGAGATGGCTCGCCAGAACATCCAGAAGGCGAGCGACCGCATGAAGACCAGATATGACAGGCAAGCCAACAGCCAAGGGTTCCAGCAAGGTGACCTGGTCTGGTTGTACCGTCCTACCCGGACCAAGGGACGCTGCCCGAAGCTCCAGCAGCCATGGCTAGGGCCGGGTAGTGAAGAGGATTAACGACGTGGTCTACCGCATCCAGAAGGGTCCCCGAGGGAAGATGTTGGTGGTACACCTGGATCGCCTGGCACACTACGATGGTGCTGTTCGGGACGACCAGCTTTGAGGAGGGAGCAGTGTCACCCGAACGTCGGAACTCCCTATAGAACTCCCTATAGTTCACAGAACAATAGAGATGACCTGGGGAAAAAGTACACAAAATGGATCACCTTACCCTACATCAGAGGCATGACGAACCACATTTCAAAAGTCTTCAAAATTAAATTAAATGTGTAGTATGGGTAGAGCCGACATGAAAAATTCAATGCCATGGCCGGGATTTGAACCAGGATCTCCTAGTTTCCGTCCAGTCGCTCTTAACCTTTGAGCTACCATGGTCAACATGCCGTCCTGACATTAAATTCTCCATTCGACTCATATATTTCCCTGGTAATGCCTACATAGACAAAACTGGCAGATCCATCATAACATGCAAGAAAGACCATATATGTAGCTTAAAACTAAACCAAGCCACAAAAATCAGCATTAACAGATCTCAACCGGCTACCATATTGTGACTTTGTGGGTTCGTGAAATGAAAGGTCCAATTGCACCACTCAAAAATGCTCTTTATTTCCACCGACTTACAGTTAAACACTTGCCAATTACACAGAATTATGTAATGCACACAATTACAATGCACCAGTTCGTCCGTTACCGTTCCGATGCACGTACACAGTCTTCTCGTCCGTTCGCTAGCTCGTCAAGCACTGACTGACTGACCCGACGTGTTGCTTATATAGGTTCAGCTGGCCAATCGAGAAGGTTTTGGATTAGATGAAATATCCCGTAAGTTTGAGAACTCAGGTGGAACGGAAAGGGACGGCACAGTGATGTTTTTCCAGCCAACCCTCGTTACCACTATAAGACAAATGAGGGGGGCGTGGCGAATGCCTACCGTCTCCTGCTGCTGCCGGTCGCTGCCCGAAACTTCAACAACCATGGCAAGGACCGTACTGGGTGGTAAAGAGGATTAACAACGTGGTCTATCGCATCTACAAGGTGTTCCGAGGAAAGATGTTGGTGGTACACCTGGATCGCCTGGCCCGCTACGATGGTGCTGTTCGGGACGACCAGCCTTGAGGAGGGAGGAGTGTCGCGAACCCATTGTTGCGACGATGCGCGGCCAGCGCACAGAAGGGGACAGATAGTGCAGCGCGGAGAAAAAGGACAGATAATGCACCTCAGAGATAAAAAGCTTGCCGAAACAGATAAAGATAGATAACTAGAATTTTCTAGTGCCGTCTTGTTTATTCTAGAACCATGAATGGGAGCTATAAAAGAAGCCGCGAATCGCCAATGAGAGAGTCGAAATGGAACTTGATAATCGTGTGCGTACAGCTGTTTAGAAAGTGAACTCTTTTGTTTGTTATTGACGACCTTGCAGATTGTATTTGTGTATGTTACGTAACTCTGCTACTATAAGGGTTGACCAAAGTGTATTTCTACGAAAATAAAGAGCATTTTGAATTTCTGCAAATTGACTTTGAATTCTATGAACCCACAAAGTCACAATATAGTTGGTACAACGTTTCATTGTACCAGAACATCTGGAAATGGAAGTTTTCCATTCACTTCTATTTCACTTGTAAATTGTATGTTTTGGTGGAGGCTGTTAAAATGTTCGAAGAAACTGTCAGTGGTGTCCTTGCCATGCGGCCAAACCATAAATGTGTGGTCCAAATATCTTAGCCAGAGTGCTGGTTTCATATTATATGTGCCTATAGCAGTATTTTGAAAGTCTTCCATGAACAATTTAGCGACCACAGGTAAAAGAGGACACCCCAATTCTGAACCTTCCATGTGTTCATAAAAGTCTCCTCTGTCGCTAAAATAGGCGGATGTCAGGCAGTACTTCACAAGTTGCGCTCAGTCTTCAAGAAATCCGTTGTCTTTCATTTTGTCAGTGATGATTTATAGAGCATCTTCAATAGGGATCTTGGTGAATAGCAATTGCACATTGAAGTTGATGAGTGTATGGTAGTACTCAAATGGGAACTTCTGCACTATCTAAATAAGTGAGCAGAGTCTTGTACGAAGGTCTGCATTTTTCCCACCAAGGTCTGGATATATAATCAAGAATAACAACACAAAGATCGGACAAGAGCCCAGAAGAAGCTCATGACATGATGAGTGAAACATTGGCAAGTCTGACCAAGATGACAAGGTATTGATTGGAAGCTAAGGATACTCACTATTGGAACTATTTTGCAATTAATAAAAAAGTCACATCTATCATAATTATAATCTTTTTAATGACTCATCTGTCAGAAACTTAGCAATAAGAGCTAGGCATTTCAATTTTTTGGTTTTACACTTTATTACAATACCCCCTCTCTAGTTTAGGGGAAGTAATTAAGATGCCATATGTCTATACACTAAATGAGTCCTAATGTCTTATATATCAAGTTTCTTGGCAATTGGTTCTGTTAATTTTGAGTGGAAAACCAATATAAATTCACATATACATTAGACATAACCCAAACTTTTAATCCCAGGTTTCTGTGTACATCTGCTTCTCATTCAAGAGATTGCATGTTTGAACCTTAATTAGGGTAAGTTACTTAAATAAGGCTTCTGTAGGTTGTTTTGTTATTCCCAAAAGTTGTATGTTAGGTATCACTAAGGATCTTGGGCTGGGGAAGAAAAGAAAAAATTAAAATTATCAAAATGTAATTGAGTTTAACATCCAAAATAAAAGTTATCAGAAGAATATTTGTAACAGTTTTGTTGTATGCATAAATTTAATTTGGAGATCACTGCTACTATGGAAATGTTAATTAGTATTACCCCCACTTTTGCAAATGGTTCTGCCAGTAATCAATTTAATTTTTCAAACAGGTGAAGCTATGAGAAAAAGAATTATCCAAGTAATTATGTTTTTCTGCAAATACACATTTACAGACATATTTTCGACCTTTTTAGCCAAGATTGGTTGACGTGAATGCTATAAACTTGAAATAATATAAAATAGGTCTTAATCAGAGATTATGTTAGAGCCATCTTTTTATGTTCACTAAGTCAAAGCTTCTAAAGTGGGGGAAAATAAAAGTATTTCACTTGTTGAGTTTTTGAAAAATATAGCAAAATTTATAAGTAGGAAATATATTTCTCACAACTATAGTTATTTTAAGAATTTTTAAAATATAGATGTTTAAAAATTTATATTGAATTTTCATTTCCCTAATTTAGCCACATTGTAAATCTAGAAGATTATCATATAAGACAGTAACATGGTTCCAAAACATCTTAGATACAGCTACATACAAAGAAAAAATGTTAGAGCTACTACAACAAAAAGAATTCCAGGAAATAGATTCTAATCCACTCAACCGATGCATAAAAGATGTACAAAAAACCATCATTAATAGTAAAATTTTAACAACTACAGAACAAAAAACTATCAAACCAGACAACCCTACCCTTGCAAGAATATATGGTTTGCCTAAAATACACAAACCCAACATACCCATGAGACCCATTGTAAATAATATAAACACTCCTACTTACCTTCTGGCAAAATGGCTAACCAAAAAATTTCAGTCCTTTCCACAATTCCATACTCTGAGTATAAAAAACTCTTTAGACCTGGTAGAAAAAATTCAAAATCTTAAACTAAAACCTCATGACACTTTAGTATCCTTTGATGTCCGCTCCCTCTTCCCTAGCATTCCATTAGACAAACTTTTGATTCAACTGAAAAAATGGCTAAATTCTATAAACCTGGATGCCAATGCAATAGAAGAATATTTGGCAATGACTGAATTATGTATACATCAAAATTATTTTGTCTTCGATGGAAAATATTATAAACAAATTTCAGGACTAGCTATGGGAAGCCCGCTATCACCATTTTTGGCCAATCTATACATGAGCTTTTTCGAAACACATATTACTAAAGCCTTCCCTCATATGTTTAAAACATGGTACAGATACGTAGACGACATCTTTGCAATAGTGCCCTACAAACTAATAGATGATGCTTTGAAACTACTCAACCTGCAAGAACCCAGCATACAATTCACAGTAGAAACTGAAGAGGACTGTACTCTACCTTTTTTAGACCTTAAAATCAAAAAAGGCAATGAAAAACTAGAATTTGGCATTCATAGAAAAGCAACACATACAGATAATTACATCAAAGCAAATAGTTTGAACCCAATTCCACACAAACATGCAACCATCAACAGTCTGACACACAGATTAGTAAATCTACCTCTCAGCCAGCAAGAATATCAAAACGAATACCAACAAATCTTAAAAACTGCAATTAAAAATGGATATGGAAAAAACCTTGTAGATAAAAAACTAAAATTATTCAAACTTCAAAAGAGATTAAAACAGATCACAGCTCTCACACCAATAAAACAAAAAACTAGATTTGCTAAATTTACTTACCACCCCTGGGCCACAAAAAAGTTCCAAAAAATATTCAAGAAATACAATATAACATTGGCACCAAAAAACAATTACAACATTAAAAACCTACTTCACAGTAATAATACTGATAAGATAAAACCAGAGGAAAAGTCAGGCATTTACAAAATTAAGTGTAAAGACTGTGAAAAAATTTACATAGGGAGGACAAAAAGAAACATAGGCACTAGAAAGAAAGAACACTTCAGGCACTTAAGATACAAAAATATTGATAAGTCCGCAATAGCAGCTCATTTCTGGTCTGAAAATCATGAAATTGAAGATAGCACAGAATTACTAAAATACGTACAAAAACATAGTGAACTCGTCATATGGGAGAGGATATACATAGAAAAACATAAAAACCAACTAATGAACTTTGAAATCCCGCTAGAAGAGAATCCCACATTTCAGTTCATCGCTAAATCAACAGATGGCAGCAACAACCCCAGAATTACCCACACCGCTGGATCTAGCGTCAGTCGCACAAGAGCCGTAGATGCAAACGAAGATTTGCGAAACATGTCCTCAAAATAGGTACGAAAGTGAAGCAGATGTGTAAGAAATAAGACTCATCTAAAATTTAATAATATAAAACTAAGCTGTTTGAGACTTCTGTCAAACATATGTGTTTAAATTTATATAACTTGCCAAGTCAATTAAAAGACATAGTCTCTGTAAATAGGTTTGAGGCAGAACTTGACTAACAGTTAGAGTGACTGGACGGAAACCAGGAGATCCGTGGTTCAAATCCCGGCCATGGCATTGAATTTTTCATGTTGATTCTATCTACCAAAGACCTTAGCCTATACACGGCTAGTGTGAAGAAATGATTAATTTCCATCAATTAACTAAAATAATAAGAGTTAAATGATGAAGCCTGGGACTCAAGTACTTACAATAGTAAGTCGTCACAAACGGTGTATATCGAATGCAAGAGCCCCTTGTGGTCTACCAGGGTAATATATGAGTCAACTGGAGAATTTAATGTCAAGACTCTATCAAAGACCTTAGGGTAGTGTGAAGAAATGATTAATTTCCATCAATTAACTAAAAGTTTTTTGTAGTTGACCACCATATACTTTATTATGCTAAGTAGCCACTGTTTTATTATTATATGAAACAAGTAATTGCTGATGCTAGGAGTTCAATAGCAATATTACAAAAATTTCCTCAGGCATGTTGTCCACAATGATTCAGTGACTAAAATGCACAAAATATTAACATTACAATAGTAATATTAATATCTATACATACAAATATATCAATTTGTAACTTAAAACTTCACTTATCTTATAAGAAATGATGATACTTTTCTTATAAATTGTCCGGGATCACAATTTGATGTAAAACTTTTACACATCCTCAGCTGGAAACAACAAAGCTGCCATCATCTTTCCGGCTGAGGATGTGTTAAAGTTTTACATGAAATCGCAATCCCAGACAATTTATAAGTAAAGTATCGTCATTTCTTATAAGATAAGTGAAGTTGTAAGTTACAAATTGTTATATTTGTATATATTTGTTTGCTTCACTGTTAATAGCTTCATATTTTACATATTTTTTAAGATTAATATCCCTTCAATAAATAACAATAGTAAATAAGTGAAATCTTAAATGAAGAAATAAAACACTACAGAAATAGTTGGTTGTTAGATGTGGAAAGGATAGACTATGAGAGACTTCTGAAAATAGCACTAAATTATAAATCAGCAGGGAACAGAGGTGTGTGCAGACCACAGAACAGATGGAGAGACTTAATGTGATAAACAAAGCAGACAATGTGTCTAAACCTTGGAATGAAGATGATGACAAAAAAATAAATGCCAATTAATAAAAAACTAGATACTTAAGCTATGAGAGGGGGAACATTATGAAAATAGACATTTATAAGTAGTATAAATAACTGTATTTTATTCCAAAAGCATGAAACAAAATAGGTGAAATGCTAAGCTCTAGTCATGTGTGTGTGTGTGTGTGTGTGTGTGTGTGTGTGTGTGTGTGTGTGTGTGTGTGTGTGTGTGTGTGTGTGTGTGTGTGTGTGTGTGTGTGTGTGTGTGTGTGTGTGTGTGTGTGTGTGTGTGTGTGTGTGTGTGTGTGTGTGTGTGTGTGTGTGTGTGTGTGTGTGTGTGTGTGTGTGTGTGTGTGTGTGTGTGTGTGTGTGTGTGTGTGTGTGTGTGTGTGTGTGTGTGTGTGTGTGTGTGTGTGTGTGTGTGTGTGTGTGTGTGTGTGTGTGTGTGTGTGTGTGTGTGTGTGTGTGTGTGTGTGTGTGTGTGTGTGTGTGTGTGTGTGTGTGTGTGTGTGTGTGTGTGTGTGTGTGTGTGTGTGTGTGTGTGTGTGTGTGTGTGTGTGTGTGTGTGTGTGTGTGTGTGTGTGTGTGTGTGTGTGTGTGTGTGTGTGTGTGTGTGTGTGTGTGTGTGTGTGTGTGTGTGTGTGTGTGTGTGTGTGTGTGTGTGTGTGTGTGTGTGTGTGTGTGTGTGTGTGTGTGTGTGTGTGTGTGTGTGTGTGTGTGTGTGTGTGTGTGTGTGTGTGTGTGTGTGTGTGTGTGTGTGTGTGTGTGTGTGTGTGTGTGTGTGTGTGTGTGTGTGTGTGTGTGTGTGTGTGTGTGTGTGTGTGTGTGTGTGTGTGTGTGTGTGTGTGTGTGTGTGTGTGTGTGTGTGTGTGTGTGTGTGTGTGTGTGTGTGTGTGTGTGTGTGTGTGTGTGTGTGTGTGTGTGTGTGTGTGTGTGTGTGTGTGTGTGTGTGTGTGTGTGTGTGTGTGTGTGTGTGTGTGTGTGTGTGTGTGTGTGTGTGTGTGTGTGTGTGTGTGTGTGTGTGTGTGTGTGTGTGTGTGTGTGTGTGTGTGTGTGTGTGTGTGTGTGTGTGTGTGTGTGTGTGTGTGTGTGTGTGTGTGTGTGTGTGTGTGTGTGTGTGTGTGTGTGTGTGTGTGTGTGTGTGTGTGTGTGTGTGTGTGTGTGTGTGTGTGTGTGTGTGTGTGTGTGTGTGTGTGTGTGTGTGTGTGTGTGTGTGTGTGTGTGTGTGTGTGTGTGTGTGTGTGTGTGTGTGTGTGTGTGTGTGTGTGTGTGTGTGTGTGTGTGTGTGTGTGTGTGTGTGTGTGTGTGTGTGTGTGTGTGTGTGTGTGTGTGTGTGTGTGTGTGTGTGTGTGTGTGTGTGTGTGTGTGTGTGTGTGTGTGTGTGTGTGTGTGTGTGTGTGTGTGTGTGTGTGTGTGTGTGTGTGTGTGTGTGTGTGTGTGTGTGTGTGTGTGTGTGTGTGTGTGTGTGTGTGTGTGTGTGTGTGTGTGTGTGTGTGTGTGTGTGTGTGTGTGTGTGTGTGTGTGTGTGTGTGTGTGTGTGTGTGTGTGTGTGTGTGTGTGTGTGTGTGTGTGTGTGTGTGTGTGTGTGTGTGTGTGTGTGTGTGTGTGTGTGTGTGTGTGTGTGTGTGTGTGTGTGTGTGTGTGTGTGTGTGTGTGTGTGTGTGTGTGTGTGTGTGTGTGTGTGTGTGTGTGTGTGTGTGTGTGTGTGTGTGTGTGTGTGTGTGTGTGTGTGTGTGTGTGTGTGTGTGTGTGTGTGTGTGTGTGTGTGTGTGTGTGTGTGTGTGTGTGTGTGTGTGTGTGTGTGTGTGTGTGTGTGTGTGTGTGTGTGTGTGTGTGTGTGTGTGTGTGTGTGTGTGTGTGTGTGTGTGTGTGTGTGTGTGTGTGTGTGTGTGTGTGTGTGTGTGTGTGTGTGTGTGTGTGTGTGTGTGTGTGTGTGTGTGTGTGTGTGTGTGTGTGTGTGTGTGTGTGTGTGTGTGTGTGTGTGTGTGTGTGTGTGTGTGTGTGTGTGTGTGTGTGTGTGTGTGTGTGTGTGTGTGTGTGTGTGTGTGTGTGTGTGTGTGTGTGTGTGTGTGTGTGTGTGTGTGTGTGTGTGTGTGTGTGTGTGTGTGTGTGTGTGTGTGTGTGTGTGTGTGTGTGTGTGTGTGTGTGTGTGTGTGTGTGTGTGTGTGTGTGTGTGTGTGTGTGTGTGTGTGTGTGTGTGTGTGTGTGTGTGTGTGTGTGTGTGTGTGTGTGTGTGTGTGTGTGTGTGTGTGTGTGTGTGTGTGTGTGTGTGTGTGTGTGTGTGTGTGTGTGTGTGTGTGTGTGTGTGTGTGTGTGTGTGTGTGTGTGTGTGTGTGTGTGTGTGTGTGTGTGTGTGTGTGTGTGTGTGTGTGTGTGTGTGTGTGTGTGTGTGTGTGTGTGTGTGTGTGTGTGTGTGTGTGTGTGTGTGTGTGTGTGTGTGTGTGTGTGTGTGTGTGTGTGTGTGTGTGTGTGTGTGTGTGTGTGTGTGTGTGTGTGTGTGTGTGTGTGTGTGTGTGTGTGTGTGTGTGTGTGTGTGTGTGTGTGTGTGTGTGTGTGTGTGTGTGTGTGTGTGTGTGTGTGTGTGTGTGTGTGTGTGTGTGTGTGTGTGTGTGTGTGTGTGTGTGTGTGTGTGTGTGTGTGTGTGTGTGTGTGTGTGTGTGTGTGTGTGTGTGTGTGTGTGTGTGTGTGTGTGTGTGTGTGTGTGTGTGTGTGTGTGTGTGTGTGTGTGTGTGTGTGTGTGTGTGTGTGTGTGTGTGTGTGTGTGTGTGTGTGTGTGTGTGTGTGTGTGTGTGTGTGTGTGTGTGTGTGTGTGTGTGTGTGTGTGTGTGTGTGTGTGTGTGTGTGTGTGTGTGTGTGTGTGTGTGTGTGTGTGTGTGTGTGTGTGTGTGTGTGTGTGTGTGTGTGTGTGTGTGTGTGTGTGTGTGTGTGTGTGTGTGTGTGTGTGTGTGTGTGTGTGTGTGTGTGTGTGTGTGTGTGTGTGTGTGTGTGTGTGTGTGTGTGTGTGTGTGTGTGTGTGTGTGTGTGTGTGTGTGTGTGTGTGTGTGTGTGTGTGTGTGTGTGTGTGTGTGTGTGTGTGTGTGTGTGTGTGTGTGTGTGTGTGTGTGTGTGTGTGTGTGTGTGTGTGTGTGTGTGTGTGTGTGTGTGTGTGTGTGTGTGTGTGTGTGTGTGTGTGTGTGTGTGTGTGTGTGTGTGTGTGTGTGTGTGTGTGTGTGTGTGTGTGTGTGTGTGTGTGTGTGTGTGTGTGTGTGTGTGTGTGTGTGTGTGTGTGTGTGTGTGTGTGTGTGTGTGTTGTGTGTGTGTTGTGTGTGTGTTGTGTGTGTGTTGTGTGTGTGTTGTGTGTGTGTTGTGTGTGTGTGTGTGTGTTGTGTGTGTGTTGTGTGTGTGTGTGTGTGTGTGTGTGTGTGTTGTGTGTGTGTGTGTGTGTGTGTGTGTGTGTGTGTGTGTGTGTGTGTGTGTGTGTGTGTTGTGTGTGTGTGTGTGTGTGTGTGTGTGTGTGTGTGTGTGTGTGTGTGTGTGTGTGTGTGTGTGTGTGTGTGTGTGTGTGTGTGTGTGTGTGTGTGTGTGTGTGTGTGTGTGTGTGTGTGTGTGTGTGTGTGTGTGTGTGTGTGTGCGCTTTACAGATTTACATGACTAGTAAAATGCATATCATGTCTGTGTCTGTGAAGACTTCTTCATTCTGTATGAATTTTAAGTAAAATGTACAACTTATTAAAAAATACAATTTGTTTAACAAAAATTTTTTGTAAACATTAACTGTTAGAAATGTTTCTCATTGTATGTTTTAATTGTATGGCCATCATTTTTCAGATTTCTTTTTCAACAACAGACCGTGGCAGACAATTTCAGTCTAGTCTCTTTAACTCGCTTACCAAAAGACTTGGTATCAACCACATTAGGTCAACAGCATACCATCCTGCATTGAATGGAAAAATCGAAAGGTGGCACCGCACATTAAAGACAGCTTTCAAATCTCAGATGTCAGATTATTGGGTCAAGAAGTTACCAATTGTACTTCTACTTCTTCGTTCATACATAATACTGAACATCAGGTAACAGCTGCAGAACTTATATATGGTGAACCAATTAGATTACCTGCAGATTTCTTCAATGAAAGTGAAATCCCACCTGATGTATATGATGGACCTTTTCTGGTGATGCAACATTTTGAAAAGCATTTCAAAATCAGTACTCCACGAGGACCACAAATAGTATCAGTGGATAGATTAAAGCCTGCATTTTTGTTCTGTTCCTGCTGATTCAACACCTGCTTTGGATGTTCCCACTGATACAACACCTAATGAGTCCTCACAATAGGGAAACACTTCTATAAATGACAGCCTGGTCCTGCAAACTAAAAAAACCCGATCAGGAAGAACCATCACTTTTCCACAGTGTTTTCTTGAAGCTGTTGTTTTAGGGGAGAAGTAGTCTGTGGCTAGCAAGCCTCCAAAGATTGGAGTTATGCTGGCTATCCTGAACTTTTCTTTTATGTTTCTCTTTGTTTTTTCTTTTGTATTGTTACTACTTATGTTTTGTTCTGTATAAAATTTCTTCAAATAAAGCAGGTTTGATAATTCCACAAATCTTTAGTTGAACATATCAAGATTAACCTAAATGACCATAACCATAACCGAACGGACGTCCATTAGTCGACAACAGCAGATGATGTTAGGAAGATCCTAATGAAACATTGTGTATTAGTTCGACTCAAAATTATATAAACCATAACCTGTTTATTTACAAGGGATCCTTAGATGTAAGGTAAACAGCGTTATTCTTGATCTTATGTTTGAGTTTTAATACTACTTTATTTGCTAGCTTACCTAGTTTTAAGTAGAAAACATTTTGTATGCTGTTGCCCACATCATTAGCTAGTATCTATTTAAGTAAGCAAAGCAGATGAAGTGTTTGCTAAGTCTCATTTGTAATACCAATAATTTTACTAGCTTTACTGTGTAAATGTTTCCATGTAATTCATATTTTAAGTATCTTTTGTTAATTTGAATTAATTTCTAGAAAAAATACATCATAAGTAATGTAATATGAATACATAAAAATCATGATCATTTTTTAATGGATATTACATAAGGTGTGCCTACAAATGTTATGGTTACAGAAAGTTGTGTGACTGTATCTCATCAGACTTTTATTTCTTTTCATTTTTTTTTAATCTAGAAAATGTAGTTTGCAGAAGGTTCTACAAGCATACAATGTAGTATCAAGTTTTTAGCACTTCATTTATTTTTATAAGCCAGGCAAATATATTTCTGATAAATAAGAAATCATGTCTAGCAACTTTAGTTTATTGCTACTGCTATTCTTTTTCTTTCCCTTTTTTGTGAATTTAATATTCTTAGGTAATTCCTATTGGATGATGAATGAAATAGATGAAAACATCACTGTTCATAGAGCTTAGAGTTACTTAACATTTCCATTCTTAGGATAAGGGAAAACTCTGTTAAGAAAACTTTCTTTAAGTACTCGCCCCTATCAAGATTTGAATTTGAAGTCTATTGATTGCGAAGTAGATATGGTACCATTGTAGAATGGAGGTGAGATTTTCTTAAAGTATTTATATGAAATTATATATACATTAGTTAGCACTTACCCTTTTTGTGAGCTGTGTGTCCATCATAAAATTATGTACATGTTTCTCTGCCCTGGTAAGTTCCAGTTTGCGAGACACTACAGCAACCAGCAATGCAGTACAACCAGCACCCTGTTACAAAAAGTATTGAAGCATTGAAATGTATTCAAATTATGACAATATTTGCATAACTAGCAATGAAAATACATTTTATGAAAGAGAAAAGCATAAGAATTCATAAGTGCAAATATATTTTATATCCAAAGATATTTAAAATGGTGAAAAGCTTAGCTGTTCACAGCTTATTTAACAAAAGAAATAATCTGAAATTGTAGGAAAACCAACCAGTTATATGTTTTCTTTTGTGACAGCACATATTTGATATGCATTCTTTGCTTAGAAAGTAAATAATTATTGATCCATTCATACTACATTTTCATATTCAGCTAATATTATCATGAGAGATGTTTAATGAATAAGTGAGACAAAGAAACTTAAAAGTTGCAGGCTTTTACTAAATATAATCATACTCGTCCTAATATTAACAAGTGTTCCTGTTAACATAAATAGAACAATGAATGAATATGTGCAGTGAAAACAAAGTGTAATGGTCTTATGACATTAATTAACTATAAGGTACAGATTTTTTAAATTTACATTTTCCAACGTTAAGTCATATCAGACAATGAATGAAATGAGTGAAATAATGTTCAACTGAATCTAGGGTACATAGAGCTTAGAGTTACCAGATGTTCATCTTTCAGGAAAGGGAAACACCTGGAAAAAAACCTTATCCAGATAACTCACCCTGACTGAGATTTAAACTCGAGACCTCTTGAACAGATTTTACTATCGTATTAGAAAAATACAGTGAAGTAATGCAACTAAATGTAATGTTCAAATTTTATAAACACGGTATACACATTACTTATAATGTATAAAAATAATACACAATAAAATATTCATAACTTTTAACTAATTAATGCAATACTTAATGTAAAATATTATAGTACAAAAATGAATAATAAATTAATACCACATATCTAGTAAGCAGAGGAAATATTATATTCCATCAAACATACTGTGTCACTGCAAATACATGTTTTGAGGGCGCCCAAATAGAAATACATTTTTAAAACATATGTGTGTACTGTTACCCTGGCGGCAGACTCGCGATGCCGATTAATAAATGATGGCCGGTGGAGATTCGGGAAACTTCGGGGCCGATCGTTACCGGAAGCGACATACAGTTGAGCGAAGTGTTTTTAAAATAAACAGTTTTAGGTTATCTAGCAAATTGTAATTTTGAAGAGTGTATTGCTACGAGAATAAAGTGCAGTTTTTGTGTTTGTAACCTCGACTTTTTATTTCACGAACCCACAAAGTCACAGTACATAGGTGTGTATGCATGTGCATGCATATGTGTGTACAGCATAACAAAAATAGAGAGAAAAATAAATACCATACTTGTTATCGAGATTCAACTGTATTGGAACACCACAGTGAAGCGAAAAATTATTAAATTTTAGATGAGTCGCATTTTTTAACACATCTGCTTCACTTTCGTACCTATTTTGAGGACATGTTTCGCAAATCTTCGCTTGCATCTACGGCTCTTGTGCGACTCATACTTGTTATTTAAGTTCATTATCTTCCAAAGATTTTAAAGAAAATCTTCTTGTCCAAATCTCCCTTTGCATGGAAACATTTCAATATTTTTATTTACTCCGAAATAGTTTTAACTATTTTGTTTAAATACCATATATTTACATTTTACATGGTAAATATGGCATATATGTACAACTTACATGATTGCTAACTAAATATTGCATCTAGTATACACAGTATACAGAGGCCTAACGGGGAAAAATATGTCAGTCTTAATACTTCATAATTTTAAGTTATTTAAACTATACAAAATCAACAGAAATCTCATTATATATATGCTTCTACTTGTAAACCATAAGAGTTAGATGACAACTTAACACACAAAAAAATGTAGATATATTTAAGATGCACAATTTATCACAAATAGATTTTCTTATACATCAGCATTTCTGAAACATCCATTGTTATTATTACTATTTAGTTATTACTTGTGAGATGGAAAAAGTATAGAATTTCAAAGCCAGCTTACAGTATCTTTATTTAAACATCTTATTATTGTTATTAATTTATAGATGAGTCGTATTTATTACACATCTGCTTCACTTTCGTACTTATTTTGCGAACATGTTTCGCAAATCATAGGTATGAAAGTGAAGCAGATGTGTAATAAATATGGCTCATCTATAAATTAATAATTATTTTGCTTCACTGTGGTGTTCCAATACAGTTAAATCTTGATATCTTACTATTGCTTTAGTTTCAGGTATCACTCTTGGACCTACAACAAAATTGATAATGAAAGCGTTTCTGCTCAGATTTATTTCAGTTAACATGAACTTGATAGAAAAATAAGCTTTTGTAAAAAATAATTCATAGAAGCTGTACCAAAAGATGATAGTGAGTAGAGAGCCATGTAAAAGTAAAGTATCAGATTCTTTTTATAAACATTCTTGTGCAATGCTGAGTCAGCCTGCAAAGTAGCCCACAGTTATAAGGGAAATGAGTTTATTTCATATGTAAACATCCACCTAGCTACTTATAAATTTACAAAACAACTTATATGATTGCTAGCTAAATATTGCATCTAGCATACACAGTATACAGAGGCCTAATGGGGAAAAATATGTCTGTCTTAATACATCATAACTTTAAGTTATTTAAACTATACAAAATCTAATTATAATCAACAGAATCAAAATAAACAGAAATCTAATTATAAATATGCTTCTAAATTGATGTGTGATGAAGAAAGCACACAGAACAAATGCGTGTTCCACAGCTTCTATGGTGAACACTGAACTGCATTGGGCCTTGGGGATACTGCACGTGAGTTAGAAGTGAAGGCTTAGTTATCTAATGTTATATACAGTTGGACTATGAAGCAATTTTAAAAATAAAAGAGAATCTCAAACTAATTTTGTAATATATTTATGAGCATAAAGGATTAGTATTACAGAAAAATAAAGTAGCAATAAAAATATTTTTCTGTTTCACCTTTCAAGGATAGTCTAATGAATATGAAAAAAGAGTACAAAAAATTGTCATTCATGGTTCATATTGGAGAGAGGTATGAGTGTTGACAAGAAACATAAGTAAATTATATACTTTATAAGCATTAAGATAGTGTGAATGTGCTGTACAAAACTGTTAGATTAATTAGTTAGGAAACTGAAGACGAATGCGATGTGCCTTCGAAATCGATCTTAGAAAAAAGAAAGAAGTATTAACATCAACTTCTTAAGATAAGTGGAGATTCATTAACATATATTTATATTTGTGTAATATTTATTACTTCACTGTAACGAGCTTCATTTTCTATGTAATGTTAAATTAATTTTGCCATAGATTTTAAATTATCTTGAATGGTAATTGAGGACTCCTTGGTTATACAGTTAAGCTCTGCTTATTTAATTGGTAGGCTGTACATTTAATATTTCCCCTTGTTTGTAGATTTGTGGTACCAATAATTCTATTTCTCACAGTTACTGCAAAAGTCTAAAAATGCGTTATGTGTTGAGTCTCTTCCTGTGTGGATATATTAAGAATAGAATGTTCTGTGTGTTACTCTTTCTATTTACTCGACTATAAACCAGCACTACATCTATTGGGTTGGACAATAAGGCCTGGCATGTATTTTAAGAGAAAGTTTTGTATACAAAATAAAATGCTTTGCAATGCTTTTTATGCTATTTAGTAATGAATTATGTGCTATACAAAATATTGAATTTTGTTTTTGTATACTTATATGTGTACTGTTTGTTCTTTTATAAATCAGTAAAACAGAGTATCAAGTCAAAAAGAAAGAACATTTTTTATTTCTGATTTTTACATTTAATGAGGTACCAAAGCCATAGAAGTTGCTCGAGCAGGTGTCAAAATGCTCTTAGTGGTTGACTTGGCAACCCATTTTATTGAATTGAAAATAACAAATTGTATATAAGCATACAAAAGATAAATGTAGTATTTTGTAAAGCACATAATTCTCTATCAAATAACACAAAGTGCATTGCCAAAACATTTTATTTTGTACCCAAAACTTT
This sequence comes from Mantis religiosa, assembly GCA_030765055.1. Classification (NCBI taxonomy): domain Eukaryota; kingdom Metazoa; phylum Arthropoda; class Insecta; order Mantodea; family Mantidae; genus Mantis; species Mantis religiosa. The sequence goes on along the minus strand of JAUKNK010000355.1, from coordinate 63,292 downwards.
CACTTAAAAAGTGCCAGAGCTTATGGGGCAATCTATTATGAAGTCTACAAAGATTTTTCCATTATACTTGTAGTTTACATCATCATTAAAAGTCAGCATGTGTAGGAGTAAATAAAACACAGATACCAACTTTAAACAGTTTCTTTTTTCTCACTATATAGATAGGTGACAAGGATTAATAAATTTGAAAATTAACAGGAAGACACCTAAAGCTAAATTACTTTTGATTGAAGTGAGTTCTTTGTATCAAACTGAAGCTTTTATTATTTTGAAACATTTCTCTAAATTTTTAATCTAATTGTGAAAACATCATATAAAGTTGAAATGCATTATGTAGCACATAGTTTTAGAAGGCATATGAGGTGGTACTAGAGGGGCTCACCTAGCATGACTAGCCTATTATAGTGAGGCACTATTGTCTAGTTTGAATACTAATGGACAGGGCCGCTACTGTTTAGGAGCACAAGAGCACGGGAACCCCCAATATTTGTCTTGTGGAAGCCCTTTTCCTCTTTGCATTCATTATTTGTATTTACCGCGCTCATTGCTTAATGTGTAGTAAGTAGACGGCGGTTGCATGAGTATGTGGCAACGTTGCAGGTAGCACACTTCTCTTAAGCTATCATATCATGTAACATTTAAAGCGCTACAGACAGGCATTGGTTGGGTACCCCCGGATCATAGCACACACACACACACACACACACACACACACACACACACACACACACACACACACACACACACACACACACACACACACACACACACACACACACACACACACACACTCACACACACACACACACACACACACACACATGACTGAGGCTAAGCCCTCTACTGGCAGTGGAGTGTTTTGGAAGGAAGGATAATATGCAGCAGAAGATGAGGTTGAAGTTATTTATAAGCCATCTGATGTGTTATTTTATGTGCCTAGAAGCAGTCTCAGCCGTTTGTAGCGCTTTCCAGGATCGATGTCATACTCACCTAGACCGCGGATGAGGGAGTTGAAGTTGTGGGAGAGGTTTTGATAGAAGGAACATGAGAGGGTATGGATGTAGTCTGTTATTGTGGGTATACGTAGGTCATGTGGACAACTAGATTGGGGATGTATCAAGGGGAGTCTGTGGCAATGTGGAGGAATCGGGATTGTAGAATTTCAAGGCGGTGTAGGTGAGACTTGACTGCTACTCCCCATATTTCACTGACGTATGTGATGGCTGGTCAGAGTACTTGCTTATACAGGAGCAGTTTTGTATGCAGAGACATCACCGATCGTCGGTTATAGAGAGAACAGAGCATACCCATTCTTTTGCTAACTTTATTAGCCATATATGTAATGTGCTCTCTCCACGTCAATTTGATGTCAAGTAGAACACCAAGGTACTTAACGTAAGTTTTCCAATGGATGTCCTCACCAGCCAGGTGAATTGGTGGAAGATCTAATATTCATCTTCGAGAGAAGGTAATGGCCTGGCTCTTCTGTGGGTGGACGCATAGGCGCCAACGTTTGAACTAGGTGGTGAGGCAACACAATAAGCAAGGTAATAGGAATAGATACATTCTTTCTAGGCTGTTAGATTGTATAAAATTTTGTGGGGCATTTGAGCTAGCACTCAGTGGTAGTGGTGGTAGCAGTAGCGGATAGTGCTAGTGTGCGTTTTAAGTGTAGGTTTTGTGAACATCTACATTTTCATTCCACGAGGTGCCACTGCTCATGGATAAATCCAAGCAGCAGCAGTTCTTATTTTTCATGCCCTCAAATGTACTGTTAGAAATTCATCACTGTAATGTGTGTAGCTGTAAGTGCAGGAAATTTTGAAGTAGCTTGTCAAAACTCCATATTTTTGCACTTTAATGTTCACAACCTATCTTGTTAAGAATAAACAATGCATACTTATGATCCTATTTTGCCACCACATGCTTTTGAGTAAACATTTCTAAAATAAACAAGCTTAATCATAATTTTTATGTTATTGTGCTTATACATCTGGTTCTGTAACTCCTGTTTTTTATTTGGTAGGCTCTACTCACTGAGAAGCTTAAGAAGTGCTATTTTGAAAGTAGCTATGACAAAATGATATTTTTATGTATATAGAAAATAAATTTCTAATTTTTCACGTGCATCTTATTAGTGCAGGTGCCTCATTTTTCTACCAAATTAATTCTTGTGCTCTTCTGTGTAAATTAGAAGCACATCTGGACCACTGTGTTGCAGACGAATGTACTTTAAATATTTAAGATATTCATTTGTAAGTTTGGTTTGGGTAGAGTGCATAGACTAATGTTATTTGAAGGATTAGAAGTTGTTATTGATACAATGTTTGTAAGCATAATTTTTATTAATCTACTTTTATATGTTGACCACTTATCAACTTTTATTATTGAATTATTATTTTATAATTTGGTAATATATAATTTGGCAAGCACATTTTACTGCAACCTGGAAAAGTATGTTGTTTGATGGTTCAATGCAAGACTTTGGTAACTTGTGCTGCTATCCTGGCACCTTTTATTAAGATGGAATTTACTAAGTATAGTAAACATTATATGTAGCATACTGCAGTAATAATCAGGAAATAGATTTAAAATAATTAGGCAATTTTGCCGAGTTACACTAATTAACAATGCAATGACTTTTGTGTAAAGTACAATGGACTGAGGAAATTAACCTTTAAGGTTTTGTAGTGGTTTTTATAACTGTTACAAAAAGTAATGCTTTTATTTTTTATTTTTAAACTCTGTGTTTTGTGAGCGGTTAATAATGTCACTTTCTAAACCTGGTACCAAATTGAAAAATATTACTCATAAAGTGTACATTTTCTATAAGAAATTATCATCTAAAGAAGAGTATGAAAAAAAATTTTTTTACACAAAACCAGGAAGAGCATGTAATGCGAGTATGCAAACAGTGTCATGTATTACAAAACATCTATTGCAAAAATTGCCAAGCCTTTATTTTCATCTCTAGAAAAACATGCCAGAAAGCATAAAAGTGTTTCAAGTTTGAAAGAGATGTTCTTCACCATACAACATATGAAATGATGGCAATGGTAAATGCCCACTATTAAAAAGATGGTTCATATTCTTCTTCTTTAGTTCAACAGCCTTATTAGGTCAAGGCCACTCCAATGATTTGCCTTCATCCAGTTTTATACAGCACTACTCTTTTCCAGTGGCTTGCACTGATTGCCTTCAGACCTCTTTCCAAATCATCAAGCCATCTGATGGGTGGTCTTCCAGGTTTTCCGGTTGCATATAATGGATCAGTGAGAGTGGCCTTTTTACATCCTCTACAGATGCCCTAGCCATCTCACTCTATCTCATTATATTATAAGGGAAAAATTGGCTACAAAGGTTCCCCTACTTGCATGGTATTAATATTGAAAAGTTTGGGCTTCAAATGCAAAACGGCTAATAATTTGTGTACATTCTTGCTAGAAAATATTAATAAAATATTTTTAAGTACTATGCACATACCTATCTTGATGAACTCAGAACCACTGCAAGAAATGCATATGGCAAAATTCAGTGGATAAGAGCGGGACTCAAAATCCCTGCATCATTTCATTATGTATTATATATAATATGTATATAATATATACTATACGAGGGGTTGGGGCAAAAGTCATGGCAACTTTTTTTTTCTTGAAGATACAAGTCCGGTTGGAAAATGTGACATATACAGACAAAAGGACAAGGTGCTCACTACATGTGTGGACAATGAATAGCACTGAAATATTGAAATACACTAATTTATTACGGTAGTATACAGGGAAATATGGCCTTGACGGTGCAAAAGAATGAAAACACAGTACACATACAGTTGACACGACAAACCTGGGCCTAAAGACCCTTAAAGTAGTCCCCTGCTACTGTCACCATGCTGCCAACGGTGTGGGAGGCGCTAAATACCCTCTGCCTCAGCATTTGCCGCACCAAGTGTGAATCGGGTCACCTGTTCATGCACAGCATTAGCAATGTCCTCTCGTGTTGCAAACCACCTACCATGTAGTGGTTCCTTAATCTTTCGAATGAGATCAAAGTCACAGAGCGAAATGTTGGGAGAGTACGGTGGGTGCTCCAATTCTTCCCATCCACAACGTCGTAGTAGCTGCCCTACACACTGTGCTTTATGTGGTTTTGCATTGTCGTGCAGAATTACTGCACTGTCCACAAGATCCGGATGTTTCTCCCAAATGCTACGTCGTACCTGTCGCACCAGGAAGTCCCTGTAGTACTGTGCAGTCATTGTTCTGCTATGTGGAACAAAGTGGCAAGATGGAACTTCTGCCTCCTTGGTGATCCAACATGTTGCCACTCCGCGAACTGATGTTTCAGTTCTGGTTTGTATGCCCTGGTCCATAATTCATTGATGGCGATTATTCATGACAAGAATTGATCGCCGACCTGTTGCCAGCATGCAAGGTGATCGGAGCATATTACATAGTGCACTCCCTTTGAACTTTCGTCAGTGCTTGCAGTGCCCACAGCGATGCGATTTTTAGTAGCTGCAGTTCATTACGCAATATCCTGTGGACGGTGCATTTCTCGATGTCACTTGCCATCTCTAACTCTAGTAACGTCCATAGTCTGTCTTCATCCAGGAGCACGTGCCACGTCGGTCTGCACATTGACAGGTTTTCCCAAACGTTACTCATCACTGGTCGACACACGTCCTTGCTGAAACTTGCCTACCCACCGTGCTACTTTACAGTATGGTAGGGCATTATTCCCAAGGGCTTCCACTAATTCACTGTGACGTTCCATATAATTCCTCCCTCGGAGAATGGCTATTTTGATGTAAGTGCACTGCTCAACACGGGTTACTTCCATCTCGCACAACACTCACCAATTGACTGATTGTCCTACTACCAGCTATCACAGAGCTATCTGTTGTTATGCGTGTGTGTGTATTAATTTCATGCTCCAATGTTAAGTCATATTTTACGATGAATGAAGTGAGTGAAATAATGCTCAATGAGCCCAGAGTCCATAGAGCTTAGAGTTACCTGACATTCATCTTTCAGGATAAGGGGAAACTCTGGAAAAAGCCTTATCCATTTCACTCCCCTGACTGAGATTCGAACTCAGGACTTCTTGAACGTGAGGTCACATATTACCATCTACGCTACTGATGCAGGCAAATCCCTGTTGAAATAGGTATCAGGTTTATAATTCATTATGACAGTTTTGCACTAACAGGGTTTATTCCAGAAAGTAAATGAGCTTTAGATACGTGGATTATCATTCTGAAATGAATGTAGAGACTTATAAAATAGGTTAACAAGGAGGTTTTAAAATTTTTTAGAACAGAAGACAATCATTATCACGAAAAATGCTAACTACCATTTTAAAATTGTAGGAAAACCTCCATCTAAAAATTCTTGACAACAGGACATTCAGAACTATCTGGTATGCATTCTACTTTATGAGATGAGAGCAGAATTGTTAGACAAAGTAAACCTAAACCAAAAACATACAAGTTAGATAAAATTGATTGGAAAAGGGAGTCAGAATTATTCGTTTACCTTCCCATCATTGTCAGTATAACATCCTGGAATTAATTTGGACTACAGTAAAGCAGGAAGTTGCTAAGGAGAACACTATTTTTTGTCTTGCAGTTATGCATTGCACTTGATAGAATGACAAAACTAGACTAGGCTAGTAGTGTGGCACACTGTGAAAAACTGCAGAAAGGAGATGTATATAAAGAAGTGGCTCAAGATAATATTGTGCAAAAATTAGTTGAAAATCTGCAGGTAACTGATCTTCAACTAAGCAATGAGAAGGATTCTGAGGAAGAAGGAAAGCAGTATGGAGAGCTTGCAACCGCTCTGCAATCTATCACTGTAAGTAATGAAGTTATGTTTTTACTAAATAAACAGTATTAACACTGAATGTTATAGCTGTGTAAGTTTATATTTGGACAATTTTATTCTTGATGCAACAAATATTTTGGAGAAACCTTCTTTTGTGTGATGTGAGAATATTTTCCAAGTCTCAAGGCGCAGGTACACGCATGTGCAAGCAAACAAAGCTGCAGGTTCTCGCTTTGCAGCCAACATGAAAAAGATGTGTGACACTTGAAGCCGATCTCTGCAAAAATGCTCCAGACATCTGTCAAACACTGGTGCAGAAAGACATGTTGATGCAATTAGTGCAGGTCAGTTTTGGAACATACTGACCATATTTCCTCTCAGGTTTTATTGCTTTACAAAATTAGGCTTGCTGACCAGCAGAAATACCTATTGTACTGTTAGAAGTGAAGGCTGTTCGTTCTGTGCATTCTTTGAATATTTAAGATTCGTTCAGTAGGTACATTGTTGGAAATAAGGAAATGGCTCGACAAATCAGTAAAATGGACCTGTCATTTTATTTTAATAATGAGGAGGCCTGCGTTCAATTGTTATTCGACGAGGGTCTGTTGAGGATATGGATGTTGTGTTCCAAATGCAATGCCACCCTTAGTGTAATTGTTAGTGTAAATTAGGGACTATTGTGTGTGTTTAGTGTAATTATTTAGTTATTTAGTATTAATTAGAGACTGTTGTGTGTGCTTAGTGTAATTATTTAGTTATTTAGTGTAAATTAGGGACTATTGTGTGTGTTTAGTGTAATTAGTCAGCTAGGTAGTGCAATATATGTACTTTGTAGTTAGTTTGCTAGATAGTGTAATATAGTGACAAGACTGTTGGCAGCATTGCATTCAGTGGAGAAACAAGGATAATTTGGCTGCACTGAATTCTTCAATATAGCTACATACACAGTAAGTAAATAAATAAAAAATTAAGTTATGACTTCAGTAACGTTAAAAGAATGTCCTCCAGCACGAAATTGCACTATAAAGTAAAGGAATCATATTAAACATCATAGTTGTATAAATAGTGCGAAGGACTTAGACAAAATTGCTGCATCACATTTTAGAAAGAAGAGCCAATATTTTTTATTTCTGTGCCCTACTTGCTGAAAACATGATTCTTGGCAGCAGCATAACTGCTGCAGCACACATTAGTTCAGCTCATATGCCTTCTAAGACCAAGCACTATAGATCTGCTGCTCGATAAGCATAATACTCCTTTTACTGATTGTTTTATCTATTTAAGAAGACAATCTGCAGTTAATTATTTATAAACAGTGCTTTTTTTCTGGGGGATGCAAGGATATCATATCCTTTAAGCATTTTTATCACTTTCATGTAGGAGAAAAACATTAGTTTCCACAATTTTGAAAATTGATTAAATTGGTGTTAAACAAAATTACATAAATGGTTATGTACGATTGTATTAGAACAACTATTTATATTGTTACATTTGGTGTCTAATTACTTTTTCTTTTAAATATAGAACTCTCTTCTGAATTTTTGTTCGTTTGACTGACTGAACAAGCAAGTCAATTCTGACAGCCAGCTGACAGCTAATATTCCTGTCAGTTGTCAAAACAGTGAATCTATCTTCAATCAGCTGCCTCAAATCTCTGCAGTGTTCCCTTATGTGTTTGTGAAAACTGCAAGGAACTCTGTGAATTATATCATATTGTGACAAAGACACAAAAAATGAACCTTCAAACTGCTTTATTTATCACTAAATGGTTAACAGAATAGTAATTTACAATCAGCCTTTCTTTTACATAAATACATTTCAAAACATCTTTACAATGTCTGTTTAAATCTCTTAGTACACACCCTTTGTACTGCTAATAATCCTTCTGACATACAAGTTTCATTTCCTACATGGAGCCACATGCCAATTCAGACATTACTCCAATATTCATAAGTAAACTGCTTCACTACCGGTTCAACATCTCGGCAATTTGTCACCTGGAACCACACTTACTGACCTGTGAAACTACTTCATGCCCCATTATACAGGCTGCTGACTCCTCACCACAGAGCTTGGAGTGTACCACACTTCTTTGCAGTCCTCACTGACTGATTTGTGAACTGCTTCATAGCACCTATTCCTTCTCCATGGAGCCATATTTAACTTCAAGCTTCAAGCCTCTTGGCCTTTTACCAGCTTTATATACCTGCCAGATGCAGTAGATCATTTTGGAACTATAAGCCTCTGGAATTATAGTCAAAAAGGTATTTTGTGCTGTAATAATATGACATGCTTACTGACTTCAGCTGTTCTTGAGTGCATGTTTATTTTTTACCACAATTTGCTTCCTCCTTTGTGACATCAGCCAGTGATTTGTCCTTGAAAGTGTGTTAATTTCTCATGGCAGACTTGGGCAATTGCCAACGTGAAAACATGTTGATAAAAAATTACTATTTATTTTTACAATAAAAGTGTAATATTTTCTTTATACTATATAAATTTAAGACATAAATGAATTTAAATTTATTGAATAATAAGCTAGCAGCTTTTATTCAATCAACATATATTCTCAAGAGAAATACGAATTCAATTTATTCATTAATTATAATCTTATGGTTATTACGTGCCTAAGGTTATAGGTTTTGTCTAAATGTATGGATAAGTCTGGCCATGTTCCGTCAAGTAAAAAGTGACAGTGTAGACCTCAAAATTTTTCAGAAAAAAAGCACTATTTATAAGTTATTTACTTTTTAGTTTAGCTAAAAAGTGAACTTCTATAATATGTTGGTTAATGTAAAGCATCCCGTGCAGCAGCTGATATTATTTATATTCTTATTATTTAGTTATCTTTAAAATAAACCAATATCCTTTTTTAATTCTAACATTTAATATACATTTGTTTTAAAATAAATTTTACATTTTAAGCATTTATGTAAACAAATATTTTAAAGTAAACAATTTTTCAAATAATATGGTTGAGAAAAGTGTAGAAAACATTAACATAACAAGGTGGTACTATAGACAGAAATTTAAACAAATTAGACAAAAACTCACATACAACTGCAGTTCCAGGTTCTTGGCACTTACCATGATGCCAGTAGTGACAGCGATGCCCCTGCCGCAATATGTATTAGGCACGATATCACCAAATCCAACACTCAGGAATGTGATTGCAATAAGCCACATTGCATTTAGTAGATTGGCATGCTCCTCATCATGAAACCTGTGTGAGTTAGTGTAGCATCAAAGCATTGGGTATTCCATCTAAACGCATTCTCACTGTCAGGCGATAGCAGTAGCTTTTCTGATTCATTAAGTGCAATAAATTTGCTTTTCTTTACCAAAATTTAGTTAATATTTCTTTAATGTATAGATGTAAACAGTTTTCCCTTTTTTCTCTCTTATATGAAACCAGCAGAAAAATATATTTTAGTAAAGGTTAATGCTGAGCTATTGTTCTAATTGAAGCAATGAAGTAATGAAAACTGCACAGCTACTCTTAGAATTTTTAGTAGTTCTTAGTGTCCTCTTACTGCACCACAGGTGGTGGACACAGACAGTACGTGAAATGAATGAAAAATGGGAAAGGAAATTTGACAAGGAAACAATCCAGGCTTATAAATCCTTTTATGGAAGTGTTATTAATCGACTCCTAATTAACTTAATCCAGGCTTAGTTTAGTTACTTTCTGGCATTTGCCAGCAATGAAAACCCAGAGAAAACGTGACAAGGGAGGATAATGATGTTTTAAACACAGACTAATCTGTGCCTTAACCTCGACTTACAGTATTTTGATAATATAGCTCTCATTCTTTTAAAAAGGAATTTCTTCCCTGAATTCATCTAATTCCCTAATTTGCATTTATAGCATAATTCACTAAACAGCTATTTAAAATTTATTTTTGAAACATTCCAGTTTGATAGATTTAATTTAGACTTCCCTGTCACTGAAATGTAAATTTAATTTAAGCTTTCCTATCACCAGAAAGGTAAAGTAACTGAGTAGAAATAATTCAATTACTGTAAAGATTACTGGTTAATTTTTACTTATAATCAGAAAATAACATTTTTATTCATAATTTACTTTCACAAATAAAATTATAAGGGTGGATTCCAATATCATTCATGTTTTATGAATCAAGAGTTTGTGAAAGTTTGAGGGCCAACACTCACAAGGTCACTGTCAAAAAGTAGTCATTACTGCACTACACTAATGTAGGCACACATGCTAGAACTTAACTTGTTTTACCAAGTATTATAAATGCTTCTATCATGGTACTTAATGTGCCAGAATTTATTTATGGGGAAAAATTGTGTTTTTATATTCACAGGAAGTTAAACAACAAATCTTTGATGTGTTAATACATTAATCATTAAAATATGCTTTTCAAAGGCTGTCATCTCAAATGACAGTTATTGGTGCCCTGGATATGACAGGCATTGCTATGGCTTGATGGGGCTATTGATAGTATTTAAATAATAGTGTTTTATGAATTTGGCCAGTTGGAGTTTGCACAGACAATGGAATCATAAGAAACACTTAAATTAAGAGATTAAGGCATTTGATTACATATATGTACAAATCTGATGTGTTGCACTTTCTGTACTTTGAATAAACCATTTTACAAATGTCTATTCCTCTATGTACTTCATGTCAATTGAGATAACATTTGCAGAAATTATCTTATTGCTAGCTTTCTTGTAGGTGCAAGAGGAACATAGAAATACAGTAGGTTTTAAGCAATAGTCAAATCTTTCAACACATGGTCACTATGTGATGTCTTTAAAACTTAAATCTCTATGCTGGCCAGGAGATAAAAAGAATGAATTATGACTTCTCAGTTGAGGAAAGTACATGAATTGGAATTACAGTTTACAGATGAAGATGACTTTAGACAATATTCCCAAAAAATCCAAGATAGAAATTTAATTTATTATAAAAAATCATATGTATGGTTTTTTAAACAAATGGTTAGAGCCATTTTTGAGAAAATAAAAAAATTTCAAAAATTTTTTTCCATGTAAACAGTAGTTGTGTCGCATCCTTGGAAGATGCTGAACACTAATATCCATATATCGAATGATTTGTAATAAATACGACTCATCTATAATTTAACAATACTAATATCAAGTTTGGTATTTAACCAACTTTTAATTTTTTGAGGTATGCTGTTAAAAAGAAAACACACGCACACGCACACGCACACGCGCACACGCCCACATGCGCACACGCACACACGCACACACGCACACACGCACACACGCAGACATTTTGTGTGTTCTTTATTGTTTAAGACAATCTTACCACACAAAAAATGGATCTTGTTAAAACACATAATTTATATGAAATAAATATCTTTTGTGGTATTATGACTCCCAATAGTAGTGCCATGATTCACAGCTTGGACCGCTTGACTCTCAACAAGGTGATCTGTATTCAATCCCAGGAGACTCTATGTGGGATTGATAGTAGAAAAAGTATAATCTGGGTGGGTTTTCTTTGGTGTTGTCTGTTATTCATTTCACCATCTTTCATCATAATTTCTTATGATCTCTTTCCTCACTCTCTTACTAAGCATTAGGCTGATAAGCCAACCTGGATAGCATTTCTGACCCGCTGCATGACTTAAAAGATATGACTATCATTGAAAACCTCCTGCATTCTCCTATTCTCATTGTATCTAAGGAAATCACAGTAAGACAATTTCTGTAAATAATTTAAATAATCATGAAGAAGTAGAAGAATAAGTGGAAACGGCCAGTGTGAAAGAATAATTAATTTCCATTAATTAACCTAATAGAAGAATAAGTGTTTATAAGAATAGTTTGCAGAAGAATGGTAATGAAAGTAATCGGAAAATACAACACAGACATTTTTTCTTTTTCTACTACTTCCTTATAATAAGTAGAGGAAATACCACAAATTCTAAGGTTTCACTGGAATTACAGGTTTTGAGACTTCTTGAACACCCTCCCCACAAAAGAATGGTAAGAAAAGGGCATGTGTGTGTGTGTGTGTGCGCGTGTGCGTGTGCGTGTGCGTCTGCGTGTGCGTGTGGGTGTGGGTGTGCGTGGGCGTGCACGTGCGTGTGCGTGTGCGTGCGCGTGCGCGTGCGTGTGTGTGTGTGGGATAACTTGTAGAAGAAAAAGTTGGTGAAGTACCATCTTCCAAGAATGCATAACAAAAATTTTAAAATCATCCTCATCTCTCCACTTCAAACCGCCCCTTACTCGGAAAAGGTTTCTGTCTTTTAATTTTCTGAAAACTAGTTCTAACAATTCTGGCTAAGTTACCAGATGCTTAAGATATTTTTATGACAATGAATTGTATATTTTTAATTTTCTGGAACTAGCTTCTGAAGGCTTCTTCATTCTAAAACTTTTGAACTGTAAACTGTAAGAGATATACAAAATTTTACTACTCATATAAATGCAGATATGGTTAAAGCACACAGCTTATTTCAGGCACATTTCTTTTGTGAGTTAATCATTTCTAAAATATTTGTTGTTAATGGTTTGCATTTTAAAAGTCACTTGATACATTCTTATTATGAAACATAAGAGGGAGCCAGAAATGCTTTATCTTACTTGCCAAAAGAGACAGTGAAAACATGGATGTCATGATATAAATATTTACCTCATGAAGAAGTAGAACTACAGGGCTACTGTGCCTTACATGTGCTAGTAACTTTGATGGAAGGAAGACCAGCAGATGGACTTACATGTTTCATAAAATGAAAAATATTAGACATTGAAGAAATCACCAAGGAGAAAAACACAATTGTAGTCAAAACTGCCACAGTAATGAAAATAGATATGTGTATCCAGCCATCTGTACCTATAGAAAATATAATAGACAAATAACAGTAACCATGCTAGCCTGGGACTTCAACTGCAGTCTTGACAACCAAAATGACAGAACAAACATTATTCAAGATCCTAGATGAAGAAGGATTGGATTGGATTAGTGGTGTTTTAGGGCCCGTTGACAACGAGGTCATTTGGGCCCGGAGAGATGAAGAAGGATACAGGCTAGCGAACAGAAAAGAGACACCAGCTTATTTCACACAGAAGGATCCAGCATGATAGATCTTATATTCTATAAAGGCAAAAACTTAAAGCTTACCAAACAGGAACTATAAAATTCAACAGCAGCACCGATTAAGAAAAAACATCCAAACTATAGCAAACTATTATGCAAAATGGGAACGTTGTCTGAAAAGCAAGTGGGTTAATAGGAGAAGGTAAACTAGAAGAAATGCTGGACATCACCATAACGAAAGCCATCAAAATAAGAATAGGAAGAAGTTAGGTGCAAATGCAGTTTGACCAAGAATGCCTTAAGGGAAGAAAAGAAGCACTACAGCACTACACACAACACAAATTCATAAACAGCAAAACAACTTAGAAAACAGCAGAAAAAAGAAGAAAATGCAAAGTTACAATCAGGAAGAAAAGAGTGGAATAAGAGAAGGAAGTATGAAAACTGGCAATACAAAATCCAACTTATTTATAGCACTAAAGAAGTGCATCAGTCCTGCAATAAGAGAAATTCATTTGAAGGAATGAGAAAAGAATTTCTCAAAGATGTTTAAACAAACATTAACAGGATTGAACACATAACATGGAAACAACAGGAAGCTACTTAACATAGAACCAATAACAACAGAATTAAGAGAAGTGATCAAAGGAGGAAGAAAAAAAAAAGTTGTAGGACCAGACAACATATACATGGAGAACTTCAAAGTCTCGCTTAGCAGCCTTAGAGGAGATATGGAGCAGCTGATGCACAAATAAGTAGAAATGGGAAAATACCAGAATAAAGGGAAATGTCAACTTTGAAGAAAATTCATAAAGAAAAAGGGAATAAAGCATCTCCAGATTTATTCAAAGTAGTGGCACTGGAGAATACCTCCTTTAAAGATTTCACCAAGATCCTCAGCAAAAGACTATTAGGTATTGTCGAGAAACACATTCTGGAAAACCAGTTTGAATTTATGAAAGGCAGAAGCACACTATAAGCAGTAAAATACCTAATGGATCAGATGGGTGATGCCCTGAGACAACTGAAAGAAAGGCACTAAAGTTTTTGTGAACTTAAAAAGGCTTTTAATTCGATAAACAGAGAAAAGCTAATTGAGAAAGTGAAATGAATGATTGGGGAAGGAGATCCAATAATGAGAACAATTGAAGCCTGTTTACAAAACAACATACTCAAAAAGACAATACTGTAGAACTTTCCAAAGAAACCATACAAATTAATGGAGTACACCAAGGTGACCCCATGAGCTCCACATTGTTCAACATCTACTCTGCAGATGTAGTGGCCATAATAGAGAAGCACTCAGAAGCAGAAGTCATCCTTTATGTAGATGACATGGTGATAGACTCTACATTAAAGGAGGGGATGCAAAAGGGAATTCAAAAGTTAGAGGTATGGGCAGAGAAAAATTAGCTAAACACCAACAAAGGCAAAACAGTGCAAATGACCTTCAGAAAAGGAGAGAAACCAATACTCAAAGCTAAAATAACTGTATAGTGAGCCACTCCAAGTATTAGGTAAATATAAATATCTAGAAATCGCAATGCTGGCAATAGCAACATCCTTTGGAATGTGCATTCAAGAGACAACAGCAGCAGACATAACATAACATCTCAAACACAGCCAACTTGTCAACAACCATAGCAATGAAACTCTTCAGGATTACAGTGGCACCAGTCGCAAATATGGAACAGAGATTTTATGGAAAAAGCTTAAGTCCAATGACCTGAAAAGAGTAGAAAAAGTTGAGACAATGTTTATGAAACAGATATTAAAAGTAGGAAAAAGAGTGCCATCCAGTTGATATTTAACTCATAAGGGAGACAAACTTCATAGAGTGAACCAGATCACAGCACCTGCTACCTTCCACAGGACCTTACCAGGAACTACTGAACATCAGAACCAGGAAGAAAGAGGGATATGGAACCAAATTTTTATTACCTGTCTGATGAATGAATGTAGTTGTTTGGGGAGGTTGCTGGTGTAGCATGGCTCAGTTTAGAGAGGTCAGTGAAGGCAGGATTGCAATGGAATACAGTCTGACCATCAAAACATCAGCATACTTATCAATTCATATTTTTGCACTTGCAAAATTGATATCCCATGCGTTTAAGTATTCTCCAGAATATGTCCTTCTACCTTCAAAAGGGATCTTTTCTTTAACAACATTCACGAGTTTATGAACTGTAGGAATTTCTCCTCTCTGTTACACAACTGATTTTTCAAACTCATCAAGTTAGAATCTTTTTGGATGCGGATGATATTATCACAGTTGAAAGCTTTTCTCTGTATACTCTTAACTTTGAACCTCTTTCACTATATTACTCACAGTTTTTTCACTGTTCTTCACTGCTGTTGCTGTCCTTTTATAGCATTATTTACTGGAATAATTAGATCTTTCTCTTCTTTTCAAAACTGTAATTCATTGAATGTTCATTTTCTACTTTGTAAACGTATGACTTTGTGTGGCAGATATGCATTTTGATTTGATTTGAACCTGCCCACTTTAAAGAGACTCAACTGCTACATAATACCACTTCAAAGTATAAAATCTGAAAGAAATGTAGAGACAGAGAAGCACAAGTTAAAATTATAATACCACTTATCTGGTTTTATGCAAGCTTCCATTGTGACTCATCTGCATTCATTCTTCAGGCAAGTTTTACACAACACCAGCCATGCTAGACAACAACTGAACCAGAGAGTGCAAGCTTCAGAGACATGTCTCAACAAGACTTGCAGTACACATATTTCCCATAAAATATGTGCAAAGAAGAAATTTCATGAACCATCTGAAGATTGCAAATTGAGTTATGAGAAAAGAGTGCAGGAAATATCACATCCTAATGTGTGGGAAGAGAACAAAATCAATAAAGGACCACATACAGGAAAGACTGAGTTAAACATTTATGCTCAAGTGCACCTATCCTATATTATTATTTTAAAATATTTAATTGCTTTTCTCAAAAGGGAAGTGATTATTTGGTTTTTCTTTTTTTCTTTTCCTTCTTTTTTGTTTTTTTTTCTTTTCCATGCTAGAGAACAAATTTTCAAGATCATCTCATAGTGATTCAATTTTAAAATATTTGACTATCACTTAAAGACACTATTTCTTTATCTCCATTGTACCTACAAGAAAGTGTGCAATAAAAGTTTTTGAAATGTTTAACATTAAATATATGGAAGAATAAATGTTTGCAGAATAATTTGTATTAGAGTGAGTAAAGAAAGTCAGGTGAATGAAATACACAGATTTTTTGCTCTACTTTTCCAATTACTACTTATGACTATCTATTTTAGGCTCTAGTAGCTTTAAGAACTGCAATATAACATTATAAATATTCTAAGAAACTTAGGTTTTGCCATATCATGTCCCTTACCCCACAAAAAGAAAGCAATAGGAAACAATTTATGATTTTGTGTATTAAAACTGACTGCTACCTTTAAGTTTTCAGTGTAGGTATGTATTTATATCTACTTAGTAGGATCTTCTTATTTGGTTAAATTTCATTACGTATGGAAGGTTAGAAACAACTGAAAAATTCAATGCCATAGCGGGGCTTTGAACTATAGATCTTCTGCTCTACCACTGAGCTATCAGGACAGCATGCTGTAATGGCAGTAAATTCTCCATCTGACTCACATCTTTCCATGGTAGCTCAGAGGTAGAGCAGTCACATGTAGAGTGCAAAATTCATGGTTCAAATCCTGGCTATAGCATTGAACTTTTCAGTGCCAGATTTCAATTATAGAATACCTCTTATCTTTTGCAATTGATGTAACAACTCACTTATGAAAAGGGACAATTATAGAAAGATTAAAATCCTGAAAACTATTTAAGTATTTAAGTGTTATAAAAATTTTATTATTGGATAGATGAAAAATAAAAGAGTCTAACCACAGCTCAGGTATTTAAATTTATTTTATCAAGCAGCATAATAATGCTTCCAATTTGGGATTTAAAATCAAGCTTCACACACTTGAAAATTATTAGAATTTAGTCATTAAGTAAACAGGAAGAGTGGAAGAGATATAATTGAAAAAACCTATTTAAAATTCGTTGAAAAAATGTATAAAATATTAGTACAACTATTTATTCAAAGTTAGAACATATAAAAGTAAATATTTGCATTTTGAACCATACAAATTGAGTCTATGTATGGGAAAATAACGCATATTCTAAGAGTTCAAAAAGTCAGTGAGCTTATGAGATGTGTAAAATGGGTGAGTGGACCCATTAGTGTAGTGTAACTACAGGTTTTGGGTGAATATGATACTCGACAGAAATTAAATTATTCATATTATGTTGTACAAAATTATATTTTATTTGTTAGGTAGATCCAAGGTTGTATTTTTTACTTTGAAACTAACAGCTGTGTCCCAACTTAGTCCTGTTTGATATTTTTTTTTTAAAGTTTGCAATTACTCATCCTTGTTTACCTGCATTTCTGGACCTGGAAATTCCTCCACACAAATTTTAAAGAAATTATAGAAATGTTCATTTTCAGCTACAATTTCAGCATTTTCTGAAAAAGCATTTTAACGTTAGTATCTTCTTGTGTAAGAACATATCCTTAATTTTTTATTTAATATTTTTATCTTTTCTTTTTAATTTTTTTATTGAATATTTTGGTGCTATTCCAAGCTCTGGAATTTAGAAAGCCTTAATAGTCATTGTGATGTGATTTTATTCTTGACTTAAAAGTGAAGTTATATGTGATATTATTTTAAAAAGGACCATTAATTATTGTTCAGATATATGTTTACAACCAAGACAATTTTAGTTACTCTATTGCTGTTATGATGTGAAGATTTGATCCAATTTTGTGCCAAAACTTGCGGAGCTTACCTATTAGAAAACTACGTAGAACAGAATATTTTTGCCTATCATATATTTTTAATGTTTAATATTTTAAAGTAGATTTTAAATACACAATCTTTTATTTGCATTTAGCATTTGAATACATAAAAGGTAACTACATAGTTACTGTAATACCGCTATTGCAGACTGTCATTTTATCACTGAAGCACTTGAATAGCTGAATCAGATTAAAAAAAAATCACTGTTACTGCTGACACCCAAACAAGTATCTACCACTGTATTATTTTTGGATATTAACACAATTTTCTTATCTGATGCTCACCTTTAAGATTCTGTGTCATAAACTTGAAGGTGGCTTGCTATTGCAAGTACTTAATTACTGCATACTAGCATGTATATACTAGGTGAGTCACCTACCCCTATCCATTTTTGAATTTATGCAAGGTGCTAGGCAACATATGTGACTTATGCCTTTCTTGAATGCCTTCTAATGGATGTTCTGCAGAACAGTTTATGGAGGAAGGGTAGACAGCTCAGTGCGTAGGTGTTGTATGGGACAGAGAGCAATCACTGTGTATGCAAATTCCAAAATCATCATACCCAGACACATAGAGCTGCAGTAGCAATTTTAAACGAGTTTACAAAATTTTATTCATTACAATCTTCACAAACGTTAAAGGCATATGGAGGCGGGCCGTGTTGCCTGCTCCAGCAAATGCCAAGGTTGGTCCTCCTACCAGCGCTGCCGAATGTAGTACATGCATCTCATGCACTTGAACTAAGAACATTATCATGATTAATTACGCTTGGATAAATATTTGAACATGATAGATGCCAGTCTTATGAGAAAGAATTTTATTTTCTGATCATGATCGTACAATACTCCTGTGTCTATGGTACTTAGAACGCAAGCGATGCACGTTTTACCTTCACATGGTTATAGTTACCCAACATCCATCCATTCATCACAGATAAGCCTGAAAAAGAACATCATTCCTTCCTCACAACACTTACCTCAAGTATAAATAAACAGTGCACCTACTATGAACACAGTCTGAAGCATACTGAGTTAATGTTCAGTTCCTTTTTCAGAGTAGTGATGTGTTATTTTGTTAAAGTGAACGGCATTGTTAAGTTGTGTATGAACTCGAGCTGAAATATTGTTAATTTTACAAATAATAATAATAATCATCATCATCATCATCACCATCACCATCACCATCACCATCACCATCACCATCACCACCACCATCACCATCACCACCACCATCACCATCACCATCACCACCACCACCACCACCACCACCACCACCACCATCACCATCACCATCACCATCACCATCACCATCACCATCACCATCACCATCACCATCACCATCACCACCACCATCACCATCACCATCACCATCACCATCACCATCACCACCACCACCACCACCACCACCACCACCACCACCACCACCACCACCACCACCACCACCACCACCACCACCACCACCACCACCACCACCACCACCACCACCACCACCACCACCACCACCACCATCACCATCACCATCACCACCACCACCACCACCACCACCACCACCACCACCACCACCACCAGCACCGTCACCGTCACCGTCACCGTCACCGTCACCGTCACCGTCACCGTCACCGTCACCGTCATCGTCATCGTCATCGTCATCGTCATCGTCATCGTCATCATCATCATCATCATCATCATCATCATCATCATCATCATCATCATCATCATCATCATCATCATCATCATCATTATGATTATGATTATGATTATTATTATTGTTATTATTATGATTATTATTATGATTATCATCATCATTATACACATATATTTTTTGTAGTGTTTGTGATCCGAGTGCGTGAACATGTCCCTGGAAGCTGGAACAAGTGATTTTTCGATCAACAAACGTGAATGATTCATTCTCAGGGCAGAAAAGCTATATTTAATGTGAACAAGTTCTTACGAAAGCTCTCCAATCCAGAATATAGGGCAACTGTAGATATTTCAAAAGCCTTGCAATTAACTGTGTAAGCTAGTGATGTAGGTAATGTGCAGAGTGTCATGAATTTGTAGTGAAGCAGCTTCATCCTTAGAAAAAGGGAGCGTGCCTGTATTTCAATCTCCGGGAAAGACCCACAAATTGGGAGAGTGAGTTGCTGCATTGGAAACCGTGCTTGCTGTTCCACTGCTGTGGCGTGTGTCGAGGTAAGATTTTAATGTCTTAGGAATATTTAATGTGTTGTTTAATTAGGGAAAAAATAGGCGAAACTTTGCTGGCGTGTAAAATGTGATCTGTTGACAGAAGCTCTGTCGGTACATGCACTATCTTGGCAACAGCACTCCGCTTGAGCACTGGCCAACATTCACATGCCTTTAACTTATGCGAGCGGTATAGCGTACATTCGCACGCCCCTGAAGGAACAACCTATCCATGCATCAGTTAACAATAACACTGGAACACAAAATGGGAAATCTACACAGTGGGATCAATTGGATTTAAATTTTCAGCCATCACGTGATTTCATTGTACAGCCATGTCAAAAAAATGCCAAGTATGAGGTTGTTTTCGCTTCTGTCACAATTTACGGCAGTTCTTAGTTCATACAGTAATTGTAATGGCGGATGCAGTGTTTTTTATTTACATTAAAACTATCAAAAATAGCTCAAACACTATATGAAGCTGCAAAAACCGTGTAAAAATCCAAGGTGGAGTCTGAGATCTGCAGTTACTTATTCGTCTAGGAACCTCCGCTTACCAGCTAACGTTGGATAAATGGTATGATAATGGAAACGTAGAGTCAGACTGAAAAATTCAATGCCATAGCCGGGATTTTAACCACGGATCTTCTGGTTTCCGTCAAGCCGCTCTGCCATTGAGCTACTATGGCCAACGTGCCGATATGACATTAAATTCTCCAACTGACTCGTATTTTTCCCGGTAAACCACTTAGCCTACACCAATTTAGCCTACACACGGCCAGTGTGAAAAAACAATTAATTTCCATCAATAGACCTAATAGTGGTTAAAGAAAAACTATTACATTAATGTCCTCGACATGCTCCTAAAAAGATGAAAGCCAACATGGTTTACAACACCAGATACGGTAAAGTTAATAAGGCTCACAAAGTCAAACTTGATCCCTAACTAAAGATAAAGATAGCCCATAGTTTTCCTTTGAAGGGTAAGGGCCTCTCGTAACCTGCGGTAGAGTGAGCTCGACGCAACTTATAGTGAGCTATTGTCTGTAGATCCCTAATTATCAGATTGTAATTCTTGTGTCTTAGCTCACAAGAGAACCAATAGCAACAATAAATAAATTAGTAATTAAAATATAGACAATAAAGACTAGTAGAAAGAAAAAAAGAATCAAAACAATATGACGTCGTTTCGAACGTAGCCTTTGCATCACCGTACTCCAGCAGCTAACCCTCTTGGCCAGTTACTACGTATTCCATCTCGCTCTTTCGGAAAGCATTTGTTGTCACCTTGCTAGTATTATATGAGTGAAAAGACGTTTATTTAAGCGTTTCGCAGCTTCTTGGTCCTCATTCAGCGCGTAAGTATTAATGCATGCTTTTGTGATAAAAGGATCAATGTTTTCAGCTAGACTATAAACTCCGGGTTGCATAGATTAGAATAAATAGGGGCAGCTGTCTCACCTCGTATATTTGGTACTAGCCCAATTATTATGGTTATTTAAAGACAGAAATTGAACTTAAAGGTAATGACATGACCTCAGATTGTTTTATAGGTCTGCTAAATCGGTATGAACCAGTAAGAGAAGTCCAATATACGTTTGTGGTCACAGCTACAAATGGCTCATTGGAGAGTGTTGGCCTGATAAGCTTGTGGTTTATGTTTTAGTCCTGGTAATGGTATTAAATTTTTTTTTAATTTTCTATATTTAGCCTATGCACAGCATAAGAGAACAACTTCTCCAAAAAAAAAAAAAAAAAAAAAATTGCAATTGAGAAAATTCTATATAATGAATATAATTCATCCAGTACTGATGACACTAATTCCAGTGGACAGTGGCCTTTTTCTGTATGCTAGTGAAATAGCTGAGATGGTAAAGAGAATAATCATTGTGTGAACTGGGTTCCCTTGTATTTTAAGTTCCCTAATATTCTCCTCATGAGGCCAAGGAGGATTCTGAGAAATTTTTCTGGGCAACTGGTCTTGAGTCATATCTAAGTTATGCAAATAACAAACTTTTTTATGCCAATAAAACATATACATCAAAATATAATTTGAGGAGAATCAAATGTTATTAATTTTATCATTTTATATTATTAAGATGTACAAATGTATGTTATCATTTTGTTTAAGATAATAAATGGGCTGGGATTTAAATATTTTTATGAAGCAATTAACATAATAAATGGGATAATAAAAATAAATAATAGATGGGATATCTTTATAGATTGTAAGCATTTTTACTCCTTTTCTAGAGTTTTTTATAGCTGCTGCTGCAATTGTAAGCTTAGTTTAAGCGCTTCTGCCCAAAATATGTTAAATGAAAGAATCCTGGAAGCAGTCCTTTTGCCTGTGCAGTATTATTCATACAAATTGTGCATGCTGCATAATTTTTCTGTAGGAAAATAATAAGTACAACTGTCTGATACTTTTAAAATGGTTCAGTAGGTAATTGGTAAATTAAATTTAATGCTGTTTAAAAACTGTTGTTTTAATTGTGCCTACTGTTAATGCTGTTGTCACTGAAGTTTAGAGGTATTAGTGGCAATACCATTATAGAGCAAATAAAACAACTGATCAAATAATTTATATAGCAATAATAATTTTATCTGCCATTGTAAGAATACGTTATATGATTGCATAGGTGTATAAAAATACTTTTTTTCCTTAAATTTTATATTGAACATTTTTTATTTTGCTACAGTTATTGAAAACTCCAAACAATTTCAAAAGCTGATTAGTTCATTTTACTTAATGCAAATTTTGTAAAAAATATTTTTTAGATACATCTCACACAGGCTCTGGTGAATAGTGTTAATGTCACAGTTGGCAATTGTTAGACTTTACAATACATTTTTACTGTAGCTACTTCCTACAGATGGTTTAAATGCTGAAATCTTAACCAAAGAAGGAAAAATTAAAATACGAGGTTCTATTTTATGTGAGAGGTATTTTCTTGCGGTTCTGCAGAGGGGGTGCCGCACTTACCATCATCCCACAAGTTAGAGTGATACCTCGTCCACAGTAAGTGTTCGGGACAATGTCCCCATAACCTACGCAGAGGAAAGTTATGGCGATCAACCACATGGAGTTTAGCAAGTTGGCATGCTCTTCGTCGTGGAACCTAGACAAAATCAGACCCAAGTTTGCTTTCAAGGACATCAGGAGGAGGTAGTGTAAATGTATACACATAGGATCACCACAAATAATTCCTTGTTTCAGCTGGGCTTTAAAATTGATTGAAGCTGAAGTTCTGAGGACTTGCTGCACTAGAGGCATATAGAACATTTAAACTGATAAAAAATAAGGAATGCATATATGCTGTCCTTTATTAATTATACTGACCAATAAATCTTGCAAAGTATCTAATCCCCTTATATGGTTTGGGGAATTAGGGAATAGAAGCTTGTTTAATGGAACAATATAAGATTTTCATTTCAAGATTTTGTCAAAGAACATACCTTCATTATTTACATGCAGTCCTCTAATCTTACTTCAGATTTCTGCTTGTTTTGAACTAAATTTTTCATATTTGTGCAGCCAGTTTATGAGTAATTCAATGTAGCTGGTACTTGGGCAGCTGGTAACTGACAAAGAATATTTCCTTAGGGAGAGTATGAATTGATTTAAGTTGAATTTACAAAAGCAATAGGATGAAAGTGGAGGTGCAAGTACACTGTTCTTACACAGTGAAAAATATTGTAGCATCCCTACATCACAGATAAAACAATAACTGATAGAACTGAAGCCTAATAATTTCTATTCTAACTGAACGTTATACATAGGGTGAGCAAAATCATTAGAACTGATAATAAACAGAATTGAATATTCAGTACATAATGAAATAATAATTTGTTTGTAGGCCACTGCGCTATGAACTGAGCTTCTCAGTGAAGGTCATGCTGTAACAGCCATACCTTATTTCCCCCAAAATAATCATTTTAAAATGACTTAAGTTTGTAAGTACCATCAAAAATTTATTTAAATTTTCAACTGTGACCCTACCTTCACTGAAAGTCAAAAAAAAAGTCACATCAGATACAAAACTGTTACAACCATCATACAGTAAAATGATAATCAATGCTTCATATGCAGCACATGAATTGAACACATCAGCCTTCAAACAATTTTATATGCTGCTAGAATTAAACTGGTATTTGTGAATCAATGTGTATACCTTATAACAGTAAAAATAATATAACATTACTAACACATAATAAATTGTTTTCGTTTTTGCATTCTTACATATTCATGCTCATGCACAAAAGAGGACATAATACTAAACTACAAGGTGCTTCACATAACCTATTCATTCACTGAGCAAACATCCAGCATTCATAAGGGTGAGATTAGAGGTTTTATTTACAAAAACAGGTGGGATGCAAATTGTGAATAAAAGGGGAAGAGCTGTGTGGCAAAGTGAAAAAATAAAAGATTAGACTATGAGAAAAATAACAAAACTTTAAATAAAGTGATTTTTTCTTGTGTTTATGCACATCTATTATGAATGCTTTTTAAATCTGTTTAATTATGACAACTGATGTGAGACAGTTAAATGCTCATTTTGTGAAATTAATATTAGAGGTGAAAACAAGAGTGCTAAATCACACTTAAGGATCTGAAATCTTTCTTGATGTCACTAAAATGTGCATCAGATGTGTCAAATTTTCTGACTATGCGCTTGACGATCATACGCAGATGGCCACAGACAGACAGAAAGACATATAATGCTAAGGCAATCCATTGATCACCTCCTCCTTAGTATTTAAGTGACACAACATAAATTGAAGATTCATGTTTAAAACACCCATGTTTATAAATAAATAAAAAACTCGTTACTCAATAACTGTATAAAAAGATAAAATGTTTAGACGAATAGACGGTTATATTTAAATAAAAGCACAAAATAATCTGAAATTATTACACAGAATAGAACAGAACAGAAAGAAACATAAAATAGTTTAAACCTATGAAATTACAGGACATTACAGAATGTTTTGGTTTTTAAGCATTATGTACAAAACTGTTATATTAGTTATCTTTCTTAGCACAGCAATATTATTGTATGCATAGTAATTAATATATATCAGTAAGATTACAAGACGCATCTGAGAGAGAAATAAAAACAGAAGCCTCTACAAAGAAACACGCGTGAGATGGTCTTACCATTGCAGCGATCGCCTCTTCTACTACTCTGGATCTATGGGCTAGTAGATAATAATATATCTTAGTCTACAGCAAATGCAAGCTTACTAACTAGCGAAACTAATAATATCTTGAGCTAATGTAGCTTATTTGTCGTGCAGTTTATATACAGACTTTCTCTACATTCTTAAGATGAGTATTAATGGCTAGTAGTCAGCGAGATTTAATGGAAAGAAAGAATAATATCTAAATAAATTCTTCAGAGATAATATAAAAACTAAATTCTAGGAATAGTTAAGAATGTCGATTTGCCAGCCACTATAGAACTAAATTGCTTTCACAGCAAAAATCAAAACAGGAAAAAAATTTGATATATAATGAAAAATATATGCAATACGTATTTCAAATATAAAAGTGAAATAGTAACAAAATTCACTACTTCTGTATTGTTTTCTGTACAGTTTAAAAATTCTAGTTCAGGCCGTGCACAGAATTTAGAACTATACCTGCACCATTAACATTACCAAAAATGATAGACTTGGTATATCATCATGTGGAGCACATCTGATGATATGACGTGTATGTGTTGAAGAAAAGAAAAGAGAAATGTTGGGGTAATTGGTGAGATTAAAAACAGAAGAGAGAGAGCAGTCCATTAGAACAAGTGAGGTAAAGTTGTATATAATATTTACATTTGAAACCTAAGTGAACCTATACTACATTAAAAACTAAAAGAGGTAACAGTAAACGTTGAAATTCATGTAACACATGATTCAATGCAGCAAGTTGGAGGGTAATGTTTGGAGGTTGGAAGTGTGTCATTATGGTGTAGGGAAGGGGTTAGAACAGTCTATAAGTTGCTAAACTCCATCTGGTGATGATCGCCATGCGCTGCTTCCATCTATAATATTTCAAATGGTAAAACTTTCTGCTTACTTAAGGCTAGTTCTCTCTCTCTTTCTCTCTAGTCTGAAACATACAGCTAAATGTTTTCTCTTATTGGTTTAGTTCTGGTCACCTAATAGTCTTAATTGACTTATCATACCCATGTATTAATTATCTACATAAATACATCAAAGTTATTATATTCATGCATAAGCTGAAGCCACCATTGCCTGACAGTAAAAAAGCGTTAGTATTATTTTATATTTATAATATTTGTTTGTAAAGCGCAGTTCTGTATGTAATTTTTGTTTTAAATTTATTGTTTAAATACAACAAAATAAAAGGATAAAGGAATAGTTAGATAGTGATCCATGTAATGTTTTCATTGGGAACAGGTAACCTTTTATATTTTCTTTAAGTTGTAAAGGGCTAGCAAACAAAAAGAGAATGTTATGCATAAGAACAACAGTAAAGATAATTATAAACAACAACAATGCTATTCTTGATGTTAAGAAGGCAGTTGGAACAGACAGGCGGGCGGGCAGGCAGGCAGGGAACCGAGGCACTGTGATAACTGAAAACTAAAGAGAAAAATTAAAAAAAGAGGGAGCATTAATCAATAAAAATTGAAAAGTAATACTAATAAAATCAAACTAATATTCACTATACAAATTAATCATAAGTGTCCTATGTTATCCTTTAAATTTTAAGTAGAGAAGAAAAAGTATTAACAAAAATTGTCTCTAAACATTTGCAATAAATCAAATTACAAGAACATTTCAAAAGTTTTACAGTCTACCTTAATGAAAAATAAAGTGTGATTAGAAAAACCTCAGTTTTTGGCTACCATGCACATTTATTCATATTAAAACAATCAGACTTTCTAAATCTAATGAAAGCAATGTAGAGTAATAATGACAATGATATTAAAGATATCTGTCTACTACTTGAAGAAAGGGTTTATAAGGGTGACAACTACAAGGACTAATAAGATAAATATAAAGAAGACAAAAATTACATAGATCAGAAAGAGACTTGGACCTCCACTGAGGGGCAAGGTGGAGAAAAAAGGGGAAAGAGAGTGCCCTGGCTCATCCTGACTCTGCCTGGCCCTATCAGCGAGGGGCCCAAGTCAGTAGTTCCTTCTTGCAAAACACATAAACAAACAACCATCAATTACCCTGGAAATGCAATATTTTTCCCTTTTTCCCCATTCTGGGAAATATACCCAGCCACTGATGGCAAGACTCTTTAATACCTTACCTAAATGTTTGCACTGTTTAGATAGTATACATATGTTAATTTTTCATTTGTAATCATGAAAGGCCAGTTTTCTCTTATAAGTCTGGTAAAATTAGACTATATTATTCACCGTTTTAATCAGTGAAATTATAAAATACTGTTTTCTTTGAATATCACTTTGTTGTCAGTATGAGCTACTTTAGAATTAATGTTTCATGGAAACACTTTGTGGACAGTTTTAAGGTTGGCACCTAGTTATAATAAAGCTTACTACATATTTTTGTTTCCATGCTAGTGGCCATCTAGGGATGTTTATTAAAAAAATGTGGTACCTATCATAATTTTATGATTCAGATTGATTATGATCAATAAACAGTGGTCACCAAGATATGCACTTTAAAATATCCACAATCTTTTGGACTAAATATTACATTACTAACTACAATTGATTTTTATAAACTCTTATAACACTATATCTGAAATAAGTTTTTAAATAGTCCTCACTATGACCTCCAGCATCTATTAATACACACAGCAGAGTAATTAACTTACAGTTCTTAATGCACAGTCATATTCAATCATATTCATATTCATACTTGCTGTTGCATTTAAAAACAGACATTAGTGGATTTATTCCTAGAGATATGCACTAACAGTGAAAGAAAATAGTTACTTGACCACTGTCAATGAATGATGCTTGAAGAACCTTATACTCTGTCTCTGAAAATGTGATAATAGCAGCAGTAAACTGCAAATATTGTAGATTTAACCACTGATGGATACCATCTCTCACGTAAATACAGTTAAGGTCAGCATGTTGAAGGGAAGTGTAGGTCTGGTTTCATCTTTTTCCAGTTGTGGAAATACATTAAAATATAGCTAATGTTAGCATCGGTAGGCAACCAGTGTTTTAGCTGTACTTACTGAGCTTGCTACTCATGCACTGAGTAAATGGGCATTTGCATTTTGACAAAAACAGCTGTTTATCTACAGTTCAGTTAGCCTTAGCATGCAATGTAATTGTAAATTAATTTTGTCCATACATCAGAAGCCAAACAAAACTTGGCTGTTGCATTTGGTTGCTGATGCATAACTCTGAAATCAACCGAAGGAACTGCATGATTTCTAGAAATCTGTTTCTTGCCGTTCTTTGTCTGAAAAAGAATGTCATATTTGGCTCTCATATTTGTTTGCAATTCCACAATTCTCTCAATGAGGGATATCTTTAAGCATATATGCTCCTCAAGCATAGACTATAGCTAAAAATGTTTCTTACTCTTTCAAGATGTCTATTCTTCTTTCAGCACTGTGTGCTGCATTTATTGCCTGAAATTTTTGGCATATGAAATATATAGAAACTACGCACACTGTAAATTAAATTCACCCACTTTAGATTGCATTGGAAATATATTCTGAAGAGGTTCCAGAATTTCAGCTTTTGAAAGGCCACAATTGCAAAAGGTTTGCATCGTGTGATTAATAAATATGTATCCTGTTCCACCATGAAAATTAAGATATAATTCGACTACAACAACATAAAGATACATGACAGTGAAAAGATAAGGGAAATTTTACACATGAATACAAGAGTTGAAATGACTCATATACTACATATACTGCATTACATTGCATTGCATGAGAAACATATTTGTTGTGCAGGGATGATTATTGTGGATGTAACTATGCAATATACTTGTACGATATGCAGTTACGAACGTGAACAATACCATATCCAGGAATTAGTAGTAAATTTGCTGTTATTCAGGTAAGCAGTGCCAACCCTGTACAATTTACAAAGCTAAGTAGGGCATTAATTTATCTTGCAGTACATGTTTTTATTTTTAAAGCCAGGCTACTCTATTTTATTGCACAAGGATGCGATTTCATATGCCATCACTGAATTTTTGTGTTTCGGCTCAGCTGGGTCATTATAGACTATGAGAAGTAGTTGTGTTTTCTGCAGAAAGAGGTGAATGAATGTCCAGTCTTATTTTGCAGTGTAACAGACGTATTCAAGCAAATATAAAGTAACAAGTGAATTTACACGGTGAGTTTAGCCTTAATATTTAATGGCAAGTATATCACTGACATTTTATTATTAGTTGGTTTGGTTTTATTATATTTTACCATGTACTGTCTTGAAGGAAAACTGTTTTCAATAAGGTAAACTTTTCAACACATATGTAGAAGTAACACAATGAAGCTTGCCAGCCAGAGCTGCATGAGACTTTGGGACTACTCAAAGTCAGGTGGTCTCGATCTGTTTGAAGATAACTACCCAATCTTGATTTTAAGGATGGTTTGATAGCTATGTGCAATAGTCTGGTCACTTCATAGAAAATCATAGGGCCTTGATACTCTATTGCTTGCCAATGCTTTAATCTCATGTCAGCTTTTCCCTGCCTATTTTGCTTTATCTATGAAAGTGCTTCATCTATGTTGCCCTAGGTTTCCTTCTATGTCTACTAAGTCCTTGAGGGTTGCAATCAAATGCCATTTTTCTGATTTTGTCATTTTCTTTCCTCAAAACATGCCTATTCCACTTGCACTTTCTAAATTTAATTTCTTTGGAGGTCCTTTGCTGATCTGCTCTTTTCCATAGTTCTATGTTGGTTATAATCTCCAATCACCAGATACCCATGATATTTCTCAGGCAATGGTTTACAAAGACTTGTAGTTTCCTTCCAATTTGCTTAGTTGCTTTCCAAGTTTATGATAGTTATGTAATATATCCTAAATGAATGTATAAAACTTCACCTATCAAACCACAAAACATCTTACAAAACAATTGATGTGCTCAATATTATACTCATTCACTATAATGTGCACAGCTCGAGATATTGTTGAATACAGAGGTCATAAAAGGGAAATTTGCCCTGTAACGGATGTAAGAGTATGGTATGAAAATACTGTTCTGTACATCAAGCACATTAGCAAGCTTTCATTGCACAACTTTACTTTAGTGCTTGCTGCTTGGCTATCGAAATGTTAGGGGGAAGAGAGAAAGGTGGAATCATTGCTTTCTTCAGGGAACAGAGGTGCAGACATGGATGATTGCATAGAGTGCAATTTCCTATTCTTGAAACTTTGAATAAAAACTTAAAATTATGCATGAAGGAAGACCAATGCCTGACCTAAAGATTACTACTGTAAGGAAAATCTGTGCATGAAAATTCAGTTCACAACTATATACTATTAATGAATGGCTTACTCGTCTGTACAAACACAAATTTTGCTTTGTTGGCATTTTGTCCTGTTTGCTAAGAAGATATTAGTATAGTTTAGTGGTAAGTTAAATGACATGGGGCTATCCATAAAGCAATTAAAAAAAAGTTTGGCCAGTACTAATCTCCAAACAATCTGCTGAAAACATTTGCAGATGCAGAATGCACCACTTGCTGTATACTTAGAAGAAACTGAGGCACAAAAACTAGTAAAAAGAAATGGAGAAGTAAAGAAACTACTAATTGATATTGTTTGCTTGTTGGGGAAATGGGAATTAGGGGTCTGTTGACCATTTGAATCCAGCAACAAGGGAAATTACATAAAACCTGCTTTGTCTGTATGATGATGATAAGTTGAGAACTTTCATATAACAGACTGAATGATCCTGAAATACTTAATTGAATCAATAAGCAATGTTTTGATGATGGACATAAAGAGAGAAATCCAAGAGACCAGCTTTGTTGCGGTTAGTTTGGATGAAAATATGATGTTGCCAATTTATTCCAACTTCCTGCAATAATGAGGTTAATTGGAGCTGAAGGCAATGTTCAGGAAAGATTCCTCCATTTTATAAATATTTCAGTTGATTGGTCAGCTGATGCATTATAAAAAATTACAAATAATCTCATGGATGAATTTGACTGTAGAAAAAAGCTGGTTGCTCAGACTTACGATGGTGCGGCAGTTATGGCAGGCCACTTATATGGACTTCAGACAAAAGTAAGATGATCATTTCCCCAGGTTC
Organism: Mantis religiosa; assembly: GCA_030765055.1. NCBI lineage: Eukaryota > Metazoa > Arthropoda > Insecta > Mantodea > Mantidae > Mantis > Mantis religiosa. Next base: position 32,139 of record JAUKNK010000355.1, on the reverse strand, counting down.
TATTTGTGCACTGTTTTGCTCACAGATTAAATCTAGTTCTATCATAGGCAGTTTCACACATTAAAAAATGTAGGATATTTTTCCTGACCATTAATGGCATAGCAGCATTTTTTTTTCAAATCCTTGTAAGAGAATAGAATTCCTAGACACTAAAATAAAGAGATAAATAAAATATTGCTATGTGTTTCACAAATGTTCTGGAGCTACAGCTCTCATTAGGTGGAAAGAATCTGCTGCAAGTACAGAAAATAACTTTTTGTGTTGTTTGAAACTATTGTAAATATAGATAAAAAGTGGGATAAGAAACTTACACAGCTGCATGAGGTTTCATGAGCACTATGGAAGATTTCACCTATGAACTTCTTTTACAGATGATTGCTATGATTTTCTCCATCACTGACATCCTATATAATTTTATTATTGAGAAATCTGACTGATCTTTATACTCATTTGTTAATTAAAATGCAAAAAGCTTATAAATGCTATGTTTCTTGTGAACTATGGAGTCACCCTGGAGTCATATTTATGCAACTTAACTCTCTATATAAATTACTTCAATTATTTTCTTAATGTGAGGAAGGGCAATGGTTACCACTAAGAAGCAAGGGGGAAAAAAACCACATTTCTATGTTCTTTGTTCTGTGCTCATGATTTTGTTACTGTCCAATGCATCCATAATATTTTCCATGCAAAAATACAAATCATATAAAAGTAAGGAAAAAGATATTACATTTGTAGGTTTTGTTAACATTTTGTTGGGTATATTATTTGTTTTGAAGAAGTAAATAAGCTGTTATAAGTAAATAAGTAAATAAGCTGTTTAATTCCTCCAAACACACATCAAGCTGTTTAAGGTTTAAATATAGCATATTTAACTAGAAAACTCCTTGATTCATTTACTATTTAAACAGTAAGCCTTCTGACTGCAGGCACACAAGATTTATGTTCTCAGTATTCATTTTAAATTATACACCCCTGAATGACCATCTACAATGAAATCCATTCTCTGCTTTGATCAAGATTGGTTTACAGATTTGTAGCAGATGTTACAAAAACAACTTCACTCTCCTGTTAAATTTGCATTTTATTTTGGATTGCATTCTCTTTATATGAAATACCTTTCAGAATTCTGTTTTTTGTTCCTTAATTTTTTAAAGCTTTCCTTGATGAAACTATCAGCTAACTAAATAATAACTAAACTATCAGCCTATCACATTTGACTACCAGCAGCAAACTATCCATCTACACAGACTTTAAAGCACATAACATATTTTTGCCATACAAAAGAGAAGATAGTACTTTTTGATATTTAAAGCACAATAAGTAATTTAATAAATGCATTGCAAACATGTTTCACTTTTAATGGCTCAAAAAATATTTTTCCCTTTTAAGTAGAAGAGAAATAGCCCTTTCTGAGTAATAACTATTTTCATTTATTTTCTAAGAATCACTTTATGCCATAGTGTGTCCTACCATAGTAAAAGAAAACAGGATAATGTTCCTTAATAAGCTTCTGATTATGTTTAGTTACTATGTGCTGATTGCACTTTCTTACGAGGCTTTCGTCTCAGTTGTTCCGTGTTTCCCCATTTTCCCGTATGGGCGCATGATGTTTGCCTTGGCTTTCCTCTCGGAGTAACTCCGGGCAGGCGAGTCAAGAGAGTTGGGGCTCTACTTTCATGGCGCGTGCATGGTGAGTAATTCGTTGTTCTATATTTAAGTGTCAAATAGGCTGGGACACCTCCCCAAATTTTCTGAGCAACTGAAACCATATGGGTTTGTTATGTACAAGCCGATTATCAATTTGTAATGCCTGAAAGGCAAGAGTTGTAATTTCCGCTTTGCAATTAAAGGTATGCTATTCAGATGATCTGTTTGATTGACTTAGGAAGTAGGGGCAAAACCTTGGTCACAAATTGGTCCTGACAACTTAATTTATATATATATATATATATTTATAATTGTACCTTAGTTCAGATATATTTTATGTTAATACAATTTTGAGTTGAACTAATACTCAATGCTCCATTTATTGCTAGTATTTACCTAGAACGCGTTTCGTTAGGATCTTCCTAACATCATCAGCTGTTGTCGACTAATGGATCATCAAGATACCGACAGAGATGCACCTATCACCTCCGAGGAGTTCACTGAACCGGCATCCATTAGTCGACAACAGCTGATGAAGTTAGGAAGATCCTAACGAAACGCGTTCTAGGTAAATACTAGCAATAAATGGAGCATTGAGTATTAGTTCGACTCAAAATTGTATTAATTTTGTGCTTCATTGTACCATAGTCCTTAAACAACGGAATATTTTATGTTATTTATATAAGTACTATTGTAACTTCTGTGTGTTCATTCCACAAATTTGGTAGAATATCTAATATACCAAATAACAAAACTGGTAGGAGTCCATGGTTTATTGCATTCCCAGAGAATGGCTGCTTGTCACTAGGTCCTATGAAGCTGAAAAATAAAAAGCAATATAAATGTTATTTTTTCTATATTTTAAATGTATATTTCAAACTATTTTTTTTTTGGACTGGAGGAACCTAATTTTAATGATCTGGCAACATTTATGGTTTAATGATACTGGTCCAAGACCTGGCCCAAATGTTTGACTTTTCTTAACAAATAAACTGTACATTTCAAGTATTTCCAAAAGAAGTGGTGCTTATTTCCTGTATAAAGGTCTTTTGAGAAAAGGCATGTTAACTTCTATCCAGAATTTACAACATTTGAATTCTAAGAGTTAAATAAATGAACACCCACAACATTTCCTTCATCAAAGCTGCTCAAATGCCAGGAAGCAAAGATCAAATGCAGCTTTCATTGTGAATATTTTGAAGCTATTTCCCTGTTAAAGATTAACATATAGTGGAAATCAGAGATGGTGACTTATGCAGGATTTATTCCAGACATATTTTACTGTAATTTACTTGATGGAGAGTTTAAAGAAACCACTGTGGTATTAAACCAATTAGAACCCAGGTTCGATTCCTGTGGCTGACCTACCTGACCCATGGGATTTTTCAGAGATTATCCCGGGTCGCCAGGTGAGTGCTGGGTAGGTTAATTACATCCACTGAATTTCCTGTCCCTCCATTTCTTCTCTATTATAATTTCACATTATCTCTCATCTGGTGGTGTCTTTCAGGTTAGAAGTGTCAGTGAGTGTCTCAGCAGTGCATGGCAGGATGAAATGCTCTGAGTGAACCACTTTCTCCTCTGGTAGGTCGGTTGTCAGTGTCCAAACCGGCTGTTGGGATCACTTCCGAACCACAGTTTGGGGGAACGTCCATTGTCCTGGCCTACTGGGGCAGGTTTCCATCTAAGTAAAATGTAGGGACATATGCTATAGTCCAGATGTACAGAACTAAAACATATTTATATGCATATTTCACAAATCACTATCTTTTTTCTTTCCATAGTGAAGCACGCGTTATTCATAGAGTTTGTAAACTGCTATTTTCTCATTTTACATAAGGTAAGCATATAATCCTCTACCATCGACAGAAAAGCCCATGCCTCTTCTACCTTCCTTCCACTTTTTTCACCTCCTCTAATCTTTGATATAGAATAAAGCAGGAGTAAAATGTAAATATATTCAAAATTCTGTGATTGCAAATGACAATAACTATACTGTATGAGAGAGTGACCTCTTATTTTTCTGGCATATGTGAAATTTGTTAAGCTATAACTGACAAAATCATCTAAATTTCTCTGCTTGCCTAGTACTGTATGTCACTAATTTTACTACTAATGGGACTGTTTTGAGAGCAATGTTATTCAGGCATGTTAGTAGTTATCATGATGTTGAAAGACTGCCACAAATGATCAAACGTAGCACATACATCATGAAGGTTGAAAATACTACAAAGAACAGAGATGGTTATAGAGTGAAAAATTACTGATGATTTGCACAAAAAGAAAACCCTCTGACAGTTGGTTTGTTAGCATAGTGAAAAGCAATGCTATAATGTGCTTGAGGTTAGTTAAATTATTGAAGTTCTCACTATATTGGTATAGTTTTCTTTTGGGTATTGAGAGTTTACATGCTTTTGATTGAACAATTCTGTTTAAACTGACTCATTTATGTAGCTGGCTTTAGTTATTACAGTCATATTGTTGACTTTGACTTTGTAAACAATGACATTACTTATTTTTGTTAAGAATTAATGTCCTTGAACTGGTTAGTTCAAACTAAACAATGAATGAATGAATGAATGAATGAATGTCTGAAAAGGTGCTAAAATGAACTTGGGACCCATAGAGCTTAAGTGTTACCTGACATTCAACTTTCAGGTTACCAGTAACTAGGTAAATAAGCATAACCAAGATTTGAATTCTGGACTTCTTAAATGTGAAGCAGACAGTTACCTCCACACTATAGAGGTGGGCAAGGCATTATTTATCATCATCATCATCATCATCATCATCATCATCATCATCATCATCATCATCATCATCATCATCATCATCATCATCATCATCATCATCATCATCATCATCATCATCATCATCATCATCATCATCATCATCATCATCATCATCATCATCATCATCATCATCATCATCATCATCATCATCATCATCATCATCATCATCATCATCATCATCATCATCATCATCATCATCATCATCATCATCATCATCATCATCATCATCATCATCATCATCATCATCATCATCATCATCATCATCATCATCATCATCATCATCATCATCATCATCATCATCATCATCATCATCATCATCATCATCATCATCATCATCATCATCATCATCATCATCATCATCATCATCATCATCATCATCATCATCATCATCATCATCATCATCATCATCATCATCATCATCATCATCATCATCATCATCATCATCATCATCATCATCATCATCATCATCATCATCATCATCATCATCATCATCATCATCATCATCATCACCATCATCATCATCATCATCATCATCATCATCATCATCATCATTATTATCATCATTATTATTATTATTCTAATTATCATTATCATTATTATCATGATTATCATTATCATCATTATCATCATTATTATCATCATTATTATCATTATTATCATCATCGTCATCGTCATCGTCATCGTCATCGTCATCGTCATTGTCATTGTCATCGTCATCGTCATCGTCATCGTCCTCGTCGTCGTCGTCGTCGTCGTTGGCGTTGTCGTTGTCGTCGTCGTCGTCGTCGTTGTCCTTATCCTTATCATTATCATTATTATTATTATTATTATTATTATTATTATTATTATTATTATTATTATTATTATTATTATTATTATTATTATTATTATTATTATTATTATTATTATTATTATTATTATTATTATTATTATTATTATTATTATTATTATTATTATTATTATTATTATTATTATTATTATTATTATTATTATTATTATTATTATTATTATTATTATTATTATTATTATTATTATTATTATTATTATTATTATTATTATTATTATTATTATTATTATTATTATTATTATTATTATTATTATTATTATTATTATTATTATTATTATTATTATTATTATTGTTATTATGCATTTAACACTTTCTTGTTATCTTTATATTGTTTAAGTGTGTTCATTCATGCCAGCATACATGCATACATGATTTACAGGACGTTAGGAAATATATAATACAATTCTGATAACTTAACATGGTGTATAAACTCTCAATTAGTACCTAATGATTAATGAATGTTCAAATCATCTTAAGGTCAACAAAAAGGAAAACAGGCAGTTACCATCTTAGAAAATTTGAGTATTTTATCCAAGTAACTCATTCTGATAAAAATTCAGACTTAATTTCATTTAGATTTAAAGTGAGTCTATTAATGATACTAAACAACATTTAATCGACTTCCTCTAAATCTAATTTTTTACAAAAACACTGTTTTCAACACTTCCAAGAAAGGAATTAGTTTCTTTTAATTATGCATCTAACTTTATACCATTTAAGTGACAGGAAGTGATACTAACTTCAGAAATGTCCCCCTAGCAATGGAAATTAACTGTTCTTCACACTCAGCCATGCTTAGGGCAAGGTTTGGAAGGATGGAATCGGACTGAAATTTTAAATGCCATATGGATCTCCCTTCAAATCCTGGCTATAGCATTACATTCTTAAGTCTGATTCTACCTTTCCAAACCTTCCACTGAGTGGAAAGGAAATTAATTTCCAGTGATTGATCTTGTAGTAGGTTAACTAGAAATTCAGAACTTTAAGTACCTATAGCATTGTAAGTTGACATTAAGATGTATTATCTCACATATAAGGTATATTGTCTCGTAAATATGTGATCCCCTTGTGGTTTGCTAGGGAAAATGTGTCAGTTGAAGAATTTAATATTGCGCTTGGATGTTGTTATGGTAGCTCAGTGGTTAGAGGTACCAGACGGAGACAGGGAGATACATGGTTCAAATCCCAGCTATGGCATTGAATTTTTCAGTTTGATGTTACCTTTCTATCCCCCTTCCCACCAGTTCACAGTAGAACACAAATAGCCAGCAAATCAGCCACTAGATCTCAGATATAACCAAGCTGAGGAATTGTTTGAACAACCCTAGCATAGTTTTTAATATGGAATGAACAACTTTTATGAATTTATATACAAAAGTATGTTTACATAAATTACTGAAAGTTAGGGTGTACATATAGATATTTTGATAAATATAACATGCATTTATTTGGGTGTGCTAGTTTCTCCTCTTCATTTAACAGTTTTCCCACCAACCACGGAGCTTACTACTGATGTTTCTGTATTTTCGTAACAGCACCGTGAAATAAATAATATCTGTCAGTATAGACTGAACATTTTGCTTCGTGTTCACATCTCAGTGTGTGAACTGGTGGCTGAGGTGTGGGATCATTGACTTTGCTGAAAGCATTCGAACTCAGTTCCGATACAACATTCGTCACCCCAAGACTTGCTCAGTCTCCATCTCTTCCACAGTTCCGATACAACATTCGTCACCCCAAGACTTGCTCAGTCTCCATCTCTTCCACAGTTCCGATACAACATTCGTCACCCCAAGACTTGCTTAGTCTCCATCTCTTCCACAGTTCCGATACAACATTCGTCACCCCAAGACTTGCTCAGTGTCCATCTCTTCCACAGTTCCGATACAACATTCGTCACCCCAAGACTTGCTCAGTCTCCATCTCTTCCACAGTTCCGATACAACATTCGTCACCCCAAGACTTGCTCAGTCTCCATCTCTTCCACAGTTCCGATACAACATTCGTCACCCCAAGACTTGCTCAGTCTCCGGCTCTTCCACAGTTCCGATACAACATTCGTCACCCCAAGACTTGCTTAGTCTCCATCTCTTCCACAGTTCCGATACAACATTCGTCACCCCAAGACTTGCTCAGTCTCCATCTCTTCCACAGTTCCGATACAACATTCGTCACCCCAAGACTTGCTTAGTGTCCATCTCTTCCACAGTTCCGATACAACATTCGTCACCCCAAGACTTGCTCAGTCTCCATCTCTTCCACAGTTCCGATACAACATTCATCACCCCAAGACTTGCTCAGTCTCCATCTCTTCCACAGTTCCGATACAACATTCGTCACCCCAAGACTTGCTCAGTCTCCATCTCTTCCACAGTTCCGATACAACATTCGTCACCCCAAGACTTGCTCAGTCTCCATCTCTTCCACAGTTCCGATACAACATTCGTCACCCCAAGACTTGCTCAGTCTCCATCTCTTCCACAGTTTCGATACAACATTCGTCACCCCAAGACTTGCTCAGACTCCATCTCTTCCACAGTTCCAATACAACATTCGTCACCCCAAGACTTGCTCAGTCTCCATCTCTTCCACAGTTCCGATACAACATTCGTCACCCCAAGACTTGCTCAGTCTCCATCTCTTCCACAGTTCCGATACAACATTCGTCACCCCAAGACTTGCTCAGTCTCTATCTCTTCCACAGTTCCGATACAACATTCGTCACCCCAAGACTTGCTCAGTCTCCATCTCTTCCACAGTTCCGATACAACATTCGTCACCCCAAGACTTGCTCAGTCTCCATCTCTTCCACAGTTTCGATACAACATTCGTCACCCCAAGACTTGCTTAGTGTCCATCTCTTCCACAGTTCCGATACAACATTCGTCACCCCAAGACTTGCTCAGTCTCCATCTCCTCCACAGTTCCGATACAACATTCGTCACCCCAAGACTTGCTCAGTCTCCATCTCTTCCACAGTTCCGATACAACATTCGTCACCCCAAGACTTGCTCAGTCTCCATCTCTTCCACAGTTCCGATACAACATTCGTCACCCCAAGACTTGCTCAGTCTCCATCTCTTCCACAGTTCCGATACAACATTCGTCACCCCAAGACTTGCTCAGTCTCCATCTCTTCCACAGTTCCGATACAACATTCGTCACCCCAAGACTTGCTCAGTCTCTATCTCTTCCACAGTTCCGATACAACATTCGTCACCCCAAGACTTGCACAGTCTCCATCTCTTCCACAGTTCCGATACAACATTCGTCACCCCAAGACTTGCTCAGTCTCCATCTCTTCCACAGTTCCGATACAACATTCGTCACCCCAAGACTTGCTCAGTCTCCATCTCTTCCACAGTTCCGATACAACATTCGTCACCCCAAGACTTGCTCAGTCTCCATCTCTTCCACAGTTCCGATACAACATTCGTCACCCCAAGACTTGCTCAGTCTCCATCTCTTCCACAGTTCCGATACAACATTCGTCGTCCCAAGACTTGCTCAGTCTCCATCTCTTCCACAGTTCCGATACAACATTCGTCACCCCAAGACTTGCTTAGTGTCCATCTCTTCCACAGTTCCAATACAACATTCGTCACCCCAAGACTTGCTTAGTCTCCATCTCTTCCACAGTTCCGATACAACATTCATCACCCCAAGACTTGCTCAGTCTCCATCTCTTCCACAGTTCCGATACAACATTCGTCACCCCAAGACTTGCTCAGTCTCCATCTCTTCCACAGTTCCGATACAACATTCGTCACCCCAAGACTTGCTCAGTCTCCATCTCTTCCACAGTTCCGATACAACATTCGTCACCCCAAGACTTGCTCAGTCTCCATCTCTTCCACAGTTCCGATACAAGATTCGTCACCCCAAGACTTGCTCAGTCTCCATCTCTTCCACAGTTTCGATACAACATTCGTCACCCCAAGACTTGCTCAGTCTCCATCTCTTCCACAGTTTCGATACAACATTCGTCACCCCAAGACTTGCTCAGTCTCCATCTCTTCCACAGTTCCGATACAACATTCGTCACCCCAAGACTTGCTCAGTCTCCATCTCTTCCACAGTTCCGATACAACATTCGTCACCCCAAGACTTGCTCAGTCTCCATCTCTTCCACAGTTCCGATACAACATTCGTCACCCCAAGACTTGCTCAGTCTCCATCTCTTCCACAGTTCCGATACAACATTCGTCACCCCAAGACTTGCTCAGTCTCCATCTCTTCCACAGTTCCGATACAACATTCGTCACCCCAAGACTTGCTCAGTCTCCATCTCTTCCACAGTTCCGATACAACATTCGGCACCCCAAGACTTGCTCAGTCTCCATCTCTTCCACAGTTCCGATACAACATTCGTCACCCCAAGACTTGCTCAGTCTCCATCTCTTCCACAGTTCCGATACAACATTCGTCACCCCAAGACTTGCTCAGTCTGCATCTCTTCCACAGTTCCGATACAACATTCGTCACCCCAAGACTTGCTCAGTCTCCATCTCTTCCACAGTTCCGATACAACATTCGTCACCCCAAGACTTGCTCAGTGTCCATCTCTTCCACAGTTCCGATACAACATTCGTCACCCCAAGACTTGCTCAGTCTCCATCTCTTCCACAGTTCCGATACAACATTCGTCACCCCAAGACTTGCTCAGTGTCCATCTCTTCCACAGTTCCGATACAACATTCGTCACCCCAAGACTTGCTTAGTGTCCATCTCTTCCACAGTTCCGATACAACATTCGTCACCCCAAGACTTGCTTAGTGTCCATCTCTTCCACAGTTCCGATACAACATTCGTCACCCCAAGACTTGCTCAGTCTCCATCTCTTCCACAGTTCCGATACAACATTCGTCACCCCAAGACTTGCTTAGTCTCCATCTCTTCCACAGTTCCGATAAAACATTCGTCACCCCAAGACTTGCTTAGTCTCCATCTCTTCCACAGTTCCGATACAACATTCGTCACCCCAAGACTTGCTTAGTGTCCATCTCTTCCACAGTTCCGATACAACATTCGTCACCCCAAGACTTGCTTAGTGTCCATCTCTTCCACAGTTTCGATACAACATTCGTCACCCCAAGACTTGCTCAGTCTCCATCTCTTCCACAGTTTCGATACAACATTCGTCACCCCAAGACTTGCTCAGTCTCCATCTCTTCCACAGTTCCGATACAACATTCGTCACCCCAAGACTTGCTTAGTGTCCATCTCTTCCACAGTTCCGATACAACATTCGTCACCCCAAGACTTGCTCATTCTCCATCTCTTCCACGTTCCGATACAACATTCGTCACCCCAAGACTTGCTCAGTCTCCATCTCTTCCACAGTTCCGATACAACATTCGTCACCCCAAGACTTGCTTAGTCTCCATCTCTTCCACAGTTCCGATACAACATTCGTCACCCCAAGACTTGCTCAGTCTCCATCTCTTCCACAGTTCCGATACAACATTCGTCACCCCAAGACTTGCTCAGTCTCTATCTCTTCCACAGTTCCGATACAACATTCGTCACCCCAAGACTTGCTTAGTGTCCATCTCTTCCACAGTTCCGATACAACATTCGTCACCCCAAGACTTGCTCAGTCTCCATCTCTTCCGCAGTTCCGATACAACATTCGTCACCCCAAGACTTGCTTAGTCTCCATCTCTTCCACAGTTCCAATACAACATTCGTCACCCCAAGACTTGCTCAGTCTCCATCTCTTCCACAGTTCCGATACAACATTCGTCACCCCAAGACTTGCTTAGTCTCCATCTCTTCCACGTTCCGATACAACATTCGTCACCCCAAGACTTGCTCAGTCTCCATCTCTTCCACAGTTCCGATACAACATTCGTCACCCCAAGACTTACGCACTCTCCTTCTCTTCCACACCTCTCTCTCGGAAAATAAACACATAGGGTAACAAGTTTGCTATCAACTTGCTACGAAATACTTACGTAATCGCAGTTGTATGTTGCTAATGTTGTGCAAATGCTTCTGTTACATCAGTGAATGTTTTTGGGAAACCGAGCGGGATGGCTCAGACGGTTTCGTCTGTGACCCCCATTCGGGAGGCCCGGCTTCGATTCTCGTGGCCAACCTACCTGACCCATGTTTTTTCTTGGAGGTTTTCCTGGTTCGCCTTGCTAATATTGCGTAGGTTAATTATATCCACCGAATTTCCTGTCCCTCTGTTTCATCTCCATTATTATTTCATATCATCTCTCATCTGGTAGTCTCTTTCAGGGTAGAAATGTCGGCGGCTGTCTCGGCGGTGCGTGACAGGATGATATGCTCTGAGTGAACCACTTCCTACTCCGGTAGGACGGTTGCCGGTCTCCGAACTGGCTGCTGGGACCACTTCCGAACCACAGTAGGGGGGAATGTCCGTTGTCCCGACCTATCGTGGAGGTTTCCACCTAAGTAAAATATAAGGAGCCTGCCCTCTGCACTGTCGTGGCTCCTTGGGAAGGCCGTGCTCTGTCTCCTCACCTCATCCTTCCTCCCGCGGATACTCCACTTGGCGGCATAAGGTACAATAGATCAAGACTGGTTGCAGTGCCGAATCCCCTCCGTAGTAACCCTAATCATAGGTTATAAATCCTTTTCTCCAAATGCAGTAGATGAATATATATTCGTCCATCAATGTGGTGAAGACTGGGTTCTGCCTCACATTAAATAGAGTTCTTGAGTTTGAATCTGATTTGGGTGAGTGAGTACCTAGAAAACGTTTTTCCCGGTCTTTCTCTTATGCTGAGAAGACGAGAATCAGTTAACTCTAAGCTCTAAGGAACCCAGGCTCATTTGAACACCTTTTCAGCCATTTCGTTCATATCAGGTAGGCAATCCTATTTACAAGCGCCGCTTTCCCGCCAACGTCCAAACATTTTCCTATTCCGGGCTTAGGATAGAATGGACTAACTCCATTAAGTACTTGAGAGTGACGCTGGATAAGGGCCTAACTTTCCGGGATTATAATCGGAATTTGTCGCACCGGGCGTGCGGAACCTGGCCTTCATTATACCCGGTGATGCGATCCGGTATGCCGATACCACTTAAGTTACGCCTTTTTCAGGCTGTAGTGCTTCCTCTGATGCTCTATGCGTGTGAAGTTTGGGGCATGGCTGCATGCTCCCACCTGCTGCTACTTCGAGTGCAAAATAGATGCCTTTGGGTCATCTATTCCGTCGTTCGTAGCTTCCCCGTGAGATACCTTCACGAAACCTCATCCTTCCGTTAGGTGGAGGATGAAATCAGGCGCCGGGCCACCAAATTTTACGACCATTTACCACTCCATCAGAGCTCCCTAGTTACGTCTCTTGGGGATTATCGTCCAAGATATCGCCGTATGAGGCAGTACCGGCTCCTCCGCATGGCTTGCGGGCACTACCCTAAGGTACATCTAAAAACCTAAAAAATAAATCCACCCAAGAACTAGCCTGGAATATAAAAATTGTGTTTTTATAAATTTTAAATGCCATCAATAGTGCACAATGGGTCGTTACACCTGGAACCTCAGCCGTTGAGGAGCTTAAGCTATCTCTTTTCTTTCCCCCACCCAAAGTTCACCCGTCACCCTGCAAACCCTTATTCCTGTCATTACGTGGTTAAGTCCTTTCTGGGACAGGTACAAGAATAACACACCTACGGACTGTCCCTCAGTCTGCCAACTGCCCAACGACGACGACGAGGTTTGACTTACCTAGTTCAAGAACGTCAAACTACACAATAAAAAGGATATGGCATTCTTATGTTAACTATCGTCAGCATGATATGGGATGTTGACATCACATTTCTTTTGTCCTATAAGATGTTAAAAAGTGACGTGTTTCATAGCTCTTATCTCACTTTTTATCACATCCTTTGTGTCTATTAATATTTACGATCGTAATTTGTTTTTTGCATAGATATTTAAGTTAATTTTACCAAAACAACACAACATTCACAAAGAACAACAGCAACAGTACATTGAAACAGTTATGAATTTATTTAGTACGTTAATTAATATTTTATTGTATTTATTTTTGTAGAATTTATATACCTTCCTTTAATCCTGAGATGGTCAGTTGAATTTAACTCCTGCTTTTCTCTAGATAAAAGTCAAATTAGTGCTGACATACTTTTAAGTAATGGGCGACTGACTAAATTGGTATTCTTATGTGTTTTGTCTAATTTATTTTGTTTCATATTATTATTGCTTTAGTTCGTGCTGAAGTTATTAATGGAACAGTGATAAGGGGAGGTGTGAGGAGAGCGGCCCCACCCTACATAGGAATATGACCTGTGTTTTCCACAACAATTAACACAGCTGACATGTCAGAGATGTACCTCCTTTATTCTTCTCGGCCTCACATAAATTCTCATAGCATTGTTTTCTTCAATCATATTACCCTTTACTGAACAGCAAAGCCTTTTTCTCTTAAGAATGCTGTTAGCTTATTTACAAGCTTTATATATGGAAATTAAATCGTTCTTTCACACCAGCCGTGTGTAGACCAAATTTTGGATAGTTGGAATCAGACTGAAAAATTCATTGCCATAGCCGGGATTTGAACACGTTTAGAACAGCCAGAAGGAGACCGGGAGATACCATTTATACATTTTTTTCAGTCACACTACTCCTGTCCAAAACTTTATTTGTAAAACAAATTGTGTACCCTAAAGAGTAAAAAGGACTTATAAAAACTGAAGACCGTTTTAAGCAGCTGTATATTCTGAATAACTAAGTTATTTTGAAATTTCTTCTTTATTACCGTTTTAACAGTTCGAATTATCCACATATTAAATTGGTGAATGCGTCACACCTTTGAGAAATTCTACGCGTTTTCATGGCATTATGCATCATTTGCGAATAACTATGAATATTTCAGGCTGATACAACTTAACAAATTGTAATAGGTATATGTCTCAAAACATGTGTGTTGTCAAAATACGGAGATATTATAGCAGTAACCGTTGCCCTCTGAAGGATTAATTGTTCTAGATCCAATGATTCTCTTGCATCACAGAGCTTTCGGATCCTTAGAGAGGGTATTTCCAGTTGGATCGGATGTTGCATTAAGAGCTTCTGTGAAAAGTGAACGAACGTGTAGACCCATCTGGAGAGTGCGTGTCTGTGAGACCGAACACACGTTGACCCGCACTCTGCGAAGGAAGGCGCGGTCGACAAATCGATAAAATCCACTCTCGAAACGCAGCTCCGCAGATTCTTACAGTTTTACTGAGCTTATGCAAGGTTTGCTTGGGCCAGGTCTCGGAAACATCTGGAAACAGGGGTGTACAACATCAATAACACTAGTAATAACTAAAAAATCTGCAGTTTTACCAACCTGCACACACCTGCATTTCCGTTTGGAAAGGTTAAAGGTTTCAGCGACGATTTTTGACGATAAGTTGACATGAAGAAATAGAAAATGGCAAAGGAATGAAACAAGTGCAAGGAAACGCCCCCCCCCCCCCAAAATCAAAATACATGCATTACTTCTGAAAATACGTATTTATACTATGGAGTTTAAAATTTAAAGAGCGCATTGTAAATTAAATATTATCAGAATGCTAATATGTACTCATATACACAGTTATATATTTTACTTTTTTATTTTTGCAGTTAACTTATAAGATATTGAATAATCTTTTTAATACCCTTACATTATATATATATATATATATATATATATATATATTATAGGTACTTGTAAGAGTTTCGCTTATGATAGATGAGTAGAGTTTCTTTCCGCAGAATAAATTTTCTCTATTGATGGTATTTCATTCCGTCCCGTTTATTGTGGTTGTATTGCTTTACGTTCTATTATGTAGACTGCAATGGGGGAGTTGAAACTACGTTCTAATCCTAAATTCCCTGGGGAACTACAAGAAACACGTTGGTCGGAACAAGTGTTGTTACCTTAAGGTAATTTTTGCTGAAATTAAATAATTCATATATTTGTTTTCGTAGCTTAAAGGCTTATAAGGTATATTTGAAATGTACTTCACTAATTCTTTTAGTGATGCATTTATGAAATGTAGGAAATCGACAGTATTTAAGATATTTTGATGAAATTTACGCCAGTTATTACATACAGTAAAGGCAATTCTAGCATACTTCATAATTCTAGCCTTCATGGTGATTAGAGTATTAATTTTTAATTAATATTTTAATTAGTTTTTTAACAAAAATTTCTAAATGAGGCATTTCTAAAACCATTTCTGTTAATATTCAGATTTAAAATCACTTAAAGGATCTAACATATTGGATTTGCTATATTAACTCTTAATTATTGTAGACAATATGACTTTTTATAGTCTCCAAAAGTTTTATTTTTCAAAAGTTATCTTATATTTTATTTATGAAAATTTGAGCATTATTTAAAAATGTATATGATCATTTCCCTTAACTACTACTGAGAGGTAGTGAAAAAGTTTAAAAAAATTAGTAAAAGATTACATTGGTGATACATTTTGAGCATGGGGATATATTTAAAGAAAGGATTGTGAGGAAACAAAATTTTAAAGTTGGGTATGCTTATTATTAAACATTTGCATGTTCGTTTATATATGCAGTTCATCGATAGTGTAACATTCTCCTGAAAAGGTATGTTTATATAACATTATTTTATTATGAAAAAATCAGGCTTTTATTTATTCATAATTTTTGGTAAACTTTTACTGGAACATTATCTTAATCATGGAAATCTATGTCTGTAAATCAATGAATTTACTGCGTTTGGAATTTGTAAACGTAGTTAACAATTAATAGCAAACCTAAGAGTTTTTAAATAGTAGTTCATAAATGTTAAAAAAAATTTTTGAATTAAAACTAACATAAAGAATATTATTACAAGTATGGGTTTTAAAATGTGAAAGGAAACCTAAGGCCACATTTTTCCTAAGCTTAAAGTGCATATATCCTGACTTAAAAGAAGTCTATGCAAAAGTAAAAAGTGAGTTCTAGTTAAATGGGAGAGCCGAAAACCTCCGAAACGTCTGTGCCCTGTTTTACCCCTGGGCATGTGGAAACATGGCAACGCACTGCTGCTATGCACAAGGTCACGCTGGTGACGTGGTTTTGCTCGCAGTGTAAGGTGATATGATGTGAATCGGTTAGTAAACTAATCTCCGCCGACTGCAGGTACTACAAAACAGGGTGCTTCGTACAGTTACAAACGCTCCATGGTTCATCCGAAACCAGCAGCTTCATCATGAGTTTGGTCTTTTACCCGTTCACCAATACATCCGACGCCTGGCACGTCCATTCTTTTACCATCTCCAGGAGGTCCCTGGAGCTGTTACGTACCGTCTCGGCTGTCGCACTCGCCAGCCAACTCGCCTGAAGCGCAGACTGCCCCAAGATCTTCTCCTGAGTGACGTCTCCAGCACAGACTCAGACACGTGATTACTACCATAAGACTTTAAGTTCTCAATTTGTGTTACAGTTATCCTCCATATTTAGTTAGAGGAGTCGTTCATGGCTACCTCCATTGTTATGTGTCCTGTTCCTATGTATCTTATAACAAACATCTGTAAAGCATAATTGCTGATCGATGGATAAAATAAAATAAAAATAAAAAAGAATCGGTTAGTACGAGTGATTTATTATTTTGTTCTGTTCTTAGTCACCAAGTGTGTTGTGACCCAGTATATGTTTCGTACTGCAGTGCGAGTATTTATGATTAATATGTGTTAACTCAGTCAGTTGGCCAAATGAAAGTACGATTTGCAGAGTTTTCCAAGTGTGAAAGTTCCAGGCCATACAACAATCCATGAACTTTGCAATACATTTCAGGGCACAGGAAGTGTTCAGGTTAAAAAATCTAAAAAATGGTGTACGGTTCTTACCGAAGAAACATTAGGAGATGCCAGTCATCATTTGGGGAATTCCCCCCAAAAATCACTAGGTGTCTTTAACAACAGGCAGGCATGATTCTGCGCCAAGAGCTACCAAATTTCTGAAGTTCAAACCATATAAAATAGCTGTGGCACATGCTCTTCAACCGGATGATCCTATAATTAGGCGCACATTTTGTGAGTGAACTTTCAAGAGTGCATACAATCGTGAATAAGATCCATATTTAATATTTTGGGAAGAAGAGGTTTGGTTCCACCTTCATAGATATGTGTGTGCATAAAATAAACGTTACTGGAGCTCTGAGAGACCTAATACGTATAATTCATGAAGTACCCCTTCATTTGCGGAGAAAGGGATGGGCCAATTTTTTAGTCAATATTTGACGTCCATATATATATGGATACAATTTGACAACTTTTTTTCCCACAGAATTATCAGACAGGGAACATTATTTGGCTTATTTTAAACAAGGCTCTGCAACAACTCATACGGCCAATATTTCGATGAGAACAATTGAAAGTGTGTTACCAAGCGGGATGGCTCAGGCGGTTTCGTCTACGCCCCGCATTGGGAGATACGGGCTCGATTCCTGTAGCAGACCTACCTCACCCATGGGCTTTTCCGGGGGGTTTCCCGGGTCGCTAGGCAAATTCTGGGTAGATTAATTACATCCTCCAAATTTTATGTCCATTATAATTTTATATTATCTCTCATCTGGTGGTTGGTGGGGGTCTCGGCGGTGCATGGCGGAATGATATGCTCTGAGTGAACACTTTCTCCTACAAAATGGTGCTGGGACGGGTTTTCTCCGGAAAGGTAACTTTCAGAATTTCGATAGAATTTGGTTATATTTTTATTTCGAGGTGAAATTAAAAGCTTACGCTGATTTTTAATGTGCGCTTTCATATTTCAAAAGATTTAAAATGCTACATGAAATTGAGGTTATATCACTGCATCTAACAATTTAATTTATTTTGCTTTAAGAGTTTGAAGATATGTATATGTTTAATGTTTCTAAACTTAAAACTCAAAGCATCCATAATTTGTACATAAACCAAATTAACATTCCAAGAGCTAAAGATCTTAGCCATTAGTGCTCTCTGAAAGAAACTTATTTCATAATAAATATAAAAGAGTTCAGAGTTATCTTGTTTAGAAACCTCTTTATTAAATGGAACTGTGGAATTAACAAACCTGGTATTGGATTAAGCGATACTGATATTAAAGGGAAATTATCGGTTGTTTGCCAAAAACAAGTGTATTAATCCTTCTTTAATGATTCCAGTAATTTCAATTCTGTTAGGTACAAGGAAGTTTAAAATTGTTTCATTTTAAAAGGATTCCATATTCTAAATTTAAAGTATGCTTTGCATACACAATGAATCACTTCTATATAAAAATAAAAATTAAATTAAACGGAAATTTAGAAGTTTGCAAACTCCAAGCTCTCAAGTTTGTCTACATGAAACATAAACTAGCCAATCAGGAAGTGATTCTAATCTCGTAATTATTTTGCCTCACAACAAATTGTGATGGTAGGTTTGTCCTTTTTGTAAATGAACATCCGTTAACCGGATAGCTAGAACTTGTTCATTTTGATACCTTTTTCGTTTTGTGTACTGTAGGTAGTCATTTCGTCATATCAACACAGTTGTTTCATGCACCAGCAGTTGGCACATTAATACATTGTGTTAATTTTATGTTTAAGTTTTTTGTCATTGTACTCGTATTGACGCTTAATTTCTTTGTAAATGGTTCTTTACAGCGATGATATTTTTTGTTGTAATTTATGTCCTCCAACATTAAGTCATATCGGACGATGAATGAAATGGGTGAAATGATGCTCATATGAGTCCGGGGTCCATGGAGCTTAGAGTTACCTGACATTCGTCTACCAGGATAAGGGAAAACCCCGGAAAAACCTTATCCATGTAGCTCACGCTGACCGAGATTCGAACTCGGGACCTATTGAACGTGAGGTAGTCACGCTACCATCTATGCTACCGAGGCGGGCCAGCGATTGTAAATATGTGCTTGTATCTTAGAAAAGAACATATGTTATGCACCTGTGTTTAGACATTTTTCTTATTTTATATATTATCTGTCTTCATAATATTCATATAATGCGCTAATTAACGTAAGATTCAAAGTAATCTCTCTTCAGAATACCGAATCAGTAAAATACCAATATTGCGATGCACTATTTGTTTTAACAGAGCTACTTGCGTCAAACATATTGTCGAACCTAAAAGTTTAATGCTGCAAATTAAATTCATTTATTAATGCTTCGCCTAGCATTTATGCGTACCCTGTGCAGAGGGAGAGTTTTGCACTGATATCAACTCACGCAATAAAGATAATTATGTAAATCTTTAAAAGGGCTCCTTTGCAAATATCATACCCCTGGGCTCTATTTTATTCGAGTTCTATTAAACTCGTACAGATATCTTAAATGTTAACTTATGCTAAATAGACTGAAGAGCTTTCTATTTCCTTGGCATTTAAATTTCCCTCAATATTATTAAAACAGCTTATTTATGATTACCTGCCATAAATGTTTATATAGAACAGCTATGAGAGAATGAAAGTCGTTACTTTGTAATAATTTAACAAAATCAATTCATAAATTCTCATTCAACGAACAGCTCGAGTTCCATTTGTTACATGATGAAATTAAATAGTATGTCCATAAAATAGCTGATACAATTTTACCTAACAATGATAAAAGTGCATTTGCAGTTATCTATGTCTAGTTGAATACTTTAATTTCTTCTACAGAACTAATTAAGGTCAAGGAAAATTTTCAGAATAACACAGTGGTTGATACTATGAAAGCAAAAGGTTAGTATACTGATGTGATAAAATGAAAACTAGAACATATAAAGTAAATATCAAAATGTATATGAAAATTTAGTAAGAAAAATTAACTTTCCTTTGATGCTCTCTCTCTGCTAATTTTGAAAAAAAATCAAAAGATCATACAATTCTGTTTCAATTATAGTCGAAAAGTGAATTAAAATTGCATTTTTATTTGCGAATCATCAATTATTCACTATAATGTTAACAGCTTTGGTTACTTTCTATAGCAGATGTGCGAGTAATCCAAATTCCCATAGTCCGTTGTTGGATATCATTATTTCTAACTTCCACTATGCCTTGGCCTACGATAAAGAAACAAAATTGTGTAAGGAATTAAGAAAAGTTGGTGCATTATTTTCTCTTTAATAAATTACTTCTTTTGGGCTCTATTCTATTATTTGTGTTCTTTATAATATACGTTAGAATTTATATAGGTAATCAATGACAAAGAGTATGTGAGAAAAAGCATTTTGCCATGTTGAATTCCCATGTCCAGTGATATGATTTCTACCCTGTATAACTATTCTGTCTTACATTTTACGAAACCTTTACAATAATGCCACGGCTGCTGTAGTATATATTTCTTACAATGAAGTTTGTTTATTTGCTTTCGACATTGTCTGGGACAATTCCAAATTCCTACTATACTAAGTAATGTTCCTCATTTATCCTTTATTCACATGGTTGGCCCCAAGGCCATTAACGGAAGGTGTGCCATACAAATCCCACCAAGACGTCTTCCTTGACTGAGGATTTATCAGATTTTTCTCACGCCTTGTAAGTGTTAAATGTCGAGGAGGTACCCTAAATTTTGGTCTGAAACATCTCCTTGCCAGATTTAATTTAAATGTGCGCATCACCATTGTCCAACACCTTTGTTTCCGTTTTAATTAAGTACGACCTTCAACTCTATTAAAACTGTATAATGTAATTTTGAAAACTTCATTACGTTCATATTCTCAGTTTTTAAATCCCTATTCTGGTAATCCACTCGTTTATAAAATTGCAGACATATATGTAGACTACCAAAAATTAAACTTCTCAATAGAAATTATAATTTATATGAAAATTTACAGAAAGAATTAGATAAGTGGAATAAAACTGACTACGTAATTATTAATGGGGATATGAACGCTCGAGTTGGGAATAGATCCCAGAAATATTAGGAGTATATGGAGAGCAACGTAAAAACAATAATGGAGACTCACTTATGTTGTTTGCTAATAGTAATGATTTAAAAATTACAAGTACATTTTTCAGAAAAAAAGATATCAACAAATATACCTGGAGTGCTAGAGGTTCTAGAAGTATAATAGATTATATTTTAGCGAACAAAAATATTAGCAAGCAAGTACAAGATGTACATGTATATAGAGGTGCTGAAATATACTCAGACCATTACTTAGTAGTGGCTAAAATTTCTTTATTAACTAGATGGAAGAAAAAGAATAATTCTACGAAAGTAAATGAAGAAGTATTTAAAGTATATTTATTACAGGATGATAGTATCAAATACTTATATCAGAACCGCTTATCTCAACAAGAAATAACAACTAGTGATGACGTTGAAGAGGAATGGAGGAATATATAAAAGGCTGCATAGAAGAAGCTGCCAAAGAAGCACCAAGTAAAAAGAAAAAATAAGAAGAAAGGGACTAAGCATGTGGAATGAAGAAATAGCAAAGGCAGTCGAGGAAAAAAAAAAAAGAAAGCTTATCACAGATACAATTAAATACTGAGGAAAATAAACAAGCATATAAGGCAAAACGAAATATGGCTAAGAGTTTGGTGAGGAAGTTAAACGATGCATCATGGAATAAATTCATAGGAGATGTGGAACATGACTTACATGGAAGAAAGCTCTTTGCATATAAACTGCTGAAACATTTAAACCAAAATGAGAAAAATACAGAATATTTAAGTATAATACCCGAGTCTAAATGGTTAGAACATTACAAAGGTTTATGGTATGATGAAAATGCGGAGATAAATAACGAAAACGCAGAAGGTAACGTCACATATGAAGGAGATTTAATTTTAATTGAAGAATTAGAAGAAGCACTCATAAAAACTAAAAATAGGAAAGCAACGGTCCAAGATGGATTAAACGCAGAGTTATTTAAATATGCGGGGTTACTGCTAAAGCTCAGACTGCTACATTTCTATAATATGTGCTGGAAGATGCAATGTATCCCAGAAGATTGGCTTATAGCCCAAACCATCTCTATCTTTAAGAGAGGGAAACGAAATGACTGTAGCAATTACAGAGGAATATGTTTACTGGTTACGGCCTATAAAATATTTGCTAAAATAATACACAAAAGGTTGCAGAATATAGCTGAATGTCTTCTCTCGGAAGAACAAAGTGGATTTAGAAGAAGAAGATCCTGTGTAGATAACACTTTTATTGTTAAACAACTAATTGAAAAACATAGGGAGTTTAATAAAGAAACACATATGGCGTTTGTTGACTTTGAAAAAGCCTTCGATAGGGTAAACCGATGCAAAATTTGGCAAATATTGGAAGAACGAGGATACCCACAACAATTAGTAAAAATGATATAATGCTTCTACTTCCAAACAAAAATAAATGTGAGGAACAATGGTAAAATTTCAAAAAAAAATCTTACTAATCAGGGTGTCAGACAAGGGTGTACTTTATCACCTATACTTTTTAGTATTTATATTGACGACCTAGTGTGCAAATGGAAGCAGCTAGTCAATGTAGGTTTTAAAATTTCAAATAAAAATTTTAAAATATTTTATTGTTTGCTGACGACTTAGTTATTATACAAAATAGCGAGTCTGCCCTGCAAAAATCTATTTTTAAACTTAGTGAAATTTGTAAGCAATATAATGTGAAAATTTCTTTTATAAAATCAAAGGTAATGGCATTCATTGGGAAAGAGCCAATTAGAACAAATATAGTTATAAATAATCGTTGCGTTGAACAGGTAAGCCATTTTAACTACTTGGGAACTGATGTTAGTTATGACAAGGAATATGATGTCTACAATAAAATAGAACATTTAGAAACAAAATACGTAAAGAAACAAAATTGAAGTTCTACAAAGTTATGGATGTACCTATACTAACATACGGAAGCGAGACTTGGACGTTAACTAAAAAGCAACAGAGTAAAATACAGGCTTCAGAAATGAAATTCTTGAGAAGTGTGAAAGGATGCACGAAGAGGGACTTAATAAGAAATGAAAATATAAGAGAAGAGCTGGACATTTTTAGTATGAATGATAGGTTAAAAGATCTCAAACAAAAATGGAAGGAACATATTGACAGAATGCCGGATAATAGACTTACAAAACAAATATTACAGTATCATCCTAAAGGTAGGAGATCGGTGGGCAGACCCAGGAAACGATGGCTGGAAGACTTCTAAGGCGGAAGAGGCTTAAACACTTGGAAAGTTCAAATCACTTTAAAAATACGTATTGTTTGCAGCAAAAATTACCAATAAAATATTTGATAGTTGGTGTGTTTCATTACTTGATAAAATGCATCTATTGCATTTGTCCATATACACCAATATATTCCATGTAATAATCTATACGTTCTTAACAACTACGTTGCTATCTATATAGCAGAGTCTTTTATACATTTCCAAAATTATCATTTGATAGTCACATTCGCCCATACAGTATGAACTGTAGTTCACAATACTTTTGATGGGAAAGTGGGGAGTACAGCGCTTTTATATTTACAAATTTTAAAGATACAAACTGAATTAATAAGCATAGATTTTAATTTAAATTTGTAGTAAGTGTATTTATCTTAACTACGTTGCTTTACCTCCATATTACAAAAACTCCCTCTGTGATGGAAACGCGCCAATGATTTCTCCCGGTGGGCGATTCTGACGACGTATATCTAATATAGTATTGATGTAAAGGTTATTTAGAGGTTATGATAAATATAAGATCTCACTTAAAATAATAAATAGGATAATATGTATCGTTATAACTTGAGAGCAAAAACAAAAAAACAAAAAAAGAAAACTACGAACCGGTTGCGAGGTGTTTTGCCTGCCCGCTAGTCGCCGATTGCCAATATCATAGAGAGGCACGGATGAAACCATACACTTAAAATCACTTCTAAAGGTTTTACTTGCCAACCACATGAAAGCGATGTTAAAGCTGACCGCTGTCGTTGTCCATACATTTTTGGCACCCTTTGGAAACAACATGTGAAATACTTGCAACTTCCTTGCGGATATTTTGTTTTCATTCTTCCAGGGTGTGCGTCTTGTACACTTTATGTTTTGAGTTACCTCATATACAGAAATCGTAAGTCAGCGGGAGGGGGGGGGGGGCTGAGGGGGCCGGAAACCTCTACTAATAATTTTGTCCTGAAACACATTTTTAATTGGATTGGATTGTTCGGAGGAGATTCGGCACCTCGACCAGACTGGTCTTTTATGCCTGTGCCTCAATTGGAACACCCCCGGGAGGGAGGATGAGGTGAGAGGAGACAGAGGGCGACTGACAACAAGTAGTTACTACAGCACAGAGGATGGGGTCCGTACACTTTACCAGATAGAAACTTCCTGGTGGTCCAGGACAATCGTTATTCCACTTACCGTGGCCCCGAAACAGTCACGAGGCCTCTGGTTTGGAGACCAGAGGCTCCACCGCCCCCTGCACAAGCGGCATCTAGCCAGCAGCGTTCCTGAATCGTCTCACTAGGCGGGCTCGGAGACCGGAGTCCGTCCCTCCGGAGGAGAAAGTGTTCTTTTTTCACTTCTTTAACTTCCCTAATTGTACCATTATCGTATTGTTTGGGAATTCTTGTTCCTCTTATCACATCTGCGGTTTTCACTTTGTTGTTCACATTCTCTGCGTCTCGTGAAGATCATTTTAAAAACGTACAATCGCGAGTAGCTAGAGTCCCGTGTTAACAGTTAACGCAAGAATGTTATTGTTTATTAGATTATAGCAGTGTAAAGTATAATTTGTCGTCTTCTGAACTGGAATGCAACGTATGTTACCGCTGTACTGCATATATAAATGATGCGACGGGAGAAAATGTTCATTACTTCCCTTGAGTAAATTATAGTTTACTGAAGCTCCGATCACCTAGAGAGTGACATGATGGCTTATTTCGTGCTATTATGTGTATGAGTTCATATATATATAGGTGAATATATATGTGTATATATGTAAGTGTAATATGTAAATGTCACACACACACTTACATATATATATATATTCACGTATATATTCACCTATATATATGAACTCATACACATACACACTGTGTGTACATACAGGAACCTTGTTTACAGTTCTTTTCGGTTTAAGAAAGTTTAGTTAAATACTATATGGCAGGAACGAACTACCCCATATTCAAAACAAGAATTTGAAGCTAAAATGTCCAATCTTTTATGACAAAAATTGAGAGCTCGCTGAGTGTAAAATAACTAATGATACAAGTTTATCATTATTTGTTTAACTTTCTGGATGTAACGTCTGTAGGAACTGAAATTTAAATATTTGACAATGGGATTGCTTTTATTTATCAATACAAAGAGGTGTTGTAAGTAATTTATGTACCTCTCTTCCAAAATGGGTAAACAATATAGAAATATTTAGATGGGATTTTGACAAAACCCAGAAAAAATTATCTAAAGAAAAATTTATTGTACTATTGCCCGTTTCTTAGTGTTTTGTGATTTTATGACAGTAGTTCCTTAAAGAGCAACTGACAAAAGAGTGTAAGTATTCACAAACGGCTATAAAAATGAAAACCATCAATATTCAGTTTAATTCCACTGTTTATTAAGGAGTAGAGTTTATTTTCGGATAGAAATAAGCTAAATTTTAATAGGAAAGACAGTGATTTTGTTCTTATTTTTATAAAAGTTAAATGCTTGACTGCATTTTTTTTTATCTTCGACAGTTAACATTTCTTCGTTTTAAAATTTACAAAGTCCTTGCTTTATATTAGTCTGCTTTTTCTTTTCTCGTGCATTGTAGCTATGTGACAAGAAAGGTACAAATTAAATAACAGTAAAATATTTTAGAAAACCGAATTTGAAATGCAGGAGTGTGTGGAAGGCTACTGCTCAAGGAAAAGGCTGCGTCGTGATGTGTACATGTACTTACCGCTCGCACTGGCGCAGAGTCCAGCTCGCTATTATCCAGAGCGAGACCATGAAGACCAGCAGGACGGTGCCCGGGCAGATGGTCATGAGCGTCTTGAGCACGAAGCGAGTGTTGAAGTTGATGCGATTGAGGGCGCCGATGCTGCGCGAGGAAGCGTCTGTAAAGAGCTTGCTATGCAACAGCATCACCCGACAGATGAGGTAGAGGCGCAGGAACATGGGTAAGGACAGCGTTACGTCGTATGGCACTCTACTGGAGCCTATCCCGCCACCCTTATTGGCCAGTTTCGTCGTCCACAGGAAATAATACTGACCAGGAATTGGGTGGATGGCACATATCCCCAGCTCGAGGGCTATTTGAGAGATCCTCTGCCACGTCATCGCAATGCGCCAGTCGTCCGCGCAGTTGTCGATCATAAACAACTGAAAATAAAGGAGGTCATTAGTTGTGCTTCATTTCTATGACAGTCCTATATACTTTTCTTGTTTAACATTAAACTATATTATTAAGTGAACGTGCGTTTTTAGTTTAACTTAACAATATTAGATATGTAGTATATAGCGCGGACGTTTGAAAAACGAGGAAGCTTGTTTATGTTAACTATTTGCAAGTGTTTCAGTGAGTCAATATACTGTTGCGACTGGCGGCCGACGCACACAAAGGGGCAGATAGTGCAGCGCGGAGATAAGGGACAGATACTACAGCGGGGAGATAAAAGGCTTGCCGAAACAGATAAAGCTATTGAAGAAAGGTTCGTGTTTCGTCTGGTATTTTCTGGAACTGTGAATAGAGAACATTCTACAAAGGTCTAGAAATCTGAGTGAGCTATAAAAAGGAGCCACGATCGCCAGTTAGAGACAGAGTAGAGAATCGGAACTGTTATCGTGTGCCTGCAGCTGTGTTTTGAAAATGAACTATTTGTGGTTAACGACCTTGCAGGCTGTATTGGTGCATGTTACGTAATTCTGCTACTGTAAGGGTTGACCAAAGTGTATTTCTACGGTTGACAATTAATGACGAAAGTAGTTGTGTTTTCAGACTTTTGTTCAAAGTCTTGTAAGTGTAATTTATGTTTTAAAGAAATGCATTACATTTTTTTTAAATCTATGTGTTCGCACCTACTTTGTAAATTTCATTTAAATGGTTTGATTTGTTCTATTTACCACCCCATATTGCAGATAACAAAGAAATATTACGTTCTTTAGGATTTATACTACGTTTGATAACTTTCATAAATTGTTGGGCTAGTTTTCAACATGAGAATTTCTTGGGAAGAACAACACTGTATAACCTCCTCAATAGACAGCATGAAACAGAGCTGTCGGAAATCACCTCCTTCCTCCCGCTGCGATAGAATCGCGCGTTTACCTGTGGTTACTGAGTTTCAGTGGCGGAACATCGCTATCAATCTAACGCGTAGGAAATCATAAGCGTTCGCACTCATAGTTTATTCCTTACTAACTAAGGTTTATTAGGATGACTTCTGCGGCACAAGTTGTGTTTTACAAGGTCTTCCATATGTGGTGCAAAGGACGAAGTGCACAGTCTCAAAATATAAACAAGGTGATCGTCTCTGATCTTGCTGCCATACTCACTTTTAATATACTTCTTCTTTGAAAAGATTTATTCCAGATTTATGTAGAGCCAAAGACTGACATTAAATTAGATGAAAACAAACGTAATCTCTGATTATCACTGCAGGGCAAATATTTAAATAAATCCCATCTTTCCTTCTCAGAACATTTTACTGTCGTGGAGTTTTGCAGTAAAAGTAGTTCCATTTGTAGCTCGTATGGGACCTCACTACACGGAAACTTTAAAGGAGAGCAAAATAATTGGATATTTGTCTCAAAATTTTTATATATTCAAATTGCTAAGGGAATGTATCATGTAGTTGCATTAGAAGTTCTGCATACTTTTCCAGCAGTATGACGTTTATTGTCAACACGGAATGCAAGCAAAGGAAATGATATAAATATGCAACTACTAGTTGTCCTTCCCACAGTCGCAATTGTGTCATAAATGTGTTCACGGCGTCAACTAAGCACACTATGTTTAGATTTCTACCCTGCAAGCCTGCATTGAATTCATCCAAATAACCAAAAACTGCAGTTGAAAATGCCAGGTCATACGATAGTTCGTCTTGTTTCAGTTCAGAAACTTCATTTTCCTGAAAGAACAATATGACACAGTTATTATTTTAAGACTGTCGAAATTACAAACGTGTATGGACATTACTATTGTTGCATTTAAATTGGGATGCTTACTTTGCTTTTCATAAATTCAGCAATCACGTAAGGTCGTTGAAAGAAATACCTTAACGTGGGTCCCCTACTGTGCCACCTGACTGACAGTAGTACGTTAATTATGAAAATTCCGTTCCCAGCTCTTGCATGAGATTTTGAAATTGTCTATGTCGAAGGCTACTGGGTCTAATAAAATTTACTGATATTACAACTGACATTACGTTATTTAACGTAACGGATTTAGCGTATAAAGGCTCCCCATTTATTATACAGTGTATGGGCAAGAAGTCGGATTCAATATTGCTGTACTGTAAAACCTTGCTCAGCCAGCCAATGAAACCGTTTTCTCGTGCTTTCATAGAGGGTGCTCCGTCGGTCGCAACACTCAGGAGTTTCTCCCACGGAAGCTCAAATTTATTTCCAACATCTTGGACAGTGTTGAAAACGACTTTTCCACAAGTTTTACTTTTAAGGGGCACTATATCTAATATTTCTTCTGAGATATTTAATTCATTATCAACTCCCCTCAGAAATACAACTAACCGCGCCTCGTCAGATCTGTCCACCGATTGGTCCAGGGCTACGAATAAAGAAAAACATGTTAATGGCCTTAGTTTATCCTTTAAATGCACCTCGTTACTGTACCTCGAGAGAGACTGACTGATGCAAATAAATGGACTAAATCGGGACAAAATTCCTTCGCAGTAACTAGCAAGCATTGCTTGATAAATTCACCTTCACTAAATGGTTTCATATTTTTTTCCAATAAGTTCTGCCAGTTTATAAGAAAACTGCACCACATTTTCAACATTAGGGTAATATTTAACAGGTGCTTTCATATCTTCCAGATTTTGTGATCAGGCTTCACCTAGAACAAAGATATGCTAAAAGTTAGTAACAACGCCACTGACTGCTACGTATGTCTCTCGCTGCCTTGGTCACTGGTGTGGGGAAAACAACACGTGTAGGGGAAGGAAGCGTGTGCTGTACAATTGAGAACGCCTGCTCTAACTTAACTCTGGCTTGGCTCTGGCTAGGTTCCGGCCCCGCTCTGCTCCCACTCTGGCTTCGTTCTGCCTTCACTCTGGTCTCACTCTAAGTTCGTTCTCTAGCTTAACTCGGACTTCTCTCTGGTTTGGCTCTGGCTTCGTTTGACTCCTCGGCTTCGCTCCACTTTGCTTCGCTTCGCTTTGCTTTACTTTCAGGGAATTAAGGGTCAAACACCGATGTGGACCAAAATTTATGGGCGTTTGGCATTAGCTCTCTCATCACTCAGAGGCACCCAATCGAGAGGTTTTGCTTGGACCCCGGGATCGCCAATCGCCAACCGTACCTACCACAGTAGGCCACTGGAAGCATAGTCTATGCAGATATGCCTGCTTAGCTTGCATGGGGTCTGACTCTGAATTAAGTAAGGGTTAAACTTAACGTCATATAAAACACTGAGGTAGGGGTCCTCAACCCCAACAGGGTGCGTCCCAATGGCTGATAGTGGAAGTTCCTGTAAATATAGCATCCGCGGAACAACTGAGTTCCGAGGCTTACACAGCGGAATAGGTTATTTTCCCAATGAAGACAGGGTGGAAAAACCGGTTCTAAAACTAACCACTCCAGTAGTACGAAACTGGACTTCGGTCCAAACATTTTTGATAACCAAGTACTATGAAGCGTTACAGGAAACCAATCCACTGTTGTTAACAACAGAGCAACCACACTTTCGGATTCTGGGGAGTGTGGCCAAACACGCAAACAGAGGGTATCGAAGACTTCTGGTCAAATTCGCAAAAAATCAAGATCATTTTGGAACGTTAAATATAAGTGCACTCTTGAGAGCAGGAAAGTTAATATTCAAGTATTGGCACTCCAAGAAACGAGATTAACAGATGCAAATGCAATGGATTTTTGGAAACTATAGACTTTTCAAAAGTAAAACAGAGAAGCAATTCTTAAAAACACGCTGCATTTGGAAGTTGCCTTTACAATTCTTAAGAATATATTAAATTCGGCAACAAATGTGAACCTATTGAATAATATATTGATAATAATTATACTAAAATGTACAATCCAGACATATACGCTGGTCACTGCCAATGCGTCAATTAACAAGGACAGTTTTTGGAAAATATTAGAAGAAAAGGTAAGAAAAATTCCACAGAATAATGTTATAACCCTGTTAGGTGATTTCCATGCACAACTGGGCGAAGTTGTGGTAATTATCCAGCACATAAATGGACCAACATAAATGTACAACGATTAGTTGAATTATGCAGATTATTTAACCTCGAAGTTACATTTTAAAAAGAAACCATCCAGAGAAAAGACATGGCGTTCACCAAACTCACTTCTTGATGAATATAAAATTAACCATGTTGCCAATGCTTATTCTAATCATAAAGAATTATGAACGTTCAAGTTAGAAGAACTGCAAACATCGATTCAGATCATTATCTGACACGAATTAAATTAAAACTTATATCAAGGAGATTTGTCAAAAAGGAACCTTCACTTCTGAAGTTTGATACCAGTAGCCTTCAGTCAGCATTCACAGAAGAATTATAAAAGAAACAATCATTAAATTAGCCAACAATTCACGAGTAGAGTAATTGAAACGGCACAAATGTTAATATTCTAAAAGAAGAAGGAAAAAAAAGTAAAAACATCCTTGGTGGAATGGTGAACGTGAAAAATACCATTGCATCAAGATATTGAGCATACGCTAATTGGAACTGTATAAAAAAACCGGACATGAACTACAATACATTTGCAGTGAACAGGAAAAAGGCAGCAAAGTTCATCAGACTATACATAAAGGAGGAAGTATGAAAATGATCAGTTACTTGAAATCGAGAAAGATTTCCAAACAAATAACACACGGGATTTCTATTAAACGTTTAAGACCAAACTCATTGGGTATCAACCACAGAGTCCCTGCTTTAAAAGAGAAGATGCTTAACTGACACTAAAGACCACAAAAATGGTAGAGAACTTGCTAAATATTTTGAGAAACTTCTTTACTTCTGCACAGTACCAATAAGCAGATTATCCTCACAAGAATATGAACAATAAAATCCAGATTCATTATCACTAGATGAAGAAGAAATTATTAATCAGATTAATAAACTTAAAAAACAGTAAAGCAGCAGGCTCATATGGAACTTTAGCAGAATTCCTCAAAGGGTAGGACCAAACACCATAAAAGAAATCGCTTCACTTATGCAAACGAAACAAATCCCCGATGAGTGGACGATTGCATTAATCCACACGTTGCATAAAAAGGGGGATCGAACAGATCTAAACAATTATAGAGGAATTTCATTATTATCAGTCCTTTACAAACTTCTATTTCGATGTCTGCTCAAAAGAGCATAACAACAGTTAGAACCAAATATTGCAGAATATAAGGCAGATTTAGGCCAAGCAGAGTAAATCCTGAACCTTAAGCTAATCCTTAGACACCAAAGAATCTGTAGTAACAACCTAGTGTGTATACATTCGTGGATTTAAAAAAAGTTATGATTCGGTTGATAGTGAATCGCTATTTGAAATATTGAGAGAACAAGGTTTAGGCCGCAAAACAAACACTAACATATACAAAGTCTAAAATTACATTTATGGGAGACATTTATAAACATTTCGAAGCTAAAACAGGAGTAAGACAAGGAAATGGTCTTTCTCCACTACTCTTTAATTGTGCTCTTGAAAAAGTAATACAAAATGACGTAGACAGAAAATAACTCTCGAAAGTAATCAACAAATCATATTAGAGAGAGGAACATTAAAT